>CM076581.1:1492761947-1493421486 GCA_034641835.2 Pinus albicaulis
CCTGCCAATTTTTCTGCTGTTTTTCTGCAATTTTTCTGGGTTTTTCTGAAGCTTCTGTCAGGATTTTCCAGCCTCTGTCTCAGCCCGTTTCGACCTGTTTCTGATCTGTTTTGCTCATATAATTGGGAACATAGCCCCCTAGGGCTTCAGTACCCTCCACTTTTGGTGGAAGAGTTTTTATCTATTTCAGGTCTGTTTTTTAAAAGTTTCAGCCCCCCTTTTTCCAGATCTGATACCTCCTTTTCGGACCTCTTCTAATCAACTCTTCTCCCTTTCAAATCACCTCCTGAAGATTTTTTTAGATCTACTTTTAGGGCCTCCTCCTTGCCCCTTCTGCTTTTTGCTGATTTCCTCCTTCTTTCTATCCACCTTGCCTCTGCCTCTTGGTTGTGATCTGCACCTCTTTTCAGCAGCTTTTCCCTTTAGATCCCTGTCCCTTTTTGACCCTAGATCTATTGGCCTCTTTTTAGTGTGTTTTGACTAGATTTTTTCCCTCTCTTAGATTAGTTTTGAGAGACCCGCATTTTTGGGTTGAATCGATGCAATAGTAGCTGTTAATTTTCTGTTATTTCAGCATTATATACTGTTTTTGCAGCATTATTTTCAGTTACACAGCACACTTTTTCTCTTGCTCTCAAAACGAAAAGGGTTTAAAAATTAAAATTAACGCACACCACACACTCACCCTAAGCGAAGAAGAGCCTGGTTTACACCGCAAAGCACAGACTTTAAAATCAATTGACACTGCACCTTTTTGCCCTTGTTTCGACATTGTAATCACTTAGTTCTGCACCTCCCTGCCTCTGTCGGTCATTCTTCTTCCCCTTGTGTTGTGTTTGTGTTACCATCATTGCGCCCCCAAGGCACACTTCCCAGAGACTTCTTGGCCTTCGTCCTCAGTTTCTGGTCGATCGACCTGCTCCGTCCCGTCGTCATCGAGCCAGTCCTCCTCCGAGTCCGCACTCCGACTCCTCTTCTAATTCATTGGGTTCTCCTTTTACTTCTGGTTCTCCCCCTGTCACCTTCACTATGTCTGGTCCAGGGCCTAACGCTAGCGGTGCTCCCGGCCCTAATGCCGGAACTACTACTAGTGGAACCGCCACAGGAACTACCTCAGCCGCACCCTTGCTCCCGTACATCGCAGGCCTCAGCCTCCCCGATTTCAATCAGTTGATCAATGACCCTATCCGCCACGATGTTGGTTGGCCTGCTATGCCAACCAAGCTCCCCTTCGACATCCCTAAGTTCGAAGGCCTTGCTGGAGAAGATCCAACCAACCATGTCCAATATTTCCACATGTGGTGTTCCTACAATTCCATTACCGATGACTCCATCTGTCTTTAATTGTTCCAACGCACGCTTACCAGCGAAGCTTCTAAATGGTATGTCGACCAAGCCACCTCTTCCCATACCACCTTTGCGACCATTTCCTAAGCCTTTTTATCTTATCTCCAGCTCCCTCTCCGATACGATACTGGTACGGAGCTTTTGACCTCTTTCAAGCAAACCTCTTCGACCTGCCTTTCCACTCATGTCCAGGAGTGGCGACGAAGACGAAGCTTATGTCGAGCTCCCCCCTTGGAAGATCGGGTTTATATGGACTGGTTCCTTCACACTCTCTTAGCTCCCATTGGCAAAGATGTCACCTCCCATTTCCCTCAAACCGAAGAAGCTGCCCTCCAAATAGCCTTGAAATATGACCTGATCTATGCTCAGTCTAGTTATGTTTATACCGTCCTTCCTGACCTCCCCAGGCCCGGAGGCACTAACGCCCCGGGGGCATCCCATTCCGCCGACGGTATCGTTGGAGCCCTTTCTCATCTGTATGCTCAACCTCTTATGGGCTATGGTCTCCCTCAGGGAGGGGCCAACACCTCTAGCACTTTCCCCCCTCCAGGTAGCATGTATCCAGGATACGGCATGCCTCATCCTTTTGCCCAACCTCCTGCTTACCTCAATGTTGCCCAACCTAAACATTACCCTTATCCACAGCCTGGTGCGCCAGCTCCTCCAGCATATGCGCTTCCGTCTCCCTTACCTCCTCCAACCCCGCAACAGCACCTACAGCCCCCTCCAGGGAAAGTATTTGCACAGCAAGGCGCGACTAATCCTCCTTCTTATCAAAGAAGGCAGAGAGGCAATCCAAACCAATCTGCCCCTGGTACTCATGGGCCCAATCCTCAAGGTATTGACCCTAACACTGCTAACCAGCAACAGGACACTCAGCCCAAGCCGGACAGGCCTCTTCGCACAAATAAGCCTTGTTCATGTTGCGGTGTTTATGGTCATTACACCCATGATTGTCCCCTCTTACCATAGATGCGGCAGATGTGGGAGTCTCAAGCCACATTGTGTGGACAACATGCCTCCCCTAATGCTCCCCCTAATGTGGCCACTACTCAACCAGCTGTGTTTACTGATCCTTTTCCTCAGCAAGGATTCGCGGCTATCCAACCACCTAACGGATAGGTCGCCACTCCACCTTCCATTTCTGGTTCCTCCAATTACCAGATCCTCATGATGAACTCTGATCCATCACCTCCCGTCGACCTTCACCTTCAAACTCGGTCTCGCCAGTACCCCAAGCCTCCCGCTCAATCTACCCTCGAGTCCCCTTCTTCTAGTTCTATAGAGCCTCTTTCGACATCCAATGGTACCTTACACATCCCTCAACCCAAATTTTATGTCCATACCAAAATTCCTAGAGGACCGTTACGTCGAAATACCGCTTCTGGTCAAGCTTCCCATTCGTATAGCATAGTAGATGATTTGGCGCAATCTCCTGCTGCCATTTCCACACTGGAACTCCTCCAGTCATGCCCTTCCCAAAAGAAGGCTCTACTATCTGCCGTGAGTGTTGTAGATCCTGCTGATGACCAAATTATTTTTTTCAATGCCCATCAATCAGAACATCCTCCTCTTCCTGCTTCTGTCGCCTTCCAAATCCCAGTCAGGATCCGGAACGCAAACGTTTCTTGGTGTATAATTGATGAGGGGGCATCCACTTGTGTGATGTCTGCTTCAGTTTGGAAGCAACTCAGATCTCCTGAGTTGGCCCCTTCCATAATCACCCTTCGAGCGTGGGACGGCCACGCCTCCCAGCCCATTGGCCTTTTCCGTAATTGTCCTATCACCCTTGCCGGTAAGACCGTTTGCGTTGACATCGAAGTCATTGACACCCCTCTAGACTACAACATTCTATTGGGGTGAAGCTACACCTATGCCATGTCTGCTGTCCCCTCCGCAGTTTTCCGCAAGATGTCTTTTCCTCACAATGGAAAGATAGTCACCATTGACCAGTTGACTTACCATGAGCCACCATCTCAGACCTCCCCAGAGACGACCATCTCTTCTGTAGCCAATAAGCCAACCATCGATTCCTTGACCATTTTCTCCCCCGGCGTCTACAAATATTCCTCCCTGCTTGGAACTTTTCCTGGTCTGCCCCCTCCTCCTGTCTCTGATCCCAGCTTGTCAAATGTTTGCATGATGCAATCGTCTTGGGCTGCCCTTAAGTGACCTGCTTCGGCTAGTCAGCAACCTCAGACTCAACCTCGCCCACCACAACCCGCTCCTAGCCCTTCATCTCCGCCAGCCGGACCTCCTCCTTCTAGCCCTTCTCCTACAGCTGGTACCCTTGAACCCCTTTATCCCCCTGGATCGGTTCCCCCAGGCCTTAACCATCTCGGAGTTGTTCCTCCTGGTCACTATCCCGCTGGTCATATACCGTTCCTGGCTCCCCCTCCCGGAGTCTATTCGGTCCCCGTCATGGCCACCCTCTCTCTCCCTAACCTGACCCTAGGTATACCCGTCTGGTACCTTGACCCTCCAGCCGCTACCCCTCCTGGTCACCCCAAACCCTATCTTGCTTTGACACCGGTTCAACCGGTCCCCCTCGCTTCCTCCATCGCTACCGTGCCCCCTGCACCTCCCCAGGACCCTACCCCTGTGGTGACAGCTCCAGGAAAGAAAGGCAAAGCTGACAAGAGGGCATCTAAAGATAAGGCCACTCCGACTGACCCTGCTCCTCCTCCGCCCGCCAAGCCTTGTGCCTTGTGTGATGTCGTCGATCATGCCACCCATACTTGTCCTGAGTTGCCCCGCATTCAACCCATGGTTAAATTCGCATTCCCTGAGTCTATGGTCTCCAACCCTTCTCTTCCATCCTCTTCCGTAACCAAGAACCCAAAAAATATTCGCACTAGCAAACCCTATGCTTTTTGCGGTGTCCATGGCCATTACTCCCACCATTGTCCTCACCTGACGCATTACCGCGCCTCTTTAGAAGTAGTCCAAGAGTATGAGGTTGAAAAAAAACAATCCGCCTCTCCCATACTCGCGTAGTATGCTTCGGGCCAGCTTGAGGATCCCCCCTCTACCATCGACATTCCCCCCCTGATGTTCAGATGACGAAGTCTACTACGACCATTCTTTACCTATCATCCTCTATGAGACCCTTGGAGCACAGTCTCTTTGCATCCTCCCCTGTTGTTTCACTTGACCCCCCTTCAGTGACCACCCTTGACCCCCTCTTTTTTTCCCATACACAAGATCACTCCACCTGTATCTCTGTTGACCTCTGCAGCCCGAGTCCCCGCCATGCCTCCTACAGCCCTCATATATCACCCTCTAGTTTTTATATGAGTCATAGCCATCCTGCTCATCGCACTCCCTCCCGCAGTTGCCACTTGATGTCTTCTGTACACTCATGCTGCCGTCATTGTCCCTCCTCCCCCCATTTGTTGTCTTGTAACACTATTCTGCAGGACCTCCCGTCCCCACCCTATATCGGTTACGCCGATGGTGCAAGTCATTACTCCCGGAATCTAGCCTCGGTAGGTTGGGCCATTTTCACCCCCTTGCATGCCCTTGTGCTCTCAAACAAGGTCTGCATTGGTACTGCCACCAACAATCAGGCTGAATATGATGTAGTGCGTGGTCTCTTAGCCGATGCCCTCTTTCATCGCATCCTCCATCTGCATGTTCGTTTAGATTCCCTACTTCTTGTCATGGAACTAAATGGTGTCTATCACGTGCGTAATCATGTGCTGTTTAGACGATATTTACGAGTGAAACTCTTGATACGTGAATTTGAAACCATAAATTTCAGCCATGTACCTCAAGAACAGAATCACTATGTAGATAGTATCGCAAACCATGTTCTAGATTGGCATTTATCACACGCATTTCATACAAGAAAATAACATTCATAATCATTAAAAAAGATGCATATCCATAATATGTGTCGCAAAACATGTGTTTAGAGTCCATCTACTCTGATACATATGACATGCCCATAGCATGTTACGAAAAGCTCAAAACTAGGGGCACCACCTACCCCTACATACACACTAGGGGGCACCACATGCCCCACACCTAATCACTATCTAGCGGATCCCGAGCCAATGGCTCTACTCCTGCAGCCTGTAGATCATGTATCCCCTGACCGGCCATCGCCATGCACCGCATGACACCTCGCCATTCCGAGGGTAGACTAATGCATGGCTCTATGTACTGGTCGTCTAAGTCTTGCCACCCGCGCTCTGACACTCCGGTCAGCAACCTCTCGCATCTACGGCAGATGTCATCCAAAAGGGCGGCCACATCTTCATTACGTGCTGCTCTCGACCCACTCAGACCTGCAACTCCAGATGCTGTCGGTCGTCCCATATATCTGGCCGGTTTTAACGGAGCTATATCTGCATACCAAAAATACAGGAATCAGTACCCTATCTACTATTCACTAACTGTAACATGCCCAAAAAAGAATATTTATTTATCACTTACCATTAGGTCCCCATACTCGACCAGGTGGAAGTGGTAGGTCCGGATCCCCACAATAACTCATCCCACTATAGGGATAGTCGTCTATGTATAACGGCATTTGATCCCAATGGGCAAAGAACTTAGGTCAAAACACTTGTCCGACCGCCCCTCCTCATCTGCACAGTAGCCGCCCCCACCAGCGCATCCTCGGCTCTCTCGGGCCCCCATCTAGGAGCTGTATACGAGGTCGTAAGTTCGGGATCTTCTCAAAAAAGAAGGAACACAATAAAGTCCCATACGAGAAATTGTGGTTCACTTGCCGCTTGCACAACAACAGCTGTTGTTTTAACGACACCAACATCATTTGGGCCCACCCATAGTAGGTCCCACTCAACAAACTCTCTACGATCATCATCTGCACCCCAGTGATGTGATGGAATGCCTGGCTGCCCAGGATCCGCAGAACCGCTGCGGCCACTGCCCGGGTCTCCAGTCTCTCTAGGTCCCCGATCGGTATCTGCGTCCCTTTGACTCGGAGACCCGATTGACAATGCCGCTCCAAAAACTCCATAATGTTCCGCCCCCGTGGTAACACTGGCTGTGTATTTCCCACCATCCCAAGTGGCGGGAGACCTGTCAGGAAATACACATCCTCGACTGTCATTTCGATCCTGTGCCCCTGCACTACAAAGACCTCATGCTCTGGATCCCAATAACTCATAATCCAGGCCAACAAGGGCTCTCCAGCTCTCATCAAAGGGTTCTCCAAAAACTTCAGAACCCCAAACCTGGCCAACAGACGACGGACACCTTGATCTACCTGGATCTCTGCCCGTAATGTACCCAGGTCTCTCTCTCTCCATTTCACCTATATATCTGCCATATCTGCACAAAAACATCATCTTTGTTAGCCTACATATAGGGAATAATGTAACCAAACACAAAAAACCCAACTCTTAGCCATCAAATAGCACTAAAACCCCCTCATCTTCTAGGTCACACTTTTGTGCCAAATCCTAGGACAGGTCGCACCTTTTGGCTCAAAACCTACGTCCAAGGTCACAGATTTTGGCCCAAAAAGTGCGACCTGGCTGAAAATATGCAAGGGGGGTTGTTCCTGAGATTCTAGGCCCTAATCTGAACTTTCAATCCATCAAAATGAAAGAGTAAGGTTAGGCCTCTTACCTGCAACTGACGGATCTCGATTCCAACGATCGGTTTGTCCACTACGCTCGCCGCAAGATTTAGGGCCTTCTCTCCTCTCTACATTCACCACAGCAACACTAGCAAATGAGTGGATTTGGAGGGAAAACTGCCTTATTAAAAGAGAACCCTTGTTTCTTCTTTCACCTGCTGCGACCATACCGTAGCTCCGTTCGACAAACCGACTGCACCGTTGGAAAGCTCTCACTAAGCCCTCAAATGGGTATCTATTATTTTTTTGTGATTTGATACTTTACCAAGACACATTTTTTCCAAGAAGGGTCACTTCACCTCCCCTTTAAATCGAATTTCCTCACTTACAACACTTGTACTTGGGGCACCACTTCGCCTCCATACTTGTCCATGTTTGTGTCGATTTTCGTCATGAGATACCATCTTGTACTCATGTTTTCCTGGTCCCCCATTGGACCTATACTGTGTGGTAGCACCATTGAGTCGCCCTTGTTTGGAGCATCCAAGTTGAGTCATCATCGCAGTCGTGGAGTCTATCCCGAGTCCCTTTGTACCCCGCCATAGTCCTCCATCCTTCATTGCTTGGTCTCTCCCTTGTGTCACATATTATGGCCCTCGGTCCCACTATCCCCTATCCCTTATGATATTGTGTCAGTTTTTTACTTGCCATTCATGCCCTTTATGCTCTAACAAGGGAAGTTGTCCATTCCCTACTCAGTCCCCTCCATTCCATCGTCATCATTGGTATTAGTCTGTCCGTCGCTCGACTTTTTTCTCTCGTGCCTTAGTTGAGGATCTCTCATTGCCTCACCTATGGCAGACCTCCTTATGTCGACATCAGCTCATTCATTCCAGAAGTCAGGTCTAGAGGGCGGTGTACCTTGGTTCCAGCTTCCACTCTTGTTCGGGGCCTCGGATCAGGCAAAGGGATCTCTCATTTTCCTTTGAATTGATTGTTTCTCCACTCCAAATCCTTTCAGCATGACCGAGATCCATATACTTGATGGTTCAGTGATGCATCAGCAGCTCTTGGTGATTCCCGGGTGTGTGTGAGATGTCTCAGCCCTCATGAGGGGGTGGCCCTGCAGGTAGCCCCCCACATGCCCGGATGACCTCTTCATTTCAGCCTTCGATGCAGCTCCATATATTTGATGATGTCGGCCTTAGCCACTTGAAGTGCCTCTTTGATTTGCATGTATCAGTCAGATTTTGTGAGCCCTTCCCAGCTTATAGGGGGCATTTGGGTTGTATTTGTATCTCATGTACTCAAATATTATTGTATAATTCCTGGCTATTATCCCAGGCACAACATGTATGTGGGATTCCTCATTGTATTTTTATCTGGCTCATGATTATGCCGGCTGTACTTTATGGTTCGGTCCCTTGTTTACTGGAGACACTATTCTTTTGTACTTTGTCTTGGCGGGCATAGGTATGCCTCCCCCGTCGCCTTTAGCACAGGTACGCTCTCATAAAAAGAGACTTGTTGCACCTATAAGTCTCGTCTCCTCAGGGTCTATTTCTTCAGCACCTTAGTCTACCTCACATTTCTCTCTCTGACTTCCCTCTTGATGTCTGGTGATTGAGTTCTTACAACGTACTTCGGTCATACGATTTGCTCCTAACACTCGCACGCTGGGGGGCAATCTGTTACACCATTTTTTGGTCATCTAACCTATTATCATTAGATGGACCCAAGTACACGATGTAAGACCAATTTTACCCTAAGTAAAATTGCCTTCACTATGTTAAATAACTTAATAAACCACATTTATTAGGTTGTTTATGGTCTAAACAGAAAACCCCAAAAGGAAATATTAAACAAACCTATATTTGTTTGATTTTCCTCATGGAATAATTAATTAAACCATAATTTAATTATTATTCCTAGTCATGTTTAACCCAAAAAAAAGAAATTAATTAGATAAACCTTTATTTATCTTATTATTTTCTAGGAATGATTATTTAAATCTTATTTAGATAATATTCTTTGTTAAATATGACCAAATCATCCACAAATAATTAAATACATCATTATTTATTTGATTATCCTTCAACCACTTCCTTAAAAAGATAAATAAATCATTTATTTATTTATTATTGACAAATAAAGGGATTTGACCCAAGTCAAATACTTTTTCCCTCCAACAAATATAATAAAATATTCCATAAAAAGGTGGATCTAGATTTGGTTAACATTATTTTAATCATGCACCAAGATCTAGAATGACCCAATATTTTGTTATAAATAGGAGGGTTTTTCCTACCATTCTTCACCTTTTGTTGCCTATTATATCACTCTGGATCTAAACTCTTGGTCTGACTTTGAGCCATTGTCATTGTCATATTTTCCATTATTTGCTGTGTGAGCTCCCTTTGAGTTCTATCTTTGTCTGGGTTTTCTACACCAAAAGGAGAGAGAAATGCTAGATCTAAAGTGCTGAGGACTTCCAAGAACCCATCCCATTGAGGAGAATTGGAAACATCTTCTTGTTTTCCTCCCAGGTGCCCTTAATACAAAAAATTCTTTCAAAAATTGTTCTTGTCTTGTCTATTGGATATATGGAGCAAACCCTTCTTTTTACCGCTTAATGTCTTTCTATGCATAGATCTGGTTTTTTGCAGCTCTTGTCTTGATCAACTAACTGCAGATCTGAAGATATTGGCAGCCACTTTTGATGTTAGGGCTATTAGTTATGCATAGCTAAAGTGGTCTTTTTTCGTACACATCGACAAAGGATTCATACTAACACTTACTCCATATTTGAATGCCAAAGGTTCTACCCTCCTTTCATCACACCTAAAACGAATGGATATTGGAGGTTTTTTGTTGATTACAAAGAACTGGACAAAAATCCACATGCAAAGACTAGTTCCCACTACCATCCATTGACCAGGAATTGAACACATTGGTGGGAAAGCAGTGTTTTTATATCTTCAATGTGTTTAGTGGATATAATTATATTATATTTCTCTAAAGGACTAGGAAAAAACTGCATTTACTTTTCCTTGGGGGGAATTTTCCTATTCATTTCTACCATTTGGACGTCATAATGCTCCTACAACTTTTGAACGAGCTATAATTGGAATAGTCTCTTACCTAATAGATGATTTTTTGGAAATGCACATGGATGAATTTACAACCTATCGTGATGAATTGGTTAGAATGTGAAGCTTCCTAACCCATCTAAGTAGAAGTGTGTAATATTTCCTACAAAGTAAATTAATAATTCTACCTCTATTGGGGTTACAACATTAAATTTCCTAAGCCAAATAGGTAGAAGTTTGTTATTTCAATTTTTCATTTGTGACCTCTAAATTCTTGCTAAGCCATCCTAATTTGAATTTAATATATTGTATTAGCATACACAATTCATGATGATTCACAACTTCCATATGAACACCGAATTGACAATTAAATACATAGTTTCTCATTTATATACTAACTAATTAGGATATAATTGAAAACACCGTCACAAACTAGGCCTTCGAAAAGAAGCGACGTTTATATATGAATCGAGAAGGAATTATAACTACCTTACATGCCACTCCCTTGCACCCATATTAAAACAATGTGTACCTTCATCATCATTGTAAGAGTGAAATGTTGGCCTCACTCATTGGGTGAGGTGATGGCAGCCTTAACGTGACAGTTCTCACCCCATCCCTGAGTTATCTATTCTACATTATTAATATAAAATGTAGGAATTTTATCACAGTTAAAAATCAATTGACATTGAAAAAATAATTGGAAAGGGATCATCTTAGGCTTAATGATTTGAAAAATATACAAAATCAACAACATGAAAAAGTAATATGAAATTGTGATTAATCGATGAGTTTTGAAATATTGGCTATAATCATAAAAAAATTACAAATTCAAAATGAAAAAAGTGATAATATCACATTTCTTAAAAGTAGGCATGGTATCTATCATCTAGTGATCATTTATGTGAATACAATAGACATCAATATATGAGAAGTATTATTAATAAATATCTAAAAATAAACCAAAAACTATACTAAATTTCCATGAAGAAACCCTTCATGAATTAGGCAATAAATTTCATATTGTGGTGCTACAAAAACTATTCTTAACACGGCCAACATGAGAGTTAAAATATTCGAAAAGCAAGAAGGGAAAATGGTTGCAACCTTGTGTAAAAAGAAAAAAATCAATTATTTTCAAATATATGAAAGGAAAAGTGTATCAATAATGTGGAACTTGAAATTCGAGGGCTAAACATGCTATCTACTATCAATGTAAGAGCTACAACAAAAACTAAAGGTAGTAATTAATTTCTAAGCATTAAATTTTTCCCAAGCACTTTTTGATTATCAAGTATTTATTCATATTTGATGTAGGAAATTCGATCCTCAAAAAAATATATCTAATTTAAGGGATGGTGTGTCTTAGTTCAAGCGTAATCCTTGAGTGATGGTTTAGATGTCGTTGGGTTGGAATTTTTCAAGCCAAAGGTTAAGTGTGGATTCATATTAGTAATCACACAACTTAGTAAATAGAAAAACGTGTTCACTATTGAAAAATATTCATTCCATGGCATTGAAAAAATCCACTCTAATTGAGGTCTTGTTCAGAATCATTACCAAAAAAAGATTAAAAACCCACTAATTTGATGAACTATTTGAGAAATCATAATTAAATCCAAATATAAATAAAAAATAAAAACTTCTAAAATTATTGAAATTTGAAGCTAAAAAGGACAGGTAATACAACTGAAAAACCCAAGGCCCAGTGATTTGCTAGAAAAAAGCACTAGTGTAACACATAAACCAACAAAATGGAATCAAATATGCACAAGTTTTACCTAACATGAATGCATGAAACTAGATAGAAATGAAACAATGTTATGAAAAATGGGGAGAAGATTATTCCTTATGTCTAATTTCAAGTAGAAAAAAACCGCAAGGTTCTCTGAATTTAAGCAAAAAAGGCACACCTAGTCAAAATATCATAATGATATCAAAATTTGCTCAAAATTTAGGATAAGTTATCATGATTAGTATCTAAATTATTCACCCTCACTTAAGTGTTGTCTTGTTGCTTTGTTTTCCTAACAAATTTCCACCATGTGGTGTTTAAAAAAAAATAGGGTAGCTAAGCCACACAATCTCCTTTTCTTATTGAGGCTTAATGTTTCCCTAATATCCAAAGACCTTAATCTCCATTTTACATACATACTAATATATGAAACAACCTAGCTTTGTTTCATTGATATACATTGGTTAAAATCATTCAATGTCATGGAATTTATCAATTTTAAAAAATTAAAAGAACTAATTTGAATAACTTTACAAGCATAAATACAATCTAGACATCACAAATCCACTGATCAGGCTTAGCTATATGTATTCATCGGCCTTAGTAGCCATCTAAGTGAGCATAAACACACAATTTCTCACATCCTTCATGAATGCAACATTGAATAACATACTCCACACATATATTAAATTCATAACATCTAAGATATCATGCAAGTCATGAGCATATGATCTTCGCCATCCTAGAATTCATTAAAATTTAATAATATACAAGAGGTCACATATACATATGCAATTTATGGAACACCATAGTTCATAACTCAATATGTCAATGCATTTGACTTATCTGAGTGTGCAAATATGGCTAGACATTGGAGGGACTTCAACTCTCCACCCAATCATAGGCCAATTACGCTACAAATTTATTTCAATTTACCACCCCTAATCCATATCCAAATCTTGAGGGGATGCTTACTTGGGGAAAATTCACACCAAGCTTGGTAAGAACTCAAGAGACGAAGTCCATTGTCTTGGTGGTTTCCATAATGCCCCAAGGTAGAAAGCACCGCAATGACTCACATACTCCTATGATTCTATTCATTGGGCTTAACCCAACATAAAAATGGGGAATTTATTTGTCAAGGAGGTTGAATCGAGATTTCATATGATCTCCCAACTGTATTTTCATAGCAAGAATCATAGGGATATTTAGTCCACTACCCATGTGGTTGATAACACTCTCTCGAAAGCACCCCCCTTATTCAAATTTCCTTGTCTAGATGGTTAATAGTTATACATCTTGCACCATAGTGATTTTGATATCCACTAAGCCTCCAACTAACCACTTAGGTTTGGAAACACATGTATTCAAATCACCTTAATTACCTTAATAAATGGAATAACACCCAAATTTTAGATCATAGGTATTAGTTATAACTCTATAATTTCTCCATGTACTCCACGCCCAATGTACAATGAGTTATATTTCTCCAATCACATCCGTGTTTCAATCATTCACTCCTCTATTTTCATTCATGTTTTTCCTTATCTATTTCATTCCTCGTGTCTCTTCATGTACGTGTGAGAATGTGACCCAATTATTTCATTTTGTTAAGTAACAAGAAAATTATAATCTTTATAATAAAATCATAATAAAATCCAAATAGAAATTATAAATAAAAACTCTTAAAATTATTGAAGTTTGAATCTAAAAAGAACAGAATCAAATATGCACAAGTTTTACCAAATATATTTAAAAAAATTTGAAACCTCATAGACTTAATTATGATAGCCATATCCTAACATGAATGCATGAATCTAGATCGAAATGAAACAATGTTATGAAAAATGGGGAGAATAATATTCCTTATGTCTAATTTCAAGTAGAAAAAAAACCGCAAGGTTCTCTGAATTTAAGCAAAAAAAGCACACCTAGTCAAAATATCATAATGATATCAAAATTTGCTCAAAATTTAGGATAAGTTATCATTATTAGTATCTAACTTATTAACCCTCACTTAAGTGTTGTCTTGTTGCTTTGTTTTCCTAACAAATTTCCACCATGTGGTGTTTAAAAAAAAAGAGGGTAGCTAAGCCACACAATCTCCTTTTCTTATTGAGGCTTAATGTTGCCCTAATATCCAAAGACCTTAATCTCTATTTCAAATACATAATAATATATGAAACAACCTAGCTTTGTTTCCTTGATATACATTGGTTAAAATCATTCAATGGCATGGAATTTATCAATTTTAAATAATGAAAAGAACTAATTTGAATAACTTCACAAGCATAAATACAATCTAGACATCACAAATCCACTGATCAGACTTAGCTATATTTATTCATAGGCCTTCGTAGCCATCTAAGTGAGCATAAACACACAACTTCTGACATCCTTCATAGTTTGTGAGTTATTGGCCCCATTCTTTCCAAGATCTGCAATGGTCCAAAAAATTTAGGTACTAGTTTAGTAAAAAATCCACTCTTGGTGAGCTCTTCCTTGGTATAATTTGGATATATACATTTTCTCCCACTTGGAATTATTGTGAATTTTTTTTGGTCCACATAATTCTTTTTCCGATCCTAGGTGCTTTCAATTTCTTCTTAATAAAAATTTATTCCTACTCCATTTATTTCACTATGTTATGTCCAAGAACCACTCTTTACACTTAATCATCCTCGATAATAGGATTGTTTCATTTTTTGCCATAAAATTCCTCAAATGGACTCATCTTTAGTGATTATTAATACTCATTATTGCATGCAAACTCCATCAATGGTATTAATTCTTCCCACGCCTTTGGCTAATGCATATCATACATCCTCAACATGTAATCTAAAATTATATTTACCATTTTTGTTTGACCTTTTGTTTGAGAATCATATGTTGTAATAAAATCTATATGGCTTCCAAAACTAGTAAACATTTCCTTCAAAAAGTTGGAAGTGAACTTGGCATCCCAATCTCAAATGATATTCTTAGGTATTCCATGCAATTTGAATATTTCCTTCATGAAAACAAGAGCTATTTCAATGAATATTCTAGTGGACTTGACAACTATAAATTCATCTTCCTTACTAAATTTGTATACTACCACCATGATGGCATCATGTTGTTTGGTTGTCCTCAGTAACACCATAATGAATTCCATATATATGACTTCCCATTTCCACTCAAGGATTGGGATCATCTTTAAAAATCCTATTGAGTGTTTTTATTTGACTTTGACTTATTGGTATTCCAATCATTTATAAATGTACTTAGAAAATTTATTTTTTATAACTGGCCAATAGTATGATTTCCTTATGGATGCTATCCTTTTCTAATAGATAGGATGTCCCATGTAAGGTATTTTATGAAACTCATCCATTATGAGCTTCTTCAATTCATTCACACTAGGCACATACCACACGTTTTTGAACAACAACATACCACCATCAATGAGTCTGCAACTCTTTCTCATTGGTCCCTCTAGTTCTTGTTGTAAGCACTTCTTCACATGGTGGAAATTATTCTCATGTGTTAATTCCCCTTTGATCCTTTTCTTGGGGCCAAACTCACAAGTGCTCATAGATACCAAGAATGCTACTTGTATATTTCTATTGAGTTCATATGTTACCCAAATTTCCTTTACCTTGACAAATTTTATTTCAAAGTCAAATTAATTGGTTAAATTTGATGATATCGCTTGTATAGCACTTGGTTTGATCAAGAAAATATCTTATTCCTCCATTATTTTTCATCAATACAAATATTTTTCCAAGCAAGTAGTGCCTCAAAATCTTATCATATGCCCCTTGTGAATTAGGACTCCACCTATTCCTACCATTTAGGTATTTTTGTAGACCACAAATTCCTTTTTTGATATGATATCATTAAAATAGGTGTGTGTCTGAGAAATTTGTCGACCTATTACAAAAAAAAAATTCACTATGATTTCCATTAAAACTTGGCTTCTTTCCTTTGTATGCCTATGATTGGATGCCAAATCTTGGAAAAATATTGAATGAACCATCAGTAACATATATCGAATGCCATAAAGGATCTAAAATCCATACATTTTAGGGAGTGGGCCTAAGTTTATTAAGGTTTGCGGTCATGGTATTTTGGTAAGACATTTGGGTTGTGTGGGGCAGGTTGCAGGTTCGACCCTGACCTCTGCCCAAAAATATTTCTCCATTATATAAAACCAAATCATTGTTAAAATTTGACCCACCAAAATAATTCAAACATATTCAGCCTTGGAGGGGGTGGCATTATTATTATGTGTCGAGAACAATCTTGCTCGACCATATCATCTTGGTCTCTTAGCATTGAGATTTCCCGAGTATCCTTGCACATGAACACCTTGGGGTTGATGACTAAGGACCAATATCACCCCACTAACATCATGTATTTCTATGGTATACCTCTTGGGATTTTCCCTAAGATCCAAAATACTAATGCCATATTTCTATTACCACGGTTGTACACTAGTCTCACTCTCTTCCTTCTCACACATGTAATGTTTCATCTAGGCCTCGACCAAAACCAATGGTAATGTGGACCCCATACAATGATGGTTTCGATATAGGAAAGGGGGACCCCCAATTAATTTTAGTGATTTATTAGAGAAATGAAGGTTAGCATTGATTCAAACTACAACCCCTTGCAAGTTAGTGTTAGCTACAATGAGGACCCCTCAATTGATCTCAACCATCGATCTCCAAGCGAATCTCCACATAGTTTCTTGGAAATCCCTATGGCCTAGAGACTTGTAAACCCACTATGGTCCACCCCCAAGACATGGTATTCGAAGCCACGTCACCCCAATAAAATACCCAACGATAGAATAAAAGACCCTCAAATCGTACATGTTATATGAAATTTGGAAAATATTATGATGGAAAGAGTCATTTTTACTATATATTCGGATCTTGGTAGCCTAGCAGTCAATGTGAAAATCAACCACACAGTTGTTCCTAACACATTATTTGACCTTGGTGCTGTTATCAATGTGATGACCCACGAGACCAAAAATTCCCTAGGAATTTCAAGTCTTAGACAAACCCCCATAGTATTAACAATTTCTAACTCATCTACCATCAAACCATAAGTGATCTTGGAATATGTAGTAATATCCATGGATTCATGGCAGTATCTTGTTTATTTCATGGATGTGAAAACCAAGTCTTCCATGTGGGACTATCATTTAATCTTAGGAAGGCCATGATTGGCCATTTCATATGCATATATGAACTATAGATCCATGAACATCAAAATATCTCCCAATACTAATAAACAACTTACCCTATAAACTCCTGCTAAGCCATCATTGAGCCAAAAATTATATTTTCAATAAATGGAGGGGAGCATGAAGAGGACTCAGTTTCACATAAGGTACTTACCATACACTAATATTTTTCCTTTAGGGAAAAAATTGAGAATGAAGAAATTGGTGATTTTATAGCCTACTTCTCCTCATCCAACTCACACATTCTCACCCACATAATGGACCATGAAATCTAGGCTTCTCTTCTTATGACATATGCATCACTTATAAAACATCATTCCTCTTCTAAATAAGAACAAAAATTAAATTTGGAAACCAAAAGAATAGGCTTTGGAAAATCATTGAAGATCAATCAAGGGCTAATAGAATAGCATAAGGGACAATTAATTAAGGTTTTACAAAATCATAGTGATGCTTTTTCTTGGGAGTAAAATCATATGAAATGGATCCATATTTTTTTTTGCACTCGTCATATCTATATTAAGGAGGACTCTAGAGAACCTAAGTGATGAATAAATCCTACTTCGTGGGACATGGTCAGAGAAGAGGTACATAAATTTCTTTCACATAATTTCATTTACCCCATTTTTGAATGCCAAAATTTCTTCCCTCTTGTCATCACACCTAAAACGAATGGATATTGGAGTTTTTTTTTATTACAAAGAATTGGACGAAAATCCACATGGAAAGATTAGTTCTCACTACCATCCATTGACAAATTGGTGGGAAAGAAGTGTTTTTGTATCTTCAATGGGGTTTAGTGGATATATATGTGTGTGTGTGTGTGTGTGTGTGTGTGTGTAGTGCAATTCAATGAGCTACTAGAAATATTGAGGAGATCTTCATGATTACTTTGGGTACAATATATGTGATCCGGTATAGGCTTGAGTCACTTTAGGAAACTACAATAGATTTAATAAGAGTCCATTAGAGGAAGGAATATTTGAAATTTATCTTTTTAGACTTCCCTAAGATACATTTTCTTGCATTTTTTCTCCCTTTATTTTATTCTTATGGTAAAAATGAATTATATGTTGGAAATATGATGCAGAAGTGTTGTCCTTGATGGCAACCCACTGAATGAAGATGAAGACATGAGACTGTTGACATGTGTTGTCCTTGATGGAAATCCACCTGATGAAGTTATTCTTGACTTGATGACATTGGTAAATGATGCAAATCTGATGTGATATGATGCTTGTTGATATTATAATGTTGAGTGTTGTCCCTGAAAGGCAACCCACTTGATAAAGATGATGGCATCTTACTTGATGAAGTTGTGCTTGCTAGAATATGTTCTTGATGAAGAAAATATGATGTATCTACAATGTGTACAGAAGGCAGTGAAGAAAAGAAGTCAGCATGTGCTCAATCTTGATGAAAAGAGTATGTCTCTAGGTATACGCGGATCTGTCTAGGGGAAGTCGCGTATGCACGCGGAAAAGAACGTTCCAAGTCGCGTATGGGCACAAGCGCTCTAAAAGTGCAAAACCAGGGGTAATCACCATGGTATTGACCCATTGTATTGGGTAATGTTCCGCCTAATTGACCCCGTCCAGGAATACCATTGGATGTAATGTGGTTTTGGGCTCATGGTATTGAAAAAGGGGCTCATGGTATTGAAAAGGGTAAACCTATATAAGGAGAAGAAATTAACTGTGCAAATCATGAGTGTGGGTACAAGATGTCTGAGCTTGAATGAATACTTCTCTCTGAAGTATATCTGAATGGAAAGGGTTACACTTGAATGATAAATCTGAATGTATGATGCACCAATGATGAAGAAGGGGATCTAGATCTGAATTGCTCTCGTATTTGCTAGATCTGATTATGGAAGGCTTAGATCTGTGATGAGGCGAGCATCTAGGCGAACATCTGTCTGAAGCAAAAGGGTAGATCTGAACTGAATATCTGATCTGATGAAGTATGCTGCTCTGTAATGATTGAAGATCTATACGCTACTTCACCGCGGAGGAAGCGCGTATATACGCGGCTTCAGCGAAGAGAAAGCGCGTATGCGCAATAAAATATACACTGAGGTGTACGCTGGTTTGTGTGGACAAAAGCGCGTAGTTAAATCTGAACTCAATGTCTGATCTGAAGAAGTATGCTGCTCTATGATGGTTGAAGACCTATACGCTACTTCACCGAAGAGGAAGAGCGTATATACGTGGCTTCGCTGAAGAGAAAGCGCGTATGCGCAATGAAATACATACAGAAGTATACGCTGGTTTGTGTGGACGGAAGCGCGTATATACGCGACATCAGTGAAATGAAAGCGCGTATGCAAACTAGGTTTTGCTGAAGCATGGGGTATGAAACATCTGATATGTTCTGCTGTATTATTGTTATCTGAACTATATTGTGTGAATTGATAAGTATCTGTTGGTGATGTATGGTTGAGCTTAAAAGTATTGAAAGGGTCCAGTCTGAAAATATGATGAAACGTGGCCTGCAAGTGTTGTTCTATTGAAATTGTTGGATCCAGTGTGAAAATTGATGAAACGTGGTCCATAGAGGTGCTGAGGGTTGTAGCCTTCAGTCAGGGGGTTGTAGCTCCCTTCCAGGTGAGGCTGGTAAACGAGATCGGGGGGTCGTAGCTCCCTTCCAGGAGAGGCTGGTAAACGAGTCGGGGGGTCGTAGCTCCCTTCCAGGAGAGGCTGGTAAACGAGCGCAGGTGGGTGCCTGCGTGCTGGTCAAGTCTGCGCCAGCACATATGTTGTAAGATGTTTTCTCTATAATAAAATATTGAAGGCTGAGCAACTGCAGCGGTGGTTTTCTCCGACTTGGGTTTCCACCTAAAAATCCTGGTGTTCATGTGTGATGCTTTGTGTGATGGTTTATTCTGTTCTTACTGCACATGTTTACTGTTTATAGAACATCTAATGAATGAATGATGGAATGATATAAGTGAAGAACTAATGGCATAATTAGATCTCTATGTATACACGAGTTTTATGAAGGATATCCGCGTGTATACGCTACTTGGCTTCGGCAAAGTAGCGTATGGGTTTTAAGGAATGAAAAAGTAAAAAGCTTTGAATATGCAGTAAATACTGATTCACCCCCCCCCCCCTCTCAGTATTTTTCCCAACAATTGGTATCAGAGCGGGTCCTTCTGTAGAAGCTTGATCGCTTGAAGGAGATCCGTCGCAATGGGAAAGAAGCAAAAGAAGAAGGCTACTGAAAAGGAGATATCTCAGAAAACTTGTGCAACAGAAAATAAAGAAGATAAATCAGGTATTGATAGTTGTTCTTGTGACTCACTTTCTGGTGCATGTAATGATGAAGATAGTGTAAGTAAAGTCTTGGATCTGGAGGAAGCTATCAAGAGAATTGAAGATCAACGAAGATCAATTTCTAAAAGCGAAGCTTTGTACAAAGGGATGAAAGAACGAATGGAAATACTGAATGGGCAGACAAACAAGTACCAAAGGTTTCATGCTTATGCATCCGCTCGAATTAAAAGACTAGAAGTAGAAGTCAACGATCTAAATGCAGATCTCGAAGAATAAAACAAGAAGAATGCAAGACTTGAAGTAGAAATCATCTCTCTCAAAGAAGATCTGGAAGACTCGAATAAGAAGAATGAAGAACTTGAGGCTGAAATCATTTCTCTCAAAAGGGATCCAGAAATATCAAATAAGAATAATGAAGGACCTGAAGCAGAAATCATCTCTCTGAAAGAAAATCTCGAAGCATCGAAGAAGAAGAATGAAGAGCTGCAACAAACATGTGAAGAAAACGAAAATTGGTTGAAAGAAGAGATTCTAAATCTGAAGGATCAAGTAGAAGATGGAAGAAGGAAAGAAGAAAGCGTGACAAAGCAATGTCAAGCCTTGGAGGTTGAGGTAAACATTCTCAAAGGTAAATTAGAAGAAAAGGTTAAACTTTTGAGGTTTCAAGATAGTACTAATGTTTTGGACAATATTCTGAGTAATCAAAGGTCTCCTGCTATCAAACTTGGTCTTGGTTTTTCATGAAACTGTTAAAGGAGAATCTAGCTCACATGGAAGTGCCAAAAATTCAGAGGATGTCAATGCAAAACCTGAAGTGTTGAAAGAAATAAAAGATCAACCAACAATCATGAATTCTCAAAAGAATTCATTCAAGAACGTTGAATGTTTTAAATGTCATAATTATGGGCCTGTTGCAGCAAATTGCAGGAGCAGATCATTTCAGCCACAAACAAACAAATTCTACTCAGAAAGGTACTCTAGCTTCTTCAGGGGATATTGTTTTTCATGTAACAAGTATGGACATAAAGCAGTTGATTGTAAAAGGAGGAAGAATAGAAATACTCATTATGATTCTTATGCTTATTTCTCTGGTCACATGAGATGTTATTCTTGTAACAAGTATGGACATGTAGAAAAAGAATGCAGGTTGAACAGATATGAGAAACTGGATAACTTCCAGCACACAAAGAGAAAGATCAAACAAATCTGGAAAAAGATGGAGGACCGATCAGAAACATAGGGAATTCTGACCCTACTGCAGTCATCCGCTTCTCAAGCTTACTTCTCTTATTGACTGCAGGAATAATGTGGGATACATTATCAGATTTAGTAATGTATCGTCACAGGAAGAGCAATGTATGATGTCTCTCATGGTTGATTTGATTATTCTGGTTATATGTATTTCTAACGGAACATCTGATATGAAGAAGACAGGTACAGGAAGGACAAGTTCAGGGGGAGATAAAGGAATGTGAAAAAATTTCTATGTTTCACTTTCCATACGCGGGTTCTATTCACAAAAGTCGCGTATACACGCGAGTTTTAGCAGACACAGTCGCGTATGCATTTATGATAAGAGAATTGGTATGATAGCTGAAGATCTGGTGCAGAGGTTCAGGGGGAGCATCAGTCTGACTGTTAATAACTGTATTATTGACTCTGTATCAGCTTAATTCCTCAGTTCTAAATAATGATGATATGATACTTGATGCCTTGTGTTGAAGATTATGGATGAGTCCCGTTTACTTTTTGATGATGAGATTGGAAGTCTTAGTATTCAGAGATAAGGACAGATCATGCAAAGATGGTTGCTGATGACTTGCTGATAAAGGTATTCAGGTTGCACAAGTTAAGTAATAGCACTGGTTTAGGGGGAGTAGCAGGTTGATGATTTCATTGTTGGCAATATGATTGCTTATTCTTTACTCATACTCAAATGATGATGACTTGGTACATGGATTATTATGATGAGATTTTAAGCCCTGGTTGCTGATAAGTATCTTTTGTGCTCACACATGGATGAGTTGGATGTCGTTTGATTCAGAAATAAGAATAGATCATGCAGAATTGGTTACTATGGTTGAGATCTTTTGCCTACATAGGTTACTTCATGTTAAATCTTGAAGATCATGGTGATATTGGACCACATGGATGATTTCTTGACACTTATTTGAAGATGCTGTTATGGTATGATAATATCTCTTGGAAAGAATGTATTGATGCTGCACGGAATATGAAGACTTGGTTACTAATGCGCTTATGCTACCACCATTGGATGATGCTTGAAGACACAACTACTCTGTTCTATCTGTAGTCCAGGGAAGCAGTCGAATATCTCAAAAAGAAGCTGAACACTGTCTTTTCCTCACAGAGGATCAGATCTGGTCAAAATATAGAATATGGTAGTGGATACGCGGGTTTCCTGAAACACAGTCGTGTATATACGCGAGTTCCTGCACAGAAAACCGCGTATGTCTGATTACTGACAAATTTTTTCTTGGAGTCAGCTCTCTTCAGCACAGCTGCAGTGTTGTTTGGTATCTCTGATGCTATTTGGTATATATGGTAGTGTTCCAGTTCTCATAATTCTATTTCTCATGTTTTGATAAAGATGCCTTGATGATTTGTTGGTGAAAGTGTTCAGGATGCGCAAACTAAGGGGGAGCCTTAGTCATATGAAAAGAATGCATGGATGCACAGTTTCAGGGGGAGCATTAGCTTTGCTGAGTATAATGCATTGTTGGCATTATGATGGTTCTGAAATATGTTCTCTTTCTTGAGGACTTTCTGGTGTTGGTCATGAATGGTCATATTTGTAATTTGATGAAAAGGTCTTGTTGAGACCCATGATGTAAATTTGTAATATTCAGTCATGTCAAAATCTATAAACCCACTTGGTTGGGTAGCTGAGTCAAATTTTGTAGACTCACTTGGTTGAGTAGCTGAGTCAAATTTGTAAACCCACTTGGTTGGGTAGTTGAGTCTCATAAGTAAATCCACTTGGTTGGATATTTGATGTAAGTATGAGTCTTTTGGTGATAGAGTCATGTACTTCATTGAACAATATGTTTGAAAATTTAGCATGAACTCAGGGGGAGCTTGGCCACTTCAGTATACATCAGATCTGCAGAACGCTTCTTCTACATGAGAAGAAAAGGGGGTGAGTATGTTGGTTTTGATCCGCCCATTTCCCTTGATGTCAAAGGGGGAGAGTGTGTTGGTTTTGACCCACTGGTTTTGATCCGCCCTTTGCCCTTGATGTCAAAGGGGGAGAGTGACATGGTGTTTGAATGAATAGAGGATAATGATGTCAAATATTTGGGAGAGTGACATGGTGTCAATGTACTTATCTGTTGTGGTAACCAAACACCATCGTGGTTGCCATCAAGTCCAAAGGGGGAGATTGTTGGAAATATGATGCAGAAGTGTTGTTTTGACTGGCAGAAAAAACATCTTACAACATATGTGCTGGCGCAGACTTGACCAGCACGCAGGCACCCACCTGCGCTCGTTTACCAGCCTCTCCTAGAAGGGAGCTACGACCCCCTGACTCGTTTACCAGCCTCTCCTGGAAGGGAGCTACGACCCCCGATCTCGTTTACCAGCCTCACCTGGAAGGGAGCTACAACCCCCTGACTGAAGGCTACAACCCTCAGCACCACCTTGGACCACGTTTCATCAATTTTCACACTGGATCCAACAATTTCAATAGAACAACACTTGCAGGCCACGTTTCATCATATTTTCAGACTGGACCCTTTCCATACTTTTAAGCACAAACATACATCACCAACAGATACTTATCAACATAGATCAGATAGCAGAAACACAGCAGAACAGATCAGACATTTCATACCCTTTGCTTCAACAAAACCCTAGTTTGCATACGCGCTTTCACTTCACTGATGTCGCGTATATACGCACTTCCGTCCACACAAACCAGCGTATACCTCTGTATGTATTTCATTGCGCATACGCGCTTTCTCTTCAGCGAAGCCGCGTATATACGCGCTTCCTCTTCGGCGAAGTAGCGTATAGATCTTCAACCATCATAGAGCAGCATACTTCTTCAGATCAGACATTCAGTTCAGATTTAACCCTTTACTTCAGACAGATGTTCGCTTCATCACAGATCTAATCACTTCATAAACAGATCTAGCAAATACAGATACATTTCAGATCTAGATATCCCGCTTCATCATTTCTTCATAGGTGCATCATAGATTCAGATCTATCATCAAACCTTTACCCTTTCCATACATATATACTTCATAGAGAAGTATTCATTCAAGCTCAGACATCTTGCACCCACACTCATGATTTGCACAATGAATTTCTTCTCCTTATATAGGTTTACCCTTTTCAATACCATGAGCCCCTTTTTCAATACCATGAGCCCAAAACCACATTACATCCGATGGTATTCCTGGACGGGGTCAATTAGGCGGAACATTACCCAATACAATGGGTCAATACCATGGTGATTACCCCTGGTTTTGCACTTTTAGAGCGCTTTTTGCCCATACGCGACTTGGAACGTTCTTTTCCGTGTGCATACGCGACTTCACTTAGACAGATCCGCGTATTCCTTGAGACATACTCTTTCACCATAGATTTAGCACAATCTAAATTCCTTTCTTCACTGTCTTCTGTATACACTGTAGATACATCATATTTTCTTCATCAAGAACATATTCTAGCAAGCACAACTTCATCAAGTAAGATGCCATCATCTTTATCAAGTGGGTTTCCTTTCAGGGACAACACTCAACATTATAATATCAACAAGCATCATATCACATCAGATTTGCATCATTTACCAATGTCATCAAGTCAAGAATAACTTCATCAGGTGGATTGCCATCAAGGACAACACATGTCAACAGTCTCATGTCTTCATCTTCATTCAGTGGGTTGCCATCAAGGACAACACTTCTGCATCATATTTCCAACAATCTCCCCCTTTGGACTTGATGGCAACCACGATGTTTTTTGGTCAAAATAATACACATGAAGCAATACAATGCAATTATGTTGTGGTCATACATTTATATGTAGGAGAGAAAAAATGACAAGGCCAAGAAATATGATCTAACATACAGTCACCTACTATGTAAATTAGCTTAGGTAACATGAGGATTAAATAAGACACTAGCTATTCAAACAGTGTGTAAACATTATAATTGATCAGATAGAGAGAATACTAGTAAAATTCCATGAAAATATGCATTGAGAGAGGTCAAAAATGAAATCAGTATACCTTAATATGTATGCAACCACATTCTATAAGAATATAAATTTTTCTTTTAATGACAAGATGTAAAAATAAGTATATTGATGAGGTTTCAAAAAGGAAGGAAAGATTCTAAATTTGATGACCAATATTAGTGATATATATCTTATAAGTTATCTTATGGAGGAAGGAAAATATTGAATTTGTAAAAATAACAAATTCGAATGATGATAAGATAGTGTAGCTCTCATAATCATAACTAATTTGCAAAGATGAAATGAACAAAAAAAATAAAGTAATAAGAAAATGTTACACAGATGATAAGGTGAGTTAAGTGTGAGTTTCATAAAGAAAGGATGGGGTTGCACTTGTAGAGTATAAGGATGTAACCAGCTCCCACCCCATAGCCATATCGGGTCGAGGAAGGTGCTACCTATTAATTTTGACTTGATCTTCAAGGTCATCTATCAACATGGGGTTAGCCATAAGTTCATTTTTTCAAGTATTCAAATTATAAACTTGATACTACCATTGTGATCAACTCGTCGAGATCATTTTGGCGATATAAATTTGATCTCAATCTCAGTGTTGAATCAAAATTTGTACCGGTTAGAGGTTTCGACCTATTAACCTAGGCCATGTCATCAAAAGGATGTCATTTGGCACCTACGTGGCCTCCACCCTACTCTCGTGGCATTTCCACACAATTCATGGATGGGTTATTGGTAGGCCATGCCATGAGGCCCATGCTTCCATCCAATGTCTCATCTATCGAAGGTGGGGCCAACTATTCCATGTTATCTTGAAATATTAGCATCATAGTTTCCTTCTCACCTCCCTTAACAAAATCTGAGATCTATGACATCAACTCAATGACCTTAGTGCTCAAGGTGGAGCCCATTGATACATGTTTTCCTAGAATATTAGCATTGAGATTCTTTGCCTCTCTCTGCTCATAACCTAATTGAAAAATGTTGATTTTTGAGCTCTAGGGTTTCAGATTTGAGATTTTTGCTTTACTTTGTTATTATTATGTGTCGAGGATAAGCTTCAAGGTTTGATATTTTAGATTTGTGCTTTACCTCGTTATTATTACGTGTCAAGGAGAATCTTGCTTGACCATATCATCCTGGTCTCTTAACATTGATATTTCTCGAGTATCCTTGTACATGAACACCTTGGGGCTAATGGCTAAGGACCAATATCACCCCACTAACATCAAGTCTTTCCATAGTCTACCTCTTGGTATTTCCACTAAGATCCAACACACTAATTCCATAGTTCTACTACCACGGTTATACACTAGTCCCACTCTCTTCCTTCTCACACATGTAATGTTTCATCTAGGCCTTGACCAAAACCAATAGTAATCTAGAACCCCAACAATGATGGTTTTGATATGGGAAAGTCCCCACCCCCCCCCTCCAATTAAACTTAGTGATTGATTAGATACATGCAGGTTAGCGTTAATTCAAACTACAACCCCCTACAGGTTAGTGTTAGCCACAACGATACCCCCTCAATCGATCTTAACCAATGATCTCCAAGCAACCCTCCACATAGTTTCTCGGAAATTCCTATAGCCTAGAGACTTGTAAACCAGCTAGGGTCCACCCGCAAGCCATTTTTTTCGAAGACACGTCACGCCAAGAAAAGACCCAACAATATAAGAAAATACCCTCAAATCATACATGTTATAAGAAATACGTCAAATATTATGATGGGAAGAGTCATTTCTACTATATATTCACAACTTGGTAGCCTAGTAGTCAATGTGAAAATCAACCACATAGTTCTTCCCAACACATTATTTGACCTTGGTGCTGCTATTAATGTGATGACCCACGAGAAAACGAAATACCTAGGACTTTCAAGTCTTAAACAAACCCCCATAGTATTACTGATCCAGATCTTGGGGGGATGCCCCCAAGATCTAAAAATTTGAAATGGATCTAACTAGATCTGAAAAATTACAATGCTAGAGAAAAACAGAGAACACAAAGAAAATAAAACCACAAAGAAACTTGTTTTATTAAAACACAGAATAACTTTAGAAGCTATATTGTGGTGGACAATCTGTCCTTTTACAAACTAAGGCTTGTTATTTATAACCTTTTTTGAGTTACAATACCATGTGTAGATACCATAGGTGGATACCATGGGTCAATACCATGGGTAGATACCACTTACAATACCATGGGTCAATGTCATGGGTAGATACCACTTACAATACCATGGGTAAATTCCATGTGTAGATGAATATCATGTGTGGATACATACCATGGGTGGATGAATATCATGGATAGATGTCACTTACAATACCATGGGCGAATAAATACAATGGGTGGATGAATACCATGGGTCAATGACATTTAAAATACCATGGGTAAATTCCATGGGTGGATGGATAACATGGGTAGATGAATACCATGGGTGGATGCCATTTTCCATTCGGATCATTCCTCCCTCCTTAAGAAGCAATGGTCCCCATTGCATGAAGTTCCCTCTGGAGAATCCTTTGTTGAATATGAAGAACCACTGAAGAGAATGGTTTTGTATAGTTAACCCATAACCGTGATGAACGAAGATCCAAGGATAGAGATACCCTGTAATGCTCATGACCAACTGTGATATTGACAGTGTACGGCCTAAAAAATGGACTTCGATGAAATGTGGGTTTGTGGATGAACCAAAACCATGAAAAACGAAGATCCAAGGATAGGGATACCCTACAATTCTTGTGACCAACTGTGTTACTAACAGTGTGCAGCCTAACAAATGGACTTCCATGAGAAAGATTTTGTGCGGTTGACCCATAATCGTGATGTTGGTTGTTGATGAAGTAGTAGGTGCCTACATAGCTTGGGGTGGGAGGGCACGTATCAAAATAACCCAAGTTGAATGCTGCTATGCTGAAATTGATGAATGTGAAGCAGGTGCCTACTAAAGTGAGGTGGGAGGCCACGTCTCCAAAGGGAACCCGCTTCGAATGTTGATCCAAATTTAAAATGAACATAACTCGGTCAATATAACTCAGAATATTTATTATAACATATTTTTGCAAATGGAATGATAATTCTGCATCTTCTCATGTGTTTGAAAGTGATATCTGGAGACCCTAGACTCTCATATTCGTGCTGGAACTATCCCACTGTCACCAAATTTCTGAAAAAATAGCTGATTTTAAATCAGCGATAACTCCCTCGTCTAGACTCCAATTCGATCAATTTTTTTTTGAAATCGGATATTTTTCAAGAGGAGATTAGATCCTTAATAATTTGTCTGAAATTTCACACTTAAAACTGCAATAAATGATGGGTGAACTGCCCTCCATGAATTGTCATCAAAAAAATTGCTGCAACATTGTTGATTTTGAATGAGCGATATCTCCTTCATCCGAACTCCGATTCAGCCGATTTATTTTTTTAATTTGGTTATTTCTTTGCGAGGAATCCAAATCTGGTCTCTTTTTTGTAAAATTTCCACCAAAAGTTTCAGATCTAATCTGCAAACTCGCCACCCAAAAAAAGTCATGGAGTTTGTTGAAGGTTGCTGCAAAACATTGAAACTGAAATATGCTTCAAACCCTCATTCCCATGGATTTGTAACCTGAATCTGATACCACTAATCTATATCTTGGGGGGAGGCCCGAAAGATCTAAAAATTTGAAATGGATCTGACCAGATCTGCAAAATTACAATGCCAGAAAAAAAAGAGAACACAAAGAAAGTAAAACCACAAAGAAACTTGTTTTATTAAAAGAGAGAATAACTTTAGAAGCTACATTATGGTGGAAAATATATCCTTTTAAAAGCTGAGGATTGTTATTTATAGCCTTTTTTAGTTACAATACCATGTGTAGATACCATAGGTGGATACCATGGGTCAAAACCATGGGTCAATACCATGGGTAGATACCACTTACAATACCATGGGTCAATGTCATGGGTAGATACCACTTACAATACCATGGGTAAATTCAATGTGTATATGAATACCATGTGTGGATACATACCATGGGTGGATGAATATCATGGATAGATGTCACTTACAATACCATGGGCGAATAAATACAATGGGTGGATGAATACCATGGGTCAATGACATTTACAATACCATGGGTAAATTCCATGGGTGGATGGATAACATGGGTAGATGAATACCATGGGTGGATGCCATTTTCCATTCAGATCAATCACAAATTTCTAACTCATCTACCATCAAAACCATAAGGGATCTTGGAAGATGTAGTAATCTCCATGGATTCATGGCAGTATCTTGTTTATTTCATGGATGTGCAAACCAATTATTCCATGGGGGAGTATCCTTTAATCTTAGGAAGGCCATGATTGGCCATTGCATATGCATATATCAACTACATATCCATGAACATGAAAATATCTCACAATACTAATAAACAACTTACCCTATATCCTCCTACTAATCCACCATTGATCCAAAAATTATATTTTCAATAAATGGAGGACAACATGATGAGGATTTAGTTTCACATCAAGTACTTACCATAGACTAATATTTTTCCTTTATAGAAAAAATTGAGAATGAAGAAATTGGTGATTTCATAGCTTCCTTCTCCTCGTACAAATCACACATTCTCACCCACATAATCGACCCTGAAATCTAGGATTCTCTTCTTATGACATATGCATTACTTATAAAACATCATTCCTCTTCTAAATAAGAACAAATATTAAATTTGGATACCATAAGAATAGGCCTTGGAAAATCATTCAAGATCAATCAAGGGCTAATGGAATAGCATAAGGGACAATTAATTAAGGCTTTACAAAAGCATAGTGATGATTTTTCCTACGATTAAACTGATATGAAATGGATCCATGTTTTTTTTTTCACTCATCATATCTATATTAAGGAGGACTCCAGAGAACGTAAGTGATGAATAAATCCTACTTCATGGGACATTGTCAAAGAAGAGCTACATAAATTTCTTTCAAATAATTTCATTTACCCCATTTTTGAATGCCAAAGGTTCTACCCTCTTGTCATCACACCTAAAACGAATGGATATTGTAGGTTTTTTGTTGATTACAAATAATTGGACAAAAATCCACATGCAAGGACTAGTTCCACTACCATCCTTGACCAGGTATTGGACACATTGGTGGGAAAGAAGTGTTTTTATATCTTCAATGGGTTTAGTGGATATAATTATATTAAATTTCTCTAGAGGAATAGGAAAAAACTGCATTTACTTTCCCTTGGGGGGAATTTTCCTATTATGTTCTACCATTTGGACTTCATAATGCTCCTACAACTCTTCAAGGAGCTATAATTGGAATATTCTCTTACCTAATAGATGTTTTTTTGGAAATTTACATGGATGAATTTACAACCTATGGTGATGAATTGGTTAGGATGTGAAGCTTCCTAATCCATCTAAGTATAAGTGTGTAGGCTATCCTACAAAGTAAGTTAATAAGTCTACCTATGTTGGGGGTTACAACATTAAGCTTCCTAAGTCAACTAGGTAGAAGTTTGTTATTTCAATTTTTCATGTGTAACCTTTAAATTATTCCCAATTAATCCTCATTTGAATTTAATAGATTGTATTAGCATATAAAATTCGTGATAATTCACAAGTTCCATATAGACACTGAATTGATAATTAAATACATAGTTTCTTATTTATATACTAACTAATTAGTTTTAATTGAGAACACCATCACAAACTAGGCTTTCGAAAAGAAGACAAATTTATATATGGATTGGGAAGTAATTATAACTACCTTACATGCCACTCCCTTGCACCCAGATTAAACCAATGTGAACCTTCATGATCATTGTAAGAGTGAAATTTTGGCCTCACTCATTGAGTGAGGTGATGGCAGCCTTAATGCAACAATTCTCACCCCAACCCTGAGGTATCTATTCTACATTATTAATATAAAATGTGGGAATTTTATCAAAGTTAAAAAATTAATTGGCATTGAAAAAAAAATTGGGAAGGGGTCATCTTAGTAAATAGGTAAATCCAAACAAAGGTAAACTTGGAATGCTTAGTGATTTTAAAAATATGCAATTTCAAGAACATGAAAAAGTCATAGGAAATTGGGATAAATCGATGAGTTTTGCAATATTGGATATAATCATAAAAATATTACAAATTCAAAGCTAAAGCATCATAGTTGATGAAAAAATTCATAATATCACATTTATTAAGAGCAGGCATAGTCTCTATCATCTAGTCATGCCAGATGTGACTACAATTGACATCAATATATGAGAATTATTGTTAATAAGTATCTATGAGAAGTATTGTTAATAAATATCTAAAAAATAAACCAAAAACTATATTAAATTTCCATGAAGAAACTGTAATATTCCCAAATGGGGAAGCAACAATATATGAACACAATAATGGAAAAAAAAGTGAATAAATCAACACACCATGATATGAGACAAATGTACAGCCATCTTATTAACATATCAGAAAATAATAGGCACAAGATCTGGAGGATCTAGTCACTCAAGAAATACAAAACAAGCCTTCACAAGCAAATATGTCAATACATGAGAAATAGTTGTCATACAAATGTCCTGAGCTATGATAACGCAGTTTTAGGGCATAAAATACTACATAAAGATGGGTCAATTTAGATATTATGTTATATAGCTCAAATAATGCTACAAGTGAAGATCTAGCCTCCTATACATCTTTCCAAGAGAACCCGGGAAGGGTTTCCAGAAATACACCCAAATACAAATGGTGATCTACAGCCCTAGGGCTGAAGAATCACTACAACTGAAGCCCCTAAAATAGAAGGCTGAAATAATATGGATCTAATGTATATTTCCTCTAGAGGTAACCTCCAATGAAAGGCTAAACCCTTCACCTCCAAGAAAACACTCTAAAAGAGCCAAGAGATCCTCCTCTGAAACAACCCTCCAAAATAACGCAATTTCTAACTAAAACTGCATTGTCACTGGATGTGATAGTTTGGCCTCATGCCAAAGAACTAAAATATGCTCAATATCCTCCCTTGATGATCTCCCAATGGAAGGAATCCTTCCTCCACTACAAAAACAGCTCAGAAAGTGGGTTTCTCAACCCTCCACTGGAACACCCTGCAACACCACAAAAATATGAACAGAAACTGCATTGTAGCTAAAAACTAAAGCTTGTCCAAAATGTTGGATGTTTGGAAATTATAGATAAATACTCTCCCAAGAGGCCTCTCAAGGAAAGAGGTGGGATTCTTGACCAGGAACACCCCGTGCTAAATAACACAAGAAAAATTAGCTAAACAGTTGAAGAGAGCACAAGTCTAAACATGCATATCAAAATAATAATCATAACATAAAACTCATATGGCTTCCATCATCTTCCTTATAAACAATGTGAGCCTTCTCACCTTGCATCCCACTCATTAGGGTTTCCACCATCATGTAATCAGTCTCCCTCAAAAATTGCGTTGTCCCACCATTAATGCCACTCCTCCATAATAGCGATGTTTGATTTGGTAAAAGTTGACCCACTCTTCATGCTCTAACCCCTTTTCACACCTAGGGTCTTCAATCCAACTTTTATATGACCTCCATTCACACTAGGAGTGTCTTTTATTCCTACTAAGGTCATTTATGGGTGTCCATACCCTCTTATTCCACTACCTAAGAGCAAGATAAAAATTTAATATTCCAATTAGTTGTATGCTAATTTAGGAATATTAAAAAAACCTTTCATGAATTAGGCAATAAATTTCAAATTGCAGTGCTACAAAAACCATTCTTAACACGACCAACATGAGAGTTAAAATATTTGAAAAGGAAGAAGGGAAAATGGTTGCATCCTTGTGTAAAAAGAATACAATCAATTATTTTCAAATATATGAAAGGAAAAGCGTATCAATAATGTGAAACTTGAAATTGCAGGGCTAAACATGCTATCTACTATCAATGTAGGAGCTACAACAACAACTAAAGGTAGTCATTAATTTCTTTGCATTAAATTTTTCCCTAAGCACTTTTTGATTATAAAATATTTTTTCAAATAGTAATTAAGTTCTTAGCATTAAATTTTTCCCTAAGCACTTTTTGGTTATCAAGTATTTTTTTATTTTTGATGTAGGAAACTTGATCCTAGAACTTCTAATATATTCATCTAATGGTTATTGGTTAGGGAAAAAACTAACCTTTGCATACCTGCCAATTACAAAATATAAAGAAAAAATTTCCACCTGCAATAGCCAATGTCAAAGCATGTATGAGAAATAAGATTCTAGGTCTAGCTTTTGTTCTATAAGTTGAAGTATCTTGCTAAATATAGGAAAAAGAAACAACAAAAACCATAACATGTACTTATGTAAGGCTTGGAAAAAAACAAGGACTATGTGACATAATTTCCCTAAAAGTGTCCATATTTTTAAGAAAAGAGGAAATCTCAATGTTCTTAAGATATTGTTTGAAAATAAGATATGCCTAATGATATATATGAAGGAAATATAAAGAGGATTTCTGCCCCCATAAAAGTGATTATTCCCATAGTGAAATCATATATTGAGATTAAGCATTATAGTAGTTAACTTCAAATTAGATTTTTTAAAAGAATATCCACTCAAATTTTTACATCTCCCATGAAAATAAAATGATCTAGGTGGATATCGGTGGCCACCCACCAATTCCATTTGGACCAGCACCATCAATTCTTGCAGCTTTTCACATTCAGCACAACTTACTATTTTTAGCAAGTTTTCGGGTCCATCACTCCCGGAGACGTTTTGGGGCCTTAATGATCCAAGTGGATATTGGTGGCCACCCACCTATTCCATTTGAACGCCCACCATCAGTTCGTTCAATTTTTCAGTTTCAGCACAACTTACTATTTTTAGCAGTTTTTCGGGTCCTGAACTTACGGGGCCGTTTTGAGGCCCTAAATGATGTTTTTTGGGAATCGTTCCTATGGCCAATATAATTCTGTTCCAAAATTGATATTCATGGAAACAGTTGTAGTCCTCAGATATATATTTCTAATGATGTATCATGTGCTTCAAACAGAGATAGTATGCTAAAGTTATGTCCCAGGAAGTTGAAACACCAATTTACCAAAATGGGACCCATAGTTTTTGCGCTTCATCTCCTAGGGTTAGATTTTTGGAAGTTTAGAGTTATCCATTGTTTCTCAATAATAAATAAGCCCTCGAGCCTCATTGTAATGTTAGAAAATTATATATTACGGAGCAATACAACACATAAAATATGCGGAAAATAAAATCACACAAAACACATAAAACCAGAGAGACACAGATATACGTGGTTCACCCAGTTTGGGATACATCCACCCCGAACAGCCAGTCCTTCCTTTCTATTATCTAGAAAAATGAAGAGACAAAACCTATAGCAGATCCATTGTAATATCCTCTATTCTCTCTCATAGTCTCCCTATCTGTTTCTCGCTCTAATAATACACACACAATACACAGCCGCAATACAATACCCTCATAAAATCAAGGGGTTGCCTTCTAGGGAAAAAAACCTAAAGTAAACATAACTTCTACCGTCAGTTCATTTGCCTAATGAATGGCCCAGATTGACTAGAAATTAATATACTTTTACAAGGTAATTTTACATATGTTTTTAGCTTTGGGGGCGCTGCCCCCGAAACCCCCTGCCAGGGGGGGCTCCATAAAGTCGCTGCTGCCCTCCCTAGACCCCCCACGGCCGTGATTAATTTATAGGCGGCATTGCCGCCCCATTTAAGGTACAGGGTTCCAATGTCGTGATACAAAGTAAACAAGATAATCAGGCTCCACACCCAACATGTAACATAGTTCAGAGGTCTGTAGCCACCACATCTCTTCTCGGATATTCGCTACCAGCACCCTAGCTATTTTATTTCCATTATGTTTGTAAGCTTATTTCAGTCATTCTTTTATTAATAAAATGAAGCATTATTTCTGTTGCATCTCTATATTCATGGTTATTTCTGTATTCTGTTGCGTTCCTGCATAAATCTGGATCATAAAACATATTATTGTACAAGTTTCATCTTAATGGCATAACTAACCTTAACCATTATCATTGGCTTGTAGGACAATGAATGCATATTTAATTAAAAAATTAAGTTTTAGAGTGTGCAAAATATTGATAATGCACCCATAAGATTTTCTTCTCCACAAATGATACCATTTCTAAAAAATCTACTAAAAAATATATAATCCATTAGTTCCCACATCATTATATACCACTCTAATATTGTAGAAGGAGAATCAGAGAGTGTGTCCCATGTTTATTTCTTGATTTCAAAACAAAATTATTTAACATTAAGGGATATTTCCATATATTTTGACTATAAAACATGTGTTATAAGCCTTCTTAAATTATCTTGTGAGACCTAAGAAAGGCATGGATTTAAGGTACTTTTAAAAGTCTTCAGAAAAATTAAGTCATAAAGTTGTGGGCATCATCTTGAAGATATAAATGCATGTTAGATACTTTCATTGATTATTTAAACATTAATATGGATATAATATCTTCATCATAATATTTATTAAATTAACTTGAATCTAAGACGACTTTGTTTAAGCTTTAAAGTATTCCCGCATGTTTTTCCATGGGGTTTAGAATAGACTATGATGGGGTGTATCTTTAAGGAACTTTGTGATGTGAAGGTAATTAGTTCTAAACTTCATGGGAAAAATATAGCCAATTTAAGGGATGGTGTGGCTTAGTTCGAGCATAATCCCTGAGTAATTTTTTATGGCTTAAATGCCCTTGGCTTGGAGTTTTTCAAGCCAAAGGTTAAGTGTGGATTCATATTATGAATCACACAACTTTGTAAATAGAAAAACATGTTCACTATTGTTTAATATTTCTTCCATGGCATTGAAAAAATCCACTCTAATTGAGGTCTTGTTCAGAATCATTACCAAAAAAAAACGAAAAACCACTAATTTAATGAACTATTTGAGAAATCATGATAAAATCCAGATAGAAATGACAGGTAAAAACTTCTAAAATTCTTGAATTTTGAAGCTAATACAACTGAAAACCTAAGGCCCAGTGATTTTCTAGAAAAAATCACTAGTGTAACACATAAACCAGCAAAATCGAATCAAATATGCACAAGTTTTACCAAATCTATTTAAACAAAAATTTAAACCTCATAAAGTTAATTATGATAGGCATATCCTAACATGAATGCATGAAAGTATATTGAAATGAAACAATGTTATGAAAAATGAGGAGAATGATATTTCCCATGTTTATTTCCTGATTTCAAAACAAAATTATGTAACATTAAGGGATATTTCCATATATTTTGACTATTAAACATGTGTTATAAGCCTTCTTAAATTATCTTCTGAGACCTAAGAAAGGCATGGATTTAAGGTACTTTTAAAAGTCTTCAGAAAATGAAGTCATAAAGTTGTGGGCATCATCTTGAAGATATAAATGAATGTTAGATACTTTCATTGATTATTTAAACATTAATATGGATATAAGGTCTTCAACATAATATTTATTAAATTAACTTGAATTTAAGAGGACTTTCTTTAATCTTTAAATCCTTCCCTAATGTTTTTCCATGGGGTTTAGAATAGACTATGATGGGGTGTATCATTAAGGAACTTTGTGATGTGAAGGTCATTAGTTCTAAACTTTGTGGGAAAAATATAGCCAATTTAAGGGATGGTGTGGCTTAGTTCGAGCATAATCCCAGAGTGATTTTTTATGGCTTAGATGCCCTTGGCTTGGAGTTTTTTAAGCCAAAGGTTAAGTGTGGATTCATATTAGGAATCACACATCTTTGTAAACAGAAAAACATGTTCACTATTGTTTAATATTTCTTCAATGGAATTGAAAAAATCCACTCTAATTGAGGTCTTGTTCAGAATCATTACCAAAAAAAATAAATGAAAACCCACTTATTTAATGAACTATTTGAGAAATCATAATAAAATCCAAATATAAATGACAAGTAAAAACTTCTAAAATTCTTGAAGTTTGAAGCTAATACAACTGAAAACCTAAGGCCCGATGATTTTCTAGAAAAAATCACTAGTGTAACACATAAACCAACAAATTTGAATCAAATATGCACAAGTTTTACCAAATCTATTTTAAAAAATGTTTAAAACTCATAGAGTTAATTATGATAGGCATATCCTAACATTAATGCATGAAAATATATCGAAATGAAACAATGTTATGAAAAATGAGGAGAAGAATATTCCTTATGTTAAATTTCAAGTAGAAAAGGAACCGCAAGGTTCTATGAATTTAAGGAAAAAATGCACACCTAGTCAAAATATCATAATGATATAAAAATTTGCTCAAACCTTTGGATAAGTTATTATGATTAGTATATAACTTACTCACCCTCACTTAAGTGTTGTCTTGTTGCTTTGTTTTCCTAAAAAATTTCCACCATGTTGTGTTTAACAAAAAAATGGGTGGCTAAGCCATGCCATCTCCTTTTCTTATTGAGGATTGTTGCTCTGATATCCAAAGATCTTAATCTCCATTTGACATACATAATAATATATGAAACAACCTAGATTTTCTTCCTTGATACACATTGGTTAAACTCATTCAATGGCATGGAATTTATCAATTTTAAAAAATGAAAAGAACTAATTTGAATAACTTCACAAGCATAAACACAATTTAGTCATCACAAATCCATTGACCAGGCTTAGCTATATTTATTCATAGGCCTTAGTAACCGTCTAAGTGAGCATAGACACAAAATTTCTCACATCCTTCATGAACATAAAATTGAATAACACAGTCCAGACATATATTAAATTCATAACATCTAAAATATCATGCAAGTCATGAGATTATGATCTTCGCCATCCAAGAATTTATTAACATTTAAGAATACACAAGAGGTCACATATACATATGAAATTTATTGAGCACCATAGTTCATAAATCAATATGTCAATGAATTTGACTTATCTGAGTGTGCAAATATGGCTAGAAATTGAAGGATAGATTTCAACTCTCCACCCAATCATAGGCCAACTACGCTGCAACTTTATTGCAATTTACCACCCCTAATACATATGCAAAGCTTGAGGGGATGCTTACTTGGGGAAAATTCACACCAAGCTTGGTATGAACTCAGGGGATGGAGTCCATTGTCTTGGCGGTTTCTAAAATGTCCCATGGTAGAAATCACCACAATGACTCACATACTCCTATGATTTTATTCATTGGACTTAACCCAACATACAAATGGGGAATTTCTTACTCAAGGAGGTTGAATCAAGATTTCATGTGATCTCCAAACTGTCTTTTCATAGCAAGCACCATAGGGATATGTAGTCCACTACCAATGTGGTTGACAACTCTCTCTCAAAAGCACCACAATTATTCAAATTTCCCTGTCTAGATGGTTAATAGTTATACATCTAGCACCATAGTGATTTTGATATCCACTAAGCCCCCCCGCTAAGTAGTTACGTTTGGAAACACATGTATTCAAATTTTCTTAATGACATTAATAAATGGAATAACACCCCAATTTTAGAGCATAGGTATTAGTTATAACTCTAGCATTTCTCCATGTACTCCATGCCCAATGTACAATGAATTATCTTTCTCCAATCACAACCTCTTTTCCATCATTCACTCCTCTATTTTCATTCATGTTTTTCCTTATCTATTTCCTTCCTTGTGTCTCTTCATGTACATGTGAGAATGTGACCCCATTCTTGCATTTTGTTAAGGAACAAGGAAATTATGGGCACCTCCCCCCATCCAACCATTTATCATTATATGTATGGAAGTGATTGAATTAGTTATGCCACCACCTATGAGGGTGAGCGATATGTCCTCGACTTCAATACTCTCCCTCAGACTTGGATCTGTTTGTCCCTCCCTTCAAGTGAACATTTAATTTATTTTCAAGAAATTAAATGAATAAATTAATTATTCTTCATATTTTTCCCATCTAGCGACAACTTCCACGTTGGATTCATTTTTTTTATCACTCATACAAAATAAATGGTAAAAGGAAGGAATGTTACAAACCCCACCCCCTTAAAGGAGAACTATCCTCAATATTTTGTACTAGAAAGAAAAATAACAAAATTGAGCTTTATAATCACAAAATCTTTCTTCTGTGTATGCATTAAACAAAAAATGGTACAATATCTGCATTTTTTCAACATATTTCCAAGGTTATTCATTGTGTCCAAATTTCTTTTGTTTCTCTTTGACCTGCTCTATTACTTGTTTTAGGATCACGATATCTCTCTAGTCCAAGATGCATAGTGATTTTGGTTGGAATTCTCCCTTCTATTCCATATGTATTAAAGACCAATAAATTACATTATTAGTGTCATGTACATACCTTTTTAAGCAAATAAATGTGAAATAAATCATGCAATTTTACTATGGATGGTAAGGATAGTTTGTAAGCTATTGACCCCATTCCTTCTAAGATCCGAAATGGTCCAAAAAATATGGGTACTATTTTAGTAAAAAACCTCACTCTTGGTGAGCTCTTCCTTGGTATAATATGGATATATACGTTTTCTCCCACTTGGAATTCTTGTGCATTCTTTTTTGGTAAACAGAGTTCATTTTCCTATCCTAGGTGCTTTCAATTTCTTATTAATATTGATTTCTTCCAACTCCATTTATTTCACTATGTTAGGTCCAAGAACCACTCTTTAAAATGAATCATCCTTGATAATAGGAGTGTTACAGTTTTGGCCATAAAATGCCTCAAATGGATTCATCTTTAGTGATTATTCATAACCATTATTGCATACAAACTCTATCAATGGTATTAATTCTTCCCACACCTTTGGCTAATGTATATCATACATCCTCAACATGTAATCTAAAATTATATTTACCATTTTTATTTGACCATTTGTTTTAGAATCATATGTTGTAATAAAATCTATCTAGCAAAACTAGTAAACATTTCTTTTGAAAAGTTGGAAGTGAACTTGGCATCCCAATCTCAAATGATATTCTTAGGTATTCCATGCAATTTGAATATTTCCTTCATGAAAATAGGAGTTATTTCAATGACTATTCTAGTGGACTTGACAACTATAAAGTCATCTTCCTTACTTAATTCGTATAATACCACCATGATGGCATCATTTTGTTTGTTTGTCTATAGTAATAATGAAGTCCATATATATGACTTCCCATTTCGACTCAAGTATTGGGATCATCTACAAAAATCCTATTGAGTGTTTCTGTTTTACTTTGACTTTTTGGTATTCCAATCATTTATAAATGTACTTAGAAACTTTCTTCTTTATCCCTCGCCAATTGTATGATTTCTTTATGGATGATATCCTTTTCTAAAAGATAGGATGTCCCATGTAAGGTATTTTATGAAACTTATCCATTATGAGCTTCTTCGATTCATTCACACTAAGCGCATACCATGTGTCTTTGAACCAAAAAATACCACCATCAATGAGCTTTCAACTATTTCTCATTGATCCCTCTAGTTTTTGTTGTAAGCACTTCTTCAGATGATGGAAATTATTCTCAGTGTCAATTCCTCTTTGATCCTTTTCTTGGGGTCAAAATCACAAGTGCTTATAGATACCAATAATGCTACTTGTATATTTCTATTGAGTTCATATGTTACCCAAATTTCCTTTCCCTTGAAATTTTTTATTTCAAAATCAAATTAACTGATTAAATTTGATGATATAGCTTGTATAGAAAATTACTTAGGTTGATCAAGAAAATATCTTAGTCCTCCATGATTTTACATCAATACAAATATTTTTCCAAGAAAGTAGTGCCTCAAAATCTTATCATATTCCCCTTGTGCATTAGGACTCCACCTATTCCTACCATGTAGCCATCTGTGTAGACCACAAATTCCTTTTATGATATGATATCATTAAAATAGGTGTGCATGTGAGAAATTTATCAACCTGTTATAAATTTTTTTTGCACTATGATGTCCATTAAAACTTGACTTCTTTGCTTTGTAGGCCTATGATTGGATGCCAAATATTGGAAAGATCTTGAATGAACCATTAGTAACATGTATCCAATCCCATAAAGGATCTAACATCCATACATTTTAGGGAGTGGTCCTAATTCTATTAAGACTTGCGGTAATGGTATTGTTCTAAGACATTTGGGTTGTGTTGGGGAGGTCATGGGTTCGACCACGACCTCCACCCAAAAAATTTTCTCCATTATATAAACCCAACCATTGTTAAAATTAGACCCACAAAAATGAAAAACCATAAAAACCCATTTCATAACAACAAACATACTAAACTTCTTCATTAATATTTGCATATGATTCATCAACCAACTGATATTTTAGGAACGGGAATCACATAATTTGTAAAATTTCTACATTTTGAAAAGCACAAGGTAGAAAACATGGTATTTCTCTTAGGTAGTTTAATCCTTGTTCTTCTCGTCTATTAATCCCAAAATGAAGTAAAAGAAAACAAATAGAACCTTAATCATGGTCCATATAGTGGTGATGAAAGCACAATACCTTGTACAAAAGACTAACTATTTATCCCAAAAAATCGAAATGATCCAAACCACTGATATAATTTCTAACCTTCTAGAGTTGTAACTTAGATATATAGCTTCAAAATTGTCCAGTGAATATGGAAACAAGTGTGGAACAAAAACACTAAAAAACGGTTGAATGAGTGAGAATTATGAGATTGTGTAAAGATGATATTGTTTGGAAGAAAAATTTTAAAAGGAGAAAAATAAACTTCCTGTCATTAATGTACTCTTTGCTGGCTATCCTAAATGTACCATATACATGAATTTAAATAATAACATAATATATGGCCTACCTACTAATATGAAAAATTGCCTCATCTGTGGGGCAAGAGGATTGCATATTATAATTGATATTCTAATTAGTACAACCTACAAATTTTGTTACACTATAGACAGTGATCCTATGGAAAGATAAGGCCATCGTGAGGGATGCATGATTTTTTAGATTCATGTTTAATCCATAGAAGGTTTTGATAGAAATATTTCAGCGGATGCATGGGTTAAAGTATTAACTAGAATTTCTCATGAACTAACTACCTTGTTATCTTATGAGCTCGACTTAACATATACTTCCTACTTTTATTGGAAGTCTCGAATTCCTTGGAAACTTGGATCATTGTAGTTTCTTCATTTGAAGAGAAAAAAGAATCGTGATTTTTTAACTCCCTTTCATATTGGCATTTGGTCCATGTGGTGTTGCCCTTTGTTGAATTCAGATGACTCTATGAGAATCAACATAGTTCTTAAATTGTTAAGTATATATGATGGTATGAATTTTGGAATGACATATTTACTTGTTATGCTAATTTTACCTTCACAATTTTTAAATTATCATCCATTATTTATTATAGTATTTCTCATAATACGTGACAATTAGTCTGAATATACAAATTAACAATAGAATGAGTTTCCAATCTCAGCCTAAGTGAAACCTATCAAGGCTTGAGTTCTTTTTGGTTTGATGCCTTTGTGGAATTCCACTCCACCCATTCAAACTCGCACTTGAAGAAATGCAATTTTATTTTTCTTGTGCACAATTCAAGGACATTTTATTTGCTCAAAATCACCAACACATTGAAATTCCCACCAAAACATAGTGATATTTCAATATTTTCTTCCTTTTGTACTTCAAGTACAAAATATTTATGTTATTTATAGTTTAAGTGGGAATAATAGTTAAAAACATGTGGAGTAGAGTATGTGCACCTCTAAATATTTTAGTAGTTAACTAACAACATGTGAGGGCTCCCTATTCTGATAAACAAAGGGATCTCATAGGGGTTTCCTAATCTTAAAATTTGATTATTATAATTATTGTTATTTATAAATTCTCGAGACATGATTGTCTTATTGTGCTAATGTTGAGGTGGCCCCTTGTTTGGAGGGCTTCATGTCAAAAATGTTATGACACATAAAGGGTGCCAATTGTGCTAATGTTGAGGTGGCCTCCTGTTTGAAGGGCGTCATGTCAAAATTGTTATCACACATATAGTGTGCTAACTCTTTGATCAACTACTATTACTTGTTAGTGGTTTGATAGCTATAAATATATTGTTTTGAGCATTATTTATTATTGTGGATTAGTATTGAAGGTGTTTGTGTATGCAAATTTTGTTTAGGTTTGTAAATTGTGAGTAGATTAAAGTTTGATTGATGCATGCTTCTTTCAATAATCATTGTCTCTTACTTGAAAAATTAAGTTCGTGGCAACATAGGTATTTGGACAATTATTTTTTAATTTATGCACCTTACAGGTACATCAACTCATATAATCTATAGATAAATATAATGGAAATTTGTAACATGTTGCATTATATAAAGGATGTTAAAAAACTAATAGCTTAAATATACATTATGTTTTAGAAAGGTTGGGAGTAAATCTTCATTGGTCATAGGTAGCATAATAAATTTCTTTTTAATCTGTAAATGTCCATGATGATTTTGAAAGTAGGTGGGTAGCAGTTCTTACTCATGTCATAGATAGCCTAATGAGTACATTTCTCTATCTGGAATGATACTAGATACAAAACGTTTTTGTATTCATGTGTGCTTCTTTAAAAATTCTTATAATACATCATGTTATAAAAAATTTAAAATAGGCTCCTCACTTTGGTTCTTGCGTTTGTGCTAAAATCTGGACTGGGCTTCTAAAAGTGGTTTTATTCTCAAGGATGCCAACAAAATTTTTCACTTCATGAATATTTTAAACTATCTTTAGTATTTGATGATTTTTTGGATGATTGTAATTTAAAAGTAATGTTGCACTTTAATTTTTCTCACTTGCTAATTTAGAATCAATGAAAAAAATTTAAAATAATTACTTTACATTTGTTTGTAGAGTTTAACTCAAATTGATGGAACGTGGTGATTGCATAAAATGAGTAGGAAATTGAATTTTGAAATTTTATTAATGTCCCCAATGATTGGAAAATGTAATGGGATTGGATGATAAGTTAACATGTAAGGTACTTAGTGAGGCATTGCTTCTCTTTTAAGAAAAAAATATCTAAACCAAGTGTAAAATGAGGGAGAGAGAGACATTTGTAGTATGCAAGCTTAGCTATGTGGATTTGGGGCTCAAGGCCTAGTTTCTCCATTTAACTGAAGTAAAATGAGAGGAAATGAGGCAATGCAGACTTTGTAAAAATTAGCTATGAATATTTTGGGTTCAAGGCTTAGTCACTTCAAAATTGAAATAAAATAAGATGAAATGAGACAAGGACCTGCAAATCACTAGTTATATGTTATGACATTAATGTGAGTAAACACAAAGTATCAAAATTTGAAGTTGAATCAACCCTTTTGAATGAAAATTCAACCAAATAATTTTTTTTCCTGAATTCCCCCTCAAATCTACATTTGATTGATGCAAAATATTAGAAAACCACATCTATGTAACCAAGCACTCCCTCTTCGATGAAAAACAATTTCCCCTTGGGTTCCCATTATCTTATGAGGTTATGTTCCCCTATGCTCATATATGCTCACTAGGGGTACTAGACTCCAACATGAGAGACTCAAATATATATTGTTCTCGGGTGGGGTGGTCTCAAAAATTCTTGTTGCTACAATAGGGACTTGCCATGTTTAGTTCAACAATACGGGAGAAAAAAGCTCATTTTGAAGGATTGAAGGTGCTTTTTCAATTGTGGGAAATAGAAATGTCATAAATTATGGTGTTTCTAGGTACAATATTATTGATTCATGGATAAATATCAATGGTACATTGAGTAGAATTGTAATGTGTGGGTGGGACCCATGAGATTCATTTTTTAGTATCATCATAATGAAGTACATCCAAATGGGTTATCAAGGTTTTTGGTGAGGGCAAGACTTATAAGATTCATTTTTTACTACCATAATAATAACCTACATTGAAATTGGTTATGGAAGGTTAATACATTGTTAAAAAATAATTTTTAGCTTTAAAATCTAACTTAACAATTATAAAACTAAATGTCACATCTGTTCATAACACCATAATATGAAATAATTAAACATTAATTAAAAGATATTTATAATTTTTTTCTTAATTATATAAAATCCAAATTTGAATGTGTTTAAAAGTATATATGACAACATGGTTAGTTATTATTTTGTAATTTTGGAAAATTATTTTATTTTATTTTATTTTATTTTTTTCTGAAATAAGTATACAATAAGATAAGAAAATATGCTTTCAATATATTTTATATTTTCATAAAAATATAATGTTTTTAAAATTTATATAAAAATATATTCATAAAATACAATGTTTTTAAAATTAATATAAAAATTAAAATAATTATTGATTAAGAACTTTAACAAGCATACAAATTTAAAATTTATTTTTTCCTGTGTTTTCTTCTTGCCTTAGGGTATGCTAGTGTATACTACTATTGAAGAGTTGTAAAAAGGGTTGGGCACCGCAGCACATGAAGATCAATCTCCAACCTGCCTGCGACTATATGTAAGCATGTAAAGGTCGATAGATTGATCTTTAGGATCTCTAGATTGATTCACGTTCTTGATTGAATTCAGTCTTAGATGTAGAATTTTTCTATATTTTCACATGAAAGGTTGAAGTGATTCATGGGTAGTTAGGGTTGAATTTGGATGCCTTGAGTGATCGACGGATGAGCAGGATCTCTTTAATGGCTCGCCCAAAAAACATATATTTATTTTATGCCTATTTTCGCAAGGAATATTGGTACCACAATGGCAGGATCAGTGGTTTCGAAGCCTTGGTCAATTAACCTAAGAAAATACTAACATAGGTATCCTTTCTCTCCTTTAATTCATTCCTCGAATTCAATTTCTTCAAATACTCTACCTAGTTTTTAAGATTTTCCCCAAATCATCATTCATTGAAGTTGATGATGAAATTATGTTATTTGTGTTTTCACCAATGTAGCTTCAATTGCAGTGTTTTCTTTCCATCATTTCAAATGAATATAAACCAAAGTTTTTTCTAACACTAACACAGGTACCACCTCGCTCCTTCAATTCTTTCCTCTAATTAAACTGCTTCAAATACATGACCCATTTTAAGATTTTTCCCAAAATTATAATTCATCGAAGTTGATCTGAAATTATGTTATTGAATGCTTTCTTTGTTGTATGAATCTCGTACGTACACCGCATCAAAAATCCATGACGATTAATCTCATCTGTCTGTGCTGTGAATTTCGAAAACTTACTAAAATGTGATTTTATTTATATTAACCTGAATCCTCATCTCTTTTTATTCTGTTGCACCTGATACCAATTCTGTCGTGATCCTAGAGTTTATGCACTTGATGCTACTACTCAATGTTTGGTAGGAGCCAAGACGATATATATTCCACTCTATATAACCGACGTAATGGGACCAAGCCAGTTGATCCACGCACACCACTTTCAATGAGAATTCATATTTACCCGTATTCCTTACTATCACTATAGCATATAAGGAAAGGGATAACCTAGTAATGGTGTAAAAGGTTTTCTTACCCACCACCACACCTTCTTCCCCTCATCATAGAGGCGTAGGTAAAGGGCCAGAATCTACGTAACCGATCTGACGGAACGATGTATGGAACAAGAAAGGTTGGGAAAGGGAAATACCTATAGAGTAATGCATAATCGGTGGTGGGAAATGGTAATGCTATCTGTTTTCTCTCATCTGTAGCTGTAGACCGAAACAAAACAATTTAATGATGTAGATTGCACCCACTATTGTTCATCAAAAGACCAGGATCTGGCTCTGGAATGGTTGGTCGACTCATTTTCTATATTCATCCAATATATCCAGGGAATGAAAGGGACTTATCTGAGTGAATATGAGATGGATCAATAGATGGAAACATAAATAAAGATATTTGTCTCTCTCTTTTAGATAAAATGTGGTAACTTAGAATTTTTATGGTTCCCTGTAAACGATCTAATTGATCGATTTAGTTGGTACTTTCTGCTCATAACCATGATAATTAAATGCTATACAAAGCTCTTCATTGTAAATAATAATTGTCATAAATTCTACAATATTGTAGAACCATGAACTCGTCCTCAACATCTTAGCTCATGATCAAGATTTTTTCTATTGCTCATCTTATGAAGCATTCAACACAGGACCTACAAGTGATACCTATACAAAAACTACCTCTGTAGCATATCAATCATTGTCAACAGAGCCAATCTATAAGATCATAAATTATTCAATAAGTTCACCCACGGAACCATCCTCATCACTATTGAATGACCCCATTCCTTGACTCCACTCATCATCTAAGATTATTCGTAGATACCCCCACCCACACCATCATCATCCTCGTTACTATCAAAATCACCATCTTCACCTTCAACAATGCTATCATCTTCATCGGTGCTAATATCCATATCACCTTCCCTATCAACATATAAACCATCTTCATCAACATCTAAGTCACCCTCATCTTCATCCCCAGTCTCCAACCCATCATCAGGATCTGATTCATCATCTGTTGGTCTTCACCTCCCAACCTAATAAATCCTACCAGATGAATCCATTGCATCATTGTCATCTATTGCAACTAGAACTCTAAATGAATCTGTCGGTTTTGTTGCCAAGTCCAAGGCACAATAATCCACAATAGTTGTTGCAACGTCTGAATAGTAGGTAGCATCCATTGTGTAAAATGTTGCAAATAAATGATAACGAGCAATGTGTGTATATAAAGCAGACATAAAATCCTCTAGATATCTCCTTAATGTCACATATTTGATATCTCCAGTAGAATTATAATTGATAACAATCTGATCTAGAGATGGTACACTTCAAAGTAGCTGAAATTTTCATAGGTCCCAGACCTCTAAATTAATAATAACCTCATTTCCAGCTGGATGGAAGCCACCACCACCATAGTCGGTGAACTGGTCAAAGTGGTTTACACGACGTGAAACTTGATGGTCCCAAAGAATACCATTCCATAACAACATTGAACCCAAAAGACTGAAATGGACAACCAATTGTGCATGCATACCAATACACCTAGATGAAACTGAAGAAATTGTCAAACAACGCCTGTTCAAGGTTGCAAGATTGAACATCATAAACAATAATTTATCGAAGAGAAGGTTACGATGAAATTATTACAAACATACTTCCACTGTTGTTGAATCGTGCTGCTCTGCAGTTTTCAAATGCATGCAATGGACCACTTGTAAGTGTAGAAGAATCCCAAGGGTGAACATCATAATTACAGGATGATAGTAAAAGGTGATAGTAAAGGATGACCAACTTCTAGTTTCACGGGATGTACAATGAACCAAATTTATCGATGACTGATGGCAAGAGTGGATTTCTAGAAAATTTCCATTGTTTGTATCAAATATATTCAATTATCCGACATGACTTCTAGTAGCAATATGTGTATAATTTCCCAAAAAAGTAATTGAATTCAATAATATAGGATCATCACGACATGTACGAAGAGGCCTGCAATGGTTAAAAACAAGCTGTTGATCAAACCTATGTCCATGCATTCCACCATATTGTGTTCTAAAACCACTAGCGTTTAACCATCCTATTGTGTTAAAAGGTGCATCTAGAGCTATTCTAAGTACATATGGATGCAACAAAGATAATGGAGGAAGAGTGGTAATAGGAGCAGGGCATTGTCGATGATGATGCTTCAAATATTACACAACCAGTGATTCCAGAGTGGCATGCATATATGTCTCTCCATGTGCATGGGCAGAGAATGACACCTAAAATAAAAGGTTAACGCTTCCTTCTAAAAGAGCATCTATTTCCATCCTGTTGAGTCAGTTGAGTCACCTTTGGCTCCACCTTCTTTATTGTCAGACCCTTATACAACCAAAAATGACAAGAAATAGTCAGTCAATCAGTCAATTACTGTATAATGTTTTCTGCGTTATCAATCACTTAAATTCAGACCTGTCATAATAACACTCATTCTCTAGTTACTTATATGTCTCTCAGGACTATTGGAAATTGAACCATGAAAAGTTGTTGCACAATCTGCCCGCTCTTATGACCTAAATAAATAGGTTTGGTCCACTTCATATAATAGTGGCGAAGTGAAATGCATCTAAGGCTACTTATATTAATAATAAATTCCAATTCGAGTTTAATTTTAATCACAACCTCCAGTAAACACAAAGTAAACACAGAGGCTAAGGCGGTAGAGCCTATTGAATTGAAAGAACCAACAACTAAGAAATATGGCAAGGAAATATGACAAGGCCAATAGTGCTACAATATTTAGAGAAAAGTAGAGGGAACATAGTCTATTTGTCATGACGGATGAGATTCTATGACATTGTGTAAGAATTTATTTTGTCATGATGCATCAAACTAAGGGGGATGAATTATTCTTCATCCCCATAACCAAGCAAGTGAGATTGGGTTAACTTAGAATATCATGTTCATTCATCCATGTTGATGAGGTGAGAGCGTTATATTCGGTCGACTCTTAGAGGCACCATAGGGAGGTAGCGCAGATAGGGATAAAGAGAGGATAGACGATAGTATTATAGGCAATGATTATCGATTTCCCCTCAATAAATTATCTAGAAATAGACCAGCCACATATCATCATTCGGGACCGGTTCTTTCTTTTGGATATGGGAGGGAAATAAGGGCTGGAATCAGAACGTATAGAAATGTTATTTCTAGATATATCTATTTTCATTTGGAAAAAGGAAAACATAGCTTATATTAAAGGAAATACAGTACCAAGATTCAAGTTTATTGGTCTAGAGAAACATTTTTGTATACTTTTTAGTTAGTTTTCTCTAGCGCAAAAGATAAAAAAATGTATAATAAAATGAAAGCTATGTTTCTGTTTTATAGGTATGATTTTGATATGAGACACCTATTCTTTTTCAGTCCATTATTAGAAGGATTCTCTCAATCCTTTGATATCAATCTTTATTTCCTCAGTTTATTCTTCTCTGAGGAGTCAGGGTTTCTCTTAAGGCTAATGCTATAACCACTTACTTACTGCCTTCCCTTATGAATTCTTACAGGTAACATCATGCATGAACTATTGGGTACGATTGAGCCTTCCTTATCGACTATATGGTTCAGAAATGAAAACCTTCTGCTAGTCTGAACTTGAATATTGATTTAGAGGAGAATCCCACCAAAAAAATAGGTTCAGTCCAAGAGAATGGACAAGAGGTGAACCTAACCAATAGGTCAGGTCCTGGACAAGAGGAAACCCTATAGTGAGAGGTCTGCATAGGTGACCAACATCGATTTTTTTACAACGTTTCAAATGAATATAAACCAGTGCTTTTTCCTCTAAAAAATAAAGAATGCAGCTTAAAATGCACTAGCTGCACAGTTTCTTTATGGCCAATGAAATTTATATTAAAGACAGACTAAAATCTTATAGTAGTTTCGTAGCATACCATACAAGAGCAGAGTTTTTGATTCTGTGATTGGTTTAATTTACTTTCTTATATTATGAATTGGAGTTGAAAAGTGGCCAAAGCATGATGTTCTTTGTCCTTGTCCCCCTTGAGTGAATTGTCTGAACATGATGGCATCTCTTAGAGCTTTTAGCTGGATATATCATATGATTCAATCATTTATAGCTTTAGACTGTAAATGAAAATGGTACGCATCCCATTAGTTTATAAATGATGAGATCACTGACATAGTAGACTTTGATATATGCACGTGCACAATAACATAATTACCGTAAGAACTAATGAAACACTCAATGCTCAAATTTCCGTATGGATCCTAATTCCTACCCTTGCCCAAAATGGTCCCTTTCATATCGCCTTCATAAAAATCCTATACTCTAATGGCTAATGGTAATTTTATAGTTAGTCTTCCCACTTCTTGTAGAAAAGAGGAGCTGCAAACTTTGATTAGTGACACTTATGAGTGAAAGTTGTAATTGAATATGTGTGGAGTTAAAAATGATTTTATGATGAGAGGGACATAAGTTTTATTTTTTTGGGTTACTTTGGAAATTTTTACACCATGTTTGGGCCTTTTGGGTGCTTCATGAGATGTGGTGTGCATAGTGAATGGTTGTCCCATGCTCTTCCATGATGGACTTAGACATTGGAGGTGGTTTACTATTTGCTGCTATACCTTCTTTGGGTGTTTGAAAGACATTCTTCCTCAAAGTGTTGGATTAGTGTGGAGCTTGGTGACTTCTTGTTGTTGATGCATGAAGGGAGTTTGTGTGCTTGGAGTAGAGCTGGGTATTTCACCATGAAAAAAACCTCCCAAAATCAACATGAGCACACAAACTCACTTGACATGTGAACTCTTAGGTTGAGGGAGTAGATATGTAGGTGTGGGAGTCTTTAAGGTGGCACATTACCTTGGATATGCATTGTCCTTAAGGAGATACACGACCTAGGAGATGCATTGGAGCTTAGGACCATTGGAGGATTGTTGGACATTGGGGATTTGTGCTCACGCCATGGAGGGGTTTCTTGTTAATTATTGTCACCTTCAATGCTAACACATGTCACATAGAGTAAAGTGCTTCACATGGGTGGACCTACTTGTGTCTTGCAAGTTGTATTGTAGTGGACTAGGTCTAGTTGTTATTGCAAAGTCCCTTTACCTCTCATATAAAAAAGTAGGGAGTCAATTGTTATTATTGTCAATCATGCACTTTTGCATATTCCTTTTCATACTTGGGTTAGGGATGTAAGAGCAGTGATACCATATCTCTCTCTCTCGATGAAAATATATCTGAGTTGATGTGTATGTTAGTGACAATATATTTGAGTTGTGTTGTGCTGTATCTTTCTTATAAGGATTCCTTGAAAGATAAACAGATTGGTGAACATAAGTAACTAATCTAACTATAACGAAAAATATGATATGAATTTACTATTAATCGATGTTCTAATACCAATGATGTGAGCCAACCCAGAATTCTGCTATTATGGCTGAAATTTGATATCCAAAAATTCCAGAACTCGATCTGAAATCTGAAAAAATCTTGTAGACCAAAAATCATAAAATACGAAGGCCCTAACTATAGCAACAAGTTGAATAATTACATAATAAGATAAAATATATAGGGCCAAGAAACAACAAAAAATACTAGTGATTTCAACCAGAACTGGATAATGACTTTGAAGAACAAATGTCAATTCTAGGAGGATGTATTTTGTAGCTGACTAACCCATGAAATAAGTATTCTATACAGGAATTATTATGAGAAGGTATGGATACCAACTCAGGTCAAATCAATAGCAATATGGATGATGCCTTTACCCCAAACACTCCGTTCCAAAATCCATGCAATAACGCACCTCAAAAACAACTCCGTCAAGGTATGGATGGAAACTTAGGACCAAGGTGGTATAGATCTTGATTCCTGCGCTTGCCCCATATGGTCTCTTTCTTACCGCGACCATAAAAAACCTCTTCATGTCTAATGGTAATTTTGTAGTTAGTCTTCCCACTTTTTGTAGAAAAGAGGAGATGCAAACTTTTATTAGTGACACTTATGAGTGAAAGTTGTAAATAAATATGCGTGGAAAGTTGTAAATAAAGATTTTATGATGAGAGGGACATATTTTTTAGCTTTTCGTGTTACTTTGAAAAGGTTTACACCATGTTTGGGCCTTGTGGGTGCTTCATGAGATGTGGGGTGCATAGTGTATGGTTGGCCCATGCTCTTCCATGATGGGCTTGGACATTGGAGGTGGTTTACTGTTTACTAATAGACCTTGTTTAGATGATTGAAAGACATTCTTCCTCGAAGTGTTAGATAAGTATGGAGATTGGTGCCTTCATGTTGTTGATGCATGAAGGTATGTTTTGTACTTCGATTATATTTTGGTCTTTCACCATGAAAAAAACCTCCCAAAATCAACATGACCACAAAAACTCCCTTTAAATGTGAACTCTTGGGTTGAGGGAGTGGATATGTAGGTGTGGGAGTCCTTAAGGTGACACATTACCTTGGATATGCATTTTCCTTAAGGAGACATATGACATTCGAGATGCATTGGAGCTTAGGAACTTTGGAGGATTGCTGGATCTTGGGGAGTCATGCTCATGCCATGGACGGCTTGCTTGTTAATCATTGTCACCTTTTATGCTGACACATGTCACATAGAATAGAGTGCTCTACATGGTTGGACCTACTTGTGTCTTTCAAGTTTTCTTGTAGTGGACTAGGTTCACTTTTTATTGTAAATCCCCTTTGCCTCTATATAAATAGAGGAAGGAGTGATTTGTTATTATAGTCAATCATGCACTTCTACATATTCATTTCATACTTGGGTTAGGGATGTAAGAGTAGCGCTACTCTATCTCTCTCACTCATTCAATATTATTTATACTTTATGAATTTCTGGCTTAAGGTGCTTGGATTTCTTGGAACATTCACCTGAAAACTTCATATATATAAAGAATAAATGAAACCCATGAACACAATCACAACCTCATATAATTCTCCATGTTTTTGAAAACCCTAGATAGGGAAAACCAAGAGAAACCCTAACTCCACCAAAGATATTCTAACAATCTAAAATAATCATGAGAAAAACCTCCATGCCTAAGTATCTTTGGTGGAGCCACTATAAACCATAAGTTATTTTGGAATTGTGTTATTTCATATTTGACTTTGAGCTTACCACTACCTTGCATACTTTTTCACTCCCATAAATTATGTTATTTCAAAGATTTTACTTCCATATTTTCATAAATACAATGTCCTCAATAAGATAGTTGAACACTTCCATATTCATAGTTAGTGATGTAGGGGCAACCCTGCTATACCCAGAATCTTTACCACTCTCCATGCATATAAATGGCAATTCCTATTTCATGTCAAGAAAGTCCACTTTCTTGCAATTTCATAAACTTTTGCGGAAGCTCAAAAATTAATCTTTGAATAGATTACTCTTACCTCGAAGAAATTCCATATTAATGTTCATCCTTCATCTTGTTCAATGCAAGTCTTGGTATATCCATACAATTCTTACAAACCTGATTTCAAATGGTGCCAACGACCAAATCTGCTTCAAATTGAATCACACTTATTCAATTCTTATTTAATCAAAATTAACTGGGTCACCATACAAATATTTTAAGTGCTGGCTCATACCAGCAATGTGCACTTCTGAAATCGGCTGAAATTCCAATCCACATTTCTCCGGAAATTTACCATGCTGCAACATCTTCCATTCTGTAATCGAATTGATCCTTCGATTGATATCTCCTCTGTGCTAATACTCTATCACAGTCTATCAACTCTACTCTCAGTTTGAATCTTCGACCAGACTCAACCCAGTCTTGCATTTAGCATCCTTCACTTTCAGAACTTTCACTGGAAATTGCGTTATTTCAAAACGCTGCAACCAGGACTTCAACATCATCGATTTCCTGTTGGTTGAATTTAACACAGAAATCGATTCCTCTTTAATTCCATCCTAGCTTCTCAACAAACAGATCAATTTACATCGACCTATCAAAACTATACATAAACAGAAACTGATTCCAGCAAGCAAAACAAATTGCTTCCTTTCAAATATACTTCTCTCTGTGCTGAAGATTGTGTTTCAACAATATCATAGATTAACAAACAAAACGAATTGCTTCTCTCTATGCTGAAGATTGTGTTTCAGCAATATCATAGATTCTTCATTAGTAACTTTCAAAGTCAGAATCACATTGATTCTTGCCAATCAAACCAGAACGCTTATATAATGGTTTTAAACACAAAACCAACCTTCCAGACTTGTCTATCTCCGCTTTACTTGATGCTACAGATCTGTGCAATCCGACGCCAATTCACAACAGCATCTCAACTTAAAATTCAAACATGCTCGATCTCAAAATTTCAGTCCCAGCTATATTGAAGTCAGAATTCAATAATATTTTGTTTCGTTCCAAAATCTACTTGGACTTCATATATTTGATAATAGAACTGTGAATTATTAATCCAGCCCAGTAAAACATTGATTGCATTCTATTTAAAACAGAACCATATAACTCAAAAATTCAAAAGGATTCAAAACCCCTTTTTATACCATAAACATGTGATTCACCCAATGTCTTAAACATAATTCTCCTTCTATCAGAATCGATTAATTTTTATTCTAAATTACTCAATCGATTCTACACAGACTCAATAATGAGACATGAACTTCAGAAATCAATTTCTGCATTAATAAACAGCACTTACATCAACATTCTTCTTCTTTGGCCTGATTTTCAACCATTGGCCCTTTACAATTGCCCGCAGGCTTACAAGAAAAAGCCTCTGTTCACTACTCTATTCCTCTCTCACACTCTTTCACTCATTTCAATGCCTTTGAGGCTTGATAATTTATACAATTTTAAAATGATCTAATTTAAGTTCAATCCCTTCAACTTCTCAACAAAATCCTAAAATCACTCTTGAATCCCTAAGGATCCTTCCCCGCCCATAATTAATGAAACTAATTTCTAAATTAATATTTAGAAAAATCTCTCACCCCTTTACATCCTCAACTGCTCAAATTCTCTCATATTCTCAATTATTTACAATATTTAATTAAAAATACATAAAACCCACTCAAATCATTCCTAAAAATCTATCTCTTTTAAAAACTTAAAAACCCATAAGGTTTAATAAATACAAAGTATTTATCTTTGCCTAATGCTCCTGCATCAGACTCCCAAGGTTAAAAATGATCATGATCTCCTGATCATGCGTTTTAAATCTTTGCCTGCCTGGATCCCACACTTTTTTCTGCAAGTCATCATCTGTTGTTGCTTGCTTCTTTTCTCCAAGTTTCCATATCTTGTTCTGCATCCTGCCTCCAGCTACGCTTTCATACTCTGCTTTTGTCCTTCCCTTGCTAAAATTCTTTTGTTTTCTTACTGTTGTCTGCTGCTTCTAAGACACCTTCATCATCACTCTCCTGATGCTTTCAATCTCTATGTCTAGCCTTTCCTCTGTCTAGAAATTTCTTTGCCTACTGCTGCTACCTCCAAATTCTATTGTTTCAACTGCTGTAGCTGCTTTTGCTGTTACTACTCTTCTTGCTGCCAACATTAATGTTGTTGTTGTCAATGTTGCCTCAACTGCCTTAGGTTTTACTCCTGTAGATGTCACCCCACATGTTGCTGACATTGGTTTTACTCCTACAGGTGCTACCCCACATGTTGCTGCCTCCCATACTTCCTGTCCCTCTGCAACATTCTTTTTCTCATCACCTGCAAATTTATCTTCAGAAAATAAATTATCATCTAATTCTTTTCCTACAGTAACATATCCATTTATCTTTGTTTGTATACTAGTAAGAAAAATAAATTTTAGCAAACTAGTATCTGCTCCTTTCTCAACTTCAAGCAAATTTATTCTAGTGCCTGCAACTTCTTTCTCTAGTTCAAATGTCTCCAGCAAACATTTCAGCCATTTCTTTTCAAGTATTTCATCAACATGCTACAAATTAGTTCCAACATAACCTTCATTTTCCCTTTCAACAATCTTCAGTAATTGTCCATCATCACCTTGATTGATTCTAGCAATCAAATCAAGTTCTTCAAACACTGTAGCCTCATCTTCTATCACTGTAGTAGTTCCAAAATTCTGCACCACAGTTCTCTCTTGGATATTTAGAGAAGCCAACTCTGTCTGGTCACCCATGGTAACAAGCCTTTGCATATGAGACATGACTGTCTCATCTTCTTTCTGCAGCAGTTATTTTTCTTCCAAAACAATTTCAAGTGATGGATTGTCTTCTGCATCACTTGTAAACACAATCAAATTGTCAGCTTCAAAATCACAAGACACAATGGTCTCACTTGTTGATTCAGTCACCAAGTTTTCTCTCTATTGTTCCAAGCCTTCTTCAGGACTCAGAAAATATTCACTGGATTTCTCCTCGGCTTCCTCTGGCAACTCTTCAGTATGTTGCTCTGAGTTTTCTTCCAAATCCTTTGTCAGCACATCAGTATGCTAATTTTTATCCACCATGAGACTGTCAGCTAGTCTCTCCTTCTTTCCATCCTCTGCTCCATGACTGCTATTCATGTATACTTCCTTACCTTGCTTCTTCAGCAAATTATCATGTGTGTAAGTTCTCTGCCTCTCCAATTCTCTTCTCTGAAGATCTAATTTCCTATACAATTCAACAATTTCATTAGGAGTGGAACTTGGAAACTTCACACAATTTTCTATACCTTCACCAGTTCTTGACCAATCATCAGCTGGTCCTTCTCTCTCTGCACCAATATTCTGCTAAATATTCTCATGAGACCCTTCTGTCTTGATGCCTTCGTGAGATCTTACCATCTCAGCATTGATCTGAAAAGATTTCAGATTCAATTCTCTCTCCTGCTCTTTAACAAAATTTAAATTTTTCTCATCTCCCTGTACTGTACCTGCAAACATATACAACTTATTAGTTTTAAAACCACAAGACATTCCAGTCTTGACTGCTTCCTCCAACACTTCCCTTTGAACAGATCTGCGTGTGGAATCTTCAAATTCCATCTCTGGCTCAAGAACTCTAAGTTCATCCTGCAATAAGGCAATCACACTTTGCCTCAACCTCATCTGCAATGGTTGCCAAATATCTTTCTTTCCCTTCAGTGGAAAGATCCATCCTCCTTTCTGATTTTCCTGCTCTTGCAACCATTCCTGTAGTACCTGCAATTGTACCTTCATTACTGCAATTTCTCTTTCTCTGACTTTATCAGTCATCTTACCTCTATGGAATTCCTCTGAACCTCTTCTCTGATCCTCCATGATCATCTTCTCCATGAGTTTCTCACTTACCATGAGTTGCACTAGCCTCTGCAACAGCAAGCTCTCCTGCTACCACTTACCTCACCAATCCACTTCACTGGATCCGGTATTTTTCGTAAGTACTGGTTCAATACCTCTGGAACCTCTTCAGCACTCTCTTCTGCTCTCTCTAGGCTATCTCTTTTACTCACCTTCTCTTTTGAGAACACTTCAGCTGTCCTCCTTATTCAACATTTAGCTGGATGTCAGGTTCATTGCCATCATCTTGTCTGCAACCATAAACTTTAATCACAAATTTCAAATTAGAAAATTATCTCACCTTTAAGATCCTGTATGATCTTGTCCTCCATTTATTTCTGCAATCCTGTTCACTAAAATTGTGTATCTTTCATATCAGATTTAGAACACATTCAAATAAAACACACTTCAATTCTCAATAGAACCTTCCTTGCACTCATTCCGAAAAACAAACATCTTCAACTTCAACAGAGCCTTCCAGCTCTGATACCACTTGATGCAGGGGTAACCCTGCTATACCTAGAATCTTTACCACTCTCCATGCATATAAATGAAATTTCCTATTTCATGTTAAGAAAGTCCACTTTCTTGCAATCTCATAAAATTTTGCAGAAGCTCAAAAATTAATCTTTGAATAGATTACTCTTACCTCGAATAAATTCCATATTAATGTTCATCCTTCATCTTGTTCAACGCAAGTCTTGGTCTATCCATACAATTCTTACAAACCTGATTTCAAATGGCGCCAGCAACCAAATCTGCTTAAAATTGAATCACGCTTATTAAATTCTTATTTAATCAAACTTAACTGGGTCACCATACAAATGTTTTAAGCGTTGGCTCATACCAGCAGCGTGCACTTCTGAAATCGGCTGAAATTCCAATCCACATTTCCCCGGCAATTTACCATGCTGCAACATCTTCCATTCTGTAATCGAATTGATCCTTCAATTGATATCTCCTCTGTGCTAATACTCTATCATAGTCTATCGACTCTGCTCTCGGTTTGAATCTTCGACCAGACTCAACCCAATCTTGCATTTAGCATCCTTCACTTTCAGAACTTTCACTGGAGATTGCGTTATTTCAAAACACTGCAACCAGGACTTCAACATCATCGATTGCCTATTGGTTGAATTTAACACAAAAATCAATTCCTCTTTAATTTCGTCCTAGCTTCTCAACAAACAGATCAATTTACATCAACCTATCAAAAATATACATAAACAGAATTTGATTCCAGCAAGAAAAACGAATTGCTTCCTTTCAAATATACTTCTCTCTGTGTTGAAGATTGTGTTTCAAAAATATCATAGATTAACAAACAAAACGAATTGCTTCTCTCTATGCGGAAGATTGTGTTTCAGCAATATGATAGATTCTTCATTAGTAACTTTCAAAGTCAGAATCACATTGATTCTTGCCAATCGAACCAGAACGCTTATGTAATGGTTTTAAACACAAAACCAACCTTCCAGTCTTGTCTATCTCCGCTTTACTTGATGCTACAGATCTACGCAATCTGATGCCAATTCATAATAGCATCTCAACTTAAAATTCAAACATGCTCGATCTCAAAATTTCAGTCCCAGCTGTATTGAACTTGGAATTCAATAAACTTTTGTTTCGTTCCAAAATCTACTTGGACTTAATATATTTGATAATAGAACTGTGAAGTATTAATCCAGCCTAGTAAAACATTGATTGCATTCTATTTAAAACAGAACCATATAACTCAACAATTCAAAAGGATTCAAAACCCGTTTTTATACCATAAACACGTGATTCACCCAATGTCTTAAACATAATTCTCCTTCTATCAGAATCGATTCATTTTGATTCTAAATTACTCAATCGATTCTACATAGACTCAATAATGAGACATGAACTTCAGAAATCAATTTCTGCATTAATAAACAACACTTACATCAACATTCTTCTTCTTTGGCCTGATTTTCAACCATTGGCCCTTTACAATTGCCCGCAGGCTTACAAGCAAAAGCCTCTGTTCACTACTCTATTCCTCTCTCACACTCTTTCTCTCATTTCAATGCCTTTGAGGCTTGATAATTTATACAATTTTAAAATGATCTAATTTAAGTTCAATCCCTTCAACTTCTCAACAAAATCCTAAAATCACTCTTGAATCTCTAAGGATCCTTCCTCACCCATAATTAATGAAACTAATTTCTAAATTAATATTTAGAAAAATCTCTCATCCCTTTACATCCTCAACTGCTCAAATTCTCTCATATTCTCAATTATTTACAATATTTAATTAAAAATGCATAAAACCCACTCAAATCATTCCTAAAAGCTAGCTCTTTTAAAAACTTAAAAAACCCTAAGGTTTAATAAATACAAAGTATTTCTCTTTGTCTATTGCTCCTGCATCAGTTAGATCATATTCCAAGAATATATACATTTTTTCTACTGATCAAAAATTGTCTCATGAAGATAAATCACGTCACAAGTGGCAATTGAACTTGGTTGGAGAGGATATTAATTTATCGTCTCAAGTGCCTGAGATAGACCAAGAAAAATGTGTATAATCATACTCAATCACTAAGGATTTCTTTTTTTATTTATCTCTTTATTGGACTCAAACTTTCTTAATTAGCAACAAATAATGATTGTTAAAATACTTCAATACATCCTTATATGAATGCATTTGTTTGAGTAATAAGCATAGTGAGATTCCAAAGTGTCATTATGAATTTAGTTGTGGATATTTGAGATTTCTTGACAAAAAAATCATTTGTTGAGGAAAAAGAAGCTTTATACAGTGATGATCTACTTTATCTAAAAGAACAAATGGAATTCTAGGAAGATGTTGAACGAATTTTCTAGAGGATAGGGAAATGTGTGTTTGCAACCTTTAAGATATCCTTTGTTTTTGAATTTTCTTGTGTTGGCGAAAAAAATGAATTTGATATTATATTCTATTTTGAGTAAATCATTTCTTTATTAAAATTCATTATACAAATTAATATGGCTTCCTGGATAGTTTCTTTGCATTGTATTACCTACCTAAATCTTTATTTATGCTTATTTTGAGTTATAGATTATTGAATTTGTTTTCACATAGCAGCAAGCTTGGATGATTCTTCTTCTCAAATACCTCTTCCACTTCGAGTTGAACAAAAACCTAAGAGTGGTATCAGGTATGGTGTATTTATTTTAAGTTCCATTTATGCTTGAAGTAGTTAGATCATGGGTTATGTTGGCAAGGGTTTTGACTACTTTTTGGATTAGGAAAGTCTAGAACAATTGACTGGTTAGAAAGTTGACCCTCCAAATATGAGACACTGGTATTCAAAAGAGACAATAATCCATATTTTCAATGGTCCACCCTTTGCTATTATCAACTCGATTTTGACTCTTAACTGTAACAAATTTCTTAATTTATTGCATTTGGATGAATCCATAATCATGAGAGGAGCTGTAAATATGGTTCAATTGCATGGAAATGTCAATATGGTTCTATTTATATCTTTATGACCATCTACAACTATCATGAGTCACTATGTGGCTTGCTTGTGACTCCAAGCACCATCATGATTTCACATGGACTTAATTACAATCTCATGGGTTGTGATTAATCTCATACTATATATAGACAAGGAGAATTGTTGGGTTCCAACATGTGCCAAGTTTAGATTTTCATTATTTTTATAAAATTATTATGCCTTCCACATGAATAATAGGAGTAAGAATATGACATACATATTAATTTTTTTTTCCACAATGCTTTGTAATATTTCTTTCAACTTGGATTTGTATTTATCCATCATTGAATTGAATTTTTTTCCCCAAACACACGTCACAATATTCTTACTTCTAAATTTAGGATATTCTGTTACACATTTTCTTACATCTAAGACACTCCAATTTTCCAATTGGGCATAGCTGAAGATTTTTGTAACTCCCATCTTACTTATGCATGAAATTATCACATGAACACAAAAATACCACTTTATCTTTTATTCTCTATTTAATTACAAGAACTGGAGCAGCCATCAAATGGTTAACCTCAAAAATGTGAATTGAATCAGAGCTAGATAAAAACCATATAAAAAAACTGGTTTTCCAAAAATACATAAATGATTCAAATTTAGGAAAAAAATATATATATTAGTGTGAATCCATATGAATCACAACCATTATACAAAAATGGTTCCATTTAACTTGAGTTTTTCTGGGCACATATTTGGAGGTTTCCCAACATGAAATTCATAAAGAATATGTTGTCCTCATGCCTAGTGTGCACCATATCATATTTAAAATATGAAGTCTTTTGCACCCTTAAACCTGGCACTAGTCTGAGAATCCAATACCATACTAAGAGCATATTTGTGCTAAGCGAGTTCAACATGCATTTAAAGCCACATTTTTTCTTAAAGGTGAAAGTGGTTATGTATCTCATAACTATGTTTGAAGGAAAAATGTGTGTATCATACAATAGAGGCAAGCTTGAAATGTTTTTTCTATACCTAGAAGTATTGTTACGACATTGTTCACACACCAACACTAAAGATGCAACATATTGTGTGCATTCTTTGATATGTTTGAGATTGCAAGCTAAATTTTTAAATAAATGCATGTATAAAACTTATATATCAGCAAAATATCCATCAATATTTTTCTTCTAGCATTCTGGGATGAATTCACAATAGTATGCTAAAAATTGTCTTTTTAATGTGTGGAAATTAGGATATATAAAAGTGAGCTATATACTCTACATATTTGGGTTATCTACTTTTAAAATCTAAGCTTTTTTAGGCTATATCTTTGGGTTATCTAATTTTTTTAACTTTGAACATTGAAGAAATTTCTGAATCGACTTCGTAAATACTCTACATATAGTGGTAAGGACGTGGTACCATAAATTTTTTTATTTCAAAGGTCGCCAAGGATTTGGTGTACTACCTCTACCTACCCACGACCCCTAACCCATCCCCCTACCAATTGGGATGGGTGCAAAAAGAGGGCCCTTGCCTTATAGTCTCACAACACCGTGTTGTGAACTTTGTCATTGGTACTGTCTATGACACAATGGTCTCTGATGTTTCTTCATTGGACTGTACCGATCTACTGCTTGTTCTCCCTTACCAACAACAATTCCATGCCAATATGCATGGCCATTATCTCTCACCCGATGTAAGTCACTTGACATGGTTGATACAACATTCAATTCTAGGCCACTTTTATTTTAAGTCAGAGATTATATTGATTAAAAGGATGTTCATATTTTGATTGGTTTACTGGGAGCTTGATTTAATTTTTTTTTGTAAAACCCACGTGGATGTTATTTTTTCAGGGTGAGCTCCTTGCACCAGTAAGGTTAGATGAGTCTTGGAACATAGGTATACACCAAGAACATCTTTGGCCTTTGTTGTGTATTTTTATTCTTTATATCATTGATGGATGGTTATTGATTGATTTAAAACAAAGGATGGGAAGGTCCTGTAAATTATCTTAACAAAAAAAAAATCAAATGAAGTGGTAGAATTGTGTTTGAAAGGGTGAGCCAGAAATCTGATCTCGATCTAGAGACATGACAGATAGTGGAAAAAAAATGATGGTATTGACTAGACTTCCCCGCTAATCAGCTTTAAATGTTAGACCACTGCCCAAATTTAAGTTATCTGCAATGGAAATAATGACTAGCTTTAATATTTGTATGAATAGTGAGTCTGTCCATTGTCTTATTCTTTTCCTATGAATGATATTAATTTTTCAAACTCCAACTAGTTTGTTGTTGAATTGGTTAAAGCTTTGATGACAAACATATAGTTTTCAAAGCTCTTTTATAAATCTATTTTATTGAGCAAATTTGTCTTTCTACTTTGTACCACAATTGCTACTGTGTGACATATGCTATGATATAATTTCCTGGATAAATAGAAAGAAGTGTTATACAACGTAGTCTTTTTAAATCTGAAGAAACATGATTTCCAAATACAAAGTTTATTAATTAAGATATTCTTTTAGACTTCTTAGCTAAGTTATGATTATATATCGGTAGGGAATTTTGTGTATGTTGATGTTGTGTTGTCTCTGTGGTTTTTGTCAGGTGAGAATGGTTAATAAGGAATATGGTCATGAGAAACAAGAAAAAATCTTATTCTACTATCGACATGGATCTCCATGGTTTTTAGGCATGGCAATGGAAACGCAAATGTTTTTCTTGTTTAGTAAAATATTGTCGAGACTTTAATTTATTGAAATTTGTAGAATTTACAATCTATAAAGGTTTCAAGATATAAATTTTAAAAGTCTAATTATTTATAGGGTGCTAGCTCAATGGAAGAGCACCTGCTTTACAAGCAGGAGGTTAGTGGTTCGATTCCATCGTGCCCTGATATTCATAGGGAATGGAGGTGATCATTTTTTGGTGACAAATGCTCTTTTGACCATCACCAATGAGCTTATGGTGACATTTATTGACCCTGACCAAAATATGAAATGGTGACGATCAACGAACACAACCATATATACGCATCAATAATGAGGACCATGAAAGGTCTGTCACCATCAATCGTTGTTGTTTATATGAAATGGTGAGGGTCAATATTTGTCATTATAGCCATTATTCGTCACGGACCTTGATGCCACCAATGAGCTTATCATGACATTTTTTTACCCTCACCAAATATCAAATGGTCATGGTCAATGAACATTTCCATATATATGCACCAATAATGAAGGCCATGAAAGGTCCATCACAAAACAACTATTGTTGTTCATATGAATTTGTGACGGTAACTATCCCTCATTATAATCAATATTCATGATAGACTTTGAATTTCACCACAACACATAATTTCTCCAATGCCACATTTGGTGACATTTAGTTTTTTGGTGACAGAGGTTATTGTCCATCATCATTGCTCATATGAACTGATGACGGTCATTATCCGTCATTATAAATCATTATTGGTTACGGAACTTGAATGTCACCACAACACTTATACTTTCAGTGAAGCCACCTTTGGTGACATTCCATTTTTGGTGACGAAGGTTCTTTTGACCCTCACCAATGAACTTATGGTGACATTTTTCACCTCTCACCAATGTTTTTTTTCTTGTAGTGATGGAAGTATAGCATATCCTAACCTATACAGAAAATGAATCTAATATATAAATGGCATCACATCCCCAAACATGATCTTATCGGATATGATTTATTATATACAAAACGGGTCGTATTTATCACTCATTAACCGCTTTAACCCTTACCACCATCATTGGCATTCTAAAGGCCAATATTTCTTCTCTTACTAGAAGAAAGAGCTCAAGTTTTCTCTTTTGGGGTATTATTCCTTTCTCTAGTGACAACACAACGAGAGAATATTCTCATTATATTTATTTCCACAATAAATTACGCATGTAAAAAGAAATAATACATAATTAAATCCCCAAAGTATCATCAAATATGATATAATCAGTCGCAAGGGTGTCACCATTCTTTGTGTTGCCAATCTCTCTACCATATGACCCTGTAATAATTACAAGAATGAGAGCATAGAATTAAAAAAGAATTCCTAGAATCAATTAAACCCATTATAAAGAAAAAAATAATTAATGAATTATCTCACTATGAATGTATCATGTTATGATGGATATTTGTTAGTGGTTGGAGTAGTCAACCACATAACCTACTCAGGGGCAATATCTATTGTTGCATCCACTAAACTAATGTCAATTTTTGATGGTTGGGGGATTTCATGGGGATTATGTAGAGAAACCATTGGGGATGGAACAATGGTTGTTGAAATCGAGGGTTGGAGTGGGGGTGGGGGGTTTTCCAAATGGTCAATGAATGTCACCTTTGTGGGTGGATGGGATGACAAATTTGGTGGAGGCATGTGACAATAAACAACCATGGGTTGTACTAATGATGGAATTTACTCAGTGCGGTATATAGGATACCAAGGATTAGGGCGATGTGAAAATAATGATGGAAAAATAATGGAAAAATAGTGGATGGTTGTGAATCATATGTAGGGTTACAATGGAAAAATAAACGAAGGAACCTACATACACATTTATAACATTTCAATTATTACACTAAAATAATATAATAAAATAAATATTTAAATAAAATTTAATTTGAAACTGGATACCTAGGAAGGGGAACATATATTTACCCTAGGTTGGCTTGGCTCCTCACCTACTATCACTACTATATGTAAAGCATGAAAAAATCACTACAATTATACTCATAATAAAATAATTTATATTAAGGACTAAAACAATATAAAACATTTTGCAAGAAAGGATAGTTTTAATCCACCATACCTAACTATGTGGTACACCAAATGAAAAAGAAACATTGATTATAGAATTAGTGGCTAAAACTAGCACTGAATCATCTATAGGGGTGGGGGGAGTTTTATCAAGTCATAGCAACTCCAAAAAACATAAAATTAGATATTTAAAAAAAGGCACACAATAAAATTTATACATATATATAAAGAGAGAGAGAGAGAGAGAGAGAGAGAGAGAGAGAGAGAGAGAGAGGTAATAACCTCCTCCATAAAATTCTATTGTTTACTTTCCTCCATGCTTGACGGTGGAGATGGTTTAACCCCTGGGTTCCATGTTTGTTTATGTCTTGGATTTTCCCATGACATCCAAACTTCATCCTTGAAATATGGCATGAGAGTGATTGGCTGAAAGAACTATTTAGTTTACCCCAACCTATGGTCAAGTGGTATGTGGAAGTCCTAACTTGGTTGGTTTTTCCATATGTTAATAAAAGTTATTTTCTTATTATAATATATGAGTACTTGTACTTGTTATTATGTTGATTTGATGGTTGATTTTTCATGGTTATTATTCTGGTTATATGTTAGCTATAAGCATGGTTCTATGATGTGTTCTAGCTATGGCTCTTGTTCATGATTTGATAGGTATTTGAATGGTTGATGAATCCATGGGATAACAAGTGTTGTTGCAACTACTTGAGAGGGCATTAGGACTTCTCGATGATTCCTAGATGAAGTTCAAAGATTAAAGATCAAATATGCATTCATGACCTGTAACTCATACATTTACCATATGTTTAACGAAATGTGTATCGTGTCCTGGGGAATCTAGGTCAGATTTTGGGTTCAAGTTTGAATGTTTTTCATTTTTGTAATGTTCATTAAAATTATGGAAAGTTACGAGTTGTTCTAGGTAGTGGTATGGAGGCTATCCTAGAAACATTTTTTATTACTCTAGACTACTCGAGGATTTAGGTCATAATCACATGGAAGTAGGTTTGTTCATGTGTTTGGGGCCTCCTAACTACACTCTTTCCTCGTTGTGTAGGGGTGTTAGGTTAGTGAAAAAGGGTTCTTGCTTAGGGATTGATCAACTGGGGTGGTTGTTCAGCTCCTGAGTGATCTATAGTCCCTGTAGGATGTCAGTAAGGGTTCAGTTTGTAGGCCCCACTTCCTTAAATGGAATTTGGACGTGAGATCATGTCATAGTATCACTCAACCTCCCATTTAACCTGGGAGCTTGTAAATGCAGGTAAATGTTGGAAGGGGTGGCTACAACAAAAATCCATAAAAGTGCATTTTTGGTTGACTAGTAAAGGTTGGTTGGTTGTTTCAACTAACGAAGACAACAAATATTGTTTAGTAATGTTTTAGAATTTATTTGTACCAAGTCTACAATGTTAATACATTTTAGCCTTATAATTAGAATATTGGAAATTGGCTTGGCCATTAGAGATGGATGATAAATTTGAGTTTAATGAACTTGCAAGACATAATTGTTATGGTTGTCTTGTGTTTTGGAGATCCTATATCAGTGACCTCAAAGCAGCCAAGGATGCATCAATTTCATCTTTTGGATTTCTTGGTTCTTGGTTCAGCATTAATTGTTCTAAAATTTGGTTTAGTGATGGTGGGTTTCGGTTCTAATTAGATCCATATTAACCAAATTCTATGCAATTAAATACATTGATTATAATTAAGGTATTATTTAGGTTATTTTTCCCAATTTTAAACCAAAATTCCATAAAAACCCAAAAAATTGATTAAAATTCTTACTTAGACTCCATAGATGAAATATGATATTGATTTGGCACTAAACCTTGTTTGAGAATCAACAAATTTTTGGTGATGACTCCACTGGCATTTTTGGGGACATAAGCATATATGTATATATATGACAACGTTCCTATGGCCACTTACCATTTTTGGAGCCATTATATTCTAAGCATTTATATATGTTAAAAATGTTTAATTTCAATATTATTAATCTTTTTTAAAACAAATATTTTTGTTATATAAAAAAAAATATGTAAAACATTTTAACCATCAACCCACTTAAAAACTGAGAATGTTATCGTCTCCTCATTATGGTTTATGGTTCTCTCTGGAGTAAAGCATCCCTTTCCAAAAACATCGTTCGAAACAAGTAACCCTCTCACACATCGAAATCTGAGACGACTAACAAACATTTCTCCTCCCTCACTTTATGAAACCCTAACCCCCACACGTCGGTATTAACACAACGGTATCCGGTGAACAAGCGGTCCCCATTCGTAAACCCTAACACATGCCATATAAAAGGGGTCAATTAAGACACTTGAAACCGCTATTTTCCGTTTCACGTAAACGACAAAGGAGAGTAAAGCAGGCCGTTAGGTTGAAGTCCAGAGACCATCAAGAGCTTTTTCCCTGGGCTAGTCCGACAGACAATTCTACGCGGTTTCCCTTAAAAGGATTGTCTGCCATGGACGGGTTGTACTCTGTTACTGGAAAACGAACACGCCCGGAGAATGATCTTGCAGAGAACAATGATAGAAATAAGAGGTCGAACTCTGGCGGTGGTAGAGAGCAAGCTTTGCCTGCTCCCGACAGTACTGTGTATCGCATATTGTGTCCTGTTAATGTGGTCGGAAGCGTTATAGGAAAGGCGGGTAAGGTAATCAAATCTCTGCGTCAAGAGACGCGTTCGAAGATCAGAGTTACAGACACTGTTCCAGGCGTTGATGATCGCGTGGTAGTAATCTTCAACTCACCGTCAAGCAACGAGAAGGAGAAGGATGCCGAGGATTGCAATTATGAGAATGGACCTGTCTGTCCAGCTCAGGATGCTCTTCTTAGAGTGCACTCAGTTATTGTCCAAGATTCTTCTGGCAAAGATAGTGACACGAGACAACACAATGCTCGATTGCTGGTTGCTAACAGCCAGATTGGAAGTTTGATTGGAAAAGGTGGAAATAATGTTAAAAAGTTGAGAAGCGAATCGGGTGCACAAATTCAGATACGGCCAACAGATGGGTTGCCAGGCTGTGCTTTTAGTTTTGGTGAACTCGTTCTCATATCTGGAGATGCAACCACTGTAATGAAAGCACTGTATGCAGTTTCAGCTTTTCTGTATAAACACCCACCTAAGGAGCAAATTCCTTGGAGTGATATTTTGCCTGCAAAGAACCGAAGTTCACTTGTTCCTGCATTTACTCCAGCAAATTATCTTTCACAACGAGATTCACTGTCTGCTCATCACAATTCAGGTGCTCCAATTCTTGGTTATGCCTCCCATTTACCAGGGCTGGGAGGATATGGTAGTGAAGCTCCTAGTGCACGGCCTTTTAGCAACACTGCGCTTCCCATTTCTTCAAAATTTGAGAATTCTGCCGTCAAGAAAAATCCCAAGGAGTTTTCTATTCGAGTACTGTGTCCAAACGATAAAATTGGAGGGGTGATTGGTAAGGGCGGCAATACCATCAAAACCATGAGAAAGGATACAGGAGCAAGTATTAAGGTTGAAGACGCACAAGCAGACTCAGATGAACGTGTAATTGTAATTTCTGCAACAGAGTCGGCTGACGATCATGTTTCACCTACTCTTGAGGCAGCTGTCCAATTGCAAGGAAAGACTAGTGGAACAACTGACATTGATGGTGCCATTTCTACAAGGTTACTTGTTCCGTCAAAGCACATTGGTTGCCTTCTTGGTAAAGGTGGCGACGTCATTAGTGAGATGCGGAAGCTAACTGGAGCAAATATTCGCATATTCGGCAAAGATGAGCAACCAAAATGTGCTTCTGAAAATGAGGAGCTAGTTCAGATTATTGGAGTGCCCACTGTTGCAAGAGATGCACTCATCCAAATTACAGGAAGGCTTAGGGAAAAGATTTTCAAAGAAAAGGACGATGCTAGAAACACTGACACTGTACTACCTTTATCTAGGCTGCCCATTCCTCTCTCATCAAACTATCGCACAAGACAATATGATATAGGATTTGCAAGGTAGTTCAGGTGCTCGTTCGTAAAATGTTAGCATTTGCGTAGTCATTTTAGGGAGGATATATCTTTCGATCTAATTAGTGGCAGTTGTAAGGACTGTAGAGTAAAACATTAAGAAAAGCTTTCTAATAGACAAATCATGTATCATTTCGGTGCAATTCAATGAGCTACTAGAAATATTGAGGAGATTTTCCTGATTACTTTGGGTACAATATATGTGATCCGGTATAGGCTCGAGGCACTTTAGGAAAGTACAATGGCCTTACTAAGAGTCCATTAGAGTAAGTGACAAATGAGAAAGGAATATTTGACATTTATATACATGGAGGATTGTAATATGTATTATTAATACTTGAAATGAAATCTATATCTTGAGACTTATTCTTTAGATTAAGGAATCTCAAAATCTCAATATATGATATGATAATTGTAGGATAAAAGTAATTTATGCATGTAAAAGATAAGTATGATTTTTTTTCCATATGTGTGCTAAAGCTAGAATAAAGATATGATAAGAAATTACACATATTAGGGAGGTAGAATTAACTTATTGGTCAAAATAATACACAAGAAAGAATACAATGGAATTATGTTGTGGTCATACATTTATATTTAGGTGAGAAGAAATGACGAAGCCAAGAAATATGATCTAATAGATAATCACCATGTATGTAATGTGTCATCTAGGCCTCGACTAAAACCAATGGTAATGTGGACCCCTAACAATGATTGTTTTGATATGGGAAAGGGGGGGACCTCGGTTAATCTTTGTGATTGATTAGAGACATCCAAGTTAGTGTTAATTCCAACTACAACCCCTTGCGGGTTAGTGTTAACCTCAACGAGACCCCCTCAATCCATCTTGACCATTGATCCATGTTATTCGAAGCCACGTCACCCTAAGAAAATACCCAATGATAAAAGAAAATACCCTCAAATTGTATATCTTAGAGGAAATTATGATTGGAGGTTTTAGTAATCTCCATGGATTCACGGGACTATCTTGTTGATTTCATGGTTGTGAAAACCAAGTCCTCCATGGGGTACTTTCCTTTAATCTTAGGAAGGCCATGGTTGGCCATTGCATATGTATATATCAACTACAGATCCATCAACATGAAAATATCTCCCAATACTAAAAATCAACTTACCCTATATCTTCCTACAAAGCCATCATTGATCCAAAAATTCTATTTTCATTAAATTGAGTGGAACATGATGAATATTCAGTTTCACATCAAGTACTTACCGTAGAACAATATTTTCCCTTTAGAGACAAAATCGAGAATGAATAACATGGTGACTTTATATCCTCCTTATCCTCATCCAACCCACACATTCTCACCCACATAATGGGAATTGAAGTCTAGGCTTCTCTTGTTATGACATGTGCATCACCTATAAAACATCCTTCCTCTTATAAATAAGAAGAAAAATTAAATTTGGCAAGCATAATAATAGGCCTTGGAAAATAATTGAAGATTAATCAAGGGCTAATAGAATAGCATAAGGCACAATTAATTAAGGTTTTACAAAAGCATAGTGATGTTTTTTCCTGGGACCAAATTGATATGAAATGGATCCATCTTTTTTTTTGCACTCATCAGATATATATTAAGGAGAACTCTAGATAACCTAAGTGATGAATAAATCCTACTTTGTGGGACATGGTCAAAGAAGAGCTACATAAATTTCTTTCAAATAATTTCATTTACCCCATCTTTGAATGCCAAAGGTTCTACCCTCATTTCATCACACCTAAAACGAATGGATATTGGAGGTTTTTTTTTTATTACAAAGAACTGGACAAAAATGCACATGCAAAAACTAGTTCCCACTACCATCCATTGACCAGGAATTGAACACATTGGTGGGAAAGAAGTTTTTTTATATCTTCAATGTGTTTAGTGGATATAATTATATTATATTTCTCTAGAGGACTAGGAAAAAACTACATTTACTTTCCCTTGTGGGGAATTTTCCTATTCAATTCTACCATTTGGACTTCATAATGCTTCTATAACTTTTGAACGAGCTATAATTGGAATATTATCTTACCTAATAGATGATTTTTTGGAAATTTACATGGATGAATTTACAACCTATCGTGATGAATTGGTTAGAATGTGAAGCTTCCTAACCCATCTAAGTAGAAGTGTGTAAGATTTCCTACAAAGTAAATTAATAATTCTACCTCTATTGGGGGTTAGAACATTAAATTTCCTAAGCCAACTAGGTAGAAGTTTGTTATTTCAATTTTTCATTTGTGACCTCTAAATTCTTCCTAATCCATCCTCATTTGAATTTAAAAGATTGTATTAGCATACAAAATTCATGATAATTCACAACTTCCATATGGACACCGAATTGACAATTAAATACATAGTTTCTCATTTATATACTAACTAATTAGGATGTAATTGAAAACACCATCACAAAATAACTAATTTATATTAATAATTTAGAATAGATACCTCAGGGATTACAAAAACTAAAGGTATTAATTAATTTCTTAGCATTAAATTTTTCCCTGAGCACTTTTTGATTATCAAGTATTTATTCATATTTGATGTAGGAAATTTGATCTTGGAAAAATATATCTAATTTAAGGGATGGTGTGTCTTAGTTCGAGCGTAATCCCTGAGTGATGGCTTATATGTCACTGGGCTGGAGTTTTTCAAGCCAAAGGTTAAGTGTGGATTCATATTAGGAATCACACAACTTAGTAAACAGAAAAACATGCTCACTATTGAAAAATATTTATTCCATGGCATTGAAAAAATCCACTCTATTTGAGGTCTTGTTCAGAATCATTACCAAAAAAAGATTGAAAACCCACTAATTTAATGAACTATTTGAGAAATCATAATTAAATCCAAATAGAAATTAAAAATAAAAAATTCTAAAATTATTGAAATTTGAAGCTAAAAAGGACAGGTAATACAACTGAAAAACCCAAGGCCCAGTGATTTGCTAGAAAAAAGAACTAGTGTAACACATAAACCAAAAAAATGGAATCAAATATGGACAAGTTTTACCTAACATGAATGCATGTAACTACATAGAAATGAAACAATGTTATGAAAAATGGGGAGAAGATTATTCCTTATGTCTAATTTTAAGTAGAAAAAAAACCGCAAGTTTCTCTAAATTTAAGGAAAAAAGGCACACCTAGTCAAAATATCATAATGATATCAAAATTTGCTCAAAATTTAGGATAAGTTATCATGATTAGTATCTAACTTATTCACCCTCACTTAAGTGTTGTCTTGTTTATTTGTTTTCCTAACAAATTTCCACCATGTGGTGTTTAACAAAAAAATGGGTAGCTAAGCCACACAATCTCCTTTTCTTATTGAGGCTTAGTGTTGCCTTGATATCCAAAGACCTTAATCTCCATTTGAAATACATAATAATATATGAAACACCCTAGCTTTGTTTTGTTGATATACATTGGTTAAACTCATTCAATGGCATGGAATTTATCAATTTTAAAAAATGAAAAGAACTAATTTGAATAAATTCACAAGCATAAATACAATCTAGACATCACAAATCCACTAATCAGGATTAGCTATATGTATTCATCGGCCTTAGTATCCATCTAAGTGAGCATAAACACACAATTTCACACATCCTTCATGAATGCAACATTGAATAACATACTCCACACATATATCAAATTCATAACATCTAAGATATCATGCAAGTCATGAGCATATGATCTTTGTCATCCAAGAATTCATTAACATTTAAGAATATACAAGATGTCACATATACATGTGCAATTTATGGAACACAATAGTTCATAACTCAATATTTCAATGCATTTGACTTATTTGAGTGTGCAAATATGGCTAGAAATTGGAAGGACTTCAACTCTCCACCCAATCATAGGCCAACTACGTTGCAAGTTTATTGCAATTTACCACCCCTAATCCATATCCAAAGCTTGAGGGGATGCTTACTTGGGGAAAATTCACACAAAGTTTGGTAAGAACTCAAGATATGGAGTCCATTGTCTTGGCGGTTTCCAAAATGCCCCAAGGTAGAAAGCACCACAATGACTCACATGCTCCTATGATTCTATTCATTGGGCTTAACCCAACGTAAAAATGGGGATTTTCTTAGTCAAGGAGGTTGAATCGAGATTTTATATGATCTCCCAACTATATTTTCATAGCAAGCATCATAGGGATATGTAGTCCACTACCCACGTGGTTGATAACTCTCTCTTGAAAGCACCACACTTATTCAAATTTCCCTATCTAGATGGTTAATAGTTATACATCTAGCACCATAGTGATTTTGATATCCACTAATCCTCCCACTAACCAGTCAGGTTTGGAAAAAAATGTATTCAAATCACCTTAATTACATTAATAAATGGAATAAAACCCTAATTTTAGATCATAGGTATTAGTTATAACTTTAGAATTTCTCCATGTACTCCATGCCCAATGTATAATGAATTATATTTCTCCAATCACATCTGTGTTTCCATCATTCACTCCTCTATTGGCATTCATGTTTTTCCTTATCTATTTCATTCCTTGTGTCTCTTCATGTATGTGTGAGAATGTGACCCCATTATTTCATTTTGTTAAGTAACAAGAAAATTATAATATTTATAATAAAATCATAATAAAATCCAAATAGAAATGACAAATAAAAACTCATAAAATTATTGAAGTTTGAAGCTAAAAAGAACAAAATCAAATATGCACAAGTTTTACCAAATCTATTTAAAAAAATGTTGGAACCTCATAGATTTAATTATGATAGCCATATCCTAACATGAGTACATGAAACTAGATCGAAATTAAACAATATTATGAAAAATGAGGAAAATAATATTCCTTATGTCAAATTTCAAGTACAAAAAGAACTGCAAGGTTCTCTGAATTTAAGGAAAAAAAGCACACCTAGTCAAAATATCATAATGATACCAAAATTTGCTCAAAATTTTGGATAATTTATCATGATTAGTATCTAACTTACTCACCCTCACTTAAGTGTTGTCATGTTTCTTTGTTTTCCTAACAAATTTCCACCATGTTGTGTTTAACAAAAAAATGGGTGGCTAAGCCACACATCTCCTTTTCTTATTGAGGCTTGTTGCCCTGATATCCAAAGACCTTAATATCCATTTGAAATACATAATAATATATGAAACAATCTAGCTTTGTTTCCTTGATACACATTGCTTAAACTCATTCAATGGCGTGGAATTTATCAATTTCAAAAATTGAAAAGAACTAATTTGAATAACTTCACAAGCATAAATACAATCTAGACATCACAAATCCACTGATCAGACTTAGCTATATTTATTCATAGGCCTTAGTAGCCATCTAAGTGAGCATAAACACACAATTTCTGACATCCTTCATAGTTTTTGAGTTATTGGCCCCATTCTTTCCAAGATCTGCAATGGTCCAAAAAATTTGGGTACTAGTTTAGTAAAAAAATCCATTCTTGGTGAGCTCTTCCTTGGTATAATTTGGATAAATACATTTTCTCCCACTTGGAATTATTGTGCATTTTTTTTGGTCCACATAATTCTTTTTCGGATCCTAGGTGGTTTCAATTTCTTCTTAATAAAAATTTATTCCTACTCCATTTATTTCACTATGTTATGTCCAAGAACCACTCTTTACACTGAATCATCCTTGATAATAGGAGTGTTGAATTTTTGGCCATAAAATTCCTCAAATGGACTCATCTTCAGTGATTATTAATACTCATTATTGCATGCAAACTCCATCAATGGTATTAAGTCTTCCCACGGCTTTGGCTAATGCATATCATACATCCTCAACATGTAATCTAAAATTATATTTACCAATTTTGTTTGACCATTTGTTTGAGAATCATATGTTGTAATAAAATCTATATGGCTTCCAAAACTAGTAAACATTTCCTTCAAAAAGTTGGAAGTGAACTTGGCATCCCAATCTCAAATGATATTCTTAGGTATTCCATGCAATTTGAATATTTCCTTCATGAAAACAAGAGCTATTTCAATGAATATTCTTGTGGACTTGACAACTATAAAGTCATCTTCCTTACTAAATTTTTATACTACCACCATGATGGCATCATGTTGTTTGGTTGTCTTTAGTAATCCCATAATGAATTTCATATATATCACTTCCCATTTCCACTCAAGGATTGGGATCATCTTTAAAAATCCTATTGAGTGTTTGTATTTGACTTTAACTTGTTGGTATTCCAATCATTTATAAATGTACTTAGAAACTTTCTTCTTTATCGCTGGCCAATAGTATGATTTCCTTATGGATGATATCCTTTTCTAATAGATAGGATGTCCCACGTAAGGTATTTTATGAAACTCATCCATTATGAGATTCTTCAATTCATTCACACTAGGCACATACCACACGTCTTTGAACAACAACATACCACCATCAATGAGTCTACAACTCTTGCTCATTGATCCCTCTAGTTCTTGTTGTAAGCACTTCTTCACATGGTGGAAATTATTCTCATGTGTTAATTCCTCTTTGATCCTTTTCTTGGGGTCAAAATCACAAGTGCTTACACCTTGGGGTTGATGGCTAAGGACCAATATCACCCCACTAACATCATGTCTTTCTGTGGTATACCTCTTGGGATTTTCCCTAAGACCCAACATACTAATGCCATAGTTCTACTACCACGGTTCTACACTAGTCCCACTCTCTTCCTTCTTACACATGTAATGTGTCATCTAGGCCTCGACCAAAACCAATGGTAATGTGGACCCCAAAAAATGATGGTTTCGATATGGGAAAGGGGGACCCCCAATTAATTTCAGTGATTGATTAGAGACACGAAGGTTAACATTAATTCAAACCACAACCCCCTGCAGGTTAGTGTTAGCTACAATGAGACCCCCTCAATTGATCTCAACCATCGATCTCCAAGCGACTCTCCACATAGTTTCTTGGAAATCCCTATGGCCTAGAGACTTGTAAACGCACTATGGTCCACCCCCAATACATGGTATTCGAAGCCACGTCACCCTAACAACATTGTATTCGAATCCACGTCACACTAATAAAATACCCAGCGATAGAATAAAAGACCCTCAAATCGTACATGTTATAGGAAATTTTGCAAATATTATGATGGAAAGAGTCATTTCTACTATATATTCACATCTTGGTAGCCTACTAGTCAATGTGAAAATCAACCACACAGATGTTCCCAACACATTATTTTACGTTGGTGTTGCTATCAATGTGATGACCCACGAGATCAAAAAATCCCTAGGAATTTCAAGTCTTAGACAAACCCCCATAGTATTACAAATTTATAACTCATCTGCCATCAAACCATAAGTGATCTTGGAAGATGTAGTAATATCCATGGATACATGGCAGTATCTTGTTTATTTCTACAAGATATTGATGGTGGAACAACTGACATTGATGGTGCCATTTCTGCAAGGTTACTTGTTCCGTCAAAGCACATAGGTTGCCTTCTTGGTAAAGGTGGCGACATCATTAGTGAGATGCGGAAGCTAACTGGAGAAAATATTCGCATATTCGGCAAAGATGAGCAACCAAAATGTGCTTCTGAAAATGAGGAGCTTGTTCATATTATTAGAGTGCCCACTGTTGCAAGAGATGCACTCATACAAAGTACAGGAAGGCTTAGGGAAAATATTTTCAAAGAAAAGGACGATGCTAGAAACACTGACACAGTACTACCTTTATCTAGACTACCATTCCTCTCTCATCAAACTATCGCACAAGACAATATGATATAGGATTTCCAAGGTAGTTTAGGTGCTCGTTCGTAAAATGTTAGCAACTGTGTAGTCATTTTAGGGAGGATATATCTTTCAATCTAATTAGTGGTAGTTATAAGTAGTCTAGAGTAAAACATTAAGAAAAACTTTTTAATAGTCAAATCGTGTATCATTTCGGTGCAATTCAATGAGCTACTAGAAATAGGTTGGAATTTCTAAGCAATTCCAACTACAAAGAGGAAATAAAGTTCGTCAATTTCAACATAAAGATTTAATGGGCAAGAATGCAGAACACATTATTTCATTAAGCTTAAAAAAAAAAACTATTACAATGCCGCCACAAAATTGCTATTCTGGCTTTTAAAAAAAACACCAGCTGCTACAAACACAGATTACAATATGTGCTCTCTGTCTTTTTCTTGTTTTCTACCTTCTGGCATTACCAAAATTACACATAGTCAACTCTTTGTTTTTCACACACAAAAATGCACACAGACAATGCTATCTTAGTTTTAGCGTTCGGGCTCTTTAAAACCATGGGCTCTTTAAAACGTTGATTCTACTTGTTGATGCATGAAGGTATGTTGTGTACTTCGAGTATATTTTGGTCTTTCACCGTGACAAAAACCTCCCAAAATCAACATGGCCACACAAACTCCCTTTACATGTGAACTCTAGGGTTTAGGGAGTGGAGTGGATATGTAGGTGTGGTAGTGGATATGTAGGTGTGGGAGTCCGTAAGGTGACACATTACCTTGGATATTCATTGTCCTTCAGGAGAAACATGACGTTGGAGATGCATTGGAGCTTAGGACCTTTGGAGGATTGTTGGATCTTGGGGAGTCGTGCTCATGCCATGGACGACTTGCTTGTTAATCATTTTCACCTTTGATGCTGACACATGTCGCATAGAATAGAGTGCTTTACATGGTTGGACCTACTTGTGTCTTTCAAGTTTTCTTGTAGTGGACTAGGTCCACTTTTTATTGAAAATCCCCTTTACCTCTATATAAATAGAGGGAGGAGTGAGTCGTTATTATAGTCAATCATGTACTTCTGCATATTCCTTTCATACTTGGGTTAGGGATGTAAGAGTAGCGCTACTCTATCTCTCTCACTCATTCAATATTATTTATAATTTATGCATTTTTGGCTTAAGGTGCTTGGATTTCTTGGAACATTCACCTGAAAACTTCATATATATAAAGAATAAATTAAACCCATGAACACAATCACAACCTCATATAATTCTCCATGCTTTCGAAAACCCTAGATAGGGAAAACCAAGAGAAACCATAGCTCCACCAAAGATATTCCAACAATCTAAAATAACCATGAAACAATACAATGCTTAATCTCTCTTGAGATTCTTTAGCACTCTGCCAATTGTCTCCTGCTGATCTAGGAAAAATTGGTCTAGTACTTAGCCAATTCTTAGCCTTCCTTCAGCATGCCTTACTCATGCAATTCCTATGGAATTATCTCCATATTAATTATGAAAATCAACCTTCCTTGATTGTGCAATCCATCATGGCATCCCAATGACTTTATAATTGCACATGGGAAATTTTCTATAAATACAATTGATAGTTATGTTCCTCTAAACTGTGTTACAATAAGCATCAAGGGTATTTTTATTATTTAAAATAAGATAAAACCCTAAAAAACCAAAACCTTAACTCGAGGAGATGTAACACCAAGAGTTTATGGGCCCCGTTAAGGTTATTTGGGCAGCCAACTTCCCGGGGTCGTAACTTGGTCATATAATCTTCGTTTGACGCACATGATACCTTGTTATAAAGATCTCTTCAAGGACTACAAAAAATAATGTGATTTCAATCAAATCGCCAAACCTTTCATGCCCAAAAAAAGGTTTTTGGGGGCCTCAAAATGGCTCCAGAAGTTTAGGACCCGAAAAACTGCAAAAAATAGTAAATTGTGCTATAATTAAGGAAACTGAAAAATTGAAAGAGACAATGGCGAGGGCCCAAGTGGAATAGGAGGGTGGCCACCAATATCCACCTTGATCACCTTAAATTGAATTTCTTGAGCTAACTCAATCATCATGACTTATTTAACTGACACAAGTTGTTATGAGACGAAATGACAATTTATTTAAGGGAAAAATAAATTAGAGGCCTCACATTCCTCACTCCTGGTACATCAAAATTCCTCACCAGTGTGGGTGAATTTTTTTTTTATCCTTTCTAGATGCCAATTTCACTGTTTCTTGTTGCAAATTTCAACACTCCCTCTCAACATGAAAGGAATTCAATCTATCCCCATCCGGTACCTTTGGAATGTTCTGCATGCTACACTTCTCTAGTGTTGTTTGCACCTGCAAACCTTGAAACTGAATAGACTCCAAGCAACTGAATCAGTATAATTCATCTGTCATCAAATTCTTCTGACTACTGCTAGTTACTGCACCTATATAGTACTGGATTCTCTACGTTGTTGCTGACATATGCATCCGTGCCCTTTGAATTGTTGCTAACTCTAATTTGTGTTCCAGTATTTGACATCTGTCACTATAATTTATGTCTTGCTGAAATCTAACTACATCAATATAATTGATCCTTCCTACTACTACTATACTGTGGGCTCCTCATAGCCAGGTTCGATCCATGAGACATGCCATCTCAGTGGACCTTGCCCAAATTTCTTATCTTGGAATTATGTCTACACATCACCCCACCTTACACCTCGAGGTATGGCTACTGCCTCTTCCCATCTGGCTCAAAATTTCCCCCTCATGGAGGTCTCTACTTGAGTGGACGCTTCCACTCAGTCTCCTCTCTACTTCTCCAACTGTGGCAACTACTCCACAACCTTCTGAGACTACTTCTCATGAGGATGCATGTTAAGAGGTAATTTATGCTCCCTCTAAACCGCCAAGTCTCTAACTTCTGCCTTTCTCCTCAAAGATTTGCATGCATCTGTACCTCAAGTGCATATAGGTTCTTGACTCACGCACAGTGTAATTGTCTCGACATTACAAACAGTTTCTAAAAAAGAGTTGATTTTAAATTGATGATATCTCCCTCATCCGAGCTCTGATTTGACCAATTTTTTTTTCCATTTGGGTACATTTTCGCAAGGAATCCAAATATTCTATTTTTTTTGGAAAATTTTACACCAAAATCTTCAGATATTCTCTGCAAAATAGCCGCCCAAAAAATTCATTCTCTGATACCATGTAGAAAATCTAACCAACGAGATTCATTATGATCTTTTAATCTACTAAAGCAAGATACTGAATCCTTCCTACAATTTGTGGAAACAAAACATGATCACACAATCACATATAAGTAAGAGAAATAAATTGTCAATCGCATAGCAACATTATGTATTTGGGGAAAGAAACTGCTCAAAACCCATCTATCTCTATTGTGTATTAATTCAAGGAATCATGAAACAATACAATGCTTAATCTCTCATGAGATTCTCTAGCACTCTATCAATTATCTCCCATTGATCTAGGCAAACCCGGTCTATTACTTAGCCAATTCTCATCCTTACTTCAAGTTGCCTTGCTCATACAATTCCTAGGGAATTAACTCCTTATTAATTAGGAAAATTAGTCTTCCTTGATTGCGCAATCCATCATGGCATCCCAATGACTTTATAACTACACATGGGAAATTTTCTCTGAATACAACTAATAGTTATGTTCCCTTTAACCTATGTCTCAACTGGGTATTCCTCAAAACTGACATGCATGCAACTATTAATAGTGAATTATCAGTTATCTAATTGATCACTCATTTTGAATTAAATCTAATTTAATTCACTCGACCTCTCACTAGCTCATCACTCAGTTATAACTAGTTAAACTGATTTTAACTCATTTAATTGAGTTAATTACACTTGAACCCCACTAATGCATCAACTTCAACTGAACCCCAAAAATATTAGAATCCCTCTAGATGCCTCATCTTAGACCCTCAACTCGAATTGCTTGAGCTAACTCGGTCATCATGACTTAATTAACTGACACAAGTTGTTATGAGATGAAATTACAATTTATTGTCCAATTTATTTAAGGGAAAATTAATTTAGATGCCCCACATTCCTCACTCCTGGTGCATCAAAATTCCTCACCAGTGTGGGTGCATTTTTTCTTGTCCTTTCTGGTTTCCAATCTCACTGTTTCTTGTTGCAAATTTCAACATTTCAGAATTTGATGCGGCCTTCACACAAATACACCATTGAAATCACATTCCCATATTCTCATGAGAAACCTCTCTTAAGCTTGATCTGCCAAAAGAGAAGCAACAATATGCCATCCTACTTCCTAGTGCAAACCGACCATTAAGGTATGCAACATTCTTTTGAACCCTCACATGATGATATTACTCTTGGAGGATGATCATGACCTCCCTTTAACAACCCTTACTCGGCCCTCGTAGTCGATCTACTTTAGAACTACATCTATCTTCACCCCCTTGATGTGCCAGATAGTGGGAATACGTGTCAAACATGCTAAGATGTGCCAAGTGATAAGGCATGCCAAGATGTGCAAGGGTGTTTCAATGCATGTCAGGGACTGTCAAGACAACAAAATGGAGAAAAAATTTAAACTACAAGGAACTGAACACATAAGAGGGTTAATAAGTCATCAATTTACCTTTTCCAAGAGGGGCATGCTAGGCACAACAACACTAGGTGGCAATAGGTGCCAAGTGAAAAGTCTTAGTGCATTCTAAGTGCCAAGTATTCTTTTTTTGCTTCTCATCTACTTTCCAACATTTGATCATGAAAAATAAATTTAATATTAAACCATGCCAAATCATACCAAGGCATCTCAATGTATTCCATACATGCTAAGACTTTCCAAGCACCAACACGTGCCAAGCACCAATATGTGTCAGGGACTAATTTTATGCATGTTATAAAGTGGAAGGGAATGTTGAAGAGTGCTAAGATGTGCTAGAGAGGGATAATGCATGTTCATGAGTGTTAAAGAGTACTAGGAAAAAGCATTAAGGGAGCACTAGGTAAAAATTAATGGAAGTTAATGAATATGAGGAACGTGTACTGCCAGAGACTAGTCTTAATGAGTGTTAGCTGTCATGCCAAGGAGGGAGTGACAAGGTATGCTAAGCATTGGTAAGGCATGCTAGGGAATATCAAGGCATGTCAAGATTTCCCAAAGTGTGCTTGGGAGTTCCAGGGTGTGCTAATTATATCATGTGCCAATTAATAGTGCCAAGATATGCCAATACATGCTAGGTGCTAAGGATGTGGCACAGGGTGCCAGGGTATGTCAATATGTGTCAAGGCAACAAAAGGAAGAACCAATAAGAGGGTTAATAAGTCAGGACTTTATCTTTTTGAAAAGGGGCATGCTAGGCACACCAATAATAGGTCCCAATACATGCCAAGTGGCATTGTGTGCCAAGTGCTAATGTATGTCAATGCATTCAACCAAGGTGTTCCAGGGCATGCTAGGGACTATATGCAGCATGCCAACACATGCTAGGAGAGTTCCATGTTGTGCTAGCGCATGCCACCATGTGCTTGGACGTCAGTGTCATCAAAAGATGTTCTAGGTACAAAGATGTTCCAAGATATGTGGGGTGCTAAGAAATGTTAGTGTGTGCGAAATCATTAATTTAAGGTGTGCCCAGATTGTTGAGGATTGTTAGGTCTTTCTCATTAATATAATTTTCAGAGATTGATTATGTATTAAATAATATATTTCCTACACACAATAGTGGAACTTTATCTAAAGGGAATTTTCTAGATAATAAACTTAATAGATATGAATCATGTGTTGACTCATAGGAAATCTCTATTCGACTAGTCATTACTTGAGGGAAATGATACACACTAATTACTTCTTTAAAAATTGACTAACCCCAACCACTATGGCCTTGGAAATATTATAAAAAATACTCCACAATAATGGCATTAAATCATTATATTTTGACAAAAAATATATTAACATGCACATAATGTCATCAAAAACTCTTTGGAATGATCAATGATGGACATTTTTTGACCGCCACCAAAAGTAACAAAAAGAGTACTGGTGAGGGTCATTAAAATTTCGTCACTAGAAGTGTCACCAAAGAGAGAATTAGTGATGGGCCTTTAACGACCATCACTGAAAGTGTCATTGAAAATGTCTTTGGTGATGGACCATAAAGGACCATCACTATATATACTTATAGTGGCGGTTTTTTAATGATCAATGATGACGGACATTTTTTGACCGTCACTAAAAGTAACAAAAAGAGCATTGGTGAGGGTCATTAAAAGTTTGTCACTAGAAGTGTCACCAAAGAGAGAATTAGTGATGGGCCTTTAATGACCCTCACCAAAAGTGTCATTGAAAATGTCTTTGGTGACGGACCATAAAATACCATCACTTATACACTTACAGTGACAGTTTTTTAAGGACCGTCACCATATGTGACATTGGTGACGGACCTTAAAGGTCCGTCACAAGCATGACCCTCACCAATGTGCTTTTTTTCCTGTAGTGTAATGTGGTCGGAAGCGTTATAGGAAAGGCATGTAAGGTAATCAAATCTCTGCGTCAAGAGACACGTTCGAAGATCAGAGTTACAGACACTGTTCCAGGTGTTGATGATCGCGTGGTTGTAATCTTCAACTCATCGTCAAGCAACGAGAAGGAGAAGGATGTCGAGGATTATAGTTATGAGAATGGACCTGTTTGTCCAGCTCAGGATGCTCTACTTAGAGTGCACTCAATTATTTTCCAATATTATTCTGAAAAAGATAGTGACACGAGACAACAAAATGCTCGATTGCTGGCTACTAACAGCCAGATTGGAAGTTTGATTTGAAAAGGTGGAAATTAAAGGGGACTGTTAAAATATATAATTACTTCCCGCATGCAGAAGTTAGAAAAATAGTTTGGTGAATTAGTTGAGTTGAGTTATAGCTAGATTTTGTGAGTGAGTTAGAGAGTGAGTTAAGCAAGCTGATCAAGTTCAATTATGTGTGAGAGTGTGTGCATGTCAATTAGATTAAATACCCTTCAAGGGTTCATTGTATTCATAGAGAGTTTTATGATTCAGAGTGATTTAGATTAACTGAAGAGTCGTAGATCATTTTTTCATGTGTGAAATATTTGCATTATTTATGTGATTGAATCCTTTGCCTTACCAACAGATTGGTATCAGAGCGAGGTTACAGAGAACGGAAGAAAAACGGATTAGCAGTCATCTGCGTGTGAGAAGGAAATTTTTTTTCCGCATTTTTATGCTATAACGCAGCTGTTAATTATAGACAAAGCGTTATAACGCCAGTTCCTACTGTAGAGAACCGCATTAAACTTACGAATATTTTGAGGCACGTGGGCATTTTGATGTTCCGGTGCATTAAGGCATTAACACGGTACCATAGATCGGGAGGTGCATTAGCATGCTATCATATTGAAATTCGGCCGTGTTACTGACTTGAAAGTCAACCAAGTAAGGTTTTTGAATACATAAGATTGATAAAAGGCATATGAAAAGGTTTTTTTTTAATAAATTTTTTTCAAAAAAAGGTGTTTCTCATAAAGGCACGAGTAGATTCTTTAAAAGGAGGTTTTTAAAAAAAAGGGAATTTTTCCAAAGGCTATTATAAAAGCTTTAAAAAGTGGATTTTTGTAATAAAGTTTTTTGTTTTTTTTTTTTTTTTTGAAAAAAGGACTTTATTATATAAAGGTATTTTTTGTATAAAATATTTTTTATATAAATAATAAAACCTAGGGTTTTATTATAAGTTTTTTTTGAAGCTTTGCAAAGCATATCAAAATTTATTTAGGGTTTCAACAGTGAATTCTTGGTTGAAGAAAAATGGCTACAAACATCTACCAGCCACAAATTCCTTCTTTCATAGGGAAAGATTATGATGTGTGGGCTATTAAAATGGAGACTATGCTAAAAGCGCATGATGTATGGGATCATGTCATGTTCGGGTTTGCAGAACCTCAAGATGATGGAGAATAATGGGTCCTCAGTAATGCAGAGAGGGAACAATGGAAGAAAGAAAAGTGAAAGAATGCACAAACATTGCTTCTAATCCAGCAGGGAGTGGGCCGAGCAGTGTTCCAGAAGATAATGATAACTTCTTCAACAAAAGAAGCATGGGAAAATTTGGCGACAAGCTATCAAGGTATGGCCAAAGTTAATATTGTTAAATTGCAGAATACTAGGAGAGATTTCGAAATTATGCAGATGAAGGAGATAGAGGACATTGATTCCTTCATGAATAGGGTCATGTCTGTCATCAATCAGTTAAAAATCTATGGTGAAGATGTTAAAGATCGAACAGTGATTGAGAATGTTCTTCGATATTTGTCTACCAACTTTGATGTTGTGGTAGCAGCCATAGAAGAAGCGAAGGATTTGGAAAAACTGACAGTTGATGAATTGATGGGATCCCTTCTATTACATGAAGCAAGGATAGACAAAAATAAGGATTCCACTTTGGAAACTGCCTTCCAAAGTCAAGTATATATTTCAAGAGGTCGAGGCAGAGGTCGATCGAGAGGCAGAGGATGAGGCAGCAACTATGGCGGTCACAGAGATGGCCGAGATGATCATGAGCATCAAAGTGGAAGAAGCAGTAGCAGAAGCTTTCATAACAATCAAAGGTTTGACAAATCAAAGGTAAAGTTCTATTACTGCAATAGATTTGGTCATTATGCTCATGATTGTAGGAAGAAGATTACAGATCAAGGCAATCAGAGAGCTAATGTTAGTACATAAAACACTGACTCTATGTTTCTAGCATGCAACACCATGCATACACCATCTGATAAGGTCTGGCTATTAGACAGTGGTTGCAGTAACCACATGACAGGAAACAAGAATTTGGTTGCTAATTTGGATGTCTCAGTGCAGACAGAGGTAAATTTGGGGACTGACAAGACTGTGGCTGTAGATGGCAAAGGAGTGGTCAACATTGTGACCAAGCAGGGGGAGCCAAAGACCATATCAGAGGTATACTATGTCCCTGGACTCAAACACAATTTGATTAGTGTTGGCCAACTGATGCAGAAAGGATACAAAGTTATCTTTCAGGGGCAACAGTGTGTTGTTTACGAAAAATCCCCGAGCAAGCAGCTGATTGCAAAGGTGCAGATGACTGTAACACCCCTAGTTTTATGTTTCTTTCAAAGTTAGACATTTGAACTTTAATCCAAAGGGGAGTGGACCCCAATGGATAAGTATTTTGTGGATGTAATTAAATATTTAATTATGAAAAAAAAAAATTGTGCAGATTGACCAAATGAGAATTATGAGATCACTTGCGAAATCCATGAGGATGGAAAGAGGAAAATACTTTCACCAAAAATCTTTCAAAAACCCTTGAAAGAATTTATTTCAAATTAGATTTTGAGGAAAATCTAGTTTCCCCAATGAGGTGGAGAGTAGTTGGGAAGAGGTAAAAAGCTAGGAAAAGTAGAAAGCAGCTTTAAAAATCCCTAAATAAGGGAAGCCTAGGCAAACAGGAAGAAAATCATCCTGAAATTCTGGACGCAGAATTAGAAACATGCTTTGGTCTATTCTGGAGGTGATCTCAGCTCGAGGGTGAGTTCTGGAGATAGAGGGACTCTAAGGTTGGGAGGATTGGTCAGTTGCAGAAGTGGTATGCTTGTAGTTTTTATGAATAAATTAATTTCTTAGAATATTTTATTTCTTGTTTTCCATACATTTACATAATTATTAGAATAAGTTAATCCTCTCAGCTCTACATAGTTGTAGGAACCAAAAATTATGAAGAAAATCAGCCAGAAACTCTAAACCAGAGACTAGTTTAAATCTGGAGATTTATACTACCTCATAATTTATAATTGTGTAACTTTAATCTGTTTCTGTTAAAAATAGAATTTAGTCAGTGACCACTAGAAAAACTCAAAATATGTTTGAAGGAGTGATTAAATATATGCAGTGCAGATCTATAGATTTGTTGGATTAACAGTGTATGTATATCAATAGATTTAACTTCTATGCAAAAAAAAAAAAAAAAAGATGGATGAGTACATTTAATTGAGTTAAAGACATTCAGACTTAAACAGAGCTAAATATGGTTTATTAAACCTGTAACCAAATTTGGCCTAAGAAATAAACATAAACCAGCAACCTTTCCTACCTCATTTACTTGAGGAGTCTCCAAACTGAATGTATTATTGGAAAATAAACATAAGAAAATTTCTATAAAATGAATACACACTACATAACTATGAAGGGTAACAAATATTTCCTCCATCTGATTTATATAAAATGCTGGTTAAGAGTGATTAGTTGAACACTAGATACCCTGAAATTTTCTACTAGGAGAAATTATATATATACAGCTGCATAAAATATTATGGTTGACACAAGTAACTATTATAAGAGAACTTCAAACCAAGGAGTATAAAGAGAGTCCACTGTTGGAGTCATATAATACACACAAAATTATAGACCCTGTGGAAATTGTAATTATTCATTCACTGAACTATTGTAAACTTGAAAACTCTTGTAATAGAGAGACTTATATTCATTTATGCTACTATTATGAGGAGGAACAGAAAGCAAAAATAAGACTAGCGAACTTATTATTTCCTTCAATCAAAATTAAGCAGATAATTACTGGAAAAAAAAATAGAATGAGTGATAACATGAAATAGAAATCTGGACACCATTTGTCATTAATAACAGAGACAAATGGTCGATAAATATATGTATGAAACTCTGGAAACCAACTATGGAATTAGGCTATCATGTTTTCATAATAATATTTCAGAACTTAATTATTTTGGGAATTTCTTTGCCCGGATTTAAAATTCTTAACAGTCCCAGTCTCTGGCAAAAGTTGTTACTACAGTAGAAACTTTTACGACAATGAAACTTAAATTGTCTGAACAATTTTGTATAATAACAATGAGAGAGCCTGGTCACACTTCGACTAAGGACACGTCGATACTGACCTGAAATTCCAGGATATACCGACGTCAAGTTGAGTGAATTACAAATTCACCAAATACCAATTAAGAGAACCCTTCATGAGATTCGAACCTACCTGAAATAAAATATGGGCAACGTGAGAGATAGTTATAATAAGACGATATGAGGGCACTTCAGAAAATAATATATTCGAACTGAGCATAAAAACAAGGGTTACCTCTGAGAGTGGAATACTTTGTCACCAACTACGACCTACAAAAAAGATATATGAGTAGTGTAACAATGTTCACCAGAAAGAAAATAAAATACAGGATGAAATGGTTCCAATGAACCAACGACTTACCTAGAGTAGTGATTCCTCGCTTAGAGCCAAGGAAACGCAGCGAAGGAAGCGAATATGATCTCAGAAGACATGAGGAAATAAATTTCCTACCCACCAAGGATTTAATATTAGCACAAAAACGTAACAAGGAACTTTAAACAAAATACATGAAGTAGTGATAGAACCAAAACTCCAGCACGCTATAGCAGAATGATAATCAACCGAAGGTTGAATTATAGGCGGTTGAGATGGTGTTACAAGATCAACGATAGGGTAAATAAAAATCGAGGGTAGTCATACTAGTAAGGAAAATGCCCAATATTACATACCTGAAGAGCTATGAAATGAAGAAATGGTTACACTCAGAAAATTGGAAGAGCCTGACGTTTCACTTTCCCCAAATGAGCAAAGTATTGGCACCAGGAGCTGGTCAAGAAGAATGGAGGGCAAAAGAACAATTCCTTTCACAACTCCGAAATTAATATGACTCGTTACACCAAAACGAGCAAAAAAACCCTATCATATCTAAATCATCTCCACCGTCTAGGTGTTAACAGATCGATGGGATGCACACGGATCGATTGGGGAGAAATCAAAGTCCATTGCATAGTCATTCAACATAAATGAAAATCCATTGTAATCGATTTCACAGTACTCCAAACCGTATCACAAGATCGGCGTTATTAATAAACAGCCATACGTTGCAAATATAAAAATGTAAATGCACAAACCATTGCATGTACACATGACCAAAATGGGTCGAGAGATAACAAATCAAAACGTTGAACCCACAGAACGCCATTCACCCCAGTCGACGTGGAAAGCTCGACGAGTTACCAACTGCTAACCACATTAAATAAAACTTGCCAATGTAGCAGAAGAAGTACGACGACTTTACTGTCGTCTACACTCACCGAAAAATGGTCACAGTGGAAGGTACGCGAGACATACATGGTGGAATGGGTATGATAATTACAAAATTAGACCATGGACGTAAGGTTGAATTGAACTCATAGAAACGATAAATGAGAGACGAGATAAATCGAATTAAAACTTCCAAAACTTGTGATAATTCGTTATCAAGACATAGCTTCATAACCTTGTGAAATGGAACAAGGACTTAAAAGTAGATGCATAACATCTTCACTATGCAACCATAAGAAAATCACAATGAAATCCAAAGCTTATGTATGATGAATACTATAAAGGAGTGTGGGTAAAAGTTGAGTGCATAGATAGAAGTTCTATGGCCAACGATAACCATAACAATTGGGTGTGCAAAAAAAAAAAAAAATATATATATATATATATATATATATATATATATGGGAAATATAAGCCATCAAAACCTTGTGGGAAGAAAAAAAGCTAGGATAGTTAACCAAAGATACAACTATGACTACAAGAAGGAAAAAAAAAAAAAAAAACTTTGTTCAGTAGAATGTCATAATTGTGGAAATTTGATGGCAATCTGAATGGCTGCGACAATTAGGAGGACAGAGTTATACTATTTAAAAAAAAAAAAAATGTTGGGAAAGAAGAGACGTTACAAATGGTATCAGAGCCCAGGTTACATAAACTGGGCTATTGTTGTTGTGCTCACTATTGTTGTGTGCTCATTGTATAAATTATTTATTGTTGAAAAAAAAAATTATTACTGAATTTTTTTTATTACTGATCTGTGTTGTTTAGTGTATGGTGGTACTGAAACATAAAATTTGAATGGCAGAAGGTGAGGAAATTTATGTTGATCTGCGTGGTGACGATAATACACCAGATCCCAACGCTCCAGTGATGGTTATGTTGCACAGTTTGCAATGAGAGATGGCTGAGATAAGAAGCCAGAATGACAGATTGTAATTAGCCAGTGAGGAGCAGGAAAATCTCATCAGAGAATTAACTTCTCGGAACAGCCAAGAAGGTGAAGGTTTCGAAAAGAGGAGGAAGGGCAAGTTCTTTGATGAATCTGAGGAAGATGATGTTACTATGCATCAATATAATCAAAAAAAGGAATTACAGGGGGAATTTCGAAAGATCAAACCTCCCTCCTATGATGGGGAGAAGGAGGAAGATGTTGAAGCTTGGTTGTTGAACATGATTAAATATTTCCAAGTCTATGAATATGAAAGCAATCTGAAAGCCAGATTAGCTGTCTACCAGCTACAAGGTAAGGCTACCTTGTGGTGGGAGGAGACGAAAATGGTTCATGCCATTGATGAAAAGACAGTTACTTGGGAAGATTTCCAAGTCAAGTTTAAAAACCGCTATTTGAACGAACATTATTATGATGATAAAGCAAAGGAATTCCATGAACTTAGACTAGGACAACTTACTATTGATGAGTTTGTCACCAATTTTACAAATCTATTGAGATATTTCCCCTAAATTAGGGAAGAGAAGGCCAAGGTACAAATGTTTTTGAACTGTTTGCCTGCTGTGTACAAGGAGAAGATCGAGTTTGATAACCCAAAAACTATGGAAGAAGCTGTGAGAAAAGCTATATTATGCTACCAGTAGTTTAAAGGAAAGGGTGAGCATGGAAAAGGCTGGATAAACAAAGGTGAAATCAAAGGAAATAAATAGAAACCAGCTTACTTAAAGAATTTTGGTAGGGATCATCAGAGGAAAAAGTTTAATAAACCAAAAGAAAGCCAAACAGCTCAGTCTCAAGTTGGTTCCAAACAACTAGATGAAGGAGATAAGAAGGCACAGTTAAAATGAGGGAACCTTTGAAATGCTGGGGATGTGGAGAACCCCATCTCTTGAGGGATTTTCCCACTCAAAACATTCAGATGATTATGAGAGATCGAGAAGCTACCATAGTAAATGATATAGCAAGAAATATACCCACTATCAGTGCAGCCTTGGAGAATCGACAAGAAAAACACCAAGCTACCATGGTTGAAATGGAAGGTAAGATTGCTGACCAATCTATTACTGTTTTAATTGATCCAGGTGCTTCTTTGAGCTACATTAGTTCACAAGTGGGAGAAAAATGCAATCTCAAGACTGAAAAATTTCAACAGTCTTGGTTGGTCCAGTTAGCCACTGGTACCAAGAGGAAGGTAACACATAAGTTACCTCAAAAAACAATTAAATTAAATTATTTCTAGACAGAAGTGAATTTAAATATTCTTCCCTTAGGCTCATATGACTTGCTGATAGGAATGTACTGGATGGAAAAGAGAAAGGCGATGATGAATTGTTGGGATAAAACTCTGCATTACATAGATGAAGAAGGGAACCCTTTTATTCTCAAGGGAAAGCCAAAACCCATCTCTGTAAGAAAAATATCAGCACTGCAATTAAAAAGAATAGCTAGGAAAGAGAAGCTGAAATGAGAAGATACCTGGGAAAGAGAAGCTGAAATGATGGAAAAATATCCATTTTTGTTTGGAAAATGAACTCTAATAGCTAGATATCAACACCGAGGATGGTGTTTTCTTTCAGAGGGGGAATATGTAACACCCCTAGTTTTATGTTTCTTTCAAAGTTGGTCATTTGAACTTTAATCCAAAGGGGAGTGGACCCCAATGGATAAGTATTTTGCGGATGTAATTAAATATTTAATTATGAAAAATAAAATAAAAAAAATTCTGTGCAGATTGACCAAATGAGAATTATGAGATCACTTGCTAAATCCATGAGGATGGAAAGAGGCAAATACTTTCCCCAAAAATCTTTCAAAAATCCTTGAAAGAATTTATTTCCAAATTAGATTTTGAGGAAAATCTAGTTTCCCCAATGAGGTGGAGAGTAGTTGGGAAGAGGTAAAAAGCTGGGAAAAGCAGAAAGCAGCTTTAAAAATCCCTAAATAAGGGAAGCCTAGGCAAATAGGAAGAAAAGCATCCTGAAATTCTGGACACAGAATTAGAAACAGGCTTTGGGGAGAAAAAGCTTAAATAAGCTATTCCTGAACAGACTAGAGGTTGGTCTGTTCTGGAGGTGATCTCAACTCGGGGGTGAGTTCTGGAGATAGAGGGACTCTAAGTTTGGGAGGATTGGTCAATTGAAGAAGTGGTATGCTTGTAGTGTTTATGAATAAATGAATTTCTTACAATATTTTATTTCTTATGTTCTATACATTTATAGAATTATTAGAAGAAGTTAATCCTCTCAGCTCTACATAGTTGTAGGAACCAGAAATTATGAAGAAAATCAGCCAGAAACTCTAAACCAGAGACTGGTTTAAATCTGGAGATTTATACTACCTCATAATTTATAATTGTGTAAATTTAATTTGTTTATGTTAAAAATAGAATGCAGTCAGTGACCACTAGAAAAACTCAAAATACGTGTGGAGGAGTGATTAAATATATGCAATGCAGATCTATAGATTTTTTGGATTAACAGTGTATGTATATCAATAGATTTAACTTATATACAAAAAAATAAAAAAAATATGGATGAGTACTTTTAATTGAGTTAAAGACATTCAGACTTAAACAGAGCTAAATATGGTTTATTAAACCTAGAACCACATTTGGCCTAAGAAATAAACATAAACCAACAACCTGTCCTACCTCATTTACTTGAGGAGTCTCCAAACTGAATGTATTATTGGAAAATAAACATAAGCAAATTTCTATAAAATGAATACACACTACATAACTATGAAGGGTAACAAATATTTCCTCCATCTGATTTATATAAAATGTTGGTTAAGAGTGTTAGTTGAACACTAGATACCCTGAAATTGTCTACTAGGAGAAATTATATATATACAGCTGCAGAAAATATTATGGTTGACACAAGTAACTATTATAAGAGAACTTCAAACCAAGGAGTATAAAGAGAGTCCACTGTTGGAGTCATATAATACACACAAAATTATAGACCTTGTGGAAATTGCAATTATTCATTCACTGAACTATTGTAAACTTGAAAACTCTTGTAATAGAGAGACTTATATTCATTTATGCTACTATAATGAGGAGGAATGGAAAGGAAAAATAAGACTAGTGAACTTATTATTTCCTTCAATCAAAATTAAGCAGATAATTACTAGAAAAAAAAATAGAATGAGTGATAACATGAAATAGAAATCTGGACACCATTTTTCATTAATAACAGAGAAAAATGGTCGATAAATATATGTATGAAACTCTGGAAACCAACTATGGAATTAGGTTATCATGTTTTCATAATAATATTTCTGAACTTAATTATTTTGGGAATTTCATTGCCTAGATTTAAAATTCTTAATAGTCCCAGTCTCTGGCAAAATTTGTTACTACAGTAGAAACTTTTATGACAATGAAACTTAAATTGTCTAAACAATTTTGTATAATAACAACGAGAGAGCCTGGTCACACTTTTACTAAGAACGCATCAATACCGACCTGAAATTCCAGGATATACTTACGTCAAGTTGAGTGAATTACAAATTCACCAAATACCAATTAAGAGAACCCTTCACGAGATTTGAACCTACCTTAAATGAAATGAGGGCAACGTGAGAGATAGTTATAATAAGACGATATGAGGGCACTTCAGAAAATAATATATTCAAACTGAGCATAAAAACAAGGGTTACCTCTGAGAGTGGAATACTTTGTCACCAACTACGACCTGTAGAAAAGATATATGAGTAGTGTAACAATGTTCACCAGAACGAAAATAAAATACAAGATGAAATGGTTCCAATGAACCGACAACTTACCTGGAGTAGCGATTCCTCGCTTAGAGCCAAGGCAACGCAGCGAAGGAAGCGAATATGATCATGGAAGACATGAGGAAATAAATTTCCTACCCACCAAGGATTTAATATTAGCACAGAAACATAACAAGGAACTTTAAACAAAATACACGAAGTAGTGATAGAACCAAAACTCCAGCACGCTATAGTAGAACGATAATCAACTGGAGGTTGAATTATAGACGGTTGATATGGTGTTACAAGTTCAACGATAGGGTAAATAAAAATCGAGTGTAGTCATACTAGGAAGGAGAATGCCCAATATTACATACCTGAAGAGCTATGAAATGAAGAAATGGTTATGCTCAGAAACTGGGAAGAGCCTGGCATTTTTGTTTCCCCGAATGAGCAAAGTATTGGCACCAGGAGTCGATCAAGAAGAATGGAGGGCAAAAGAACAATTCCTTTGACAACTTCAAAATTAATACGACTCATTACACCAAAACGAGCAAAAAAACCCTATCAGATCTGAATCATCTCCATTGTCCAGGTGTCAACAGATCGATGGGATGCACACGGATCGATTGGGGAGAAATCGAAATCCATTGCATAGTCATTCAACATAAATGAAAATCCATTGTAATCTATTTCACAGTACTCCAAACCATATCACAAGATTGGCGTTATTAATGAACATCCATATGTTGCAAATATAAAAATGTAAATGCACAAACCATTGCATGTACACATGAACAAAATGGGTCGAGAGATAACAAATCAAAACGTTGAATCCACAGAACGCCATTCACCCCAGTCGATGTGGAAAGCTCAACGAGTTACCGACTGCTAACCACATTAAATCAAACTTGCCAATGTAGCAGAAGAAGTACAACGACTTTAATGTCATCTACCCTCACCAAAAAATGGTCACAGTGGAAGGTACAAGAGACATACATGGTGGCATGGGTACGATAATTACAAAATTTGACCATGGCCATAAGGTTGAATTGAACTCATAGAAACGATAAACGAGAGACGAGATAAATCAAATTAAAACATCCAGAACTTGGGATAATTCATTATTAAGACATAGCTTCATAACCTTGTGAAATGGAGTGAAGACTTAAAAGCAGATGCATAACATCTTCACTATGCAACCATAAGAAAATGACAAGAAAATCCAAAGCTTATGTGTGATGAATACTATAAAGGAGTGTGGGTAAAATTTGAGTGCATAGATAGAAGTTCTATGGCCAACGATAACCATAACAATTGGGTGTGTAAAATATATATATATATATATGGGAAATATAAGCCATCAAAACCTTGTGGGAAGAAAAAAAAACCTAGGATAGTTAACCAAAGATACACCTATGAATACAAGAAAGAATAATAATAAAAAAAAACTTTGTTCAGTAGAATGTCATAATTGTGGAAATTTGATGGCAATCTGAATGGTTGCGACAATTAGGAGGACAGAGTTACACTATAAAAAAAAAAAAAAAAAAAATGTTGGGAAAGAGGAGACGTTACAATGATGAGGAATAGACTCTTTCCTCTCATTATGAACTACAACTATCACGTTAGTTCTTTTAAAACTGCATGTTTTGATGCATACTGGTTATGGCACTTTCGGTTTGGACACTTGCATTTTTCTGGTTTAAGATTGTTGCAGCAAAAATAGATGGTCAGAGGTTTACCTCCCATCAAAGAACCTGCTAGCACTTATGAGTGTTGCATCTTGGTAAAGAAACATCGTGAAAGCTTTCCAAAAGGTGTTTCTTACAGAGCAAAGAAACCACTTGAGTTGGTGCATACCGACCTGTGTGGACCTATGAGGACACATTCGATCGGTGGAAGCTGTTACTTCCTCACCTTTATTAATGATTATAGTAGGAAGACTTGAGTTTACTTTTTGAAGCAGAAGTCTGAAACTTTTGCAAAGTTCAAAGAGTTCAAAGCTTTGGTGGAGAACCAAAGTGATCAACATATCAAGGTATTGAGATCAGATCGTGGTGGAGAATACAATTCGAAGGCATTCCATGAGTACTGCAAACAACATGGAATCAGAAGATAGTTTACAACTAGATACACACCACAGCAGAATGGTGTAGCAGAGAGGAAGAACTGAACAATCGTGAACATTACAAGGAGCATGTTGAAAGAAAGACACCTATCTAATGAGCATTGGGCAGAAGCAGTTGCATGTGTTGTTTTTGTGATAAACAGATCTCCTACAAAGAGCGTGATGAATAGAGTTCCATAAGAAGCATGGTCAGGTATGTCATGTAGTGTATCTCATTTCAGATTTATTGGATGTGTCGCCTATGCACATGTACCTAAGAAAATAAGAGGTAAATTCGATGATCAAAGTGAAAAATGTATATTTACTGGTTATAGCGAGCAGTCAAAAGCTTTCAAATTGTATAACCCTATCACAAAGAAGACAATCATTAGCAGAGATGTTGTATTCAAAGAACAAAATTCATGGAATGGGACTATAGACACACTAAACGATGCTCAAACACCATTGATGGAGGATGATGATGTAGAAGAAGAGGAGCAGCAAGAACCAAGAGAGCAGACACCAAACAGAGTCCCACCAGCAAGGACTCCTAGATTTTCAGAGCAGCATGGATCTTCAAGCAGATCCACAGATCAGAATTCTCCAAGCAACGAATCAGCAATGAATCAAGTACTGGTAAGAAAAATATGAGAAGTCTAAAATATATTTATGATGATTTGGATGTTAGTTCAAATAATTCATTGTTGGCATTCCAACCTTCTTCGTTTGAAGAAGAAATCAGAGATGACAATTGGGTGCAAGCCATGGATGAAGAGATGAATTCAATTGAAAAGAATGATGCATGGGATTCGGTTGATTTACCAAACGATAAAAATTTCATTGGTGTGAAATGGGTATACAAGACCAAAGTGTATGAGAAAGGTGAGATTGACAGATTTAAAGGAAGACTTGTAGCCAAAGGATTCTCACAGCAACCAGGAATAGACTTTGGAGAAAATTTTTCTCCAGTAGCCAGATTGGATACTGTAAGAGCAGTTCTAGCAACAGCAGCTTAGAACAAGTGGAAAATATATCAGATGAATGTCAAATCAGCCTTCTTGAATGGAATTTTAGAAGAACAAATTTATGTGCAGCAGCCTCCAGGTTAGGAAGTTGAAGGAAAAGAAGATAAAGTTTACAGATTGAAGAAAGCACTCTATGGACTGAAGCAAGCACCTAGAGCATGGTATAGCAGAATCGACAGTTATATGATCAAGAATGGATTTTTCAAAAGCAGCATTGAGCCTACCTTATACACAAAGGTAAATGAGCATGGACATATTTTGATATTTTTCTTATATGTTGATGATATGATTTTTACAGGTGATCTTGAAATAAATGAATTTAAAGTAGCCATGATGAAATAATTTGAGATGACAGATCTAGGTCTCATGAAATATTTTCTTGGAATTGAAGTTGAGCAATCTGAAAAAAGGAATTTTTATTTGCCAAAATAAGTATGCAACAGATTTGCTGAAAATATTCAAGATGGATAAATCCAAACCTTTACCTACACCAGTTGCAACGGGTACAAAGTTAAGTAAGGATGATGAAGGGGTAGATTTGAATCCAACTCTATTCAAAAGATTGGTTGGCAGCCTCATGTATCTCACATCGACAAGACCAGATATTATGCAAGGAGTAAGTTTTATTTCCAGATTTATGGAGACTCCAAAAGACACACATTGGAGTGTTGGAAAAAAAATTATGAGATACATATTAGGAACGAGATATTATGACATAATGTATGCAAGTACAGAAAAGAAAGAATTGATTGGATATACAGATAGTGATTTTGCAAGAAGTTTGGATGATCGGAAGAGCACATCTGGTTATGTTTTCCATATCAGTTGAGGAGTGATAGCATGGGCATCTAAGAAATAGCCTATTGTTACACTATCATCAACAGAAGTAAAATATGTAGCAGCAACTTCAATAGCATGTCAAGCAGTATGGTTAAGAAGAGTATTGGATGGACTCAAGAAGAAACAACCTGGATCAACAACGATATACTGTGACAACACATCAGTGATTGCACTATCCAAGAATAGTGTGTTTCATCAAAAGAGCAAGCATATTAATACTAGATATCACTTTATTCGAGAAATTGTGAGCAACGGAGAAGTTCACTTGAAGCCTTGTAGAACGAGTGATCAATTGGCTGATATCTTTACAAAGCCATTAGTAGTATATTTGTTTGAGTTTCAAAAAAGAAACTTGGGTGTTGTAAGCCTAGCTGAGACATAGACTAGCAGGCATGTTTGAGTTGTCATGAGTTATGTTTTTAGTTTAGCGGTCGTAATTAAGGGGGAGTGTTAAAATATATAATTACTTCCCGCATGCAGAAGTTAGACAAATATTTAGGTGAATTAGTTGAGTTGAGTTACAGTTAGATTTGGTGAGTGATTTAGAGAGTGAGTTAAGCGAGTTGATCAAGTTCAGTTATGTGTGAGAGTATGTGCATGTCAATTAGATTAAATACCCTTCACAGGTTCATTGTATTCAAAGAGAGTTTTATGATTCAGAGTGATTTAGATTAATTGAAGAGCTGCAGCTCATTATTTCATGTGTGAAATATTTGCATTATTTATGTGATTGAATTCTCTGCCTTACCAACAGAAATAATGTTAAAAATTTGAGAAGCAAATCGGGTGCACAAATTCAGATACGGCCAACAGATGGGTTGTCAGGCTGTGCTTTTATTTTTGGTGAAATAGTTCTCATATCTCGAGATGCAACCACTGTAATGAAAGCACTGTATGCAGTTTCAACTTTTCTGTATAACCACCCACCTAAGGAGAAAATTCCTTGGAGTGATATTTTACCTACAATGAACCGAAGTTCACTTGTTCCTGCATTTACTCCAACAAATTATCTTTCACAATGATATTCATTGTCTGCTCATCAAAATTCAAGTGCTCCAATTCTTGGTTATGCCTCCCATTCACCAGGGCTGGGAGGATATGGTATTGAAGCTCCTAGTGCACGACCTTTTAGCAACACTGCGCTTCCCATTTCTTCAAAATTTGAGAATTATGCCTTCAAGAAAAATCCCAAGGATTTTTCTATTTGAGTACTGTGTCCAAACGATAAAATTGGAGGGGTGATTGGTAGGGGTGGCAATACCATAAAAACCATGAGAAAGGATACAGGAGGAAGTATTAAGGTTGAAGACGCACAAGAAGACTCAGATGAACGTGTAATTGTAATTTCTGCAACAGATTCAGCTGACGATCATGTTTCACCTACTCTTGAGCCAGTTGTCCAATTGCAAGGAAAGACTCGTGGAACAACTAACATTGATGGTGCCATTTCTACAAGGTTACTTGTTCCGTCAAAGCACATTGGTTGCCTTCTTGGTAAAGGTGGCAACATCATTAGTGAGATGCGAAAGCTAACTGGAGAAAATATTCGCATATTCGGCAAAGATGAGCAACCAAAATGTGCTTCTGAAAATGAGGAGCTTGTTCAGATTATTGGAGTGCCCACTGTTGCAAGAGATGCACTCATCCAAATTACAGGAAGGCTTAGGGAAAAGATTTTCAAAGAAAAGGACGATGCTAGAAACACTGACACAGTACTACCTTTATCTAGACTACCCATTCCGCTCTCTTCAAACTATCGCACAAGACAATATGATATAGGATTTCCAAGGTAGTTCAGGTGCTCGTTCGTAAAATGTTAGCATTTGCGTAGTCATTTTAGGGAGGATATATCTTTCAATATAATTAGTGGCAGTCATAAGGAGTCTAGCGTAAAACATTAAGAAAAGATTTTTAATAGTCAAATCATGTATCATTTCGGTGCAATTCAATGAGCTATTAGAAATAGGTTGGAATTTCTGAGAAATTCCAAATACAAAGAGGAAATAAAGTTCATCAACTTCAACACAGAGATTTAATGGAAAAGAATGCAGAAAACACTATTTCATTAAACTTAAAAATAAAATAAAAAACTATTACAATGCTGCCACAGAACTGCTATGCTAGCTTTTAAAAAAACACCAGCTACTACAAACACAGATTACAATATGTGCTCTCTGTCTTTTTCTTGTTTTCTGCCTTCTGGCACTACCAAAATTACACACAGTCAACTCTTTTTTTTTCACACACAAAAAAAATGCACACACACAATGCTATCCTAGTTTTAGTGTTAGGGCTCTTTAAAACCATACACAGTCCATTTAGAAAAAACACAACAGTCTCACTGCTCTCTGTCTTTTTCAATTTATTATGGCATTACAAAAAAACTTATCGTGGCCTTTAAGAAAATGCGTCGTGGCCTTTAAAAGACAAAAACATGTGAAATCATTTAACCCAAAGTTAAAATTTTTATCCAAAATCGTTTTCACGGATTTTAACTTTCATTATGCAATTTGGTTTACTGGCATCCAATTTTTGTTGGTGTGACGTCAGCTTCAGGATGTACGATAAAAATTTAATTATGTTATAACTTTTTATCACATCCATTTTGGAGTTGTCCATGTCAGCTTCAGGATTTGCGATCGGCACCGGATTGGTCATTGGTTTTTTGCGTCGGCAATGGTGGGGTCAAGGCCATTTCAAAACAATTCAAAGTGCGAAAGGTAATGGTGGTTGGTGAAGCTTTAAACACGTCATGACAGATTTTAATTTTAGGTTTTCTTGGTGTGGAGAACCATGACTTCCATTGCAGAATAGGATTTTAACCAAAATTGGATTTGCAGAGTTTTAAAGAAATTCATTTCATTGTGGCATGCACGAAACAAAAAAATTCACTGTTGTTTCTTCTATCCTTCGGCTCTGCCTGCTTATAGTTGGATTTAAAATTCAACAAAATATTGAGGAGATTTTCATGATTACTTTGGGTACAATATATATGATCCCATATAGGCTCGAGTCACTTTAGGAAAGAACAATACCCTTACTAAGAGTCCATTAGATTAAGTGACACATGAGGAACGAATATTTGACTTTTATATACATGGAGGATTGTAATATGCATTATTAATAACTGAAATCTATATCTTGAGACTTATTATTTAGACCAAGGAATATCAAAATCTCAGCATATGATAATTGTAGGATAAAATTAACTTATGCATGTAAAAGATAAGTATGATTTTTTTCCATATGTGTGCTAAAGCTAGAATAAATATATGATAAGAAATTACATATATTAGGGAAGTAGAATTAATGTATAATTGGTCAAAATAATACACAAGAATGAATACAATGGAATTCTGTTGTGGTCATACATTTATATTTAGGTGAGAAGAAATGACAAAGCCAAGAAATATGATCTAATATACAATCACCATGTATGTAATGTTTCATCTAGGCCTCAACTAAAACCAATGGTAATGTGGACCCCTAACAATGATTGTTTCGATATGGGAAAGGGGGCCCCTCGATTAATATTTGTGATTGATTAGAGACATGCAAGTTAGTGTTAATTCCAACTACAACCCCTTCTAGGTTAGTGTTACCCTCAATGGGACCCCCTCAATTCATCTTTACCATCAATCTATCTTGACCATTGATCCATGTTATTCAAAACCACGTCACCCCAAGAAAATACCCAATGATAAAAGAAAAGACCCTCAAATTTTACATGTTATAGGACATTTGTCAAATATTATGATTGGAAGAGTCATTTCTACTAAATATTCACATATTGGTAACCTAGTAGTCAATTTGAAAATCAACAACACAGTTGTTCCCAACGCATTATTTGACCTTGGTGCTGCTTTCAATGTGATGACCCATGAGACAATGGAAGCCCTAGGAGTTTCTAGTCTTAGACAAACCCCCATAGTATTAAAAATTGGTAACTGGTCTACCATCAAACCATAAGGAATCCTGGAAGTTTTAGTAATCTCCATGGATTCATGAGAGTATCTTGTTGATTTCATGGTTGTGAAAACCAAGTCCTCCATGGGGTACTTTCCTTTAATCTTAGGAAGGCCATGGTTGGTCATTGCATATGCATATATCAACTATAGATCCATTAACATGAAAATATCTCCCAATGCTAAAAATCAACTTACCCTATATCCTCCTACAAAGCCATCATTGATCCGAAAGTTCTATTTTCATTAAATTGAGGGGAACATGATGAGGATTTAGTTTCACATCAAGTGCTTACCATAGAACAATATTTTCCCTTTAGAGACAAAACTAAGAATGAATAACTTGATGATTCTATATCCTCCTTATCCTCGTCCAACCCACACATTATCACCCACATAATGGGCACTGAAGTCTAGGCTTATCTTGTTATGACATATGCATCACTTATAGAACATCCTTCCTCTTCTAAATAGGAAGAAAAATTAAATTTGGAACGCATAAGAATAGGCCTTGGAAAATCATTGAAGATTAATCAAGGGCTAATAGAGTAGAATAAGGGACAATTAATTAAGGCCTTACAAAAGCATAGTGATTCTTTTTCTTGGTACCAAACTGATGTGAAATGGATCCATCTTGTTTTTTGCACTCATCATATCTATATTAACGAGGAATCTAGAGAACCTAAGTGATGAAAAAATCCTACTTCGTGGGACATGGTCGAAGAAGAGCTACATAAATTTCTTTCAAATAATTTCACTTACCCCATATTTGAATTCCAAAGGTTCTACCCTCCTTTCATCACACCTAAAACGAATGGATATTGGAGGTTTTTTGTTGATTACAAAGAACTGGACAAAAATCCACATGCAAAGACTAGTTCCCACTACCATCCATTGACCAGGAATTGAACACATTGGTGGGAAAGAAATGTTTTTATATCTTCAATGTGTTTAGTGGATATAATTATATTATAGTTCTCTAGAGGACTAGGAAAAAACTGCATTTACTTTCCCTTGGGGGGAATTTTCCTATTCATTTCTACCATTTGGACGTCATAATGCTCCTACAACTTTTGAACGAGCTATAATTGGAATATTCTCTTACCTAATAGATGATTTTTTGGAAATGTACATGGATGAATTTACAACCTATCGTGATGAATTGGTTAGAATGTGAAGCTTCCTAACCCATCTAAGTAGAAGTGTGTAATATTTCCTACAAAGTAAATTAATAATTATACCTCTATTGGGGGTTACAACATTAAATTTCCTAAGCCAAATAGATAGAAGTTTGTTATTTCAATTTTTCATTTGTGACCTCTAAATTCTTGCTAATCCATCCTAATTTGAATTTAATAGATTGTATTAGCATACACAATTCATGATGATTCACAACTTCCATATGGACACTGAATTGACAATTAAATACATAGTTTCTCATTTATATACTAACTAAATAGGATATAATTGAAAACACCGTCACAAACTAGGCCTCCAAAAAGAAGCAACGTTTATATATGAATTGAGAAGGAATTATAACTACCTTACATGCCACTCCCTTGCACCCATATTAAAACAATGTGTACCTTCATCATCATTGTAAGAGTGAAATGTTGGCCTCACTCATTGGGTGAGGTGATGGCAGCCTTAACGTGACAGTTCTCACCCCATCCCTAAGTTATCTATTCTACATTATTAATATAAAATGTAGGAATTTTATCACAGTTAAAAAATTAATTGACATTGAAAAAATAATTGGAAAGGGATCATCTTAGGCTTAATGATTTGAAAAATATACAAAATCAACAACATGAAAAAGTAATATGAAATTGTGATAAATCGATGAGTTTTGAAATATTGGCTATAATCATAAAAAAATTACAAATTCAAAATGAAAAAAGTGATAATATCACATTTCTTAAAAGTAGGCATGGTATCTATCATCTAGTGATCATTTATGTGAATACAATAGACATCAATATATGAGAAGTATTATTAATAAATATCTAAAAATAAACCAAAAACTATACTAAATTTCCATGAAGAAACCCTTCATGAATTAGGCAATAAATTTCATATTGTGGTGCTACAAAAACTATTCTTAACACGGCCAACATGAGAGTTAAAATATTCGAAAAGCAAGAAGGGAAAATGGTTGCATCCTTGTGTAAAAAGAATACAATCAATTATTTTCAAATATATGAAAGGAAGAGTGTATCAATAATGTGGAACTTGAAATTCAAGGGTTAAACATGCTATCTACTATCAATGTAAGAGCTACAACAAAAACTAAAGGTAGTAATTCATTTCCAAGCATTAAATTTTTCCCTAAGCACTTTTTGATTATCAAGTATTTATTCATATTTGATGTAGGAAATTTGATCCTCGAAAAAATATATCTAATTTAAGGGATGGTGTGTCTTAGTTTAAGCGTAATCCCTGAGTGATGGCTTCGATGTCGTTGGGTTGGAATTTTTCAAGCCAAAGGTTAAGTGTGGATTCATATTAGTAATAACACAACTTAGTAAATAGAAAAACATGTTCACTATTGAAAAATATTCATTCCATGGCATTGAAAAAATCCACTCTAATTGAGGTCTTGTTCAGAATCATTACCAAAAAAAGATTGAAAACCCACTAATTTAATGAACTATTTGAGAAATCATAATTAAATCCAAATAGAAATAAAAAATAAAAATTTCTAAAATTATTGAAATTTGAAGCTAAAAAGGACAGGTAATACAACTGAAAAACCCAAGGCCCAGTGATTTGCTAGAAAAAAGCACTAGTGTAACACATAAACCAACAAAATGGAATCAAATATGCACAAGTTTTACCTAACATGAATGCATGAAACTAGATAGAAATGAAACAATGTTATGAAAAATGGGGAGAATAATATTCCTTATGTCTAATTTCAAGTAGAAAAAAAACCGCAAGGTTCTCCGAATTTAAGCAAAAAAGGCACACCTAGTCAAAATATCATAATGATATCAAAATTTGCTCAAAATTTAGGATAATTTATCATGATTAGTATCTAAATTATTCACCCTCACTTAAGTTTTGTCTTGTTGCTTTGTTTTCCTAACAAATTTCCACCATGTGGTGTTTAAAAAAAAAGAGGGTAGCTAAGCCACACAATCTCCTTTTCTTATTGAGGCTTAATGTTGCCCTAATATCCAAAGACCTTAATCTCCATTTGACATACATAATAATATATGAAACAACCTAGCTTTGTTTCATTGATATACATTGGTTAAAATCATTCAATGTCATGGAATTTATCAATTTTAAAAAATTAAAAGAACTAATTTGAATAACTTCACAAGCATAAATACAATCTAGACATCACAAATCCACTGATCAGGCTTAGCTATATGTATTCATCGGCCTTAGTAGCCATCTAAGTGAGCATAAACACACAATTTCTCATCCTTCATGAACGCAACATTGAATAACATACTCCACACATATATTAAATTCATAACATCTAAGATATCATGAAAGTCATGAGCATATGATCTTCGCCATCCAAGAATTCATTAAAATTTAATAATATACAAGAGGTCACATATACATATGCAATTTATTGAAAACCATAGTTCATAACTCAATATGTCAATGCATTTGACTTATCTGAGTGTGCAAATATGGCTAGACATTGGAGGGACTTCAACTCTCCACCCAATCATAGGCCAATTACGCTACAAATTTATTTCAATTTACCACCCCTAATCCATATCCAAATCTTGAGGGGATGCTTACTTGGGGAAAATTCACACCAAGCTTGGTAAGAACTCAAGAGACGAAGTCCATTGTCTTGGCGGTTTCCAAAATTCCCCAAGGTAGAAAGCACCGCAATGACTCACATACTCCTATGATTCTATTCATTGGGCTCAACCCAACATAAAAATGGGGAATTTCTTTGTCAAGGAGGTTGAATCGAGATTTCATATGATCTCCCAACTGTATTTTCATAGCAAGCATGATAGGGATATTTAGTCCACTACCCATGTGGTTGATAACTCTCTCTCGAAAGCACCCCACTTATTCAAATTTCCTTGTCTAGATGGTTAATAGTTATACATCTTGCACCATAGTGATTTTGATATCCACTAAGCCTCCAACTAACCACTCAAGTTTGGAAACACATGTATTCAAATCACCTTAATTACCTTAATAAATGGAATAACACCCAAATTTTAGATCATAGGTATTAGTTATAACTCTATAATTTCTCCATGTTCTCCACACCCAATGTACAATGAATTATATTTCTCCAATCACATCAGTCTTTCAATCATTTACTCCTCTATTTTCATTCATGTTTTTCCTTATCTATTTCATTCCTCATGTCTCTTCATGTACGTGTGAGAATGTGACCCAATTATTTCATTTTGTTAAGTAACAAGAAAATTATAATCTTTATAATAAAATCATAATAAAATCCAAATAGAAATGACAAATAAAAACTCATAAAATTATTGAAGTTTGAAGCTAAAAAGAACAGAATCAAATATGCACAAGTTTTACCAAATCTATCTAAAAAAAGTTGAAACCTCATAGACTTAATTATGATAGCCATATCCTAACATGAATGCATGAATCTATATTGAAATGAAACAATGTTATGAAAAATGGGGAGAAGAATATTCCTTATCTCTAATTTCAAGTAGAAAAAAACCGCAAGGTTCTCTGAATTTAAGCAAAAAAGGCACACCTAGTCAAAATATCATAATGATATCAAAATTTTCTCAAAATTTAGGATAAGTTATCATGATTAGTATCTAACTTATTAACCCTCACTTAAGTGTTGTCTTGTTGCTTTGTTTTCCTAACAAATTTCCACCATGTGGTGTTTAAAAAAAAAGAGAGTAGCTAAGCCACACAATCTCCTTTTCTTATTGAGGCTTAATGTTTCCCTAATATCCAAAGATCTTAATCTCCATTTCAAATACATAATAATGTATGAAACAACCTAGCTTTGTTTCCTTGATATAAATTGGTTAAAATCATTCAATGGCATGGAATTTATCAATTTTAAATAATGAAAAGAACTAATTTGAATAACTTCGCAAGCATAAATACAATCTAGACATCACAAATCCATTGATCAGACTTAGCTATATTTATTCATAGGCCTTAGTAGCCATCTAAGTGAGCATAAACACACAACTTCTGACATCCTTCATAGTTTGTGAGTTATTGGCCCCATTCTTTCCAAGATCTGCAATGGTCCAACAAATTTGGGTACTAGTTTAGTAAAAAAATCCACTCTTGGTGAGCTCTTCCTTGGTATAATTTGGATATATACATTTTCTCCCACTTGGAATTATTGTGCATTTTTTTTGGTCCACATAATTCGTTTTCCGATCCTAGGTGCTTTCAATTTCTTCTTAATAAAAATTTATTCCTACTCCATTTATTTCACTATGTTATGTCCAAGAACCACTCTTTACACTGAATCATCCTTGATAATAGGAGTGTTGCATTGTTTGCCATAAAATTCCTCAAATGGACTCATCTTCAGTGATTATTAATACTCATTATTTCATGCAAACTCCATCAATGGTATTAATTCTTCCCACGCCTTTGGTTAATTCATATCATACATCCTCAACATGTAATCTAAAATTATATTTACCATTTTTGTTTGACCATTTGTTTGAGAATCATATGTTGTAATAAAATCTATATGGATTCCAAAAATAGTAAACATTTCCTTCAAAAATTTGGAAGTGAACTTGGCATCCCAATCTCAAATGATATTCTTAGGTATTCCATGCAATTTGAATATTTCCTTCATGAAAACAAGAGCTATTTCAATGAATATTCTAGTGGACTTGACAACTATAAATTCATCTTCCTTACTAAATTTGTATACTACCACCATGATGGCATCATGTTGTTTGGTTTTCCTCAGTAATACCATAATGAATACCATATATATGACTTCCCAATTCCACTCAAGGATTGGGATCATCTTTAGAAATCCTATTGAGTGTTTTTATTTGACTTTGACTTATTGGTATTCCAATCATTTATAAATGTACTTAGAAAATTTCTTCTTTATCACTGGCCAATAGTATGATTTCCTTATGGATGCTATCCTTTTCTAATAGATAGGATGTCCCATGTAAGGTATTTAATGAAACTCATCCATTATGAGCTTCTTCAATTCATTCACACTAGGCACATACCACACGTTTTTGAACAACAACATACCACCATCAATGAGTCTGCAACTCTTGCTCATTGGTCCCTCTAGTTCTTGTTGTAAGTATTTCTTCACATGGTGGAAATTATTCTCATGTGTTAATTCCCCTTTGATCCTTTTCTTGGGGCCAAACTCACAAGTGCTTATAGATACCAAGAATGCTACTTGTATATTTCTATTGAGTTCATACGTTACCCAACTTTCCTTTACCTTGAAAAATTTTATTTCAAAGTCAAATTAATTGATTAAATTTGATGATATTGCTTGTATAGCACTTTACTTGGGTTGATCAAGAAAATATCTTAGTCCTCCATTATTTTTCATCAATACAAATATTCTTCCAAGAAAGTAGTGCCTCAAAGTCTTATCATGTGCCCCTTGTGAATTAGGACTCCACCTATTCCTACCATTTAGGTATTTTTGTAGACCACAAATTCCTTTTCTGATATGATATCATTAAAATAGGTGTGTGTCTGAGAAATTTATCAACCTATTACAAAAAAAATTTGCACTATTATTTCCATTAAAACTTGACTTCTTTCCTTTGTAGGCCTATGATTGGATGCCAAATATTGGAAAAATATTGAATGAACCATCAGTAACATATATCGAATGCCATAAAGGATCTAAAATCCATACATTTTAGGGAGTGGGCCTAAGTTTATTAAGGCTTGCAGTCGTGGTATTTTGGTAATACATTTGGGTTGTGTGGGGCAGGTCGTGGGTTCGACCCTAACCTCTGCCCAAAAATATTTCTCCATTATATAAAACCAAATCATTGTTAAAATTTGACCCACCAAAATAATTCAAACATATTCGGCCTTGGAGGGGGTGGCATTATTATTATGTGTCGAGAAAAATCTTGCTCGACCATATCATCTTGGTCTCTTAGCATTGACATTTCCCGAGTATCCTTGCACATGAACACCTTGGGGTTGATGGCTAAGGACCAATATGACCCCACTAACATCATGTATTTCTGTGGTATACCTCTTGGGATTTTCCCTAAGATCCAACATACTAATGCCATAGTTCTATTACCACAGTTCTACACTAGTCCCACTCTCTTCCTTCTCACACATGTAATGTTTCATCTAGGCCTCAACCAAAACCAATGGTAATGTGGACCCCATACAATGATGGTTTCGATATGGGAAATGGGTACCCCCAATTAATTTTAGTGATTGATTAGATAAATGAAGGTTAGCATTAATTCAAACTAAAACCCCCTACAAGTTAGTGTTAGCTACAACGAGACCCCCTCAATTGATCTCAACCATCGATCTCCAAGCGACTCTCCACATAGTTTCTTGGAAATCCCTATGGCCTAGAGACTTGTAAACCCACTATGGTCCACCCTCAAGACATGGTATTCGAAGCCACGTCACCCCAATAAAAGACCCAACGATAGAATAAAAGACCCTCAAATCGTACATGTTATAGGAAATTTGGAAGATATTATGATGGAAAGAGTCATTTTTACTATATATTCGGATCTTGGTAACCTAGCAGTCAATGTGAAAATCAACCACACAATTGTTCCTAACACATTATTTGACCTTGGTGCTGTTATCAATGTGATGACCCACGAGACCAAAAAATCCCTAGGAATTCAAAGTCTTAGACAAACACCCATAGTATTAACAATTTCTAACTCATCTACCATCAAACCATAAGTGATCTTGGAAGATGTAGTAATATCCATGGATTCATGGCAGTATCTTGTTTATTTCATGGATGTGAAAACCAAGTCTTCCATGTGGGACTATCATTTAATATTAGGAAGGCCATGATTGGCCATTTCATATGCATATATCAACTATAGATCCATGAACATCAAAATATATCCCAATACTAATAAAAAACTTACCCTATAATAATAAACAACTTACCCTATAAAATCCTTCTAAGCCATCATTGAGCCAAAAATTATATTTTCAATAAATGGAGGGGAACATGAAGAGGACTTAGTTTCACATAAGGTACTTACCATACACTAATATTTTTCCTTTAGGGAAAAAATTGAGAATGAAGAAATTGGTGATTTTATAGCCTCCTTCTCCTCGTCCAACATACACATTCTCACCCACATAATGGACCATGAAATCTAGGCTTCTCTTATTATGGCATAGTCATCACTTATAAAACATCATTCCTCCTCTAAATAAGAACAAAAATTAAATTTGGAAACCAAAAGAATAGGCTTTGGAAAATCATTGAAGATCAATCAAGGGCTAATAGAATAGCATAAGGGACAATTAATTAAGGTTTTACAAAATCATAGTGATTCTTTTTCCTGGGAGTAAACTCATATGAAATGGATCCATATTTTTTTTTGCACTCGTCATATCTATATTAAGGAGGACTCTAGAGAACCTAAGTGTTGAATAAATCCTACTTCGTGGGACATGGTCAAAGAAGAGGTACATAAATTTCTTTCACATAATTTCATTTACCCCATTTTTTAATGCCAAAAGTTCTTCCCTCTTGTCATCACACCTAAAACAAATGGATATTGGAGTTTTTTTTTATTACAAAGAATTGTACAAAAATCCACATGGAAAGATTAGTTCTCACTACCATCCATTAACACATTGGTGGGAAAGAATTTTTTTTGTTTCTTCAATGGGGTTTAGTGGATATATGTGTGTGTGTGTGTGTGTGTTTAGTGCAATTCAATGAGCTACTAGAAATATTGAGGAAATCTTCATGATTACTTTGGGTACAATATATGTGATCCGGTATAGGCTCAAGTCACTTTAGGAAACTACAATAGATTTAATAAGAGTCCATTAGAGGAAGGAATATTTGACATTTATCTTTTTAGACTTCCCTAAGATACATTTTCTTGCATTTTTTCTCCCTTTATTTTATGCTTATGGTAAAAATGAATTATATTGTGTGTATGCATGTAAATGGTTAATTATTTATATACATGGAGAATTTTAATATGCATTATTAATACTTGAAATCTATATCTTGAGAGTTATTCTTTAGACCAAGGAATCTCAAAATCTCAACATATGATAATTGTAGGATAAAAGTAACTTATGCATGTAAAAGATAAGTATAATTTTTTGTCGAATTTAGAATGGCATGGAGTGTTCTATGCTTAATGAAAATTTAATTCAATCTTCTTGAGGCCCGATTCAAATAAGTAATCACATAAACATGAAAGTAAAATTTTGATAGAACACAATAATAGATCAACAGAAGACAAGCCAATAATATAGATCAGATTTTATAATTCTTCTCGTCCAGCAAAGATATAGGATAGTTTGTATTATGACAGTCAACAAAATCTTTCTTAGATCAGCCAACACTCCAAGTTTCACACCCATATCCCTCAAATATAGCTCATCAAAATTCAACAATGGTCAACCAAAATTCAACATATAAAATTCAACGCAGGAAAGTCAATAGAAAGTCAATGCTGAAAATTAGGGCTTTGTCAAACTGCTCCTCTTTCCTCAAATTTTGTACCCAATTGTACGGACTTCAAAAATTAGAATTTCAGCCAATATTGGAGGTCAAACAGTTAAGGGTTGACCACGGTCAACGCTAGCCAACACTCGGAAAAAATAACCCTAAAAAAATCAGGTGAGGGAAATTAGCCTCCAAAGGCTATCGAACCAATCAAATCACAATGAGAGAATGCATGATGAGTTGGCGAGAAAATATCCTTCAAGTCTCTACAATTTATATCCATCAGTGAGGGTGTGTGACACATCTATTAGGCTTGTTAGTCTACATTACAAATTTTTTTGACCTTGCACATTTGTGGAAAATAAAATAAAAATATATGTTCTTCTCATCCAAACAAGATGATATTTAGATCAACCTCGCACCTCTCCGAAAGAGGAATCCAAAAAAAATATGATCATCATCATATGAGGAGTGCAACATGGGTTTTGGACCTAGTTTCCCAAAACTAACATTTTTTTTTCCATATGTATATGCTAAAGCTAGAATAAATATATGATAAGAAATTACATATATTAGGGATGTAGAATTAAATTAAATTTGGTCAAAATAATACACATGAAGCAATACAATGCAATTATGTTGTGGTCATACATTTATATGTAGGAGAGAACAAATGACAAGGCCAAGAAATATGATCTAACATACAGTCACCTACTATGTAAATTAGCTTAGGTAACATGAGGATTAAATAAGACACTAGCTATTCAAACAGTGTGTAAACATTATAATTGATCAGATAGAGAGAATACTAGTAAAATTCCATGAAAATATGCATTGAGAGAGGTCAAAAATGAAATCAGTATACCTTAATATGTATGCAACCACCCCTATAAGAATATAAATTTTTCTTTTAATGACAAGATGTAAAAATAAGTATATTGATGAGGTTTCAAAAAGGAAGGAAAGATTCTAAATTTGATGTCCAATATTAGTGATATATATCTTATAAGTTATCTTATGGAGGAAGGAAAAGATTGAATTTGCAAAAATAACAAATTCGAATGATGATAAGATAGTGTAGCTCTCATAATCATAACTAATTTGTAAAGATGAAATGAACAAAAAAAATAAAGTAATAAGAAAATGTTACACAGATGATAAGGAGAGTTAAGTGTGAGTTTCATAAAGAAAGGATGGGGTTGCACTTGTAGAGTATAAGGATGTAACCAGCTCCCACCCCATAGCCATATTGGGTCGAGGAAGGTGCTACCTATTAATTTTGACTTGATCTTCAAGGTCATCTATCAACATGGGATTAGCCATAAGTTCATTTTTTCAAGTATTCAAATTATAAACTTGATACTACCATTGTAATCAACTCGTCGAGATCATTTTGGTGATATAAATTTGATCTCAATCTCAGTGTTGAATCAAAATTTGTACCGGTTAGAGGTTTCGGCCTATTAACATAGGCCATGTCATCAAAAGGATGTCATTTGGCACCTACGTGGCCTCCACCCTACTCTCGTGGCACTGCCACACAATTCATGGATGGGTTATTGGTAGACCATGCCATGAGGCCCATGCTTCCATCCAATGTCTCATCTATCGAAGGTGGGGCCAACTATTCCATTTTATCTTCAAATATTAGCATCATAGTTTCCTTCTCACCTCCCTCAACAAAATCTGAGATCTATGACATCAACTCAATGACCTTAGTGCTCAAGGTGGAGCCCATCGATACATGTTTTCCTAGAATATTAGCATTGAGATTCTTTGCCTCTCTATGCTCATAACCTAACTGAAAAATGCTGAGTTTTGAGCTCTAGGGTTTCAGATTTGAGATTTGTGCTTCTGAGTAGAGCTTATTGAATTGAAAGAACCAGCAACTAAGAAATATGGCAAGGAAATATGACAAGGCCAATAGTGCTACAATATTTAGAGAAAAGTAGAGGGAACATAGTCTATTTGTCATGACGGACGAGATTCTATGACATTGTGTAAGAATTTATTCTGTTGTGATGCATCAAACTAAGGGGTATGGATTATTCTTCACCCCTATAACCAAGCAAGTGAGATTGGGTTAACTTAGAATATCATGTTCATTCATCCATGTTGATGAGGTGAGAGCGTTATATTCGGTCGACTCTTAGAGGCACCATAGGGAGGTAGCACAGATAGGGATAAAGAGAGGATAGATGATAGTATTATAGGCAATGATTATCGATTTCCCCTCAATAAATTATCTAGAAATAGACCAGCCACATATCATCATTCGGGACCAGTTCTTTCTTTTGGATATGGGAGGGAAATAAGGGCTGGAATCAGAACGTATAGAAATGTTATTTCTAGATATATCTATTTTCAATTGGAAAAAGGAAAACATAGCTTATATTAAAGGAAATACAGTACCAAGATTCAAGTTTATTGGTCTAGAGAAACATTTTTGTATACTTTTTAGTTAGTTTTCTCTAGCGCAAAAGACAAAAAAATGTATAATAAAATGAAAGCTATGTTTCTGTTTTATAGGTATGATGTTGATATGAGACACCTATTCTTTTTCAGTCCATTATCAGAAGGATTCTCTCAATCCTTTGATATCAATCTTTATTTTCTCAGTTTATTCTTCTCTGAGGAGTCAGGGTTTCTCTTAAGGCTAATGCTATAACCACTTACTTACTGCCTTCCCTTATGAATTCTTCCAAGTACCATCATGCATGAACTATTGGGTGCGAATGAGCCTTCCTTATCGACTATATGGTTCAGAAATGAAAACCTTATGCTAGTCTGGATTTGAGTATTGATTTAGAGGAGAATCCCACCAAAAAAATAGGTTCAGTCCAAGAGAATGGACAAGAGGTGAACCTAACCAATAGGTCAGGTCCTGGACAAGAGGAAACCCTATAGTGAGAGGTCTGCATAGGTGACCAACATCATTTTTTTTACAACGTTTCAAATGAATATAAACCAGTGCTTTTTACTCTAAAAAATAAAGAATGCAGCTTAAAATGCACTAGCTGCACAATTTCTTTATTGCCAATGAAATTTATATTAAAGAAAGACTAAAATCTTATAGTAGTTTCGTAGCATACCATGCAAGAGCAGAGTTTCTGATTCTGTGATTGGTTTAATTTAATTTCTTATATGATGAATTGAAGGAGTTGAAAAGTGGCCAGAGCATGATGTTCTTTGTCCTTGTCCCCCTTGAGTGAATTGTCTGAACATGATGGCATCTCTTAGAGCTTTTAGCTGGATATATCATATGATTCAATCAGTTATAGCTTTAGACTGTAAATGACAATGGTACGCAGCCCATTAGTTTATAAATGATGAGATCACTGACATAGTAGACTTTGATATATGCACGTGCACAATAACATAATTACCGTAAGAACTAATGAAACACTCGACGCTCAAATTTACCATATGGATCCTAATTCCTACCCTTGCCCAAAATGGTCTCTTTCATATCGCCTTCATAAAAATCCTATACTCTAATGGTTAATGGTAGTTTTATAGTTAGTCTTCCCACTTCTTGTAGAAAAGAGGAGCTGCAAACTTTGATTAGTGACACTTATGAGTGAAAGTTGTAATTGAATATGTGTGGAGTTAAAAATGATTTTATGATGACAGGGACATAAGTTTTAGTTTTTTGGGTTACTTTGGAAATTTTTACACCATGTTTGGGCCTTGTGGGTGCTTCATGAGATGTGGGGTGCATATTGAATGGTTGTCCCATGCTCTTCCATGATGGAATTAGACATTGGAGGTGGTTTACTATTTGCTGCTATACCTTCTTTGGGTGTTTGAAAGACATTCTTCCTCAAAGTGTTGGATTAGTGTGGAGCTTGGTGACTTCTTGTTGTTGATGCATGAAGGGAGTTTGTGTGCTTGGAGTAGAGTTGGGTATTTCACCATTAAAAAAACCTCCCAAAATCAAAACGAGCACACAAACTCCCTTGACATGTGAACTCTTGGGTTGAGGGAGTAGATATGTAGGTGTGGGATTCTTTAAGGTGGCACATTACCTTGGATATGCATTGTCCTTAAGGAGATACATGACCTAGGAGATGCATTGGAGCTTAGGACCATTGGAGGATTGTTAGACATTAGGGATTTGTGCTCACGCCATGGAGGGCTTTCTTGTTAATCATTGTCACCTTCAATGCTAACACATGTCACATAGAGTAAAGTGCTTCACATGGGTGGACCTACTTGTGTCTTGCAAGTTTTATTGTAGTGGACTAGGTCTACTTGTTATTGCAAAGCCCCTTTACCTCTCATATAAAAAATTAGGGAGTCAATTGTTATTATTGTCAATCATGCACTTTTGCATATTCCTTTTCATACTTGGGCTAGGGATGTAAGAGAAGTGATACCATCTCTCTCTCTCTCTCTCTCTCGGTGAAAATATATCTGAGTTGATGTGTATGTTGGTGACAATATATTTGAGTTGTGCTTTGTTGTATCTTGCTTATAAGGATTCCTTGAAAGATAAATAGATTGGTGAACATAATTAACTAATATAACTATAACAAAAAATATGATATGAATTTACTATTAATCGATGTTCTAATACCAATGATGTGAGCCAACCCAGAATTCTACTATTATGGCTGAAATTTGATATCCAAAAATTCCAGAACTCGATCTGAAATCTGAAAAAATCTTGTAGACCAAAAATCATAAACTACGAAGGCCCTAACTATAGCAACAAGTTGAATAATTACAAAATAATAGAAAATAGATAGGGCCAAGAATCAACAAAAAATACTAGTGATTTCAACCAGAACTGGATAATGACTTTGAAGAACAAATGTCAATTCTAGGAGGAAGTATTTTGTAGCTGACTAAACCAAGAAATAAGTATTCTATACAGGAATTATTATGAGAAGGTATGGATACCAACTCAAGTCAAATCAACAGCAGTATGGATGATGCCTTTACCCCAAACACTCCCTTCCAAAATCCATGCAATAACGCACCTCAAAAACAACTCCTTCAAGGTATGGATGGAAACTTAGGACCAAGGTAGTATAGATCTTGATTCTTGCGCTTGCCCCATATGGTCTATTTCTTACCGCAATCATAAAAAACCTCTTCATGTCTAATGGTAATTTTGTAGTTAGTCTTCCCACTTTTTGTAGAAAAGAGGAGATGCAAACTTTGATTAGTGACACTTATGAGTGAAAGTTGTAAATAAATATGCGTGGAAAGTTGTAAAAAAGATTTTATGATGAGAGGGACATATTTTTTAGCTTTTCGTGTTACTTTGAAAATTTTTACACCATGTTTGGGCCTTGTGGGTGCTTCATGAGATGTGGGGTGCATAGTGTATGGTTGCCCCATGCTCTTCCATGATGGGCTTGGACATTGGAGGTGTTTTACTGCTAACTACTAGACCTTGTTTAGATTATTGAAAGACATTCTTCCTTGAAGTGTTGGATAAGTATGGAGCTTGGTGCCTTCATGTTGTTGATGCATAAAGGTATGTTTTGCACTTCGAGTATATTTTGGTCTTTCACCATTAAAAAAACCTCCCAAAATCAACATGACCACACAAACTCCCTTTAAATGTGAACTCTTGGGTTGAGGGAGTGGATATGTAGGTGTGGGAGTCCTTAAGGTGACACATTACCTTGGATATGCATTTTCCTTAAGGAGACATATGACATTCGAGATGCATTGGAGCTTAGGACCTTTGGAGGATTGTTGGATCTTGGGGAGTCATGCTCATGCCATGGACGACTTGCTTGTTAATCATTGTCACCTTTTATGCTGACACATGTCACATAGAATAGAGTGCTTTACATGGTTGGACCTACTTGTGTCTTTCAAGTTTTCTTGTAGTGGACTAGGTCCACTTTTTATTGTAAATCCCCTTTGCCTCTATATAAATAGAGGAAGGAGTGAGTTGTTATTATATTCAATCATGCACTTCTACATATTCATTTCATACTTGGGTTAGGGATGTAAGAGTAGCGCTACTCTATCTCTCTCACTCATTCAATATTATTTATACTTTATGCATTTTTGGCTTAAGGGGCTTGGATTTCTTGGAAAATTCACCTGAAAACTTCATATATATAAAGAATAAATGAAACCCATGAACACAATCACAACCTCAAATAATTCTCCATGTTTTTGAAAACCCTAGATAGGGAAAACCAAGAGAAACCCTAACTCCACCAAAGATATTCCAACAATCTAAAATAACCATGAGAAAAACCTCCATGCCTGAGTATCTTTGGTGGAGCCACTATAAACCATAAGTTATTTTGGAATTGTGTTATTTCATATTTGACGTTGACCTTACCACTACCTTGCATACTTTGTCACTCCCATAAATTATGTTATTTCAAATATTTGACTTCTAGATTTTCATAAATACAATGTCCTCAATAAGATAGTTGAACACTTCCATATTCATAGTTAGTGATGTAGGGGCAACCCTGCTATACCCAGAATCTTTACCACTCTCCATGCATATAAATGGAAATTCCTGTTTCATGTCAAGAAATTCCACTTTCTTGCAATTTCATAAACTTTTGCGGAAGCTCAAAAATTAATCTTTGAATAGATTACTCTTACCTCGAAGAAATTCCATATTAATGTTCATCCTTCATCTTGTTCAACGCAAGTCTTGGTCTATCCATACAATTCTTACAAACCTGATTTCAAATGGCACCAGTGACCAAATCTTCTTCAAATTGAATTACGCTTATTCAATTCTTATTTAATCAAACTTAACTGGGTCACCATACAAATGTTTTAAGCGCTGGCTCATACCAGCAGCGTGCACTTCTGAAATCGGCTAAACTTCCAATCCACATTTCTCCGGCAATTTACCATGCTGCAACATCTTCCATTCTGTAATCGAATTGATCCTTCGATTGATATCTCCTCCGCGCTAATACTCTATCACAGTCTATCGACTTTGCTCTCGGTTTGAATCTTTGACCAGACTCAACCCAGTCTTGCATTTAGCATCCTTCACTTTCAGAACTTTCACTAGAAATTGCGTTATTTCAAAACACAACAACCAAGACTTCAACATCATCGATTGCCTGTTGGTTGAATTTAACACAGAAATCGATTCCTCTTCAATTCCGTCCTAGCTTCTTAGCAAACAGATCAATTTACATCGACCTATCAAAACTATACATAAACAGAAATTGATTCCAGCAAGCAAAACAAATTGCTTCCTTTCAAATATACTTCTCTCTGTGCTGAAGATTGTGTTTCAGCAATATCATAGATTAACAAACAAAACGAATTTCTTCTCTCTATGCTGAAGATTGTGTTTTAGAAATATCATAGATTCTTCATTGGTAACTTTCAAAGTTAGAATCACATTGATTCTTTCCAATCAAACCAAAACGCTTATATAATGGTTTTAAACACAAAACCGACCTTCAAGTCTTGTCTATCTCCACTTTACTTGATGCTACAGATCTGCGCAATCCGATGCCAATTCGCAACAGCATCTCAACTTAAAATTCAAACATGCTCGATCTCAAAATTTCAATCCCAGCTGTATTGAAGTTGGACTTCAATAAACTTTTGTTTCGTTCCAAAATCTACTTGGACTTCATATATTTGATAACAGAACTGTGAAGTATTAATCTAGCCCATTAAAACATTGATTGCATTCTATTTAAAACAGAACCATATAACTCAACAATTCAAAAGGATTCAAAACCCTTTTTTATACCAGAAACATGTGATTCACCCAATGTCTTAAACATAATTCTCCTTCTATCAGAATCGATTCATTTTGATTCTAAATTACTCAATCGATTCTACACAGACTCAATAATGAGACATGAACTTCAGAAATCAATTTCTGCATTAATAAATAGCACTTACATCAACATTCTTCTTCTTTGGCCTGATTTTCAACCATTGGCCCTTTACAATTGCCCGCAGGCTTACAAGAAAAAGCCTCTGTTCACTACTCTATTCCTCTCTCACACTCTTTCTCTCATTTCAATGCCTTTGAGGCTTGATAATTTATACAATTTTAAAATGATCTAATTTAAGTTCAATCCCTTCAACTTCTCAACAAAATCCTAAAATCACTCTTGAATCCCTAAGGATCCTTCCTCACCCATAATTAATGAAACTAATTTCTAAATTAATATTTAGAAAAATATCTCATCCCTTTACATCCTCAACTGCTCAAATTCTCTCATATTCTCAATTATTTACAATATTTAATTAAAAATACATAAAACCCACTCAAATCATTCCTAAAAATATAGCTCTTTTAAAAAATTAAAAACCCCTAAGGTTTAATAAATACAAAGTATTTATCTTTGCCTAATGCTCCTACATCAGACTCCCAAGGTTAAAAATGATCATGATCTCCTGATCATGCGTTTTAAATCTTTTCCTGCCTGGATCCCACACTTTGTTCTGCAAGTCATCATCTGTTGTTGCTTGCTGCTTTTCTCTAGGTTTCCATATCTTGTTCTGCATCCTGCCTCCAGCTACGCTTTCATACTCTGCTTTTGTCCTTCCCTTTCTGAAATTCTTTTGCTTTCTTACTGTTGTCTGCTGCTTCTAAGACACCTTCATCATCAGTCTCCTGATGCTTTCAATCTCTATGTCCAGCCTTTTCTCTGTCTAGAAATTTCTTTGCCTACTGCTGCTACCTCCAAATTCTATTGTTTCAACTGCTGTAGCTGCTTTTGTTGTTACTGCTCTTCTTGCTGCCAACATTGATGTTGATGCTGTCAATGTTGCCTCAGCTGCCTCATTTTTTACTCCTGCAGATGTCACCCCACATGTTGCTGACATTGGTTTTACTCCTACAGGTGCTACCCCACATGTTGTTGCCTCCCATACTTCCTGTCCCTCTGCAACATTCTTTTGCTCATCACCTGCAAATTTATCTTCAGAAAATAAATTATCATCTAATTATTTTCCTGCAATAACATATCCATTTATCTCTGTTTGTATACTAGTAGGCAAAATAAATTTCAGCAAACTAGTATCTGCGCCTTTCTCAACTTCAAGCAAATTTATTCTAGTGCCTGCAACTTCTTTCTCTAGTTCAAATGTCTCCAACAAACATTTCAGCCATTTCTTTTCAAGTATTTCATCAACATGCTACAAATTAGTTCCAACATAACCTTCGTTTTCCCTTTCAACAATCTTCAGTAATTGTCCATCATCACCTTGATTGATTCTGGCAATCAAATCAAGTTCTTCAAACACTGTAGCCTCATCTTCTATCATTGTAGCAGTTCCAAAATTCTGCCCCACAGTTCTCTCTTGGATATTTAGACAAGCCAACTCTTTCTGGTCACCCATGGTAACAAGCCTCTGCATATGAGACATGACTGTCTCATCTTCTTTCTGCAACAGTTATTTTTCTTCCAAAACAATTTCAAGTGATGGACTGTCCTCTGCATCACTTGTAAACACAATCAAATTGTCAGCTTCAAAATCACAAGACACAATGGTCTCACTTGTTGATTCAGTCACCAAGTTTTCTCTCTGTTGTTCCAAGCCTTCTTCAGGACTCAGAAAATCTTCACTGGCTTTCTCCTCGGCTTCCTCTGGCAACTCTTCAGTATGTTGCTCTAATTTTTCTTCCAACTCCTTTGTCAGCACATCAGTATGCTGATTTTTATCCACCATGAGACTGTCAGCTAGTCTCTCCTTCTTTCCATCCTCTGATCCATGACTGTTATTCATGAGAACTTCCTTACCTTGCTTCTTCAGAAAATTATCATGTGTGTAAGTTCTCTGCCTCTCCAATTCTCTTCTCTGAAGATCTAATTTCCTATACAATTCAACAATTTCATTAGGAGTGGAACTGGGAAAATTCACACAATTTTCTATACCTTCACCAGTTCTTGACCAATCATCAGTTGGTCCTTCTCTCTCTGCACCAATATTCTGCTGAATATTCTCATGAGACCCTTCTGTCTTCATGCCTTCCTGAGATCTTACCATCTCAGCATTGATTTGAACAAATTTCAGATTCAATTCTCTCTCCTGCTCTTTAACAAAATTTAAATTTTTCTCATCTCCCTGTACTGTACCTGCAAACATACACAACTTATTAGTTTTAAAACCGCAAGACTTTCCAGTCTTGACTGCTTCCTCCAACACTTCCCTTTGAACAGATCTGTGTGTGGAATCTTCAAATTCCATCTCTGGCTCAAGAACTCTAAGTTCATCCTTCAATAAGGCAATCACACTTTGCCTCAACCTCATTTGCAATGGTTGCCAAATCACTTTCTTTCCCTTCAGTGGAAAGATTCATCCTCCTTTCTGATTTTCCTACTCTTGTAGCCATTCATGTAGTACCTGCAATTGTACCTTCATTACTGAAATTTCTCTTTCTCTGACTTTATCAGTCATCTTACCTCTGTGGCATTCCTCTGAACCTCTTCTCTGATCCTCCATGATCGTCTTCTCCATGAGTTTCTCACTCACCATGAGTTGCACTAGCCTCTGCAACAGCAAGCTCTCCTGCTGCCACTTACCTCACTAATCCACTTCACTGGATCTGGTATTTTTGGTAAGTACTGGTTCAATACCTCTGGAACCTCTTGAGCACTCTCTTCTGCTCTCTCTAGGCTATCTCTTTAACTCACCTTCTCTTTTGAGAACACTTCAGCTATCCTCCTTATCCAACATTTAGCTGGATGTCAGGTTCACTGCCATCATCTTGTCTGCAACCATAAACATTAATCACAAATTTCAAATCAGAAAATTATCTCACCTTTAAGATCATGTATGATCTTGTCCTCCATTTATTTCTGCAATCCTGTTCACTACAATTGTGTAGCTTGCATATCAGATTTAGAACACATTCAAATAAAACACACTTCAGTTCTCAACAAAACCTTCCTTGCACTCATTCAGAAAAACAAACATCTTCAATTTCAACAGAGTCTTCTAGCTCTGATACCACTTGATGCAGGGGTAACCCTGCTATACCCAGAATCTTTACCACTCTCCATGCATATAAATGGAAATTCATGTTTCATGTCAAGAAAGTCCACTTTCTTGCAATTTCATAAACTTTTGCGGAAGCTCAAAAATTAATCTTTGAATATATTACTCTTACCTCGAATAAATTCCATATTAATGTTCATCTTTCATCTTGTTCAACGCAAGTCTTGGTCTATCCATACAATTCTTACAAACTTGATTTCAAATGGCACCAGCGGCCAAATCTGCTTCAAATTGAATCACGCTTATTCAATTCTTATTTAATCAAACTTAACTGGGTCACCATACAAATGTTTTAAGTGCTGGCTCATACCAGCAGCATGCACTTCTGAAATCGGCTGAAATTCCAATCCACATTTCTCTGGCAATTTACCATGCTGCAACATCTTCCATTCTGTAATTGAATTGATCCTTCGATTGATATCTCCTCTGTGCTAATACTCTATCACAGTCTATCGACTCTGCTCTCGGTTTGAATCTTTGACCAGACTCAACCCAGTCTTGCATTTAGCATCCTTCACTTTCAGAACTTTCACTGGAAATTGCGTTATTTCAAAATGCTGCAACCAGGACTTCAACATCATCGATTGCCTGTTGGTTGAATTTAACACAAAAATCGATTCCTCTTTAATTCCGTCCTAGATTCTCAACAAACAGATCAATTTACATCGACCTATCAAAACTATACATAAACAGAAATTGATTCCAGTAAGAAAAACGAATTGCTTCCTTTCAAATATACTTCTCTCTGTGCTGAATATTGTGTTTCAGAAATATCATAGATTAACAAACAAAACGAATTGCTTCTCTTTATGCTCAAGATTGTGTTTCAGCAATATCATAGATTCTTCATTAGTAATTTTCAAAGTCAAAATCACATTGATTCTTGCCAATCGAACCAGAATGCTTATATAATGGTTTTAAACACAAAACCAGCCTTCCAGTCTTGTCTATCTCCGCTTTACTTGATGCTACAGATCTGCGCAATCCGATGCCAATTCACAACAGCATCTCAACATAAAATTCAAACATGCTCGATCTCAAAAATTTAGTCCCAGCTGTATTGAAGTCGGAATTCAATAAACTTCTGTTTCTTTCCAAAATCTACTTGGACTTCATATATTTGATAACAGAACTGTGAAGTAGTAATCCAGCCCAGTAAAACATTGATTTCATTCTATTTAAAACATAACCATATAACTCAACAATTCAAAATGATTCAAAACCCCTTTTTTTACCATAAAAATGTGATTCACCCAATGTCTTAAACATAAATCTCCTTCTATCAGAATCGATTCTACACAGACTCAATAATGAGACATGAACTTCAGAAATCAATTTCTGCATTAATAGACAGCGCTTACATCAACATTCTTCTTCTTTGGCCTAATTTTCAACCATTGGCCCTTTACAATTGCCCGCAGGCTTACAAGAAAAAGCCTTTGTTCACTACTCTATTCATCTCTCACACTCTTTCTCTCATTTCAATGCCTTTGAGGCTTGATAATTTATACAATTTTAAAATGATCTAATTTAAGTTCAATCCCTTCAACTTCTCAACAAAATCCTAAAATCACTCTTGAATCCCTAAGGATCCTTCCTCACCCATAATTAATGAAACTAATTTCTAAATTAATATTTAGAAAAATCTCTCATCCCTTTACATCCTCAACTGCTCAAATTCTATCATATTCTCAATTATTTACAATATTTAATTAAAAATGCATAAAACCCACTCAAATCATTCCTAAAAATCTAGCTCTTTTAAAAAGTTAAAAACCCCTAAGGTTTAATAAATACAAAGTATTTCTCTTTGCCTAATGCTCCTGCATCAGTTAGATCATATTACAAGAATATATACATTTTTTGTAGTGATCAACAATTGTCTCATGAAGATAAATCACATCACAAGTGGAAATTGAACTTGGTTGGAGAGGATATTAATTTATCATCTCAAGTGCCTGAGATACACTAAGAAAAATGTGTATAATCATACTCAATCACTAAGGATTTTTTTTTTTATCTCTTTATTGGACTCAAACTTTCTCAATTAGAAACAAATAATGATTATTAAAATACTTCAATACTTCCTTATATGAATGCATTTGTTTGAGTAATAAGAACAGTGAGATTCCAAAGTGTCATTATGAATTTAGTTGTGGATATTTGAGATTTCTTGACAAAGACATCATTTGTTGAGGAAAAAGCAGCTTTATACAGTGATGATTTTCTTTATCTGAAAGAACAAATGGAATTCGAGGAAGATATTGAACGAATTTTCTAGAGGATAGGGAAATTTGTGTTTGCAACCTTTAAGATGTCCTTTGTTTTTGAATTTTCTTGTGTTGGTGAAAAACATGAATTAGATAGTATATTCTATTTTAAGAAAATCATTTCTTTATCAAAATTCATTATACAAATTAATATGGCTTCCTAAATAGTTTCCTGGCATTGTATTACCTACCTAAATCTTTATTTATGCTTATTTTGAGTTATATATTATTGAATTTGTTTTCACATAGCAGCAAGCTTGGATGATTCTTCTTCTCAAATACCTCTTCCACTTCGAGTTGAACAAAAACCTAAGAGTGGTATCAGGTATGGTGTATTTCTTTTAAGTTCCATTTATGCTTGAAGTAGTTAGATCATGGGTTATGTTGGCAAGGGTTTTGACTACTTTTTGGATTAGGAAAGTCTAGAACAATTAACTGATTAGAAAGTTGACCCTCCAAATATGAGACACCGGTATTCAAAAGAGACAATAATCCAGATTTTCAATGGTCCACCCTTCGCTATTATCAACTCGAGTTTGACTCTTAACTGTAACAAATTTCTTAATTTATTGCATTTGGATGAATCCATAATCATTAGAGGAGATGTAAATATGGTTCAATTGCATGGAAATGTCAATATGGTTCTATTTATATCTTTATGACCATCTACAACTATCATGAGTCACTATGTGGCTTGCTTGTCATTCCAAGCACTATCATGATTTCACATGGACTTAATTACAATCTCATGGGTTGTGATTAATCTCATACTATATATAGACAATGAGAATTGTTGGGTTCCAGCATGTGCCAAGTTTAGATTTTCATTATTTTTATAAAATTATTATGCCTTCCACATGAATAATAGGAGTAAGAATATGACTTACATACTAATTTTTTTTTCCAAAATGCTTTGTAATATTTCTTTCAACTTGGATTTGTATTTATCCATGATCGAATTGAATTGTTTTCCCCAAACACACGTCACAATATTCTTACTTCTAAATTTAGGATATTCTGTTACACATTTTCTTACATCTAAGACACTCCAATTTTCCAATTGGGCATAACTGAAGATTTTTGTAACTCCCATCTTACTTATGCATGCAATTATCTCATGAACACAAAAATACCACTTTATCTTTTATTCTCTATTTAATTACAAGAACTGGAGTAGCCATCAAATGGTTAACATCAAAAATGTGAATTGAATTAGAGCTAGATAAAAACCATATAAAACAACTGGTTGTCCAAAAATACATAAATGATTCAAATTTAGGAAAAAATATATATATTAGTGTGAATCCATATGAATCACAACCATTATACAAAAATGTTTCCATTTAACTTGAGTTTTCCTGGGCATATATTTGGAGGTTTCCCAACATGAAATTCATAAATAATATGTTGTCCTGAAGCCTAGTGTGCACCATATCGTATTTAAAATATGAAGTCTTTTGCACCTTTAAACCTGGCACTAGTCTGAGAATCCAATACCATACTAAGAGCATATTTGTGCTAAGTGAGTTCAACATGCATTTAAAGCCACATTTTTTCTTAAAGGTGAAAGTGGTTATGTATCTCATAACTATGTTTGAAGGAAAAATGTGTGTATCATACAACAGAGGCAAGCTTGAAATGTTTGTTCTATAGCTAGAAGTATTTTTATGACATTGTTCACACACCAACACTAAAGATGCAACATATTGTGTGCATTCTTATATATGTTTGAGATTGCAAGCTAAATTTTTAAATAAATGCATGTATAAAACCTATATATCAGCAAAATATCCATCAATATTTTTCTTCTAGCATTTTGGGATGAATTCACAATAGTATGCTAAAAATTGTCTTTTTAATGTGTGGAAATTAGGATATATAAAAGTGAGATATATACTCTACATATTTGGGTTATCTACTTTTAAAATCTAAGCTCTTTTAGGCTACATCTTTGGGTTATCTAATTTTTTAAACTTTGAACATTGAAGAAATTTCTGAATGGACTTCATAAATACTCTACATATAGTGGTAAGGTCGTGGTACCATAAATTTTTTTATTTCAAAGATCGCCAAGGATTTGGTGTAGTGCCTCTACCTACCCACGACCCCTCACCCATCCCCCTACCAATTGGGATGGGTGCAAAAAGAGGGCCCTTGCCTTATAGTCTCACAACACCGTGTTGTGAACTTTGTCATTGGTACTGTCTATGACACAGTGGTCTCTGATGTTTCTTCATTGAACTGTACCGATCTACTGCTTGTTCTCCCTTACCAACAACAATTCCATGACAATATGCATGGCCATTATCTCTCACCCGATGTAAGTCACTTGACATGGTTGATACAACATTCAATTCTAGGCCACTTTTATTTTAAGTCAGAGATTATATTGATTAAAAGGATGTTCATATTTTGATTGGTTTACTGGGAGCTTGATTTAATTTTTTTTTGTAAAACCCACGTGGATGTTATTTTTTCAGGGTGAGCTCCTTGCACCAGTAAGGTTAGATGAGTCTTGGAACATATGTATACATCAAGAACATCTTTGGCCTTTGTTGTGTATTTTTATTCTTTATATCATTGATGGATGGTTATTGATTGATTTAAAACAAAGGATGGGAAGGTCCTGTAAATTATCTTAACAAAAAAAAAATCAAATGAAGTGGTAGAATTGTGTTTGAAAGGGTGAGCCAGAAATCTGATCTCGATCCAGAGACATGACAGACAGTGGAAAAAAAATGATGGTATTGACTAGTCTTCCCCGAAAACCAGCTTTAAATGTTAGACCACTGCCCAAATTTAAGTTATCTGCAATGGAAATAATGACTAGCTTTAATATTTGTATGAATAGCGAGTCTGTCCATTGTCTTATTCTTTTCCTATGAATGATATTAATTTTTCAAACTCCAACTAGTTTTTTGTTGAATTGGTTAAAGCTTTGATGACAAACATATAGTTTTCAAAGCTCTTTTATAAATCTGTTTTCTTGAGCAAATTTGTCTTTCTACTTTGTACCACAATTTCTACTGTGTGACATATGCTATGATATAATTTCCTGGATAAATAGAAAGAAGTGTTATACAACATAGTCTTTTTTAAATCTAAAGAAACATGATTTCCAAATACAAAGTTTATTAATTAAGATCATCTTTTAGACTTCTTAGCTAAGTTATGATTATATATCGGTAGGGAATTTTGTGTATGTTGATGTTGTGTTGTCACTGTGGTTTTTATCAGGTGAGAATGGTTAATAAGGAATATGGTCTTGAGAAACAAGCAAAAATCTTATTCTACTATTGACAGGGATCTCCATGGTTTTTAGGCATGGCAATGGAAACACAAATGTTTTTCTTGTTTAGTAAAATATTGTCGAGACTTTAATTTATTGAAATTTGTAGAATTTACAATCTATAAAGGTTTCAAGATATAAATTTTAAAAGTATAATTATTTATAGGGTGCTAGCTCAATGGAAGAGCACCTGCTTTACAAGCAGGAGGTTAGTGGTTCGATTCCATCGTGCCCTGATATTCATAGGGAATGGAGGTGATCATTGTTTGGTGACAAATGCTCTTTTGACCATCACCAATGAGCTTATGGTGACATTTATTGACCCTCACCAAAATATGAAATGGTGACGATCAACGAACACAACCATATATACGCATCAATAATGAGGACCATGAAAGGTCTATCACCATCAATCGTTGTTGTTTATATGAAATGGTGAGGGTCACTATTTGTCATTATAGCCATTATTCGTCACAGACCTTGATGCCACCAATGAGCTTATCATGACATTTTTTTACCCTCACCAAATATCAAATGAACATGGTCAGCGAACATTTCCATATATATGCACCAATAATGAAGGCCATGAAAGGTCCATCACAAAACAATTATTGTTGTTCATATGAATTTGTGACGGTAACTATCACTCATTATAATCAATATTCATGATAGACTTTGAATGTCACCACAACACATAATTTCTTCAATGCCACATTTGGTGACATTTAGTTTTTTGGTGACAGAGGTTATTGTCCATCATCATTGCTCATATGAACTGATGACGGTCATTATCCGTCATTATAAATCATTATTGGTTACAGAACTTGAATTTCACTACAACACGTATACTTTCAGTGAAGCCACCTTTGGTGACATTCCGTTTTTGGTGACGAAGGTTCTTTTGACCCTAACCAATGAGCTTATGGTGACATTTTTCACCTCTCACCAATGTTTTTTTTCTTGTAGTGATGGAAGTATAGCATATCGTGACCTATATAGAAAATGAATCTAATATATAAATGGCATCGCATCCCCAAACATGATCTTATCGGATATGATTTATTATATACAAAACGGGTCGTATTTATCACTCATTAACCACTTTAACCCTTACCACCATCATTGGCATTCTAAAGGCCAATATTTCTTCTCTTACTAGAAGAAAGAGCTCAAGTTTTCTCTTTTGGGGTATTATTCCTTTCTCTAGTGACAACACAACGAGAGAATATTCTCATTATATTTATTTCCACAATAAATTACGCATGTAAAAATAAATAATACATAATTAAATCCCCAAAGTATCATCAAATATGATATAATCAGTCGCAAGGGTGTCACCATTCTTTGTGTTGCCAATCTCTCTACCATATGACCCTGTAATAATTACAAGAATGAGAGCATAGAATTAAAAAAGAATTCCTAGAATCAATTAAACCCATTATAAAGAAAAATATAATTAATGAATCATCTCACTATGAATGTATCATGTTATGATGGATATTTGTTAGTGGTTGGAGTAGTCAACCACATAACCTACTCAAGGGCAATATCTATTGTTGCATCCACTAAACTAATGTCAATTTTTGATGGTTGGGGGATTTCATGGGGATTATCTAGAGAAACCATTGGGGATGGAACAATGGTTGTTGAAATGGAGGGTTGGAGTGGGGGTGGGGGGTTTTCCAAATGGTCAATGAATGTCACCTTTGTGGGTGGATGGGATGACAAATTTGGTGGAGGCATGTGACAATAAAAAACCATGAGTTGTACTAATGATGGAATTTCCTCAGTGCGGTATATAGGATACCAAAAATTAGGGCGATGTGAAAATAATGATGGAAAAATAATGGAAAAATAGTGGATGGTTGTGAATCATATGTAGGGTTACAATGGAAAACTAAACGAAGGAACCTACATACACATTTATAACATTTCAATTATTACACTAAAATAATATAATAAAATAAATATTTAAATAAAATTTAATTTGAAACTGGATACCTAGGAAGGGGAACATATATTTACCCTAGGTTGGCTTGGCTCCTCACCTACTATCACTACTATATGTAAAGCATGAAAAATTCACTACAATTATACTCAGAATAAAATAATTTATATTAAGGACTAAAACAATATAAAACATTTTGCAAGAAAGGATAGTTTTAATCCACCATACCTATCTATGTGGTACACCAAATGAAAAAGAAACATTGATTATAGAATTAGTGGCTAAAACTAGCACTGAATCATCTATAGGGGTGGGGGGAGTTTTATCAAGTCATAGCAACTCCAAAAAACATAAAATTAGATATTTAAAAAAAGGCACACAATAAACTTTATATATATATATATATATAAAGAGAGAGAGAGAGAGAGAGGTAATAACCTCCTCCATAAAATTCTATTGTTTACTTTCCTCCATGCTTGACGGTGGAGATGGTTTAACCCCTGGGTTCCATGTTTGTTTATGTCTTGGATTTTCCCATGACATCCAAACTTCATCCTTGAAATATGGCATGAGAGTGATTGGCTGAAAGAACTATTTAGTTTAGCCCAACCTATGGTCAAGTGGTATGTGGAAGTCCTAACTTGGTTGGTTTTTCTATATGTTAATAAGAGTTATTTTCTTATTGTAATATATGAGTACTTGTACTTGTTATTATGTTGATTTGATGGTTGATTTTTCATGGTTATTATTCTGGTTATATGTTAGCTATAAGCATGGTTCTATGATGTGTTCTAGTTATGGCTCTTGTTCATGATTTGATAGGTATTTGAATGGTTGATGAATCCATGGGATAACAAGTGTTGTTGCAACTACTTGAGAGGGCATTAGGACTTCTTGATGATTCCTAGATGAAGTTCAGAGATTAAAGATCAAATATGCATTCATGACCTGTAACTCATACATTTACCATATGTTTAACGAAATGTGTATCGTGTCCTGGGGAATCTAGGTCAAGTTTTGGGTTCAAGTTTGAATGTTTTGCATTTTTGTAATGTTCATTAAAATTATGGAAAGTTACGAGTTGTTCTAGGTAGTGGTATGGAGGCTATCCTAGAAACATTTTTTATTACTCTACAGTCAACTAACGAAGACAAAAAATATTGTTTAGTAATGTTTTGGCCTTTATTTATACCAAGTCTACAGTGTTCATACATTTTATTCTTATAATTAGAACATTGGAAATTGGCTTTGGCCATTAGAGATGGATGATAAATTTGAGTTTATTGAACTTGCAAGAGACAATTGTTATGGTTGTCTTGTGTTTTGGAGATCCTATATCAGTGACCTCAAAGCAGCCAAGGATTCGTCAATTTCATCATTTGGATTTCTTGGTTCTTGGTTCAGCATTGGTTGTTCTAAAATTTGGTTTAGTGATGGTGGGTTTGGGTTCTAATTAGGTCCATATTAACCAAATTCCGTGCAATTAAATACATTGATTATAATTAGCGTATTATTTAGGTTATTTTTCCCAATTTTAAACCAAAATTCCAAAAAAACCCAAAAAAATTGATTAAAATTCTTACTTGGACTCCATAGATGAAATATGGTGTTGATTTGACACTAGACCTTGTTTGAGAATCACAAATTTTTTCAATATCTCTTCAAAACATCTCACACAATCCCAATATGCTAGAAAAATAAGACCACAAAGGCATAAAAATCAAATCTCACTAAGAAATCATGTGCATTCCTAAATAATGCTGAGCTAGCAAACTAGTTGACAACTTGGTTGGAAACTCGTGTCTTACCAAGCCTAAAAGCCGAAAAACACGTGCACGCTAACATTCCCGTAAATGTACATTGGTGATGACACCACTGGCATTTTTGGGGACATAAACATATATATATATATGTATATATATGACTACGTTCCTATGCTCCACTTACCATTTTTGGAGCCATTATATTCTAAACATTTATAGATGTTTAAAATATTTAATTTCAATATTATAAATTTTTTTTTAAACAAATATTTTTGTTATATAAAAAAAAAATATTTAAAACATTTTAACCATCAACCCACTTAAAAATGAGAATATTATCCTTCTCCTCATTACGGTTTATAGATCTCTCTGGAGTAAAGCATCCCTTTCCAAAAACATCGGTCGAAACAAGTAACCCTCTCACACATCGAAATCCGAGACGACTAACAAACCTTTCTCCTCCCTCACTTTATGAAACCCTAACCCCCACACGTCGGTATTAACACAACGGTATCCGGTGAACAAGCGGTCCCCATTCGTAAACCCTAACACATGCCATATAAAAGGGGCCAATTAAGACACTTGAAGCTGTTATTTTCCATTTCACGTGAACGACAAAGGAGAGTAAAGCAGACCGTTAGGTTGAAGTCCAGAGACCGTCAAGAGTTTTCTCGCTGGGCTAGTCCGACAGACAATTCCACGCGGTTTCCCTTAAAATAGAGGGATCTTATCTATAAAAGGATTGTCTGCCATGGACGGGTTGTACTCTGTTACTGGAAAACGAACACGCCCGGAGAATGATCTTGCAGAGAACAATGATAGAAATAAGAGGTCGAACTCTGGCGGTGGTAGAGAGCAAGCTTTGCCTGGTCCCGACAGTACTGTGTATCGCATATTGTGTCCTGTTAATGTGGTCGGAAGCGTTATAGGAAAGGCGGGTAAGGTAATCAAATCTCTGCGTCAAGAGACGCGTTCGAAGATCAGAGTTACAGACACTGTTCCAGGCGTTGATGATCGCGTGGTAGTAATCTTCAACTCACCGTCAAGCAACGAGAAGGAGAAGGATGCCGAGGATTGCAATTATGAGAATGGACCTGTCTGTCCAGCTCAGGATGCTCTTCTTAGAGTGCACTCAGTTATTGTCCAAGATTCTTCTGGCAAAGATAGTGACACGAGACAACACAATGCTCGATTGCTGGCTGCTAACAGCCAGATTGGAAGTTTGATTGGAAAAGGTGGAAATAATGTTAAAAAATTGAGAAGCGAATCGGGTGCACAAATTCAGATACGGCCAACAGATGGGTTGCCAGGCTGTGCTTTTAGTTTTGGTGAACTCGTTCTCATATCTGGAGATGCAACCGCTGTAATGAAAGCACTGTATGCAGTTTCAGCTTTTCTGTGTAAACACCCACCTAAGGAGCAAATTCCTTGGAGTGATATTTTGCCCGCAACGAACCGAAGTTCAGTTGTTCCTGCATTTACTCCAGCAAATTATATTTCACAACGAGATTCACTGTCTGCTCATCACAATTCAGGTGCTCCAATTCTTGGTTATGCCTCCCATTTACCAGGGCTGGGAGGATATGGTAGTGAAGCTCCTAGTGCACGGCCTTTTAGCAACACTGCGCTTCCCATTTCTTCAAAATTTGAGAATTCTGCCTTCAAGAAAAATCCCAAGGAGTTTTCTATTCGAGTACTGTGTCCAAACGATAAAATTGGAGGGGTGATTGGTAAGGGCGGCAATACCATCAAAACCATGAGAAAGGATACAGGAGCAAGTATTAAGGTTGAAGACGCACAAGCAGACTCAGATGAACGTGTAATTGTAATTTCTGCAACAGAGTCGGCTGACGATCATGTTTCACCTACTCTTGAGGCAGCTGTCCAATTGCAAGGAAGGACTAGTGGAACAACTGACATTGATGGTGCCATTTCTACAAGGTTACTTGTTCCGTCAAAGCACATTGGTTGCCTTCTTGGTAAAGGTGGCGACGTCATTAGTGAGATGCGGAAGCTAACTGGAGCAAATATTCGCATATTCGGCAAAGATGAGCAACCAAAATGTGCTTCTGAAAATAAGGAGCTAGTTCAGATTATTGGAGTGCCCACTGTTGCAAGAGATGCACTCATCCAAATTACAGGAAGGCTTAGGGAAAAGATTTTCAAAGAAAAGGACGATGCTAGAAATCTCAATATATGATATGATAATTGTTGGATAAAAGTAATTTATGCATGTAAAAGATAAGTATGATTTTTTTTCCATATGTGTGCTAAAGCTAGAATAAAGATATGATAAGAAATTACACATATTAGGGAGGTAGAATTAACTTATTGGTCAAAATAATACACAAGAAAGAATACAATGGAATTATGTTGTGGTCATACATTTATATTTAGGTGAGAAGAAATGACGAAGCCAAGAAATATGATCTAATAGATAATCACCATGTATGTAATGTGTCATCTAGGCCTCGACTAAAACCAATGGTAATGTGGAACCCTAACAACGATTCTTTCGATATGGGAAAGGGGGGGACCTCGGTTAATCTTTGTGATTGATTAGAGACATCCAAGTTAGTGTTAATTCCAACTACAACTCCTTGCGGGTTAGTGTTAACCTCAACTAGACCCCCTCAATCCATCTTGACCATCAATCGATCTTGACCATTGATCCATGTTATTCGAAGCCACGTCACCTTAAGAAAATACCCAATGATAAAAGAAAATACCCTCAAATTGTATATCTTAGAGGAAATTTGTCAAATATTATGATTGGAAGAGTCATTTGTACTAGAAATATTCACATATTGGTAACCTAGTAGTCAAGGTGAAAATCAACCATAGTTGTTCCCAACACATTATTTGACCTTGGTGCTGCTATCAATGTTATGACCCACAAGACAACGAAAGCCCTAGGACTTTCTAGTCTTAGACAAACCCCCATAGTATTACAAATTGTGAACTGGTCTACCATCAAACCATAAGGAATCTTGGAGGTTTTAGTAATCTCCATGGATTCATGGGAGTATCTTGTTGATTTCATGGTTGTGAAAACCAAGTCCTCCATGGGGTACTTTCCTTTAATCTTAGGAAGGCCATGGTTGGCCATTGCATATGTATATATCAACTACAGATCCATGAACATGAAAATATCTCCCAATACTTACCCTATATCTTCCTACAAAGCCATCATTGATCCGAAAATTCTATTTTCATTAAATTGAGTGGAACATGATGAATATTCAGTTTCACATCAAGTACTTACCATAGAACAATATTTTCCCTTTAGAGACAAAACCGAGAATGAATAACATGGTGACTTTATATCCTCCTTATTCCTCATCCAACCCACACATTCTCACCCACATAATGGGCATTGAAGTCTAGGCTCCTTTTGTTATGACATGTGCATCACCTATAAAACATCCTTCCTCTTCTAAATAAGAAGAAAAATTAAATTTGGCAAGCATAAGAATAGGCCTTGGAAAATCATTGAAGATTAATCAAGGGCTAATAGAATAGCATAAGGCATAATTAATTAAGGTTTTACAAAAGCATAGTGATGTTTTTTCCTGGGACCAAACTGATATAAGATGGATCCATCTTTTTTTTTCACTCATCAGATATACATTAAGGAGAACTCTAGAGAACCTAAGTGATGAATAAATCCTACTTTGTGGGACATGGTCAAAGAAGAGCTACATAAATTTCTTTCAAATAATTTCATTTACCCCATCTTTGAATGCCAAAGGTTCTACCCTCATTTCATCACACCTAAAACGAATGGATATTGGAGGTTTTTTTTTATTACAAAGAACTGGACAAAAATGCACATGCAAAAACTAGTTCCCACTACCATCCATTGACCAGGAATTGAACACATTGGTGGGAAAGAAGTTTTTTTATATCTTCAATGTGTTTAGTGGATATAATTATATTGTATTTCTCTAGAGGACTAGGAAAAAACTACATTTACTTTCCCTTGGGGAATTTTCCTATTCAGTTCTACCATTTTGACTTCATAATGCTCCTACAACTTTTGAACGAGCTATAATTGGAATAATATCTTACCTAATAGATGATTTTTTGGAAATGTACATGGATGAATTTACAACCTATCGTGATGAATTGGTTAGAATTTGAAGCTTCCTAACCCATCTAAGTAGAAGTGTGTAAGATTTCCTACAAAGTAAATTAATAATTCTACCTCTATTGGGGGTTAGAACATTAAATTTCCTAAGCCAACTAGGTAGAAGTTTGTTATTTCAATTTTTCATTTGTGACCTCTAAATTCTTCCTAATCCATGCTCATTTGAATTTAATAGATTGTATTAGCATACACAATTCATGATAATTCACAACTTCCATATGGACACTGAATTGAAAATTAAATACATAGTTTCTCATTTATATATTAACTAATTAGGATGTAATTGAAAACACCATCACAAAATAACTAATTTATATTAATAATTTAGAATAGATACCTCAGGGATTACAAAAACTAAAGGTAGTAATTAATTTCTTAGCATTAAATTTTTCCCAAAGCACTTTTTGATTATCAAGTATTTATTCATATTTCATGTAGGAAATTTGATCCTGGAAAAATATATCTAATTTAAGGGATGGTGTGTCTTAATTTGAGCGTAATCCCTGAGTGATGGCTTATATGTCACTGGGCTGGAGTTTGTCAAGCCAAAGGTTAAGTGTGGATTCATATTAGGAATCACACAACTTAGTAAACAGAAAAACATGCTCACTATTGAAAAATATTTATTCCATGGCATTGAAAAAATCCACTCTATTTGAGGTCTTGTTCAGAATCATTACCAAAAAAAGATTGAAAACCCACTAATTTAATGAACTATTTTAGAAATCATAATTAAATCCAAATAGAAATTAAAAATAAAAAATTCTAAAATTATTGAAATTTGAAGCTAAAAAGGACATGTAATCCAACTGAAAAACCCAAGGCCCTGTGATTTGCTAGAAAAAAGAACTAGTGTAACACATAAACCAAAAAAATGGAATCAAATATGGACAAGTTTTACCTAACATGAATGCATGAAACTACATAGAAATGAAACAATGTTATGAAAAATGGGGAGAAGAATATTCCTTACGTCTAATTTTAAGTAGAAAAAAAACCGCAAGTTTCTCTAAATTTAAGGAAAAAAGGCACACCTAGTCAAAATATCATAATGCAAAATTTTCTCAAAATTTAGGATAAGTTATCATGATTAGTATCTAACTTATTAACCCTCACTTAAGTGTTGTCTTGTTGCTTTGTTTTCCTAACAAATTTCCACCATGTGGTGTTTAACAAAAAAATGGGTAGCTAAGCCACACAATCTCCTTTTCTTATTGAGGCTTAGTGTTGCCTTGATATCCAAAGACCTTAATCTCCATTTGAAATACATAATAATATATGAAACAACCTAGCTTTGTTTCGTTGATATACATTGGTTAAACTCATTCAATGGCATGGAATTTATCAATTTTAAAAAATGAAAAGAACTAATTTGAATAACTTCACAAGCATAAATACAATCTAGACATCACAAATCAACTAATCAGGATTAGCTATATGTATTCATCGGCCTTAGTATCCATCTAAGTGAGCATAAACACACAATTTCACACATCCTTCATGAATGCAACATTGAATAACATACTCCACACATATATCAAATTCATAACATCTAAGATATCATGCAAGTCATGAGCATATGATCTTCGTCATCCAAGAATTCATTAACATTTAAGAATATACAAGAGGTCACATATACATATGCAATTTATGGAACACAGTAGTTCATAACTCAATATTTCAATGCATTTGACTTCTTTGAGTGTGCAAATATGGCTAGAAATTGGAAGGACTTCAACTCTCCACCCAATCATAGGCCAACTACGTTGCAATTTTATTGCAATTTACCACCCCTAATACATATCCAAAGCTTTAGGGGATGCTTACTTGGGGAAAATCACACCAAGTTTGGTAAGAACTCAAGAGATGGAGTCCATTGTCTTGGCGGTTTCCAAAATGCCCCAAGGTAGAAAGCACCACAATGACTCACATGCTCCTATGATTCTATTCATTGGGCTTAACCCAACGTAAAAATGGGGATTTTATTAATCAAGGAGGTTGAATCGAGATTTTATATGATCTCCCAACTATATTTTCGTAGCAAGCATGATAGGGATATGTAGTCCACTACCCACGTGGTTGATAACTCTCTCTTGAAAGCACCACACTTATTCAAATTTCCCTATCTAGATGGTTAATAGTTATACATCTAGCACCATAGTGATTTTGATTTCCACTAAGCCTCCCACTAACCAGTCAGGTTTGGAAACAAATGTATTCAAATCACCTTAATTACATTAATAAATGGAATAAAACCCCAATTTTAGATCATAGGTATTAGTTATAACTTTAGAATTTCTCCATGTACTCCATGCCCAACGTATAATGAATTATATTTCTCCAATCACATCCGTGTTTCCATCATTCACTCCTCTATTGGAATTCATGTTTCTCCTTATCTATTTCATTCCTCGTGTCTCTTCATGTATGTGTGAGAATGTGACCCCATTATTTCATTTTGTTAAGTAATAAGAAAATTATAATATTTATAATAAAATCATAATAAAATCCAAATAGAAATGACAAATAAAAACTCATAAAATTATTGAACTTTGAAGCTAAAAAGAACAAAATCAAATATGCAAAAGTTTTACCAAATATATTTAAAAAAATGTTGGAACCTCATAGATTTAATTATGATAGCCATATCCTAACATGAGTACATGAAACTAGATCAAAATGAAACAATATTATGAAAAATGAGGAAAATGATATTCCTTATGTCAAATTTCAAGTACAAAAAGAACTGCAAGGTTCTATGAATTTAAGGAAAAAAAGCACACCTAGTCAAAATATCATAATGATATCAAAAGTTTCTCAAAATTTTGGATAATTTATCATGATTAGTATCTAACTTACTCACCCTCACTTAATTGTTGTCTTGTTTCTTTGTTTTCCTAACAAATTTCCACCATGTTGTGTTTAACAAAAATATGGGTGGCTAAGCCACACATCTCCTTTTCTTATTGAGGCTTGTTGCCCTGATATCCAAAGACCTCAATATCCATTTGAAATACATAATAATATATGAAACAATCTAGCTTTGTTTCCTTGATACACATTGGTTAAACTCATTCAATGGCGTGGAATTTATCAATTTTAAAAAATGAAAAGAACTAGTTTGAATAACTTCACAAGCATAAATACAATCTAGACATCACAAATCCACTGATCAGACTTAGCTATATTTATTCATAGGCCTTAGTAGCCATCTAAGTGAGCATAAACACACAATTTCTGACATCCTTCATAGTTTGTGAGTTATTGGCCCCATTCTTTCCAAGATCTGCAATGGTTCAAAAAATTTGGGTACTAGTTTAGTAAAAAAATCCACTCTTGGTGAGCTCTTCCTTGGTATAATTTGGATAAATACATTTTCTCCCACTTGGAATTATTGTGCATTTTTTTTGGTCCACATAATTCTTTTTCCGATCCTAGGTGGTTTCAATTTCTTCTTAATAAAAATTTATTCCTACTCCATTTATTTCACTATGTTATGTCCAAGAACCACTCTTTACACTGAATCATCCTCGATAATAGGAGTGTTGCATTTTTGGCCATAAAAGTCCTCAAATGGACACATCTTCAGTGATTATTAATACTCATTATTGCATGCAAACTCCATCAATGGTATTAAGTCTTCCCACGGCTTTGGCTAATGCATATCATACATCCTCAACATGTAATCTAAAATTATATTTACCATTTTTGTTTGACCATTTGTTTGAGAATCATATGTTGTAATAAAATCTATATGGCTTCCAAAACTACTAAACATTTCCTTCAAAAAGTTGGAAGTGAACTTCGCATCCCAATCTCAAATGATATTCTTAGGTATTCCATGCAATTTGAATATTTCCTTCATGAAAACAAGAGCTATTTCAATGAATATTCTTGTGGACTTGAAAACTATAAAGTCATCTTCCTTACTAAATTTGTATACTTCCACCATGATGGCATCATGTTGTTTGGTTGTCTTTAGTAATCCCATAATGAATTTCATATATATCACTTCCCATTTCCACTCAAGGATTGGGATCATCTTTAAAAATCCTATTGAGTGTTTGTATTTGACTTTGACTTGTTGTTATTCCAATCATTTATAAATGTACTTAGAAACTTTCTTCTTTATCGCTGGCCAATAGTATGATTTCCTTATGGATGCTATCCTTTTCTAATAGATAGGATGTCCCACGTAAGGTATTTTATGAAACTCATCCATTATGAGATTCTTCAATTCATTCACACTAGGCACATACCACATGTCTTTGAACAACAACATACCACCATCAATGAGTCTACAACTCTTGCTCATTGATCCCTCTAGTTCTTGTTGTAAGCACTTCTTCACATGGTGGAAATTATTCTCATGTGTTAATTCCTCTTTGATCCTTTTCTTGGGGTCAAAATCACAAGTGCTTACACCTTGGGGTTGATGGCTAAGGACCAATATCACCCCACTAACATCATGTATTTCTGTTGTATACCTCTTGGGATTTTCCCTAAGACCCAACATACTAATGCCATAGTTCTACTACCACGGTTGTACACTAGTCCCACTCTCTTCCTTCTCACACATGTAATGTGTCATCTAGGCCTTGACCAAAACCAATGGTAATGTGGACCCCAAAAAATGATGGTTTTGATATGGGAAAGGGGGACCCCCAATTAATTTCAGTGATTGATTAGAGACACGAAGGTTAGCATTAATTCAAACTACAACCCCCTGTAGGTTAGTGTTAGCTACAATGAGACCCCCTCAATTGATCTCAACCATCGATCTCCAAGCGAATCTCCACATAGTTTCTTGGAAATCCCTATGGCCTAGAGACTTGTAAACGCACAATGGTCCACCCCCAATACATGGTATTCGAAGCCACGTCACCCTAACAACATTGTATTCGAATCCACGTCACACTAATAAAAGACCCAGTGATAGAATAAAAGACCCTCAAATCGTACATGTTATAGGAAATTTTGCAAATATTATGATGGAAAGAGTCATTTCTACTATATATTCACATCTTGGTAGCCTACTAGTCAATGTGAAAATCAACCACACAATTGTTCCCAACACATTGTTTTACCTTGGTGTTGCTATCAATGTGATTTCCCACGAGACCAAAAAATCCCTAGGAATTTCAAGTCTTATACAAACCCCCATAGTATTACAAATTTCTAACTCATCTACCATCAAACCATAAGTGATCTTGGAAGATGTAGTAATATCCATGGATACATGACAGTATCTTGTTTATTTCATGGATGTGAGAACCAAGTCTTCCATGGGGGACTATCATTTAATCTTAGGAAGGCCATGATATGCCATTTCATATGCATATATCAACTATAGATCCATGAACATCAAAATATCTCCCAATACTAATAAACAACTTACCCTATAACCTCCTACTAAGCCATCATTGATTTGAAAATTATATTTTCAATAAATGGATGGGAACATGAAGAGGACTCAGTTTCACATAAGGTACATACCATATAGCAATATTTTTCCTTTAGAGACAAAATTGAGAATGAAGAAATTGGTGATTTTATAGGCTCCTTCTCCTCGTCCAACTCACACATTCTCACCCACATAATGGACCATGAAATCTAGGCTTCTCTTCTTATGACATATGCATCACTTATAAAACATAATTCCTCTTCTAAATAAGAACAAAAATTATATTTGGAAACCAAAATAATAGGCTTTGGAAAATCATTGAAGATCAATCAAGGGCTAATAGAATAGCATAAGGGACAATTAATTAAGGTTTTACAAAATCATAGTGATGCTTTTTCCTGGGAGTAAACTCATATGAAATGGATCTGTCTTTTTTTTTTCACTCGTCATATCTATATTAAGGAGGACTCCAGAGAACCTAAGTGATGAATAAATCCTACTTTGTGGGGCATGGTCAAAGAAGAGGTACATAAATTTCTTTCACATAATTTCATTTACCCCATTTTTGAATGCCAAAGGTTCTACCCTCTTATCATCACACCTAAAACAAATGGATATTGGAGGTTTTTTTTTATTACAAAGAATTGGACAAAAATCCACATGCAAATATTAGTTCCCACTGCCATCCACTGACACATTGGTGGGAAATAAGTGTTTTTGTATCTTCATTGGGGTTTAGTGGATATATGTGTGTGTGTGTGTGTGTGTGTGTGTGTGTGTTTGTGTGTGTTTAGTGCAATTCAATGAGCTGCTAGAAATATTGAGGAGATCTTCATGATTACTTTGGGTACAATATATGTGATCCAGTATAGGCTCGAGTCACTTTAGGAAAATACAATAGATTTACTAAGAGTCCATTAGAGGAAGGAATATTTGACATTTATCTTTGTAGACTTCCCTAAGATACATTTTCTTGCATTTTTTCTCCCTTTATTTTATGCTTATGGTAAAAATTAATTATATTGTGTGTATGCATGTAAATGGTTAATTATTTATATACATGGAGGATTGTAATATGCATTATTAATACTTGAAATCTATATCTTGCGAGTTATTATTTAGAACAAGGAATCTCAAAATCTCAACATATGATAATTGTAGGATAAAAGTAACTTATGCATGTAAAAGATAAGTATAATTTTTTGTTAAATTTAGAATGGCATGAGGTGTTCTATGCTTAATGAAAATTTACTTCAATATTCTTGAGGCTTGATTCAAATAAGTAATCACATAAACATGAAAGTAAAATGTTGATAGAACACAATAATAGATCAATAGAAGAGATGCCCATAATATAGATCAGATTTTACAATTCTTCTTGTCCAGAAAAGATATAGGATAATGTGCATTATGAAAATCAACAAAATCTTTCTTAGATCATCCAACCCTCCAAGTTTCACACCCACAACCCTCAAATATAGCTCATCAAAATTCAACACTGGTCAACCAAAAGTTAACATATAAAAGTCAACGCAGGAAAGGAAACATAAAGTCAACGCTGCAGATTAAGGTTTTTTCAAACTGCTCCTCTTTCCTCAATTTTTGTACCCAATTGTATGGAATTCAAAAATCGAAATTTCAGCCAAGGTTGGAGGTCAAACAGTCAAGGGTTAACCACGATCAACGCTAGCCAACGCTCAGAAAAACAACCCTAAACAAATCAGGTGAAGGAAAGAGGCCTCCAAAGGCTATTGAACGAATCGGATCACAATGAGAGAATGTGTGATGAGTGGGTGAGAAAATAACCTTCAATTCTCTCCAATTTATATCCATTAGTGAGGGTGTGTGACACATCTATTAGGCTTGTCAGTCTACATTACAAATTTCCGCGACCTTGCACATGTGTGGAAAATAAAATCAAAATATATGTTCTTCTCATCCAAACAAGATGATATTTAGATCAACCTTGCACCTCTCCGAAAGAGGAATCCAGAAAAAATATGATCATCATCATATGAGGAGTGCAACATGGGTTTTGGACCTAGTTGCCCAAAATTAACATTTTTTTTCCATATGTATAGGCTAAAGCTAGAATAAAAATATGATAAAAAATTACATATATTAGGGATGTAGAATTAAATTATAATTGGTCAAAATAATACACATGAAGCAATACAATGGAATTATGTTGTGGTCATACATTTATATTGAGGTGAGAAAAAATGACAAGGCCAAGAAATATGATCTAATATACAGTCACCTACTATGTAAATTAGCTTAGGTAACATGAGGATTAAATAAGACACTAGCTATTCAAACAGTGTGTAAACATTATAATTGATCATATTTCGAGAGTACTAGTAAAATTCCATGAAAATATGCATTGAGAGAGGTCAAAAATGAAATCATTATACCTTAATATGTATGCAACCACCCCTATAAGAATATAAATTTTTCTTTTAATGACAAGATGTAAAAATAAGTATATTGAGGAGGTTTCAAAAAGGAAGGAAAGATTCTAAATGTGATGTTCAATATTAGTGATATATATCTTATAAGTTGTCTTATGGAGGAAGGAAAAGATTGAATTTGCAAAATAACAAATTCGAATGATGATAAGATAGTGTAGCTCTCATAATCATAACTAATTTGCAAAGATGAAATGAACAAAAAAATAAAGTAATAAAAAAATGTTATGTAGATGATAAGGTGAGTTAAGTGTGAGTTTCATAAAGAAAGGATGGGGTTCCACTTGTAGAGTATAAGGATGTAACCAGCTCCCACCCCATAGCCATATCGGGTCAAGGAAGGTGCTACCTATTCATTTTGACTTGATCTTCAAGGTCATATATAAATATGGGTTTAGCCATAACTTAATTTTTTCAAGTATTCAAATTATAAATTTGATATTACAATTGTGATCAACTCGTCGAGATCATTTTGGTGATATAAATTTTATCTCAATCTCAGTGTTGAATCAAAATTTATACCGGTTAGAGGTGTCAACCTATTAACATAGGCCATTTCATCACAAGGATGTCGTTTGGCACCTACGTGGCTTCCACCCTACTCTCGTGGCACTGCCACACAATTCATGGATGGGTTATTGGTAGACCATGCCATGAGGCCCATGCTTCCATCCAATGTCTCATGTATCGAAGGTGGGGCCAACTATTCCATGTTATCTTGAAATATTAGCATCACAGTTTCCTTATCACCTCCCTCAACAAGATCCAAGATCTATGACATCGACTCAATGTCCTTAGTGCTCGAGGTGGAGCCCATCGATACATGTTATCCTGGAATCTTAGCGTTGAGATTCTTTGCCTCTCTCTACTCGTAAACAAATTGAAAAATGTTGAGTTTTGAGCTCTAGGGTTTCAGATTTGAAATTTGTGCTTTACTTCGTTACTATTATGTGTCAAGGAGAAGCTCCAGGGTTTGATATTTGAGATTTGTGCTTTACTTCATTATTATTATGTGTCAAGGAGAATCTTGCTTGACCATATCATCTTGGTATCTTAACATTGAGATTTCTCGAGTATCCTTGTACATGAACACCTTGGGGCTAATGGCTAAGGACCAATATCACCCCACTAACATCAAGTCTTTCCATAGTCTACCACTTGGTATTTTCACTAAGATCCAACACAATAATTCCATAGTTCTACTACCACGGTTCTACAATAGTCCCACTCTCTTCCTTCTCACACATATAATGTTTCATCCTAGGCCTTGACCAAAACCAATGGTAATCTAGAACCCCAACAATGATGGTTTTGATATGGGAAAGCCCACCCCCCCGCCTCAATTAAACTTAGTGATTGATTAGATACATGCAGATTAGCGTTAATTCAAACTACAACCCCCTACAGGTTTGTGTTAGCCACAACGATACCCCGTCAATCGATCTCCACCATTGATCTCCAAGAAACCCTCCACATAGTTTCTTGGAAATCCCTATAGCCTAGAGACTTGTAAACCAGCTAGGGTCCACCCCCAAGCCATGTTTTTCGAAGCCACATCATCCAAGAAAAGACCCAACAATATAAGAAAATACCCTCAAATCGTACATGTTATAGGAAGTATGTCAATTATTATGATGGGAAGAGTCATTTCTACTATATATTCACAACTTGGTAGCCTATTAGTGAATGTGAAAATAAACCACATAGCTCTTCCCAACACATTATTTGACCTTGGTGCTGCTATCAATGTGATGACCCACGAGAAAACAAAATCCCTAGGACTTTCAAGTCTTAGACAAACCCCCATAGTATTATTGGTCCAACCAGATCTGCAAAATTACAATGCTAGAAAAAAATAGAGAACTCAAAGAATATAAAACCACAAAGAAACTTGTTTTATTAAAACAGAGAATAACTTTAGAAGCTACATTGTGGTGGACAATCTGTCCTTTTACAAACTGAGGCTTGTTATTTATAGCCTTTTTGGAGTTACAATACCATGTGTAGATACCATAGGTGGATACCATGGGTCAATACCATGGGTAGATACCATTTACAATACCATGGGACAATACCATGGGTAGATACCACTTACAATACCATGGGTAAATTCCATGTGTAGATGAATACCATGTGTGGATACATACCATGGGTGGATGAATATCATGGATAGATGTCACTTACAATACCATGGGAAATAAATACAATGGGTGGATGAATACCATGGGTCAATTAAATTTACAATACCATGGGTAAATTCCATGGGTGGATGGATAACATGGGTAGATGAATACCATGGGTGGATGCCATTTTCCATTCGGATCATTCCTCCCTCCTTAAGAAGCAATGGTCCCCATTGCGTGAAGTTCCCTCCTGAGAAGCCTTTGTTGAATATGAAGAGCCACTGAAGAGAATTGTTTTGTATAGTTAACCCATAACTGTGATGAGCAAAGATTCGAGGATAGAGATACCCTATAATGCTTGTGACCAACTATGATATTGATAGTGTGCGGCCTAAAAAATGGACTTCGATGAAGTGTGGGTTTGTGGATGAACCAAAACCATGAAAAAAAAGATCCGAGGATAGAGATACCCTATAAATCTTGTGACCAACTGTGTTACTAACAATGTGCGACCTAGAAAATGGACTTCGATGAGAAGGATTTTGTGCGGTTGACCCATAATCGTGATGCTGATTGTTAATGACGTAGTAGGTGCCTACATATCTTGGGGTGAGAGAGAACGTCTCAAAATAACCCAAGCCAAATTCTGCTATGCTAAAATTGATGAATGTGAAGCAGGTGCCTACTAAAGCGAGGTGGGAGGGCACGTCTCCAAAGGGAACCCGCTTCGAATGTTGCTCCAAATTTAAAATGAACATAACTCGGTCGATATAACTCAGAATATTTATTATAACATATTTTTGGAAATGGAATGATCATTTTTCATCTTCTCATGTGTTTGAAATCAATATCTGAAGAACCTAGACTCTCAGATTCGCGTTGGAACTATCCCGCCGTCAAAAAATTTCTAAAAAAATAGCTGATTTTAAATCAATGATAACTCCCTCGTCTGGACTCCGATTTGACTGAATTTTTTTTGAAATAGTATTATTTTTCAAGAGGAGCTTAGATATAAAACCATTTATCTGAAATTTCATACTTAAAACTGCAATAAAAGACGGGAGAACCGCCATCCATGAATTGTCATCAAAACAATTGCTCCAACATTACTGATTTTGAATGAGCGATATCTCCTTCATCCGAACTCCAATTCAGCCGATTTTTTTTTTGAATTTGGGTATTTTTTCACAAGGAATCCAAATCTATTATTTTTATTTTGTAAAATTTCCACCAAAAGTTTCAGATCTGATCCGCAAACTCGTCGCCCAAAAAATTCATCGAGTTTGCTGAAGATTGCTGCAAAACATTGAAATTGAAATATGCTTCAAACCCTCATTCCCACAGATTCATAACCTGAATCTGATACCACTGATCCAGATCTTGGGAGGAGGCCCAAAGATCTAAAAATTTGAAATGGATCTGACCAGATCTGCAAAATTACAATGCTAGAAAAAAACAGAGAACACAAAGAAAATAAAACCACAAAGAAACTTGTTTTATTAAAACATAGAATAACTTTAGAAGCTACATTGTGGTGGAAAATTTGTCCTTTTACAAACTGGGGCTTGTTATTTATAGCCTTTTTTGAGTTACAATACCATGTGTAGATACCATAGGTGGATACCATGGGTAGATACCACTTACAATACCATGGGTCAATACCATGGGTAGATACCACTTACAATACCATGGGTAAATCCCATGTGTATATGAATACCATGTGTGGATACATACCATGGCTGGATGAATATCATGGATAGATGTCACTTACAATACCGTGGGCAAATAAATACCATGGGTCAATGACATTTACAATACCATGGGTAAGTTCCATGGGTGGATGGATAACATGGGTATATGAATACCATGGGTGGATGCGATTTTCCATTCGGATCAATTGCAAATTTCTAACTCATCTACCATCAAACCATAAGGGATCTTGGAAGATGTAGTAATCTCCATGGATTCATGGCAGTATCTTGTTTATTTCATGGATGTGCAAACCAATTCTTCCATGGGGGAGTATCCTTTAATCTTAGGTAGGCCATGATTGGCCATTGCATATGCATATATCAACTACAGATCCATGAACATGAAAATATCTCACAATACTAATAAACAACTTGCCCTATATCCTCCTATTAATCCGTCATTGATCCGAAAATTATATTTTCAATAAATGGAGGAGAACATGATGAGGATTTAGTTTCACATCAAATACTTACCATAGAATAATATTTTTCCTTTAGAGACAAAATTGAGAATGAAGAAATTGGTGATTTTATAGCTTCCTTCTCCTCGTACAACTCACACATTCTCACCCACATAATGGACCCTGAAATCTAGGCTTCTCTTCTTATGACATATGCATTACTTAAAAAACATCATTCCTCTTCTAAATAAGAACAAATATTAAATTTGGAAACCATAAGAATAGGCCTTGGAAAATCATTCAAGATCAATCAAGGGCTAATGAAATAGCATAAGGGATAATTAATTAAGGTTTTACAAAAGAATAGTGATGCTTTTTCCTAGGACTAAACTGATATGAAATGGATCCATCTTGTTTTTTTCACTCATAATATATATATTAAGGAGGACTCCAGAGAACCTAAGTGATGAATAAATCAAACTTCGTGGGACATGGTCAAAGAAAAGCTACACAAATTTCTTTCAAATAATTTCATTTACCCCATTTTTTAATGCCAAAGGTTCTACCCTCTTGTCATCACACCTAAAACGAATGGATATTGGAGGTTTTTTGTTGATTACAAATAACTGGACAAAAATCCACATGCAAGGACTAGTTCCCACTACCATCCATTAACTAGGTATTGGACACATTGGTGGGAAAGAAGTGTTTTTATATCTTCAATTGATTTAGTGGATACAATTATATTACATTGCTCTAGAGGACTAGGAAAAAACTGCATTTACTTTCCCTTGGGGGGGATTTTCCTATTGTGTTATACCATTTGGACTTCATAATGCTCCTACAACTCTTCAAGCAGCTATAATTGGAATATTCTCTTACTTAATAGATGATTTTTTGGAAATTTACATGGATGAATTTAAAACCTATGGTGATGAATTGGTTAGAATGTGAAGCTTTCTAATCCATCTAAATATAAGTGTGTAGGCTATCCTACAAAGTAAATGAATAATTATACCCATGTTGGGGGTTACAACATTAAACTTCCTAAGCCAACTAGGTAGAAGTTTGTTATTTCAATTTTGCATGTGTGACCTTTAAATTCTTCCCAATTAATCCTCATTTGAATTTAATAGATTGTATTAACATATACAATTCATGATAATTCACAAGTTCCATATAGACACTGAATTGATAATTAAAGATGTAGTTTCTTATTTATATCCTAACTAATTAGGATGTAATTGAAAACACTGTCACAAACTAGGCCTTCGAAAAGAAGAAAAATTTATATATGGATCGAGAAGGAATTATAACTACCTTACATGCCACTCCCTTGCACCTAGATTAAACCAATGTGAACCTTCATGATCATTGTAAGAGTGAAATGTTGGCCTCACTCATTGAGTGAGGTGATGGCAGCCTTAATGCGATAATTCTCACCCCATCCTTGAGGTATCTATTCTACATTATTAATATAAAATGTGGGAATTTTATCAAAGTGAAAAAATTAATTGGCACTGAAAAAATAATTGGGAAGGGATCATCTTAGTAAATAGGCAAATCCAAACAAATGTAAACTTGGAATGCTTAATGATTTGAAAAATATGCAATTTCAAGAACATGAAAAAGTCATAGGAAATTGGGATAAATCGATGAGTTTTTCAATATTGGCTATAATCGTAAAAATATTACAAATTCAAAACTAAAGCATCATAGTTGATGAAAAAAGTCATAATATCACATTTCTTAAAAGTAGGCATAGTCTCTATCATCTAGTCATGCCTGATGTGACTACAATTGACATCAATATATGAGAAGTATTGTTAATAATTATCTATGAGAAGTATTGTTAATAAATATCTAAAAAATAAACCAAAAACTATATTAAATTGCCATGAAGAAACTGTAATATTCCCAAACGGGGAAGCAACAATATATGAACACAATAATGGAAAGAATAGTGAATAAATCAACACACCATGATATGAGACAAATGTACAACCATCTTATTAAACATATCAGCAAATAATAGGCACAAGATCTTGAGGATCTAGTCACTCAAGCAATACAAAACAAACCTCCACAAGAAAATATGTCAATACATGAGAAATAGATGTCATACAAATGCCCTGAGATATGACAATGCAGTTTTAGGGCATAAAATACTGCATAAAGGTGGATCAATGTAGATATTCTATTATATAGCTCAAATAATGCTACGAGTGAAGATCTAGCCTCCTAGACACCTTTCCAAGGGAACCCGGAAAGGGTTTCCAGAAATACACCCAAATACAAATGGTGATCTACATCCCTAGGCTAAAGAATCACTGCAACTGAAGCCCATAAAATAGAAGGCTGAAATAATATGGATCTGATGTAGATCTCCTCCAAAGGTAACCTCCAATGAAAGGCTGAACCCTTCACCTCTAAGAAAACACTCTAAAAGAGCCAAGAGATCCTCCTCTGAAACAACCCTCCAGAATAACGCAATTTCTAGCTAAAACTACACTGTCATTGGATGTGATAGCTTGGCCTCATGCCAAATATCTAAAATATGCTCAAGATCCTCCCTTTCTGATCTCCCAATGGAAGGAATCCTTCCTCCACTACAAAACTAGCTCAGAAAGTGGGTTTCTCAACCCTCCACTGCAACACCCTGCAACACCACAAAAATATGAACAGAAACTGTGTTTTAGCTAAAAAATAAAGCTTGTCCAAAATTTTGGATGTGTGGAAATGATAAATCAATACTCTCCCAAGAGGCCTCTCAAGGAAAGAGGTGGGATTCCAGACTAGGAACACCCTGTGCTAAACAACAAAAGAAATATTAGCTAAACAGTTGAAGAGAGCACAAGTCTAAACATGCATATCAAAATAATAATCATAACATAAAACTAATATGGCTTCCATCCTCTTCCTTATAAACAATGTGAGCCTTCTCACCTTGGGTCCCACTCATTAGGGTTTCCACCATCATGCAAGCAGTCTCCCTCCAAAACTGCGTTTTCCCACCATTAATGCCACTACTCCATAATAGCGATGTTTGATTTGGTCAAAGTTGACCCAGTCTTCATGATCTAACTCCTTTTCACACCTAAGGGTCATCAATCCAGCTTTTATATGACCTTCATTCACACTAGGAGTGTCTTTTATTCCTACTAAGGAGATTTATGGGTCTCCATACCCTCTTATTCCACTATCTAAGAGAAAGATCAAAATTTAATATCCCAATTAGTTGTATGCTAATTTAGGAATATTACAAAAACCCTTCATGAATTAGGCAATAAATTTCCAATTGTGGTGCTACAAAAACCATTATTAACACAACCAACATGAGAATTAAAATATTTGAAAAGGAATAAGGGAAAATGGTTGCATCCTTGTGTAAAAAGAATACAATCAATTATTTTCAAATATATGAAAGGAAAGGCATATCAATAATGTGAAACTTGAAATTGCAGGGCTAAACATGCTATCTACTATCAATGTAAGAGCTACAACAACAAATAAAGGTAGTAATTAATTTCTTTGCATGAAATTTTTCCCTAAGCACTTTTTGATTATCAAATACTTTTTTCAAATAGTAATTAAGTTCTTAGAATTAAATTTTTCCCTAAGCACTTTTTGATTATCAAGTATTTTTTCATTTTTGATGTAGGAAACTTGATCCTGAAACTTCTAATATATTCATCTAATGTTTATTGGTTAGGGAAAAAACTAACCTTTGCATACCTACCAATTAAAAAATATAAAGAAAAAATTTTCACCTGCAATAGCCAATGTCAAAGAATGTATGAGAAATAAGATTCTAGGTCCATCTTTTGTTCTATAGGTTGAAGTATCTTGCTAAATATATGAAAAATAAACAACAAAAACCATAACATGTACTTATGTAAGGCTTGAAAAACAGCAAGGACTATGTCACATAATTTCCCTAAACGTGTCGATCTTTTTAAGAAAAGAGGAAATCTCAATGTTCTTAAGATATTTTTTTAAAATAAGATATCCCTAATGATATATATGAAGGAAATAAAAAGAGGATTTCCGCCCCCAAAAAAGTGATTATTCCGATAGTGAAATCATATATTGAAATTAAGCATTATAGTAGTTAAGTTCAAATTAGATTTTTAAAAGAATATCCACTCAAATTTTTACATCTCCCAAGAAATGAAAATGATCCAGGTGGAAATCAGTGGCCACACACCTATTCCATTTGGACCAGCACCATCAATTCTGTAGCTTTTCACATTCAGCACAACTTACTATTTTTAGCAAGTTTTCGGGTCCTGCACTCCCAGAGAAGTTTTGGGGCCTTAATGATCCAGGTGGATATTGGTGGCCACCCACCTATTCCATTTGAACCCCAACCATCAGTTATTTTAATTTTTTAGTTTCGGCACAACTTACTATTTTTAGCAGTTTTTCGGGTCTTGAACTTCCAGGGCCGTTTTGAGGCCCTAAACGACGTTTTTTGGGCATCGTTCCTCCATATAATATAATTCCGTTCCAAAATTGATATTCACGGCAACATTTTTAGTCCTCTGATATATCTTTCTATTGATGTATCATGTGCTTCAAACAAAGATAGTATGCCAAAGTTACGTCCCCATGAAGTTGAAACACCAATTTACCCAAATGCGGCCCATAGTTTTGGCGCTTCATCTCCTAGGCTTAGATTTTTGGAAGTTTAGAGTTATCCATTGTTTCTCAATAATAAATAAGCCCTCGAGCCTCATTTTAACATAGTTCAGAGGTCTGTAGCCACCACATCTCTTCTCAGAGATTCACTACCAACACCCTAGCTATTTTATTTCCATTATGTCTGTAAGCTTATTTCAGTCATTCCTTTATTAATAAAATGAAGAATTATTTCTGTTGCATCTCTATATTCATGGTTATTTTTGTATTCTGTTGCGTTCCTGCATAAATTTGGATCATAAAACATATTATTGTACAAGTTTCATTTTAATGGCACAACTAACCTTAACCATTATCATTGGCTTGTAGGACAATGAATGCATATTTAATTAAAAAATTAAGTTTTAGAGTGTGAAAAATATTGATAATTCACCCATAAGATTTTATTCTCCACAAATGATACCATTTCTAAAAACTCTACTAAAAAACATATAATCCATTAGTTGCCACATCATTATATACCACTCTAAGATTGTAGAAGGAGAATCAGAGAGTGTGTCCCGTGTTTATTTCTTGATTTCAAAACAAAATTATGTAACATTAAGGGATATTTCAATATATTTTGACTATTAAACATGTGTTATAAGCCTTCTTAAATTATCTTGTGAGACCTAAGAAAGGCATGGATTTAAGGTACTTTTAAAACTCTTCAGAAAAATGAAGTCATAAAGTTGTGGGCATCATCTTGAATATATAAATGCACGTTAGATACTTTCTTTGATTATTTAAACATTAATATGGATATAAGATCTTCATCATAATATTTATTAAATTAACTTGAATTTAAGATGACTTTGTTTAAGCTTTAAAGTCTTCCCTAGTTTTTTTCCATGGGGTTTAGAATAAAATATGATGGAGTGTATTGTTAAGGAACTTTTTGATGTGAAGGTCATTAGTTCTAAACTTCATGGGAAAAATATAGCCAATTTAAGGGATGGTGTGGCTTAGTTTGAGCATAATCCCTGAGTGATTTTTTATGGCCTAGATGCCCTTGGCTTGGAGTTTTTCAAGCCAAATGTTAAGTGTGGATTCATATTAGGAATCACACAACTTTGTAAACAGAAAAACATGTTCACTATTGTTTAATATTTCTTCCATGGCATTGAAAAAATCCACTCTAATTGAGTTCTTGCTCAGAATCATTACCCCAAAAAAAATGAAAACCCACTAATTTAATGAACTATTTGAGAAATCATAATAAAATCCAAATAGAAATGACAAGTAAAAACTTCTAAAATTCTTGAATTTTGAAGCTAATACAACTGGAAACCTAAGGCCCGGTGATTTTCTAGAAAAAATCACTAGTGTATCACATAAACTAGCGAAATTGAATCAAATATGCACAAGTTTTACCAAATATATTTAAAAAAATGTTTAAACCTCATAGAGTTAATTATGATAGGCATATCCTAACATGAATGCATGAAAGTTTATCAAAATGAAACAATGTTATGAAAAATGAGGAGAAGAATATTCCTTATGTCTAATTTCAAGTAGAAAAGGAACTGCAAGGTTCTATGAATTTAAGGAAAAAAGGCACACCTAGTCAAAATATCATAATGATATCAAAATTTTCTCAAACTTTTGGATAAGTTATCATGATTAGCATATAACTTACTCACCCTCACTTAAGTGTTGTCTTGTTGCTTTTTTTTCCTAACAAATTTCCACCATGTTGTGTTTAACAAAAAAATGGGTGGCTAAGCCACGCCATCTCCTTTTATTATTGAGGCTTGTTGCCCTGATATCCAAAGATCTTAATATCCATTTGACATACATAATAATATATGAAAAAACCTAGCTTTTTTTCCTTGATACACATTGGTTAAACTCATTCAATGGCATGGAATTTGTCAATTTTAAAAAATGAAAAGAAGTAATTTGAATAACTTCACAAGCATAAATACAATTTAGTCATCACAAATCCATTGATCAGGCTTAGCTATATTTATTCATAGGCCTTAGTAACCATCTAAGTGAGCATAGACACAAAAATTTTCACATCCTTCATGTACATAACATTGAATAACATAGTTCAGACATATATTAAATTCATAAAATTTAAAATATCATGCAAGTCATGAGATTATGATCTTCGCCATCCAAGAATTCATCAACATTTAAGAATACACAAGAGGTCACATATACATATGAAATTTATGGAGCACCATAGTTCATAACTCAATATGTCAATGCATTTGACTTATTTGAGTGTGAAAATATGGCTAGAAATTGAAGGATGGATTTCAACTCTCCACCCAGTCATAGGCCAACTACGCTGCAAATTTATTGCAATTTACCACCCCTAATCCATATGCAAAGCTTGAGTGGATGCTTGCTTGGGGAAAATTCACACCAAGCTTGGTAAGAACTCAGGAGATGGAGTCCATTTTCTTGGTGGTTTCTAAAAATCCCCATGGTATAAATCACCACAATGACTCACATACTCCTATGATTCTATTCATTGAGCTTAACCCAACGTACAAATGGGGAATTTCTTAGTCAAGGAAGTTGAATCAAGATTTCATGTGATCTCCCAACTATCTTTTCATAGCAAGCACCATAGGGATATGTAGTCCACTAACCATGTGGTTGACAACTCTCTCTCAAAAGCACCACAATTATTCAAATTTCCCTGTCTAGATGGTTAATAGTTATACATCTAGCACCATAGTGATTTTGATATCAACTAAGCCCCCCACTAACTAGTTACGTTTGGAAACACGTGTATTCAAATGGACTTAATGAAATTAATAAATGGAATAACACCCCAATTTTAGAGCATAGGTATTAGTTATAACTCTAGCATTTCTCCATGTACTCCATGCCCAACGTACAATGAATTATCTTTCTTAAATCACAACCTCTTTTCCATCATTCAATTTTCTATTTTCATTCATGTTTTAACTTATCTATTTCCTTCCTTGTGTCTCTTCATGTACGTGTGAGAATGTGACCCCATCCTTGCATTTTTTTAAGGAACAATAAAATTATGGGCACCTTCCCCCCCATCCAACCATGTATCATTATATGTATGGAAGTGGTTTAGTTAGTTATGCCACCACCTATGAGGGTGAGTGAGATGTCCTCGACTTCAATACTCTCCCTCAGACTTGGATCTGTGTGTCCCTCCCTTCAAGTGAACATTTAATTTATTTTCAAGAAATGAAATGAATAAATTAATGATTCTTAATATTTTTCCCATCTAGCGACAAATTCCACGTTGGATTCATTTTTTTATCACTCATACAAAAGAAAGGGTAAAAGGAAGGAATGTTACAAACCCCACCCCCTTAAAGGAGAACTACCCTCAATATTTTGTACTAGAAAGAAAAATAACAAAATTGAGCTTTATAATCACAACCCTTTCTTCTGTTTATGCATTAAAAAAAAATGGTACAATATCCGCATTTTTTCAACATATTTCCAAGGTTATTCATTGTGTCTAAATTGCTTTTGCTTCTCTTTGACCTGCTCTATTACTTGTTTTAGGATCACAATCTCTCTCTAGTCCAAGATGCACAATGATTTTGGTTGGAATTCTCCCTTCTATTCCATATGTATCAAAGACCAATCAATTACATTTTTAGTGTCATGTACATACCTTTTTAAGCAAAGAAATGTGAAATAAATCATGCAATTTTACTATGGATGGTAAGGATAGTTTGTAAGCTATTGGCCCCATTCCTTCTAAGATCCGAAATGGTCCAAAAAATCTGGGTACTATTTTAGTAAAAAACCGCACTCTTGGTGAGCTCTTCCTTGGTATAATATGGATATATACATTTTCTCCCACTTGGAATTCTTGTGCATTCTTTGTTGGTAAACATAATTCTTTTTCCTATCCTAGATGCTTTCAATTTCTTATTAATATTGATTTATTCCTACTCCCTTTATTTCACTATGTTAGGTCCACGAACCACTGCTTAAAATGAATCATCCTCTATTAATATGAGTGTTACAGTTTTGGCCATAAAATTCCTCAAATGGATTCATCTTCAGTGATTATTGATACCCATTATTGCATGAAAACTCCATCAATGGTATTAATTCTTCCCACGCCTTTGGCTAATGTATATCATACATCCTCAAAATTTAATATAAAATTATATTTACCATTTTTGTTTGACCATTTGTTTGAGAATCATATATTGTAATAAAATCTATCTGGCTTCCAAAACTAGTAAACATTTCTTTTGAAAAGTTGGAAGTAAACTTGGAATCCCAATCTCAAATGATATTCTTTGAATATTTCCTTCATGAATATAGGAGTTATTTCAGTGACTATTCTGGTGGACTTGACAACTATAAAGTCATCTTCCTTACTTAATTTGTATATTACCACCATGATGGCATCATTTTATTTGTTTGTCTTCAGTAATAATGAAGTCCATATATACGACTTCCCATTTCAACTCAAGTATTGGGATCATCTACAAAAATCCTATTGAGTATTTGTATTTTACTTTGACTTGTTGGTATTCCAATCATTTATAAATGTACTTAGAAACATTCTTCTTTATCCCTCGCCAATTGTATGATTTATTTATGGATGATATCCTTTTCTAAAAGATAGGATGTCCCATGTAAGGTATTTTATGAAACTTATCCATTATGAGCTTCTTCGATTCATTCACACTAGGCACATACCACGTGTCTTTGGACCACAAAATACCACCATCAATGAGATTTCAACTATTTCTCATTGATCCCTCTAGTTATTATTGTAAGCACTTCTTCACATGGTGGAAATTATTCTCATGTGTCAGTTCCTCTTTGATCCTTTTCTTGGGGTCAAAATCACAAGTGCTTAAAGATACCAAGAATGCTACTTGTATATTTCTATTGAGTTCATATGTTACCCAAATTTCCTTTCCCTTGAAAATTTTTATTTCAAAATCAAATTAACTGATTAAATTTGATGATATAGCTTGTATAGCACTTTACTTAAGTTGATCAAGGAAATATCTTAGTCCTCCATGATTTTACATCAATACAAATATTTTTCCAAGCAAGTAGTGCCTCAAAATCTTATCATATTCCCCTTGTGCATTAGGACTCCATCTATTCCTACCATATAGGCATATGTGTAGACCACAAATTCCTTTTCTGATATGATATCATTAAAATAGGTGTGCGTGTGAGAAATTTATCAACCTATTATAAAAACAAATTGCACTATGATGTCCATTAAAACTTGACTTCTTTCCTTTGTAGGCCTATGATTGGATGCCAAATATTGGAAAAATATTGAATGAACCATTAGTAACATATAGCCAATCCCATAAAGGATCTAACATCCATACATTTTAGGGAGTGGTCCTAAGTCTATTAAGACTTGCGGTAATGGTATTGTTCTAAGATATTTGGGTTGTGTGGGGGAGGTCGTGGGTTCGACCAGGACCTCCACCCAAAACTTTTTCTCCATTATATAAAACCCAACCATTGTTAAAATTAGACCCACCAAAATGACAAACCATAAAAACCCATTTCATAAAAATAACCATACTAAACTTCTTCATTAATATTTGCATATGATTCATCAACCAACTAATATTTTAGGAACGGGAAGCACATAATTTGTAAAATTTCTACATTTTGAAAAGCACAAGGTAGAAAACATGGTATTTCTCTTAGGTATTTTAATCCTTGTGCTTCTCATCTATTAATCCCTAAATGAAGTAAAAGAAAACAAATAGAACCTTAATCATGGTCCATATAGTGGTGATGAAAGCACAATACCTTATACAAAACACTAACTATTTATCCCAAACAATCGAAATGATCCAAACCACTGATACAATTTCTGACCTTCCAGAGTTGTAACTTAAATATATAGCTTCAAAATTGTCCAGTGAATATGGAAACAAGTGTGGAACAAAAACACTAAAAAACGGTTGAATGAGTGAGAATTATGAGATTGTGTTAAGAAGATATTGTTTGGAAGAAAAAATTTATAAGGAGAAAAATAAAATTCATGTCATTAATGTACTCATTGCTGGCTATCCCAAATGTACCATATACATGAATTTAAATAATAACATAATATATGGCCTACCTACTAATATGAAAAATTGCCTCATCTGTGGGGCAGGAGGATTGCATATTATAATCGATATTCTAATTAGTACAACCTACACATTTTGTTACACTATAGACAGTGATCCTAAGGAAAAATAAGGCCATTGTGAGGGATGCATGATTTTTTAGATTCATGTTTAATCCATAAAAGGTTTGAATACAAATATTTCAATAGATGCATGGGTTAAATTATTAAGTATAATTTCTCATGAACTAACTACCTTGTTATCTTATGCTTTCCATTCCTATCTTGGAGTATTACTATTCCAATGCTTTCGATTCCTATGGGAGGTGCTGATGTTGTACTAGGAGTACAATGGTTACAATCTTTGGGGACGGTAACTTTTAATTTTCAAGAACTTTTCTTGAAATTTTTTTCAGAAGGAAAGGAAGTCGAATTACGGGGTATTGCGGGGAAGTCGGGAAAGATAATAAGCTCTAATGTCATGACAAAGCTTCTAAAGAAAGAACAACGAGGCGTAATTGCACAATTATGCTCACTAGAAGTTCCAACATCAAAATCATCTATTTTTGTAGATCTCCAACAAGTCTTGGACAATCATTCCAAGGTGTTTGAAACTCCCAAAGGACTCCCACCTATTCGTGATTATGATCATGCTATTCATTTGATTCCAGGAAGTGTTCCTCCAAACATCAGGCCTTATAGATATCCTTACTTCCAAAAGAGCGAAATTGAACGTATGATTGCAGAAATGTTAGAGGCGGGTATAATTCAACCTAGTCAAAGTTCTTTCTCTACTCCTGTAGTATTGGTACACAAGAAGGATGGATCATGGCGAATGTGTCCGGATTATAGGGAACTCAATAAACTCACCATTAAAGATAAGTTTACCATTCCTGTGATTGATGAATTATTGGATGAATTACATGGAGCAATTTATTTTACCAAGTTGGATCTTCGTTCAGGATATCATCAAATTAGAATGAAGACTGAAGATATTCCAAAAACAGTATTTCGAACTCATGAGGGTCATTATGAATTTCTGGTCATGCCTTTTGGCCTTACCAATGCACCTTCTACATTTCAAGGGTTGATGAATTCCATTTTCAAACCCTTCCTTAGAAAATTTTTGCTAGTATTTTTTGATGATATACTAATCTACAGCAGGTCTTGGAAGGATCATGTTGAACATGTTGACGGGGTGCTCAAACTATTGCAGGAGAAACAATTATATGCAAAAACATCCAAATGTTTCTTTGGAGTACAAGAGGTGGAATATCTGGGTCATATTATATCTCACGAGGTGTTAAAGTAGACCCTAACAAAATTAAAGCCATTAAGGAATGGAAAGTCCCCAAGACAATAAAGCAGTTGCGAGGATTTCTCGGGTTAACAGGCTATTATCGCAAGTTTGTTAAGAATTATGGGAGAATAGCGGCACCTCTAACAACATTATTGAAGAAAGATGATTTTCATGGACTCCTGAAGCAACTAAGGCCTTTGAACATCTTAAAGAGGCAATGTGCCTAGCACCGGTCTTAGCTACGCCAGACTTCACAAAAACCTCTATTGTGGAATGTGATGCCTCAGGAAATGGAATTGGTGCAGTTTTAATGCAGGAAGGAAGACCCATTGCTTTTGAAAGTCGTCCAATCAAAGGAAAGTATTTACAGAAACCTATTTATGAGAAGGAAATGTTAGCAATATTGCATGCACTAAATAAATGGCGAACTTACCTAATGGGAAGACACTTCAAGGTAAAAACCGATCATGATAGTCTTAAACACTTTTTGGAACAAAGACTATCTTCAGAAGAGCGGCAAAAATGGGTCACAAAGATGTTGGGTTATGACTTTGAAATAATCTACAAAAAAGGAAAGGTTAATGTTGTTGCAGATGCACTCTCAAGAAAGAATGAAGAGGTGGAAGCATTGCTTTGTGCCATTTCTATTATCCAACCAGATTGGATAACCGAAACAAGAGATGAATGGAAGAAGGACAAAGATGTACAGACACTCATTCAAAAATTGCAGCAAGATCCTAGTACATCTGATACATTTAGTTGGAAAAATGATTCCTTATGGTACAAAGATCGCTTATATCTTTGTAAGAATTCCCAACTAAAACAAAATATTCTTCTGGAATTGCACACTTCTCCTTTAGGAGGACACTCAGGATTTTAAAAACTTACCACAGGGTGAAGAAAGAATTTTTTTGGGATGGCCTTAAATCTGATATTCAAAAGTTTGTGGCGGAATGTTTGGTTTGCCAGCAGAATAAAGTTGAGACAATTAAGACCCCGGGACTTCTACAACCTTTATCCATTCCAAGTCAACGTTGGGAGGAGATTTCAATGGATTTTATCACGGGTTTACCTAAGTCCGAAGGAAAGAGTGTCATCATGGTGGTAGTTGATAGACTTACCAAGTATGCACACTTTTGTGCATTATCTCATCCATTTAAAGCAAGTACGATTGCTACTACATTTATGGACAGAATTCAAAAGCTACATGGAAGCCCAAGGGTTATTGTGAGCGACAGAGATCCCATTTTTACTGGAAATTTTTGGACGGAGTTATTTTCTTGTTTGGGTGCTCAATTAGCTCATAGCTCATCTTATCATCCTCAATCTGATGGTCAAACTGAGATAGTAAATAAATGTTTGGAAGGATATCTTCGTTGTTTTGTATCTGATAAACAAACACAATGGGTCAAGTGGTTACCTCTCATTGAATGGTGTTATAACACTTCCTTCCATACTGCAGCAAAAATGACCCCATTTATGGCACTTTATGGATATCATCCACCATCCATCACATCATATTTAAGGGAAAATTCGAAGGTTCAAGCAGTGGAAGATCACATCGAGCATAAGCAAGAAGTTCTCCAACTCTTAAAGGATAACTTGAATTTGGCACAAAATCGAATGAAACAACAGGCAGATCAACATCGCAGCGAGAGAAGTTTTGATGTACGAGATTGGGTATTTTTACGGCTACAACCATACAAAAAAATGTCCCTCAAGCAAGCTAAGAAGGATAATAAATTATCGCCAAAGTACTATGGTCCTTACAAGGTATTGCAAAAGATTGGTACTATGGCATACAAATTGGAGCTTCCTGCTTCTTCGCGAGTACATCCAGTTTTCCATGTTTCATGCTTAAAGAAGGTTATAGGTGAAAATATTATAGTTCAAACAATATTTCCAGAACTTGATGAGGAAGGAAAAATCATATTGGAACCTGAAGCGGTCATGGAAACAAGAACTCGACAGCTACGGAATCGATCAATTTCAGAGTATCTCATCAAGTGGAAGAACTTACCCACTTAAGATTCTACATGGGAGGATGAGAATTTTATACAGAAGCACCCGGAGCTACTCAAGTGTTGAGGACAACACTTTTTTGAAGGAGAGGGGCATGTTAGGTCCCTATATCACTAGTATAGCCCCTTATTATTGTTAGTGTAAACCCCTTATTGTTATTATTGTAACCTTGTAACCCCCATTTTGTTATTATTGTGCCCTTAAATTATTATTGTTAGGTCGGCTAGGATTACATTATGGCCCCATGGACTCCTATATATAGAAAGGAGGTTTTGTAAATTGTATCATCCAAGAATTGTTCATTTATGTAATGTATTGGAGGTTGCCCCCTCGAAGTGGCTCATTTCTAAGGTTTTGATATCTCTTTTATTCTATTTTTGGAGCTGGTTACACAATAGATGATAAGTTAACATGTAAGGTACTTAGTGAGGCATTGCTTCTCTTTTAAGAAAAAAATATCTAAACCAAGTGTAAAATGAGCGAGAGAGAGACATTTGTAGTATGCAAATCTTAGCTATGTGGATTTGGGGATCAAGGCCTAGTTGCTCCATTTAACTGAAGTAAAATGAGAGGAAATGAGGCAATGCAGACTCTGTAAAAATTAGCTAAATTTTGGGTTCAAGGCTTAGTCACTTCAAAATTGAAATAAAATAAGATGAAACGAGACAAGGACTTGCAAATCACTAGTTATATGTTATGACATTAATGTGAGTAAACACAAAGTATCAAAATTTGAAGTTGAGTAAACCCTTTTGAATGAAAATTCAACCAAATATTTTTTTTGGCTGAATTCCCCCTCAAATATACATTTGATTGATGCAAAATCTTAGAAAACCACATCTATGTAACCAAGGACTCCCTCTTCGATGAAAAACAATTTCCCCTTGGGTTCCCATTATCTTATGAGGTTATGTTCCCCTATGCTCATATATGCTTACTATGGGTACCAGACTCCAACATGAGAGACTCAAATATATATTTTTTGGGGGTGGGGTGGTCTGGGAAATGCTTGTTGCTACAATAGGGCCTTGCCATATTTAGTTCAACAATACAAGAGAAAAAAATCTCATTTTGAAGGATTGAAGGTGCTTTTTCAATTGTGGGAAATAGAAATGTCATACATTATGGTGTTTCTAGGTACAATATTATTAATTCATGGATAAATATCAATGGTTCATTGAGTAGAATTGTACCAATGTGTGGGTGGGACTCATGAGATTCATTTTTTAGTATCATCATAATGAAGTACATCCAAATGGGTTATCAAGGTTTTAGGCGAGGGCAAGACTAATAAGATTCATTTTTGACTACCATAATAATAACCTACATTGAAATTGGTTATGGAAGGCTAATACATTGTTAAAAAATAATTTTTAGCTTTAAAATCTAACTTAATAATTATAAAACTAAATCTCACGTCTGTTCATAACACCATAATATAAAATAATTAAACATTAATTAAAAGATATTTATAATTTTTTTATTAATTATATAAAATCCAAATTTGAATGTGTTTAAAAGTATATATGACAACATGGTTAGTTATTATTTTGTAATTTTCAAAAATTAATTTTTTTTTTTTTGAAATAAGTATACAATAAGATAAGAAAATATGCTTTCAATACACTTTATATTTTCATAAAAATATAATGTTTTTAAAATTTATATAAAAAATATATTCATAAAATATAATGTTTTTAAAAATTATATAAAAATTAGAATAATTATTGATTAAGAACTTTAACAAGCATACAAATCTATAAAAAAAAAAAATTGTGTTTTCTTCCCACCTTAGGGTATGCTAGTGTATACTACTATTGAAGAGTTGTAAAAAGGGTTGGGCACCGCAACACACCAAGATCGTTCTCCAACCTGCCTGCGACTATATGTAAGCATGTAAAGGCCGCTAGATTGATATTTAGGATCTCTAGATCGATTCACGTTCTTGATTGAATTCAATCTTAGATGTAGATTTTTTGAATTCAATCTTAAATGCTATAGTGATTCGTGGGCAATTAGGGTTGAATTTGGATGCCTTGAGTGATCGATGGATGAGGAGGATCTCTTTAATGGCTCGCCCAAAAAACATCTATTTATTTTATGCCTATTTTCGCAAGGAAGATTGGGACCACAATGGTAGGATCAATGGTTTCGAAGCCTTGGTCAATTAACCTAAGAGAATACTAACACAGGTACCCTTTCTCTCCTTTAATTCCTTCCTCGAATTCAATTTCTTCAAATACTCTACCCAGTTTTCAAGATTTTCCCCAAATCATCATTCATTGAAGTTGATGATGAAATTATGTTATTTGTGTTTTCACCAATGTAGCTTCAATTGTAGCATTTTTTTTCCAGCGTTTCAAATGAATATAAATGAAGTTTCTTCTAATACTGACATAGGTACCACTTCTCTCCTTCAATTCTTTCCTCTAATTAAATTGCTTCAAATACATGACCAAGTTTAAAATTTTTCCAAAATTATCATTCATCGAAGTCGATCTGAAATTATGTTATTGAATGCTTTCTTTGTTGTATGAATCTCGTACATACACTGCACCAAAAATCCATGCCAATTAATCTCATCTGTCTGTGCTGTGAATTTCAAAATCTTAATAAAATGTGATTTTCTTTATATTAACCTCAATCCTCACCTTTTTTTATTTATCTGCACCTGATACCAATTCTTCCGTGATCCTAGAGTTTATGCACTTGATGCTACTACTCAATGGCTGGTAGGAGCCAAGACAATATATATCCCACTTTATATAACCAACGCAATGGGACCAAACCAGTTGATCCACATACACCACGTTCAATGAGAATTCATATTTACCCGTATTCCTTACTATCACTATAGCATGTAAAGAAAGGGATAACCTATTAATGGTGTAAAAGGTTCGCTTACCCACTGCCACACTTTTTCCCCTCATCATAAAGGCCTAGGTAGAGGGCCAGAATCTATGTAACCGATCTGACAAAAAGATGTATGGAATAGGAAAGGCTGGGAAATGGAAATACCTATAGAGTAACGCATAATCGGTGGTGGGAAATGGTAATTCTAGCTGTTTTCTCTTGTTTGTGGCTGTAGACCGAAACAAAACAATTTAATGATGTAGATCGCACCCACTGTTGCTTGTCCAAAGACCATGATCTAGCTCTGGAATGGTTGGTCGACTCATTTTCTATATTTATCCAATATATCCAGGGAATGAAAGGGACTTATCCAAGTGAATATGATATGGATCAATAGATGGACACATAAATAAACAAATTTGTCTCTCTTTTTTACATAAAATGCGATAACTTGGAATTTTGATGGTTCCTCGTAAACGATCTAATTGCTTAATTTAGTTGGTACTTTCTGCTCATAACAATAAAAATTAAATTCTATACAAAGCTCGTCATTGTAAATAATAATTGTCATAAATTCTACAATATTGTAGAACCATGAACCCATCCTCAATAGCTTACCTCGTGATCAAGATTTTTTCCATTGATCATCTTATGGAGCATACAACACAAGATCCGCAAGTGATACCTATACAAAAACTACCTCTGTAGCATATCAATCATTATCAACACATCCAATCTATAAGATCAAAATTCTTCAATAAGTTCACCCAGGGAACCATCCTCATCAGTATTGAATGACCCCATTTCTTGACTCCACTCATCATCTGAGATTATTCATAGATACCCCTACCCACACCATCATCATCCTCATTACTATCAAAATCACCATCTTCACCTTCAACAATGCTATCATCTTCATCGTTGCTAATATCCATATCACTTTCCCTATCAACATATAAACCATCTTCATCAACATCCGAGTCACCCTCATCTTCATCCTCAATCTCCAACCCATCATCGGGATCTAATTCATCATCTATTGGTCTTCGCCTCCCAACCTAATAAATCCTACCAGATGAATCCATTGCATCATTGTCATCTATTGAAAATAGAACTATAAATGAATCTGTCGGTTTTGTTGCCAAGTCCAAGACACAATAATGCACAATAGTTGTTGCAATGTCTAAATAGTAGGTAGCATCCATTGTGTAAAATGTTGCAAATAAAGGATAACGAGAAATGTGTGTATATAAAGCAGACATAACATCTTCTAGATCTCTCCTTAATGTCACGTATTTGATATCTCCAAAAGAATCATAATTGATAACAGTCTCATTTAGAGATGGTACACTTCTGAGTAGCTTAAATTTTCGTAGGTCACAGACGTCTGAATTAATAATAACCTCATTTCCAGCTGGATGGAAGCCACCACCACCATAGGTGGTGAACTGGTCAAAGTGGTTTACATGAAGTGAAACTTGATGGTCCTAAATAATACCATTCCATAACAACATTGAATCCAAAAGACTGAAATGGATAAGCAATTATGCATGCATACCAATAGACCTAAATGAAACTGAAGAAATTTTCAAACAATGTCTGTTCAAGATTGCAAGATTGAACATCATAAACAATAATTTCTTGACGAAAAGGTTCCGATGAAATTACTGCAAACATACTTTCACCGTTTTTGAATCGTGCTGCTCTGCGGTTGTCAAATGCATGCAATGGACCATTTGCAAGTGTAGAATAATCCCAAAGGTGAACATCATAATTACAAGTTGATAGTAAAATGTGACTTCCAACAGTGGACCAGCTTCTAGTTTCATGGGATGTACAATGAACCAAATTTATCGGTGACTGATGGAAAGAGTGGATTTCTAGAAAATTTACACTGTTTGTATCAAATATCTTCAATTATCTGACATGACTTCTACTAGAAATATGTGTATAATTTCCCAAAAATGTAATTGAATTCAATAATATAGGATCATCACGACATGTACGCAAAGGCCTGCAATGGTTAAAAACAAACTGTTGATCACACCTATGTCCATGCATTCCACCATATTGTATTCTAAAACCACTAGTGCTTAACCATCTTGTTGTGTTAAAAGGTGCATCTAGAGCTCTTCTAAGTACATATGGATGCAACAAAGATAATGGAGGAATAGTGATAATAGGAGTAGGGCACTTACGATGATGATGCTTCAAATATTACACAACCAGTGAGTCCAGAATGGCATGCATAAATGTCTCTCTATGTGCATGGGCAGAGAATCACACCTAAAATAAAAGGTTAACACTTCCATCTAAAAGAGCATCTATTTCCATCCTATTAAGTCAGTTGACTCTCCTCTGGCTCCAACTTCTTTATTGTCAGACCCTTATACAACCACAAATGACAAGAAATAGTTAGTCAATCAATTAATTACTGTATAATTTTGTCTGCATTATCAATCACTTTTCATACCTGTCATAAAAACACTCATTCTCTAGTTACTTATATGTCTCTCAAGACTATTGGACATTGAATCATGACGAGTTGTTGCACAATACGCCCACCCTTACGACCTAAATAAATAGGTTTTGTCCGCTTCATATAATAGTGGCAAAGTGAAATGCATCTAAGGCTACTTATATTAATAATAAATTCCAATTCGAGTTTAAGTTTAATCACAACCTCCAGTAAACACAAAGTAAACACAGAGGCAACTAAGAAATATGGCAAGGAAATATGACAAGGCAAATTCTGCTACAATATTTAGAGAAAAGTAGAGGGAACATACTCTATTTGTCATTACGGATGAGATTCTATGACATTTTGTAAGAATTTCTTCTGTCGTGATGCATCAAACTGAGGGGAATGGATTATTCTTCATCCCCATAACCAAGCGAGCGAGATTGGGTTAACTTAGAATATCATGTTCATACACCCATGTTGGTGAGGTGAGAACGTTATATTCGGCCGAGTCTTAGAGGCACCATAGGGAGGTAGCACCGATAGGGATAAAGGGAGGATAGACGATAGTATTATAGAAAATGAGTATCCATTTCCCCTCGATAAATTCTCTAGAAATAGACAAGCCACATAGCATCATTTGGGGCCGGTTCTTTCTTTTGGATATGGGAGGGAAATAGGGACTGGAATCAGAATGTATAAAAATGTTAGTTCTAGATCTATCTATTTTCATTTGGAAAAAGGAAAACATAGCTTATATTAAAGGAAATACAGTACCAAGATTCAAGTTCATTGTTCTAGAGAAATATTTTTGTATACTTATTAGTTAGTTTTCTCTAGCTCAAAAGACAAAAAAATGTATAATAAAATGAAAGCTATGTTTCTATTTTACAGGTATGATGCTGATATGAGACACTTATTATTTTTCAATCCATTAACAGAAGGATTCCCTCAATCCTTTATATCAATATTTATTTCCTTGGTTTATTCTTCTCTGAGGAGTCAGGGTTTCTCTTCAGGCTAATGCTATAACCCCTTACTTACTGCCTTCCCTTATGAATTCTTCCAGGTACCATCATGCATGAACTATTGGGTATGACTGAGCCTTCCTTATCGATTATATGGTTCAGAAATGAAAACATTCTGCTAGTATGGATTCGAGTATTGAGTTAGAGAGAATCCCACAAAAAAAATAGGTTCAGTCCAAGATAATGGACAAGAGGTGAACCTAACCAATAGGTCAGGTCCTGGACAAGAGGAAACCCTGTAGTGAGAGATCTGAATAGGTGACCAACGTCAATTCTTTTACAATGTTTAAAATGAATATAAACCAGTTCTTTTTCCTTTGAAAAATAAAGAATGCAGCTTAAAATCATTAGCTGCACAATTTCTTTATTGCCAATGAAATTTATATTAAAGACAGACTGAAATCTTATAGTAGTTTCGTAGCATACCATACAAGAGAAGAGTTTGGATTCTGTGATTGGTTTAATTTAATTTCTTATATTTTGAATTGAAGGAGTTGAAAAGCAGTCAGAGCATGATGTTCTTTGTCCTTTTCCCCCTTGAGTGAATTGTCTGAACATGAAGGCATCTCTTATATCTTTTAGCTGGATATATCATATGATTCAATCAGTTATATCTTTAGACTGTAAATGACAATGGTACGTAGCCCATTAGTCTATAAATGATGAGATCAATGACGTAGTAGACTTTGATATATGCACATGCACAATAACATAGTTACTGTAAGAACTAATGAAACACTCGATGCTAAAATTTACCATATGGATCCCAATTCCTACCCTTTCCCAAAATGGTCTCTTTCATATCGCCTTCATAAAAAGCCTCTAGTCTAATGGCTAATGGTAATTTTATAGTTAGTCTTCCCACTTCTTGTAGAAACGAGGAGCTGCAAACTTTGATTAGTGACACTTATGAGTGAAAGTTGTAATTGAATATGTGTGGAGTTACAAAGGATTTTATGATGAGAGGGACATAATTTTTAGTTTTTTGGGTTACTTTGGAAATTTTTACACCATGTTTGGGCCTTGTGGGTGCTTCATGAGATGTGGGATGCATAGTGAAGGGTTGTTCCATGCTCTTCCATGATGGACTTGGACATTGGAGGTGGTTTACTGTTTTCTGCTAGACCTTCTTTGGATGTTTGAAAGACATTATTCCTCAAAGTGTTGGATTAGTATGGCGCTTGGTGACTTCTTGTTGTTGATGCATGAAGGGAGTTTGTGTGCTTGGAGTAGAGCTAGGTATTTCACCATGACAAAAACCTCCCAAAATCAACACGAGCACACAAGCTCCCTTGACATGTGAACTCTTGGGTTGAGGGAGTGGATATGTAGGTGTGGGAGTCTTTAAGGTGGCACATTACCTTGGATATGCATTGTCCTTAAGGAGATACATGACCTAGGAGATGCATTGGAGCTTTGGACCATTGGAGGATTGTTGGACATTGGGGATTTCTGCTCATGCCATGGAGAGCTTGCTTGTTAATCATTGTCACCTTTGATGCTAACACATGTCACGTAGAGTAGAGTGCTTCACATGGGTGGACCTACTTGTGTCTTGCAAGTTTTCTTGTAGTGGAATAGGTCCACTTTTTATTGCAAAGCCCCTTTACCTCTCATATAAAAAAGTAGGGAGTCATTTGTTATTATAGTCAATCATGCACTTGTGCATATTCCTTTTCATACTTGGGTTAGGGATGTAAGAGCAGTACTACTCTCTCTCTCTCTCTCTCTCTCTCTCTCTCTCTCTATCTCTCCCGGTGAAAATATATCTGAGTTGATGTGTATATTGGTGACAATATATTTTAGTTTTGCTTTTCTCTATCTTGATTATAAGGATTCCCTGAAAGGTAAACAGATTAGTGAACATAAGTAACTAATATAACTATAACAAAAACATTAGGGGAATTTTGAGGTCTAAAATAGGCCTCCTAAGGAAAATGTACAATCAAAATTCACTTTATGAGAACCAATCACATTTTAGGGGATGACATCATCCCTAATGGTTCAGGCGGCATTGATTGAGTTAAAGGTACTTACTTGTCACATTCTCAATGGTGGATAAAAACTCATCGTTAACCATGGTAGCGCTCTAAGTACTTTTAAAGTCAAAGTAAAATACTCATAATAAATATCATTTCACACTTTTTGAATAAAAATATATTATTGTCATTTCATATTTCTTGAAAGAAACAATGCATATCCTTATATTATTTTTATATAGTATATTAATTACATGTTACTATACCATTTAAATAATATATTTATTTTAAATAATAGCATATAATAATTAAGAATTTATAAATTTATATTTATATTTTATTTTAAGTTATTTAAGTACAAAGGACAAATGCATTAGTTGTTCAATGATAATGATTTTTTCTTCAAAAGCTCATTCTTATTTATAGTCACATCAATACAATTTTTTATTAATTTTATTTTCGTACAACTTTTGAATTGAATTTAACTATGGTTACATGGATTGTGGTGCAAAAAGTGAATTTCAAATTCATAAATATCATTTAATTGGTTTAACTATTATTTTATTATTTCCTTAGGAGGCCCATTTTAGACCTCAAAATTCCCCTAATGATATGATATTAATTTACTATTAATTGATGTTCTAATACCAATGATGTGAGCCAACCCAGAATTCTACTATTATAGCTGAAATTTGATATCCAAAAATTCTGGAGCTAGATCTGAAATCTAAAAAAATCTTGTAGACCAAAAATCATAAACTACGAAGGCCTTAACTATAGCAACAAGTTGAATAATTACAAAATAATAGCAAATAGATAGGGACAAGAAACACCAAAAAATACTATTGATTTCAACTAGAACTGGATAATGACTTTGAAGAACAAATGTAAATGCTAGGAAGTATTTAGTGGATGAATAACCCAGAAAATAAGTATTCTATAAAGGAATTATTATGAGAAGGTATGGATACCAACTCAGGTCAAATCAACAGCAATATGGATGCTACCTTTACCCCAAACACTCTCTTCCAAAATCCATGCAATAACGCACTTCACAAACAACTCTGTCAAGGTATGGATGCCAACTTAGGACCAAGGTAGTATGGATCCTGATTCCTGCCCCTGCCCCATATGGTCTCTTTCTTACCGCCTTCATAAAAAACCTCTACATGTCTAATGGTAATTTTGTATTTAGTCTTCCCACTTTTTGTAGAAAAGAGGAGATGCAAACTTTGATTAGTAACACTTATGAGTGAAAGTTGTAAATAAATATGCATGGATTTACAAAGAATTTTTTGATGAGAGGGACATAATTTTTAGATTTTCGGGTTACTTTGAAAATATTTACACCATGTTTGGGCCTTGTGGGTGCTTCATGAGATGCGGAGCGCATAGTGTATGGTTGGCCCATGCTCTTCCATGATGGACTTGGACATTGGAGGTGGTTTACTGTTTACTGCTAGACCTTGTTTAGATGTTTGAAATACATTCTTCCTTGAAGTTTTGGATAAGTATGGAGCTTGGTGCCTTCATGTTGTTGATGCATGAAGGTATCTTGTGTACTTAGAGTATATTTTGGTCTTTCACCATGACAAAAACCTCCAAAAATCAACATGACCACACAAACTCCCTTTACATGTGAACTCTTGGGTTGAGGGAGTGGATATGTAGGTGTGGGAGTCCTTAAGGTGACACATTACCTTGGATATGCATTGTCCTTAAGGAGACACATGACCTTCTAGATGAATTGGATCTTAGGACCTTTGGAGGATTGTTGGATCTTGGGGAGTAGTGCTCATGCCATGGAGGGCTTGCTTGTTAATCATTGTCACCTTTGATGCTGACACATGTCACATAGAATAGAACGCTTTACAAGGTTGGACCTACTTGTGTCTTTCAAGTTTTCTTGTAGTCGACTAGGTCCACTTTTTATTGTAAATCCCCTTTACCTCTATATAAATAGATGAAGGAGTGAGTTGTTATTATAGTAAAACATGCACTTGTGCATACTCCTTTTATACTTGGGTTAGGGATGTAAGAGTAGCACTACTCTATCTCTCTCACTCATTCAATATTATTTATACTTTATGCATTTTTGTCTTAATGTGCTTGGATTTCTTGGAAAATTCACCTGAAAACTTCATATATATAAAGAATATTTATTAAACCCATGACCACAATCACAACCTATCATATAATTCTCCATGCTTTCGAAAACCCTAGATAGGGAAAACCAAGAGAAACCCTAGCTCCACCAAAGATATTCCAACAATCTAAAATAACCATGAGAAAAACCTCCATGTCTGAGTATCTTTGGTGGAGCCACTGTAAACCATAAGTTATTTTGGAATTGTGCTATTCCAGATTTGACTTCGAGCTTACCACTACCTTGCATACTTTGTCACTTCCATAAATTATGTTATTTCAAAGATTTGACTTCCAGATTTTCATAAATACAATGTCCTCAATAAGATAGTTGAACACTTCCATATTCACAGTTAGATCATATTCCAAGAATATATCCAGTTTTTGTACTGATCAACAATTGTCTCATGAAGAGAAATCACGTCACAAGCGGAAATTGAACTTGGTTGGAGAGGATATTAATTTATCGTCTCAAGTGCCTGAGATAGACCAAAAAAATTGTGTATAATCATACTCAATCACTAAGAATTTTTTTATTTATCTCTTTATTAGACTCAAACTTTCTCAATTAGCAATAAATAATGATTGTTAAAATACTTCAATACATCCTTATATGAATGCATTTGTTTGATTAATAAGAACAATGAGATTCCAAAGTGTCATTATGAATTTAGTTGTGGATATTTGAGATTTCTTGACAAAGACATCATTTGTTGAGGAAAATGCAGTTTTATACAGTGATGATCTGCTTTATCTGAAAGAACAAATGGAATTCAAGGAAGGTGTTGAACGACTTTTCCAGAGGATAGAGAAATGTGTGTTTGAAACCTTTCAGATATCCTTTGTTTTTGAATTTTCTTGTGTTGGTGAAAAACATGAATTTGATAGTATATTCTATTTTGAGCAAATAATTTCTTTATCAAAATCCATTATACAAATTAATATGGCTTCCTAAATAGTTTCCTAGCATTGTATTACCTGCCTAAATCTTTATTTATGCCTATTTTGAGTTGTTGATTATTGAATTTGTTTTCACATAGCAGCAAGATTGGATGATTCTTCTTATCAAATACCTCTTCCACTTCGAGTTGAACAAAAACCTAAGAGTGGTATCAGGTATGGTGTATCTCTTTTAAGTTCCATTTATGCTTGAAGTAGTTAGATCATGGGTTATGTTGGCAAGGGTTTCGACTACTTTTTGGGTTAGGAAAGTCTAGAACAATTAACTAATAACAAAGTTGACCCTCCAAATATGAGACACTGGTATTCAAAAGAGAGACAATAATCCAAATTTTCAATGGTCCACCCTTTGCTATTATCAACTTGAGTTTGACTCTTAACTATAGAAAATTTCTTAATTTATTGCATTTGGATGAATCCATAATCATGAGAGGAGCTACAAATATAGTTCAATTGCATGGAAATGTCAATATGGTTCTATTTATATCTTTATGACCATCTACAACTATCATGAGTCACTATTAGTGGCTTGCTTGTCATTCCAAGCACTATCATGATTTCACATGGACTTAATTACAATCTCATGGACTGTGATTACTCTCATACTATATATAGACAAGGAAAATTGTTGGGTTCCAACATGTGCCAAGTTTATATTTTCATTATTTTTATAAAAGTATTATGCCTTCCACATGAATAATAGGAGTAAGAATATGACATACATACTAAATTTTTTTTTCACAATGCTTTGTAATATTTCATTCAACTTGGATTTGTATTTATCCGTGATCAAATTGAATTTTTTCCCCAAACACACATCACAATATTTTTACTTCTAAATTTAGGATATTTTGTTACACATTTTCTTACATTTAAGACACTCCAATTTCCAATTGGGCATAGCTGAAGATTTTTGTAACTCCCATCTTAGTTATGCATGCAATTCTCTCATGAACACAAAAATACCACTTTATCTTTTATGCTCTATTTAATTACATGAACTGGAGCAGTCATCAAATGGTTAACCTCAAAAATGTGAATTGAATAAGATCTAGATAAAAACCATATCAAAAAACTGGTTTTCCAAAAATACATAAATGATTCAAATTTAGGAAAAAAACATATATATTAGTGTGAATCCATATAAATCACAACCATTATACAAAAATGTTTCCATTTAACTTCAGTTTTCCTGGGCATGGATTTGGAGGTTTCCAAACATGAAATTCCTAAAGAATATGTTGTCTTGAAGCCTAGTGTGCACCATATCATAGTTAAAATCTAGAGTCTTTGGCACCCTTAAACCTGGCACTAGTCTGAGAATCCAATACCATAATAAGAGCATATTTGTGCTAAGCGATTTCAACATGCATTTAAAGCCACATTTTTTCTTAAAGGTGAAAGTGGTTATGTATCTCATAACTATGTTTCAAGGAAAAATGTGTGTATCATACAACAACGGCAAGCTTGAAATGTTTGTTCTATAGCTACAAGTATTGTTATGACATTGTTCACACACCAGCACTAAATATGCAACATATTTTGTGCATTCTTAGATATGTTTGAGATTGCAAGCTAACTTTTTAAATAAATTCATGTATAAAACTTATATATTAGCAAAATATCCATCAATATTTTTCTTCTAGCATTTTGGGATGAATTCACAGTAGTATGCTAAAAAAAGTCATTTTAATGTGTGGAAATTACGATATATAAAAGTGAGATATATACTCTACATCTTTGGGTTATCTACTTTTAAAATCTGAGCTTCTTTAGGCTACATATTTGGGTTATCTAATTTTTTGAACTTTAAACATTGAAGAAATTCCTGAATGGACTTCGTAAATACTCGACATATAGTGGTAAGGTTGTGGTACCATAAATTGTTTTATTTCAAAGATCACCAAGGACTTGGTGTAGTGCCTATACCTACCCATGAACCCTCACCCATCCCCCTACCTATTGGGTTGGGTGCAAAAAGAGGGCCCTCGCCTTATAGTCTCACAACAACATGTTGTGAACTTTGTCATTGGTACTGTCTATGACACAGTGGTCTCTAATGTTTCTTCATTTCACTACGCTGATCTACTACTTTTTCTCCCTTACCAACAACAATTCCATGCTATCTATAATGCTAAACTTCTAGATTTTCACAAAATATAATGTCCTGAATAAAAACCTATCTGTATAGAAACTATACTTATGTTTAGGATTATATAATTTATGTTGGAGTTTTTCCTTTATGTTTTACTACAATCTTGATGTTGAAAATCTTTAGATAAAAAATTTCATCAATTTCTCATAGAATATGCAAAAGGAAATGATTGCCAAAATGTGGCAAAAATTACGTTTCTCCTGATTTATTTTTTTACTTTTCAGGAAAAGATAATCATGTTGCAAGAATGAGTTATCCTACATTCTATTTCAATTTGTGGATTTTATTTTCCTCCCCTTCTTTTACAAGGATGTAGATTCCATTTTCCTTTTGATGGTTTTTTCATGTATCTTATCGAGCCCCAAATGCTGGTCATGGAGCAGATCTTGAGAAGTAGTCGCGGACATAGACTCTATCAGAGGTTAATGTTACAATACCACTTCCACCTGGTACCAGGAAAATTTTAATGATCTGTGCATAAAGAATATTTATTTAACAACAGGGTTGAAAGATAAACCTCATGCCGTAGCTATAAGTCATTTATTTTTGTTTCTTAATTGTAAGTCATCTGTTTGATTTTGAGCTTTATTAGATCAATTATTTCACTAACATGGTTGAGACAACATTCAATTCTAGGCCATTTTTATTTTAAGTCAGATATTATATTGATTAAAAGGATGGTCATATTTTGATTGGTTTACCAGGAGCTTGATTTAATTTAATTTTTTTAAACCCATGTGGATGTTATTTTTTCAGGGTGAGCTCTTTGCACCAGTAAGGTTAGACGAGTCTTGGAACATAGCTATACATCAAGAACATCTTTGACCTTTGTTGTGTATTTTTTATTCTTTATATCATTGATGGATGATTATTGATTGATTTAAAACAAAGCATGGGAAGGTCTTGTAAATTACCTTGACAAAAAAAAATCAAATGAAGTGGTAGAATTTTGTTTTAAAGGGTGAGCCAGAAATATGATCTCGATCCAGAGACATGACAGACATTGGAAAAAAAATGATGGTTTTGACTAGTCTTCCCCACTAATCAGCTCTAAATGTTAGACCACTACCTAAATTTCAGTTATCTGCAATGGAAATAATGACTAGCTTTAATATTTGTATGAATAGCGAGTCTGGCCATTGTCTTACTCTTTTCCTATGAATGATATTAATTTTTCAAACTCCAACTAGTTAGTTGTTGAACTGGTTAAAGCTTTGATGACAAACATATGGTTTTAAAATCTCTTTTATAGATCTATTTTCTTGAGACAATTTGTCTTTCTACTTTGTACCATAATTGCTACTATGTGACATATGCTATGATGTAATTTCCTGGATAAATAGAAAGAAGTGCTATACAACGTAGTCTTTTTTAAATCTGAAGAAATAGGATTTCCAAATACAAATTTTATTAATTAAGAACATCTTTTAGACTTCTTAGCTAATTTATGATTATATATCGGTAGGGAATTTTGTGTATGTTGATGTTGTGTTGTCTCTGTGATTTCTATCAGGTAAGAATGGTTAATAAGGAATATGGTCTTGAGAAGCAGGCACAAATCTTATTCTATTATCGACAGGGATCTCCATGGTTTTCAAGCATGGCAATGAAAATGCAGATGTTTTTCTTGTTTAGTAAAATATTGTCGAGACTTTAATTTATTGAAAGTTGTAGAATTTACAAATTTATAAAGGTTTCAAGATATAAATTTTAAAAGTCTAATTATTTACAGGGTGCTAGCTCAATGGAAGAGCACCTGCTTTACAAGCAGGAGGTTAGTGGTTCAATTCCATCGTGCCCTGATATTCATAGGGAATGGAGGTGATCACTTTTTGGTGACAAATTCTCTTTTGACAATCACCAATGAGCTTATGGTGATATTTTTTGACCCCCACCAAAATATGAAATGGTGACGATCAACGAATACCACCATATATACGCATCAATAATGAGGACCATGAAAGGTCTGTCACCATCAATCGTTGTTGTTTATATGAAATAGTGCAATTCATTGTTTGTCATTATAGCCATTATTCATCATGGACCTCGATGTCACCAATGAGCTTATCATGACATTTTTTTACCCTCACCAAATATGAAATGGTGACAGTCAACGAACATTGCCATATATATGCACCAATAATGAAGGCCATGAAAGGTCCATCACAAAAAAATTATTGTTGTTCATATGAATTAGTGACAGTAAATATCACTCATTATATTCAATATTCATGATAGACTTTGAATGTCACCACAACACATAATTTCGCCAACGCCACCTTTGGTGACGTTTAGTTTTTTGGTGACAAAGGCTATTGTCCATCATGATTTCTCATATGAACTGGTGATGGTCATTATCCATCATTATAAATCATTATTGGTGACGGAACTTGAATGTCACCACAACACGTATACTTTCGGTGAAGCCACCTTTGGTGACGTTCAGTTTTTGGTGACGAAGGTTCTTTTGACCCTCACCAATAAGCTTATGGTGACATTTTTCACCTCTCACCAATGTCATTTTTTATTGTAGTGATGGAAGTATAGCATATCGTGACCTATATAGAAAATGAATCTAATATATAAATGGCATCACATCCCCAAACATGATCTTATGGGATATGATTTATTATATACAAAATGGGTCGTATTTATCACTCATTAACCACTTTAACCAGGCTTACCACCATCATTGGCACTCTAAAGGCCAATATTTCTTCTCTTACTAGAAGAAACAGCTCAAGTTTTCTCTTTTGGGATATTCTTCCTTTCTCTAGTGACAACACAAAGAGAGAAAATTCTCATTATATTTATTTCCACAATAAATTACACATTTAAAAAGAAATAATACATAATTAAATCCCCAAAGTATCATCAAATATGATATAATCAGTTGCAAGGGTGTCACCATTCTTTGTGTTTCCAATCTCTCTACCATACGACCCTGTAATAATTACAAGAATAAGCGCATAGAATTAAAAAAGAATGCCTAGAATCAATTAAACCCATTATAAAGAAAACAATAATTAATGAATCATCTCACTATGAATGTATCATGTTGTGATGGATATTTGTTAGTTGGTGGAGTAGTCAACCACATAACCTACTCAGGGGAAATATCTATTGTTGCATCCACTAAACTAACATCAAGGTTTGATGGTTGGGGGATTTCATGGGGATTATCTAGAGAAACAATTGGGGATGGAACAATGGTAGTTGAAATGGAGAGTTGGATTGGGGGTGGGGGGTTTTGCAAATGGTCAACGAATGTCACCTTTGTGGGTGGATGGGATGATAAAGTTGGTGGAGGCATGTGACAATAAACAACCATGGGTTGTACTAATGATGGAATTTCCTCAGTGCGGTATGTAGGATACCATAAATTAGGGTGATGTAAAAATAATGATGGAAAAATAATGGGAAAATAGTGGATGGTTGTGAATCATATGTAGGGGTTACAACGTAAAGCTAAATAAAGGAACCTACATACACATTTACAACATTTCAATTATTACACTAAAATAACATAATAAAATAAATATTTAAATAAAAATTAATTTGACACATGATATCTAGGAAGGGGAACATATATCTGCCCTAGGTTGGCTTGACTCCTCACCTACTATCACTACTATATGTAAAGCATCAAAAAATCACTTCAATTATACTCAGAATAAAATAAATTATATTAAGGACTAAAACAATATAAAACGCTTTGCAAGAAAGGATAGTTTTAATTCACCATACCTAACTATGTGGTACACCAAATGAAAAAGAAACATTGATTATAGAATTAGTGGCTAAAACTAGCACTCAATCATCTATAGGGGTGGGGGGATTTTTATCAAGTCATAGAAACTCCAAAAAACATATAATTAGACATTTAAAAACAAATCACACAATAAACTTTACATATATATATATATATATATATATATATATATATATATATATATATATATAGAGAGAGAGAGAGAGAGAGAGAGAGAGAGAGAGAGAGAGAGAGAGAGAGAGAGAGAGAGAGAGAGAGCATTTTAAAGGTAATAACCTCCTCCATAAAATTCTATTATTTACTTCCATCCATGTTTCCATAACAATTTATCTTGTATGTGGTACATTGGTTAGGCTGAAGAGATCCTCCACATAGTATCTTCTTGTCAATCTATGATGCAACCTTTGATGGCCCTACCCCTCCAACAACACTAAATTTCAGTGATTCCTGATGTGAAAATGCTACCAAGCCACCATGTTGCAGTAGGGTGTGAGTAAATGTACCTATTTCCATTTTGGTTTCCATTTTTCTATCCATTAGTAGAGGATGATGGATACAGGGATTATGCCTTTGTCTAGGTGGATGAGGACCCAATGTTATGTTGTACCTACCATTTTTTCTATCTTGTGTAGACTCATGATCCACCCCATGTCCTTTTGTCATGTCAATGTAGTTGACATGGAGTCGTATATGAAACTCCACCCATAACTTCCTCATGAAATATGGATATAAATCCTTATTATTATCGAGAGGTTTATCAAACATGATAAACCACCTATCCATCAAATGGTTTTGAAATGGTTTGTGAGTTGAATTTTATTAGCCCCAAATTAAAGTTTCATGTAATAAAGGATAATACAGGAAAAATAACACCAAGGTCTTGGGACACATATTCCAAGTTGAATGTTGGGAAATCAGTATAGTTGGCATGGGTTTTGGTTTACTTATGGCTATAGAAACTAGAAAATTCATTCGCAAAGGCAAAGAGGCAATAATTGGCATTTATTTATGAACATAAAGGAAAATAGGAGAAAAGGACTGTGAAGGGACAAAAAGTTCCATGCAAGGGAAATTAGAGGGAAAATGAAGGAAAATGAATAAAAAGGAGACATCAATAATCAAAATGCATCAAAGAAATAATTCACGACTTTTTGGTTAGTTTTGAGAGAGAGAGAGCTCCAAGAGGAGAAGGAAATCAAGCAATCAAGGACAAGCAAAGGAAATCAAAGGAAGGAAAAGGACAAGCAAAGGAAAGTGAAGGAAAGCAAGGTGAAGTTTGGATCAACAACTTCATCAAGAGGATTTTTTAGGTAACAGGTTGCATGTATGATTTATTTGTTGCGATATGAATGCATGGTACATGCATTTTTTTATTTGTTTCATTTTTTGTCATTGGAATGAGTATTTCCTGGTTTGATAGTGGTTTCAGCCTTGTCTTACCATTTCCTAGATATCCATGGTGTGATGTTGTTCATTCTTGGTTGAGCTTTCGATTACAGGGAGGTTTAGGAATTATGTGAGGTGGTCTCACGAAAGTTTCCAAGGGTTGGGGGTGGAGATGGCTTTCTATTGGAAGCCCTTGATAGGTGGGTGGAGACAAGAAAATTATTCAATGTATGATGAGGAAATTTTTAGGCATCAAAGCTTGTTTTGGCTTTGTAATCTTGGGGTCAGTATAGGTGATATCACAGTCACTTAACCCCTGGGTTCCATGTTTGTTTATGTCTTGTATTTTCCCATGAGATCCAAACTTCATCCTTGAAATATGGCATGAGAGCGATTGGCTGAAAGAACTATTTAGTTCAGCCCAATCTATGGTTGAGTGGTATGTGGAAGTCCTAACTTGGTTGGTTTTCGCATATGTTAATAAGAGTTATTTTATTATTATAATATATGAGTACTTGTACTTGTTGTTATGTTGATTTGATGGTTGATTTGTCATGGTTATTATTCTGGTTATATGTTGGCTATAAGAATGGTTCTATGATGTGTTATAGCCATGGCTCTTGTTCATGATTTGATAGGTATTTGAATGGTTGATGAATCCATGGGATAACAATTGTTGTTGCAACTACTTGAGAGGGCATTAGAACTTCTCGGTGATTCCTAAATGAAGTTCAAAGATTAAAGATAAAATATGCATTCATGACCTGTAACTCATACATTTACCATATGTTTAATGAAATGTCTATCGTGTCCTAGGGAATCTAGGTCAAGTTTTGGGTTCAAGTTTGAATTTTTTTCATTTTTTTAATGTTCATTACAATTATGGAAAGTTATGGGTTGTTCTGGGTAGTGGTATGGAGGCTATCCTAGAAACATTTTTTTATTACTCTAGACTCCTCGAGGATTTAGGTCATAATCACATGGAAGTAGGTTTGTTCATGCATTTGGGCTCTCGTAACTACACTCTTCCCTCATTTTGTATGTGGTAGGGGTGTTAGGTCAGTGAAAAAGGGTTCCTTCTTAGGGATTGATCACCTGGGGTGGTTTTTCAGCTCCTGAGTGATCTGTAGTCCCTGTAGGATGTCAGTAAGGGTTCAGTTTGTAGGCCCCACTTCCTTAAATGGAATTTGGACGTCAGATCATGTCATAGTATCACTCAACCTCACATTTAACCTGGGAGCTTGTAAATGCAGGTAAAAGTTGGGAGGGCTGGCTACAACAAAAATCCATAAAAATGCATTTTTGGTTGACTAGTAAAGGTTGGTTGGATGTTTCTTGGGTCAATTGATGAAGACAAAAAATATTGTTTAGTAATTTTTTGGCCTTTATTTATACCAAGTCTACAGTGTTCATACATTTTAGCCTTATAATTAGAATATTAGAAATTGGCTTTAGCCATTAGAGATGGATGATAAATTTGAGTTTAATGAACTTGCAAGAGACAATTGTTATGGTTGTCTTTTGTTTTGGAGATCCTATATCAGTGACCTTAAAGCAGCCAAGGATGCATCAATTTCATCATTTGGATTTCTTGGTTCTTGGTTCAGCATTGGTTGTTCTAAAATTTGGTTTAGTGGTGGTGGGTTTGGGTTCTACTTAGGTCCATATTAACCAAATTTCGTGCAATTAAATACATTGATTATAATTAGGGTATTATTTAGGTTATTTTTCCCAATTATAAACCAAAATTCCAAAAGAAACCAAAAAATTGATTAAAATTCTTACTTGGACTCCATAGATGAAATATGGTGTTGATTTGACACTAGACCTTGTTTGAGAATTAATAAATTTTTTCAATATCTCTTGAAAAAATCTCACACAATCCCAATATGGTAGAAAAATAAGACCACAAATGCATAAAAATCAAATCTCACTAAAAACTCATGTGCATTCCTAAATAATGCTGAGCTAGTAAACTAGTTGACAAAAATCAAATCTCACTAAAAACTCATGTGCATTCCTAAATAATGTTGAGCTAGCAAACTAGTTGATAACTTGGTTGGAAACTCACATCTTACCAAGCCTAAAAGCCGAAAAACACATGCATGCTAACATTCCCCTAAATTTACATTAGTGATGACGCCACTGGCATTTTTGGGGACATAAGCATATACATGTATATATATGACTACGTTCCTATGGCCACTTACCATTTTTGGAGCCATTATATTCTAAGAATTTATATATGTTTAAAATATTTAATTTCAATATTATTAATTTTTTTTAAAACAAATATTTTTGTTATATAAAAAAATATATATATTTTAAACATTTTAACCATCAACCCACTTAAAAATGAGAATATTATCCGTCTCCTCATTATAGTTTATGGTTCTCTCTGGAGTAAAGCATCCCTTTCCAAAAACATCGTTCGAAATAGGTAACCCTCTCACACATCAAAATCTGAGATGACTAACAAACCTTTCTCCTCCCTCACTTTATGAAACCCTAACCCCCACACGTCGATATTAACACAACGGTATCCGGTGAACAAGCGGTCCCCGTTTGTAAACCCTAACACATGCCATATAAAAGGGGCCAATTAAGACACTTGAAGCTATTATTTTTAGTTTCATGTGAACAACAAAGGAGAGTAAAGCAGGCCGTTAGGTTGAAGTCCACAGACCATCAAGAGCTTTTTCTGTGGGCTAGTCTGACAAACAATTCCACACATTTTCCCTTAAAATAGAGGGATCTTATCTGTAAAAGGATTGTCTACCATGGACGGGTTGTACTCTATTACTGGAAAATGAACACGCCTGGAGAATGATCTTGCAGAGAAAAATGATAGAAATAAGAGGACGAACTTTGGTGGTGGTAGACAGCAAGCTTGGCCTGGTGCCGACATGTTGGAATTTCTAAGAATTCTAGAACAAAAACACGAAGAGAATAATACTCTCCTCTAAACACAAAGAATTAAAATAAAAAATTTCTCACTAACCTACAAAGTTGACAAGCTATAACTATTTCATTAACTATGAAAACTATTACCAAAAAGACTTCCTCCTCTAACAAAGGGATCACACCTTGACTGCTTCAAAACGCAGTGCACAAAAATTCTCTGTCTCTGTTACAACAAAAAAAAACACTCTGTCTTTTCAAAAGACTCTGTTTGTCTATTTTTCCTTCGGGCACTCTCTATGTTTTTCCAATACACTGCAGTGTATATATCAATGCAATTACATTTTTCCTTTGGGATTTTTATATATAGCGCACTATATTAACATAAAACTTATATAAAATAAAACTAAAACTACGTATAGGCCTTTTCGGGCCCACCTTACAATGGCACACACACACACAGAGATATATATATATATATATGTTAAAACCATAACACAGCCAATGGTTTACAACATAATGCTTTTTCGTGCAATAAACAAAAAACAATATAACATAACACATATCATAAAACCTTCACCCAGATTTCAAATCAAATTAAACCAAACTGCAATGAAAAATCGCATAAAAAATTCCTTGTGACATCATCCGAGCCAAACTCCGTGCGATAGCGTTTTGATTGGCTGAAGACTGGGGCCAATGAACTTCAAAAAACTTATAAGCCAAATCACATAGAATTTTCACGTAACACTTTGCCCCGATGACGTCAGGGGTTTTTGTAACGCGAAAAAAATTAAAATGAGTTTTCAAAATGATTTCAGGTCCAGATTTTAGGTTGGTGACGTAGGCACCAATGCTGCACGATAACCCACGATTGGTCCACGTCCGTGTGCTGAGATGACATGTGGGGCTGACCTTTATGTTTGCAAGGACCTCTTCAATGGGCGCGATGCTGTTCTCATTTGCTAGCGGTGGGACCACTGTTGTTGTGGCCCAAACCATTTAAAAAATTAAACAAACTTTAAAACAAAAACTTCCCGCGTACACAAAAACTATGTTTCCCAAATAAAAAGGACTGTAAGGTTTTAAAATCCCGAATTTGACAGTTCAACTAAAATGGCAAGCGACCAGTGATAGAATCCCTTCAGACAAAAATAGAAGGTGGATTTTGACTTCATATCAGTTGAAGTTAATACTTAAACACTCCCCCTTAAGTTCAAATTCTGGGTTATCAGTCATACCCATGCATTTCCTCAAATATTCAAATCTTTTCTGCCCTAGTGGCTTTGTCAGTATATCCCCAAATTGCTCCTGAGTCCTGCAATGTTTTAAAATAATTTCTCCATTGTTCACTAGCTCCCTGATGTAGTGAAACTAAGCATCTATGTGCTTTGTCCTTTCGTTAAACACAAAATGTTTAGACAATCATATGGTTGAGCTATTGTCACAATAAATCATTGTTCCTTTAACCTGTTCTTGACATAAACTTCTCAACATTCTCTTCATCCACACTACTTGACATGTTGTTGTTGTCGCTGCTACATACTTTGCCTCTACTATAGACAATGCTACAATAGGCTGCTTTTTAGAAGCCCATGAAATAGCTCCTGAACCCATATTAAAAACATAACCAGGTGTACTTTTTCGGTCATCTACACTTCCAGCCCAATCACTGTCAGTGTAGCCAATTAACTCATAATTTTCTGAAGTAGTATACAAAATACCATACCTTTTAGTTCCTTTCACATACCTCAGAATTATTTTTGCTACCTGCCAATGTGCTTCTTTTGGCCTCCCCATGAATTTGAAAATCAAACTAACAACATGCATAATATTAGGCCTAGTTGCAGTCAAATACATAAGGCTGCCAACTATGCTCTTGTATAAACTGGGATCAAAATCCTTGTTGTTGTCCTCTTTGCTGAGTTTCAATCCCATTACTGTGGGTGTTATTTCTTCCTTGCAATCCTGCATGTTAAATATTTTCAAAACTTCATTAACATATTTTTCTTGTGAGATAAAAATCCCTTTTTCATTTTTCTCTACTTCTATTCCTAAGAAGTATTTCAGCAATCCCATGTCAGTCATTTCAAATTCATCTTTCATGACTATTTTAAAATTTTCAATAAGGTAATTATCATTACCTGTGAATATCACATCATCAACATATAAAACAACAATCAACATCTTACCATCTTTTTATTTGATGTATAATGTGGGTTCTCCTTCACATTTTTCAAACCCATTCTCCAGTAGATAGGAATCTATCCTACTGTACCATGCTCTTGGTGCTTGATTTAGCCCATAAAGAGCTTTCTTCAATCTGCAAACTTTGTGCTCTTGGCCCTTTTTATCGTAGCCTAGAGGTTGTTCAACATAAACCTCTTCCATTAACACTCCATTTAAAAATGCTAACTTTACATCCATTTGGTAAACCTTCCATTTGTTTTGTGTTGCTATGGACAACACTGCTCTCACTGTTTCCATTCTTGCAACTGGTGCAAAAGTTTCCTCATAATCTCTTCCATGTTGCTGCTTATAACCTTTGACAACAAGTCTGGCCTTGTGCCTTTCAATTTTAACTTCAGCATTTCTTTTGATCTTATAGACCCATTTAACTCCATTGACTCCCTTACCTTTTAGGAGTTCAACCAAATCCCATGTTTTGTTCTTCTCTATTGCTTTAATTTCTTCATCCATGGCTTCTACCCATTTTCTATCTTTTATAGCTTCCTCAAAATGAATAGGATCATCAACATGACACTACAAAGAAAATAAAGAATTCATAACTTCATTTGCTGTCTCTTGCTCATAAATTTCATTTAAATTTCTGAATCTTGTTCCTCTTTCATTAGATGTACTTGTGCTTGAAGTAGCACTCAAAATTTTCCATTTAGTGTGCTTGGAGAAGCATTCTAATTGCTTCTCAATGGTGTTCTTACTCATACTTGAGGTGTCCCCTGTTTTCCTTGTGTTGGTGGAGGTTGTGCTACTGATGAGGTATTATTTTCAACCACATCTTCCTCATCTTCATCATGATACAAACAGCTTTTAACATTGACTGTTTTCTCAACCATCCCATGCTTCTTCTTCAATGAATTGCACATCTCTGCTTATAACAAATTTCTTTGTGGATGGGTTATATAATCTATATCCCTTGGAGTCTTCACAATATCCAAGGAAGATGCACTTCTCCCCCTTACTGTCCAACTTCTTCCTCAAATGTTTTGGAATGTGTGCATAAGCCACACACCCAAAAAATCTCATGTGGGTGACTCCCTGTTTTATGCCACTCAACGCTTCTTCTGTAACTCTGTTCATTACAGCTTTTGTTGGGCATGTACTTAAAATATACACAGCATAATTTGTAGCTTCTGCCCAATACTCATTTGGCAAGTGTTTTTCCTTTAGCATACTTCTCACCATTTCCATTATGGTTCAATTCTTCCTTTCAGCAACACCATTTTGCTGCAGTGTGTATCTTATAGTAAACTATTTGTGTATGCGATTTTCTCTGCAAAAACACAGAAATTCTTTTGAGATGTAATCACCTCCTCTATCAGTTCTAATAAATTTGATATGCTGCCTTCTCTGTTTCTCTGCTAGAGCTTTAAAATGGAAAAATATTTCAAAGACTTCACTTTTATATTTCAAAAAATAAACCCATACTTTTCTTTTGAAATCATCAATGAAGGTTAGCAGGTAATTGCTACCTGAAACTAATGTTGTTTGCATCAGTCCACATAAATATGAATGAATAATTTCTAAGGGTGCTTTCGCCCTTATGCTCTTTCCTGATGAAAAGCTTTCTTTTTTTTGTTTTCCCAAGATGCAACCTTCACATAGGCTGTTTGGTTTCTCAATCAATGGTAGTCCTCTTACCATTCCTTTTATGTGCATCAAATTCAGACCTCCGAAATTGAGATGTCTAAATCTCAAGTGCCATAACCAATTCTCATCTTTCACTTCCTTCTGAAAGACCTCTTGAGTTACAGCTGCTACATTTTTTCTTTTCCATTCAAATCTGTATTGAGCTTGAGTGGAAACATTCTATTGTTGTTCATTTGTATTTCAACAATAATCTTCTTGCTTGGAGGTATGTCCATTATTTTGCACACATCATTTTTAAAAAATACATTGTAACCTTTGTTTATGAGCTGCCCAATGCTCAAAAGATTACACTTCAAGCCAGGAACATAGTACACGTCTGGCACAAATTTCTGCTCACCATTTCTTGCACGGATACTAACTCTGCCTTTTCCCTTGACAGAAATATTAGTATCAGTTCCTGTTGTTACTTATGATTTAACTTATTCATAAAGATTGGAAAAAATTGCTATGTTTCCAGTCATGTGATTACTGCAGCCTGAATCTAAGAACCACACATCATCATGTATATCTTGTGCTACATTACATGTTAACAACACATTCTTTGGGTTCTTTTCTTCTCTTGCTACATTAGCATTCTGCCTATTATTCATGTCATTTTGCTTTTTCCTACACTCATTGGCATAGCGCCCATATTTTTTGCAATAATGACATTGGACATTTGATTTTTCATACCTTTGTCCTTGAGCATGTTGGTGTCCACCTTACTAGTTTTTGCTTTGGTCGTGGCTTTGATTCTGAATCTTGATCCTTCCATGTGAATGTGTAGAGCTGTTTCTTCCTTCTCCTTTTTGGCTTCTGCCTCTTCCTCTTCCTCTGCCTTAACCTCTTCCTCTTCCAAAAGGCATCTAGGTCTTAAAGGCATGCTCTAGATATGGGTTTACTAATCCTCCCAATCTCTATTCATGAGTCATCAGTGATGCATGAATTTCATCTACTGTGAACTTTGAGAGATCCTTTGTCTCTTCAATGGTGGTAACAATAACATCAAACCTTGAGGGTAGGCTCCTCAACAGTTTCTCCACTATCCTTCTTTCTTCAAGTGTCTCTCCATGAGACCTTATCTGATTTACCATTCAAATCACATATGTGAAGAATGAGTCTATTTTATCAGACTCTTTCATACAGAGAGTTTCAAAATCTCTCCTCAGCAATTGTAGTTTGGTTGTCTTCACTTTCTCCATACCTTGATAGGCTATCTTTAGAGTATCCCATGCATCCTTGGATATTTTAGTTGTTGTTATCCTTGGAAACACACTCTCGTGTACTTCTTGATAGAGATAGAAGAGGGCCTTAGAGTCCTTCTTTATATTGCTCTTTATCGGATCCTTCTCTGTCTGTGTTAAGGCATTATACTCTTGCTCATCAATTGGTTCTTCAAAACTGTCTTCTACATATTACCATAAGTCTTGGGAGGCAAACAGGGCTCTCACATTAATGGCCCAATAATCATAATTCTTCCCATTAAATTGGGGAAGTTGAGTATTTCCAATACTCATACCAGTGCTTGGTCCAGCCATTTCTTATTGACTAAACTCTAAAATAAACTTGACTATGTTTTTCTAACTGTATTTCCTTCTTTAAAGGACAAAAATATGTTTCTGAGGACTACTCTTTTAAACAAAATAAAAACTCTATCTTTTTTTGAGAAATACCTGGACTTTACTTCTGCTAGGCTTGCTAGAGTTCTGCTCGTGAACTGCTGCAACAAATCCTTCTTCCTTCAGCTTATTTGACACTTAAAAGAGCCTAGATAAGCTCTAATACCATGTTGGAATTTCTGAGAATTCTAGAACAAAAACACAGAGAGAATAATACTCTCCTCTAAACACAGAGAATTAAAATAAAAATTTTCTCACTAACAGACAAAGTTGAAAAAATGTAACTATTTCATTAATTGTGAAAACTATTACAAAAAAAACTTCCTCCTCTAACATAGGGATCACACCTTGACTTCTTCAGAACACAGTGAACAAAAGTTCTTTGTCTCTGTTACAACAAAAAATATACACTCTGTCTTTTCAAAAGACTCTATCTGTATGTTTCTCCTTCGGGAACTCTCTCTATTTTTCCAATACACTACAGTGTATATATCAATGCAATTAAATTTTTCCTTTGGGCTTTTTATATATGGCGCACTATATTAACATAAAACTTATATAAAATAAAATTAAAACTATGTATAGGCCTTTTCAAGCCCACCATACAATGGTGCACACACACACACACATATATATATATATATGTTAAGACCATAACATAACCAATGGTTTAAAACATAACGCTTCGTCACGCGATAAACAAAAAACAATATAACATAACACATATCATAAAACCTTCACTCGGATTTCAAATCTAATTAAACCAAACTGCAATGAAAAATCGCGGAACAAATCCTTGTGACGTCATCCGAGCCAAACTCTGCATGATAGCGTTTTCATTGGCTGAGGATTGGGGCCCACATAATTCAAAAAACTTATAAGCCAAATCACATAGAATCTTTCTGTAACACTTTTCCCCGATGACGTCAGGGGTTTTTGTAATGCGAAAACAATTAAAACGAGTTTTCAAAATGATTTCGGGTCTGGATTTTAGGTTGGTGATGTAGGAACCAATGTTGCGCGATAACGCACAATTGTTCCATGTTCCTATGTTGAGATGACATGTGGGGCCGACCTTTATGCTTGCAAAGACCTCTTCAACGAGCACGATACTATTCTCATTCGCTGGCGGTGGGACCACTGCTGCCGTGGCCCAAACCATTTAAAAAATCAAAAAAACTTTAAAACAAAAACTTCCCGCATACACAAAAACTCTGTTTCAAAATAAAAAGGTCTATAAGGTTTTAAAATCTCGAATTTGACAATTCAACTAAAATGGCAAGCAGCCAGTGACAGAATCCCTTCAGACAAAAATAGAAGGTGGCTTTTGACTGCACAACAGTTGAAGTTAATACTTCAACAGACAGTACTATGTATCGCATATTGTGTCATGTTAATGTGGTCAGAAGCGTTATAGGAAAGGTGGGTAAGGTAATAAAATATTTGCATCAAGAGACGCGTTCGAAGATCAAAGTTACAGACACTGTTCCAGGCGTTGATGATCACGTGGTATTAATCTTCAACTCACCATCAAGCAACAAAAGGAGAAGGATGCCAAGGATTGCAATTATGAGAATGGACCTGTCTGTCCAATTTAGGATGCTCTTCTAGGAGTGCACTCAGTTATTGTCCAAGATTCTTCTGGCAAAGATAGTGACATGAGACAACACAATGCTCGATTACTGGCTACTAACAGCCATATTTGAAGTTTGATTGGAAAAGGTGGAAACAATGTTCAAAAATTGAGAAGCGAATCGGGTGCACAAATTTAGATACACCCAATAGATGGGTTTCCAGGCTGTGCTTTTAGTTTTGGCGAACTCGTTCTCATATCTAGAGATCCAACCGTTGTAATGAAAGCACTGTATGTAGTTTCAGCTTTTATGTATAAAAACCCACCTAAGGAGCAAATTCCTTGGAGTGATATTTTGCCTGCAATGAACTGAAGTTCACTTGTTCCTGCATTTACTCCAACAAATCATCTTTCACAACGAGATTCAATGTCTGCTCATCACAATTTAGGTGCTCCAATTCTTGGTTATTCCTCCCATTTACCAGGGCTAGGAGGATATGGTAGTGAAGCTCCTAGTGCATGGCCTTTTAGCAACATTGCGCTTCCCATTTCTTCAAAATTTGAGAATTCTGCCTTCAAGAAAAATCCCAAGGAGTTTTCTATTCGAGTATTATGTCCAAACGATAAAATTGGAGGGGTGATTGGTAAGGGAGGAAATACCATCAAAACCATGAGAAATGATAAAGGAGCAAGTATCAAGGTTTAAGACGCACAAGAAGACTCAGATGAATGTGTAATTGTAATTTCTGCAACAGAGTCGGTTGATGATCGTGTTTCTCCTACTCTTGAGGCAGTTGTCTAATTGCAAGGAAAGACCAATGGAACAACTGACATTGATGATGCCATTTCCACAAGGTTACTTGTTCCATCAAAGCACATTTTTTTTCCTTCTTGGTAAAGGTGGCAACATCATTAGTGAGATGCGGAAGCTAACTGGAGCAAATATTTGCATATTCGGAAAATATGAGCAACAAAAATGTGATTCTAAAAATGAGGAGCTTGTTCAGATTATTGGAGTGCCAACTTTTGCAAGAGATGCACTCATCCAAATTACAGGAAGGCTTAGGGAAAAGATTTTCAAAGAAAAGGATGATGCTATAAACACTGAAACTGTACTACCTTTATCTAGTCTGCCCATTCCTCTCTCATCAAACTATCACACAAGACAATATGATATAGGATTTCCAAGGTAGTTCAGGTGCTCGTTCGTAAAATGTTAGCATTTGTGTAGTCATTTTAGGGAGGATATATCTTTCAATCTAATTAGTGGCAGTTATACGGAGTCTAGAGTAAAACATTAAGAAAAGATTTCTAATATTCAAATCATGTATCATTTCGGTGCAATTCAAGGAGCTACTAGAAATATTGAGGAGATTTTCATGATTACTTTGGGTACAATATATGTGATCTCGTATAGGCTCGAGTCACTTTAGAAATAACAATAGCCTTACTAAGAGTCCGTTAGAGTAAGTGACACATGAGGAAGGAATATTTGACATTTATATACATGGAGGATAGTAATATCTTGAGACTTATTCTTTAGACCAAGGAATCTCAAAATCTCAACATATGATAATTGTAGGATAAATGTAACTTATGCATGTAAAAGATAAGTATGATTTTTTTCCATATGCGTGTTAAAGATAGAATAAAGATATGATAAGAAATTACATATAATAGGGAGGTATAATTAACTTATAATTGTTCAAAATAATACACAAGAAATAACACAATGGAATTATTTTTTGTTCATACATTTATATTTAGGTGAGAAGAAATGACGAAGCCAAGAAATATGATCTAATATACAATCACCATGTATGTAATGTTTCATGTAGGCCTCAACTAAAACCAATGGTAATGTGGACTCCTAACAATGATTGTTTCGATATGGGAAAGGGGGGCCCTTGATTAATCTTTGTGATTGATTAGAGACATTTAGGTTAGTGTTAATTCCAACTACAACCCCTTGCAGGTTAGTGTTACCCTCAACGAGACCTTCTCAATCCATCTTGACCATCAATCGATCTTGACCATTGATCCATGTTATTTGAAGCCACTTCACCCCAACAAAATACCCAACAATAAAAGAAAAGACCCTCAAATTGTACATGTTATAGGAAATTTGTCAAATATTATGATTGGAAGAGTCATTTCTACTAAATATTCACATCTTGGTAACCTAGTAGTCAATGTGAAAATCAACCACACAGTTGTTCCCAACACATTATTTGACCTTGGTGTTGCTATCAATGTGATGACCCATGAGACAATGGAAGCCCTAGGACTTTCTAGTCTTAGACAAACCCCCATAGTATTACAAATTACTAATTGGTCTACCATCAAACCATAAGGGATCTTGGAAGTTTTAGTAATATCCATGGATTCATGGGAGTATCTTGTTGATTTCATGGTTGTGAAAACCAATTCCTCCATGGGGGACTTTCCTTTAATCTTAGGAAGTCCATGGTTGGCCATTGCATATGCATATATCAACTACAGATCCATGAACATGAAAATATCTCCCAATACTAAAAATCAACTTACCCTATATCCTCCTACAAAGCCATCATTGATCCGAAAATTATGTTTTCATTAAATTAAGGGGAACATGATGAGGATTCAGTTTCACATCAAGTACTTACAATACAACAATATTTTCCCTTCAAAGACAAAAATTGAGAATGAACAACTTGGTGATTTTATATCCTCCTTATCCTCGTCCAACCCAAACATTCTCACCCACATAATGGGCACTGAATTCTAGGCTTATCTTGTTATGACATATGCATCACTTATAAAACATCATTCCTCTTCGAAATAAGAACAAAAATTAAATTTGGAAAGCATAAGAATAGGCCTTGGAAAACCATTGAAGATTAATCAAGGGCTAATAGAATAGAATAAGGGACAATTAGTTAAGGTTTTACAAAAGCATAGTGATTCTTTTTCCTGGGACTAAACCGATATGAAATGGATCCATATTGCTTTTTGCACTCATCATATCTATATTAAGGAGGACTCCAGAGAACCTAAGTGATGAATAAATCCTACTTCATGGGACATGGTCAAAGAAGAGCTACATAAATTTCTTTCAAATAATTTCACTTACCCCATTTTTGAATGCCAAAGGTTCTACCCTCCTTTATTCACACCTAAAAGGAATGAATATTGGAGGTTTTTTGTTGATTACAAGGAACTGGACAAAAATCCACATGCAAAGACTAGTTCCCACTACCATCCATTGACCAAGAATTGAACACTTTGGTGGGAAAGAAGTGTTTTTATATCTTCAATGTTTTTAGTGGATATTATTATATTGGATTTCTCTAGAGGACTAGGAAAAAACTGCATTTACTTTCCCTTGGGGGGGATTTTCCTATTCAGTTCTACCATTTGGACTTCGTAATGCTCCTACAAATTTTGAATGAGCTATAATTGGAATATTCTCTTACCTAATAGATGATTTTTTGGAAATGTACATGGATGAATTTGCAACCTATCGTGATGAATTGGTTAGAATGTGAAGCTTCCTAACCAATCTAAGTAGAAGTGTGTAAGATTTCCTAAAAAGTAAATTAATAATTCTACCTCTGTTGGGGGTTACAACATTAAACTTCCTAAGCCAACTAGGTAGAAGTTCATTATTTCAATGTTGCATTTGTGACCTCTAAATTCTTCCTAAGCCATCCTCATTTGAATTTAATAGAATGTATTAGCATACACAATTCATGATAATTCATAACTTCCATATGGACACCGAATTGACAATTAAATACATAGTTTCTCATTTATATACTAACTAATTAGGATGTAATTGAAAACACTGTCACAAACTAGGCCTCCAAAAAGAAGCAAAATTTGTATATGAATCGAGAAGGAATTATAACTACCTTACATGCCACTCCCTTGCACCCATATTAAACTAATGTGTACCTTCATAATCATTGTAAGAGTGAAATTTTGGCCTCACTCCTTAAGTGAGGTGATGGCAGCCTTAACGCGACAGCTCTCACCCCATCCCTGAGGTATCTATTCTACATTATTAATATAAAATGTAGGAATTTTATCAAAGTTAAAAAAAATAATTGACATTGAAAAGTAAGTGGAAAGGGATCATGTTAAGCTTAATGATTTGAAAAATATAAAAAATCAACAACATGAAAAAGTAATAGGAAATTGGGATAAATCTATGAGTTTTGAAATATTGGCTATAATCATAAAAATATTACAGATTCAAAATGAAAAAATTCATAATATCACATTTCTTAAAAGTAGGCATAATCTCTATCATCTAGTCATTGTTGATGTGACTACAATAGACATCAATATATGAGAAGTATTGTTAATAAGTATCTAAAAAATAAACCAAAAACTATGTTAAATTGCCATGAAGAAACCCTTCATGAATTAGGCAATAAATTTCAAATTGTGGTGCTACAAAAACTATTCTTAACACGACCAACATGAGAGTTAAAATAGTCAAAAATGAAGAAGGGAAAATGGTTTCATCCTTGTGTAAAAAGAATACAATCAATTATTTTCAAAAATATGAAAGGAAAAGCATATCAATGTAAGAGCTAAACATGCTATCTACTATCAATGTAAGAGCTCCAACAAGAACTAAAGGTATTAATTAAGTTTTTAGCATTAAAGTTTTCCCTAAGAACTTTTTGATTATCAAGTATTTTTTCATCTTTGGTGTAGGAAACTTGATCCTGAAACTTTAAATATATTCATGTAATGGTTATTGGTTAGGGAACAAACTAACCTTTGCATACCTTCCAAGAAGCATATTCTTGCATTTTTTCTCCCTTTCTTTTATGCTTATGGTAAAAATGAATTATATTTTGTATGCATGTAAATGGTTAATTATTTATATACATAGAGGATTGTAATATGCATTATTAATAATTGAAATCTATATCTTGAGAGTTATTCTTTAGACCAAGGAACCTCAAAATTTCAACATATGATAATTGTAGGATAAAAGTAACTTATGCATGTAAAAGATAAGTATAATTTTTGGTTAAATTTAGAATGACATGGAGTGTTTTATGCTTAATGCAAATTTAATCTTCTTGAGGCCCGATTCAAATAAGAAATCACATAAACATGAAAGTAAAATGTGGATAGAACACAATAATACATGAACATAAGACAAGCCAATAATATACATCAGATTTTACAATTCTTCTTGTCCAGGAAAGATATAGGATAGTGTGCATTATGGAAGTCAGAAAAATATTTCTTAGATCAGCCAACCCTCCAAGTGTCACACCCATAGCCCTCAAAGATAGCTCATCAAAAGTCATTGAAAAAAGTCAACATAGGACAGTCAACAAAAAGTCAACGTTGCAAATTTTGGCTTCAGTCAAACTAATCCTTTTTCCTCGATTTTTGTGCCCAGTTGTACAGCCTTCGAAAATCAGAATTTCAGCCAATATTGGAGGTCAAAATGTCAAGGGTTGACCATCGTCAATGCTGGTCAATGCTCAGCAAAATAGCCCTAAATAGATAAGCAGATTTTCAACAGCTTCAACTCCACACATGTGAAGGAAAGAGGCATCCAAAGGTTATCAAACCAATCAAATCACAATGAGAGATTGTGTGATGAGTTGATGAGAAAATGACCTCCAAGTCTCTCCAATTTATATACATGAGGGAGGGTGTGTGACACATTTATTAGGATTGTGAGCCTACATTACAAATTTGGGCAATCTTGCACATGTGTGGAAAATAAAATCAAAATACATGTTATGCTCATCCAAACAAGATGATATTTAGATCAATATTGCACCTCTCCAAAAGAGGAATCCGACAAAAATATGATCATCATCATATGAGGAGTGCAACATGGAGTTTGGACCTAGTTTCCCAAAATAAACATTTTTTTTCCATATGTGTATGCTAAAGCTAGAATAAAGATATTATAAGAAATTACATATTATTAGGGAGGTAGAATTAACTTATAATTAGTCAAAATAATACACATTAAACAATACAATGGAATTATGTTGTGGTCATACATTTATATGTAGGTGAGAACAAATGACAAGGCCAAGAAATATGATGTAATATATTGTCACCTACTATGTAAAATTATCTTAGGTAACATGAGGATTAAAGAAGACACTAGCTATTAAAAGAGTGTGGAAACATTATAAGTGATTAGATAGAGAGAATACTAGTATAATTCCATGAAATTATGCATTGAGTGAGGTCAAAAATGAAATCAATATACCTTAATATGTATGCAACCACCCCTATAGGAATAGAAAATTTGTCTTTAATGACAAGATGGAAAAATAAGTATGATGAGGTTCCAAAAAGGAAGGAAAGCTTCTAAATTTGATGTCCAATATTAATCATATATATCTTATAAGTTATCTTATGGAGGAAGGAAAAGATTTAATTTTCAAAAACAAGAAATTCAAATGATAATAAGATAGTGTAGCCCTCATAATCATAACTAACTTACAAATATGAAATGAACAAAAAAATAGAGTAATAAAAAATTTTTGCATAGATGATAAGGTGAGTTAAGTGAGAGTTTCATCAAGAAAGGATGGGGTTGCACTTGTAGATTATAAAGATGTAACCAGCTCCCACCCCATAGCCATCTTGGGTCGAGGAAGGTGCTACCTATTCATTTTGACTTGAACTTCTAGGTCATATATAAACATGGGGTTAGCCAAAAATTCTTTTTTTCAAGTATACAAACTATAAATTTGATACTACCATTGTGATCATTTCGTCGAGATAATTTTGATGATATAAATTTTATCTCAATCTCAGTCCTGAATCAAAATTTATACTAGTTATAAGTTTTGGCCTATTAACATAGGCCATGTAATCACAAGGATTCCATTTGGCACCCACGTGGCCTCCACCCTACTCTCATGGAACTGCCACACCATTCATTGATGGGTTATTGTTATACCATGCCATGATGAAATCTTAGCATCAGTTTCCTTCTCACCTCCCTCAATAAGATCCGAGATCTATGACATTAACTCAATGACCTTAGTGCTCGAAGTGGATCCCATCGATCCATGTTGTCTTGGAATCTTAGCGTTGAGATTATTTTCCTCTCTCTACTCATAACCTAATTGGAAAATGCTGAGTTTTGAGCTCTGAGGTTTGAGATTTGAGATTTGTGCCTTACTTCGTTATTATTATGTGACAAGGAAAAGCTTTGAGGTTTGATATTTGAGATTTCTAGTTTACTTCATTATTGTTATGTGTTGAGGAGAATCTTTCTCAAGCATATCATCTTGGTGTCTTAACATTGATATTTCCTGACTATCCTTGCACATTAACACCTTGGGGCTCATGGCTAAGGACCAATATCACCCCAGTAACATCAAGCATTTCCATAGTCTACCTCTTTGGATTTTCGCTAAGATCCAACACACTAATGCCATATTTCTACTACCACAGTTCTACACTAGTCCCACTCTCTTCCTTCTCACACATGTAATGTTTCATCTAGGCCTTGATCAAAACCAATGGTAATCTGGAACCCCAACAATGATGGTTTGGATATGGGAAAGCGGGGCCCCTCAATTAATCTTAGTGATTGATTAAAGACATGTATATTATATAATTCCAACTACAACCCCGTACAGGTTAGTGTTAGCCACAATGTGACTACCTCAATTGATCTCGACCATCGATCTCCAAATGACTCTCCACATAGTTTCTTGGAAATCACTATACCCTAAAGAATTGTAGACCCACTAGGGTCCACCCCCAAGCCATGTTATTCGAAGCCACATCACCCTAAGAAAAGACCTAGCAATAGAAGAAAAGACCCTCAAATCATACATGTTATAGGAAATATGTCAAATATTATGATGGGAATAGTCATTTCTACTATATATTTTAATGTACCCCTAAGGTTGCAATTAACCCCACATTTGCCCACATTAACCTTTTCTTAAACCTTTAGGGTTCATCAATCTAAATCAAATGTACACGGAAGCTTTAATCATGACTAACACTTTTGTTGATAACTTAATATAATAACATTTACCTTCTTCACATATACGCAGAACTTCCTAAGTTGTAGAGTCCACAATGCCTTGAACCAATCATAGCACTTTGCAATTCGTTGATTTATCCACTTCGCATGTCACAACTTATAGCATACATCTTTAATGGAAAATCATAACAATGTCAATGCTAATTTTCTCTGAAATCCTCACCGTAGATCTTTGCCAAATCTAAGTTTCATCCTTTCCTGATCATGATAAACCATAACCTCTGCGAAGAGTGCTATTTCTTAGTGCTCACATGTTGCATTGCATCGCTCGATCCTTACCCACATCGCATCGCAAACAAAACTCTTTATCATACGAATTCGTAACTTAGCTTCTAAAATCGCTGATGTGCGATGTTGCCCCGCACTGACACCTGTCATCGTCCGCAACTCTTCAAATTTTCCTTCATGTCTAATCTTCACCATTTAATTTCTCACCTTAATTTCTACCACACTTGATCTCTGCCATCAATTCTTAAGTCCTCGATATTGTGATTCAATCCTATTCGTTCATTCACCTCTTTGGAAATCTCTAATTATTCGCTGCCTTTGTCAATTCCTCTGCTTTATGCCACTCTGCTACTCTGATCTTTTCCCACTACTCCTCTTGGGTTTATTCAGATTTCTTCAATGCTATCTCTTCGATATTGTTACTATTTATTATTTATATACCCATTACACCATCTCAAACTTGAATACAAAATAATCTTTGTGTTATTTCTCTGAATCAGAATTACTCGACCTGTACATAATTTATCTGCACAATTTATTCCCATAAGCTTTATTCTCAACTAATTAATTCTCAAATTGGAATATGCCTAGATTCTACCCAGCCATAAGTATTTTATCACTCAGAAATACTTATACAATCAAACTAGAATTAATACACTGATATCGAATTCTTTCTATTACGAATCACTCAGCACATAATAGAAGTGAGACACAGTCAAATGGGAATTTGATTTCTCATTAAAAAAATAAATGTAAAGTTACAAGAAAATTTCTTTACAATCTGGCTTGGCCTGATCTACCTTTACATGGTTTCTCTTCATCTCTCTTTGTATATGCTCATAGGCTTAAAATTAAATTTCTCTATAAGAATATCTTCTTTTTCCTACTCTACCTACCTATTGTTTATGCCTTTGAGGCTTTACAAATATATATACAAATTGTTTTGTAACCAATTTTGGTTCAGATCCATAGGTTACTCAACAAAATCCTAAGAACCTCTAATTCCTCAATTAGTTCCTAAAATCTCTTATTTATCCCTTGAAGATATCAACATTCAACTAAATCCTAAGGATCCTCCATAAATCTTGAACTAATTTCTAATCTAATATTTTCAATATTTTAGAATATATCAATCCACACCAATCACTCATCAATCACTCATGATCTCCTACATTCGAGAACATTTACAAATATGCCTCTCAATATTTAATTAAATCTTATTATAAATGTCTCACCTAAATCACTCAAAATATTTAAAATTATCTTAATTAAATACTTAGGAAAACCAACTCTTTTGAAAACACAGGACCCCCTATAATCTACTAAATGTACAAAATTTTGGAACCATGATACTCCTGCATCAGACTCCCAAGGTATAAAAAATTCATGATCTCCTGATCATGTGCTTCCAGTATTTGTCCTCCTGGATCCCATACTTTATTCTTCAGTGATTTCCTTTCTTCTTTCAACTGTTTTCCATGTATTATGTTGGCTTTCCTTACTTCTCTTGGTTTGCACACCTTCGATTGTAACACTTCATTGAATTTTCCTTCAATGTTTTTTACAGTCCAGCCTTTCATCCAATTGATTACTTGTCTTTTTTGTCTCCAGTTCCTTTCCTTATGCTCATTTCTCATCAGCTTCAGCAAATTATCTATTTCTCTATCCAAATTACTTTTTTGTTGTTGTCCTTTCCTTTGTGTAAGAGCTTCAAAACTCTTGTTGTCTTCAACTTCTACTATTGCTCCAAATACTATTTCTCTGGACATTTTTGAAAATATTACTCTGGATATTGTTGCCTCCCAAACTTCTTGAATATACTTTAATATATATCCCTCTATAACATCTCTCTTCTGCTTACTACCTAAAATTTCACTTTCACAAAGTAAACTTCTTTTTGACTCCCTCACTGCAGTAAAATTTTCTTCCAGTTGTTGATTATAATTCCATTCTCCTTCATCTTTATTGTCTTTGAAGACAAAAATTTGTTCATCCTCATACTGCCTTTGAACTTCACTCTTACCCTCAAAGATAAGATGTACTCCATCTCCTTTATTATAGCTTCATTTTTATCTTCTTCATCACCTGCAAATACATCATAAACTTGACAATATAAACTCACCTCAGTCTCCTTATATATTATAAACATTTCTTCTTCTTGGCTATAATTTCCTCTTCACTTTTAGGCTCTCTCAACAATTCTTCTAGCACTATAATCTCTTATTTACACTTAAAAATTATAAAGTCATCTTTGGCCTTTCTCATAACAGTCCCCAACAGTTGTTCTTATTTTTTTTTTCCCATGACAGTAAAACATCTCACAAGATCTTCATCTTGTCCTTCCTTCACATCTTCAGTTTCTTCATCAAAGAAACTACCTTGCTCAGGTTTACAAAAGTAAACTTCTTTTTCTTCCTTTTGGCTCCCAGTATTAGCCAAAATTCCTCTGCTTATAGCTCTATCAGTATGCTGGAAAGAAATATCTTCCTTCAACTATGTATGAATTTTCTCATGAGACTTGACCGTCTCATCTTTCTTCTTTAAAACAAAATTCATATTATGTCTCTCCTCTTCTTCGATAATTCCCAAAGATTTTCCATCATCCTGTATTACACCTGAAACCATAAAAAAAATGTTAATTTCAAAATTATAAGGCTCAGTAGCCTCAACTGATGTTTCAGACATAATTGCTCCATCTTCAAGTTCAAAAGTAGCTTGTTCATCTCTAGTAATTTTGTTTTGCTGTAACTCAACTCCTTCGAGCTTCTCTGCCCTTAATTTAACATTCATTATCTGTTCAAGCTTCCTCAACTCCTCTATTAGCTGAATATTCATCTGTTATTTTCTCTTCTCTTGTAGCCTATGCCATTTCACTTTCTTTCTCATAGTCCAACCATACCTCTAGTCTACCTTATTTCTCTGCAACATATCCATCAACAATGCAATTTGGAAATTTATCTCAGCTTTCTCTTTGTCAATCTCTTCTTGACTTATCTTCTCTATACTATTCACCTTGTCATATTTATCCACTCTCCTTCTGTTGTGGCTTCTCTCTGAACCTTTGTTATGACTATCAATATTCATTCTTCTATCTCTTATGAAATGCACTAAGCCTCTCCTTCTTAGAAAATCTCCATACCTACTACAAGTACATCACCAAGCCTTCTCTTCTTGGTCTTTTGGTAACACTGGTTCTCTATCTCTGAAACCTCTATTTGAGAAACTCCTTTTTTTCTTGGTTTTTGCAATTCTACTTTATTCTGAGAACACTCTAGTCCTCTTTGTCCAACCTTCAACTACAACATTCAGGTTTTTTGCCACTTTTCTTCAAAGTATCCACTTTACTCTGCCTTCAAGAACACAACTAGTTCTTCTTTTCTTTACAACTATCCTTTTTTTTCTTGTTGAGATATTCCTCCTTTGTCTGCAACCTGCAAAACTCAAACCAGAGTTAATATAAAACACTACCTATATGATTTCACAAGCAGTCTGCTTCCACTCTTCACATCCGATTGGATATTCATTCTTCACAATAAAACAACCATCACTTTGTCATATTTTACTGTCTGACTTTTCTCCTTGTACTTGTCTCCATGTTTTTAGATTTACAATCTGACTCTTCTTCCTCTAATCCACAATCACACTGAATATCACTCTATTTTGCTATCAATGTCTTCTACATAGTTTAACTCTGTCATCTTCATAAAAAATCTACCCGTTTTTCCCTCCAAAAGAGCTTGTACCCACTCTGATACCAAATTGATGCACCCATAAGGTCACAATTAACAAAACATCAACACATGCAGGTAGGGTTAGTGGAATTAACCCTGCATTTTCCCACATTAACCTTTTCTTAAACATTTAGGGTTCATCAATATAAATCAAATGTACGTAGAAGCTTTAATCATGAGTGAATATTTTGTTGATAACTCAATATAATAGCATTTACCTTCTTCACATATACGCGGAACTTCCTAAGCTATAGGATCCACAATGCCTTGAACCAATCACAGCGCATCACAAGTCGTTGATTTATCCACTTCGCATGTCATAACTTATAACATACAACTTTAATGGCAAATCGTAACAATGAAAATGAAAAGTTTCTCTGAAATCCTCACCGTAGATCTTTGCCAGATCTAACAGTCTAACTTTACCTCTTGTCTTATCGCCATTGCTCGCTCACAAGTTTCATCCTTTCCCAATCACGATAAACAATAAACTCTGCAAAGAGCGCTATTACGTAGTGCTGACACGCCGCATCGCATCACCCAATCCTTACCCGCATCACATCACACAAAAAAACTCTTTATCGCACGAATCCTTAACTTAACTTCTAAAATCGTCGATGTGCGATGTTGTGCCACACTGACATGCATCCTCGGACACAACTCTTCAAATTTTCCTTGATGTGTAATCTTCGTCGTTTAATCGTTCACCTTCATTTCTACCATACTTGATCTCTGCCATCAATTCTTAAGTCCTCAATACTGGGATTCAATAGTGTTCGTTCATTCACCTCTTTGGATATCTCTAAGTATTATCTTCCTCCGTCAATTCCTTTGCTTTATGCCACTCTGCTGCTCTGATATTTTCCCACTACTCCTCCTAGCTTTATTCAGAGTTCTCCAATGCTATCTCTCTGATCTTGTTACTATTTATTATTTATATATCCATTACACCGTCTCAAACTTGAATATAGAATACTCTCTATATTATTTATCTGAATCAGAATTACTTGACCTGTACATAATTTATCTGCACAATTTATTCCCATAAGCTTTATTCTTAGCTAATTAATTCTCAGACTGGAATTTTCCCATATTCTACCCAGTCGTAAGTCTTTTATCACTCAGAAATACTTATACAATCAAACTAGAAATAATGCACTGATATCGAATTCTTTATATTACGGATCACTCAACACATAACAAAAATGACACACAGTCAAATGGGAATTTGATTTCTCATTAAACAAATAAATGTACAAATACAAGAAAATCTGTTTACAATCCGACTTGGCCTGATCTACCTTTAAATGGCCCTTTCTCTTCCTCTCTCTCTATATATTCCTGTAGGCTTACAATTAAATTTCTCTCTAAGAATATCTTCTTTTTTCTACTCTACCTACCTACTTTTTGTGCCTTTGAGGCTTTACAAATATATATACAAAAGGTTCTATAACCAGTTTTGGATCAGATCCATAGGTTACTCAACAAAATCCTAAAAATCCTCTTATTCCTAAATTAGTTCCTAAAATATCTTCTTTATCCCTTGAATATCTCAACATTCAACTAAATCCGAAGGATCCTCCATAAATCATGAACTAATTTCTAATCTAAGATTTTCAATATTTTAGAATATCTCAATCCACACCAATCACTCATCAATCACTCATGCTCTCTTACATTCGAGAACATTTACAAATGTGCCTCTCAATATTAAATTAAATCCTGTTCTAAATGTCTCACCTAAATCACTCAAAATATTGAAAATTATCTTAATTAAATACTTAGGAAAACCAACTCTTTTGAAAACACAAGACCCCCTAGAATCTACTAAATGTACAAAATTTCAGAACCATGATGCTCCTGCATCATATTCACATCTTGGTAGCCTAGTAGTCAATGTGAAAATTGACCACACAGTTGTTCCCAACATATTATTTCACCTTGATGCTGCTATAAATGTGATGACCCACGAGACAACGGAAGCCCTAGGACTTTCTAGTCTTATACAAACACCCATATTATTACAAATTTATAACTCATCTACCATCATACCATAAGGGGTCTTGGAAGATGTAGTAATCTCCATGTATTCATGGGAGTATCTTATTTATTTAATGGTTGTGCAAACCAAGTCTTCCATGGGGGACTATCCTTTAATCTTAGGAAGGTCATTATTGGCCATTGCATATGCATATATCAACTACAGATCCATGAACATGAAAATATCTCACAATACTAATTAAAAAATGACCCTATATCCTCCTACTAAGTCGTCATTGATCCGAAAATTATATTTTCAATAAATGGAGGGTAACATGATGAGGATTAAGTTTCACATCAAGTACTTATTTTAGACTATTATTTTTCCTTTAGAGACAAAATTGAGAATGAAGAAATTGGTGATTTTATAGCTTCCTTCTGCTCGTCCAACTCGCAAATTCTCACCTACATAATGCACCCTGAAATCTAGGCTTCTCTTCTTATGAAATATGCATCACTTATAAAACATCATTCCTCTTCTAAATAAGATCAAAAATTAAATTTGGAAACCATAAGAATAGGCTTTAGAAAATCATTGAAGATCAATCAAGGGCTAATAGAATAGCATAAGGGAAAATTAATTAAGGTTTTACAAAAGCACAATGACTCTTTTTCATGGGACGAAACTGATATGAAATGGATCCATCTTATTTTTAGAACTTATCATATCTATTTGAAGGACGACTCCAGAGAACCTAGGTGATGAATAAATCCTACTTCGTGGGACATGGTCAAAGAAGAGCTACATAAATTTATTTCAAATAATTTCATTTAACCCATTTTTGAATGCCAAAGGTTCTACCCTCTTTTCATCACACCTAAAACGAATGGATATTGGAGGTTTTTTGTTGATTACAAAGAACTGGACAAAAATCCACATGCAAAGACTAGTTCCCACTACCATACATTGACCAGGTATTAGACAAATTGGTGGGAAAGAAGTGTTTTTATATCTTCAATGGGTTTAGTGGATATAATTATATTAGATTGCGCTAGAGGACTAGGAAAAAACTGAATTTACTTTCCCTTGGGGGGGATTTTCTTATTGTGTTCTACATTTGGACTTCATAATGCTCCTACAACTTTTCAAGGACCTATAATTGGAATATTCTCTTACCTAATAGATGATTTTTGGAAATGTACATAGATGAATTTATAGCCTATGGTGATGAATTTGTTATAATGTGAAGCTTCTTAGTCCATCTAAGTAGAAGTTTGTAGGCTTTCCTACAAATTAAATTAATAAATCTACCTCTGTTGGGGGTTGCAACATTGAACTTCCAAAGCCAACTAGGTAGAAGTTTTTTATTTCTATTTTGCATGTGTTACCTTTAAATTCTTCCCAATTCATCCTTATTTGAATTTAATAGATTGTATTAGCATAAAAAATTCATGATAATTTACAATTTCCATATGGACACCGAATTGATAATTAAATACGTAGTTTTTCATTTATATACTAACTAATTATGCTGTAATTGAAAACACCTTCACAAAATAGGCCTTATAACTACCTTACATGCCACTCCCTTGCACCCAAATCAAACCAATGTGAACCTTCATCATCATTGTAAGAGTGAAATATTGGCCTCACTCATTGAGTGAGGTGATGTCAGAAAATTTTTGCATAATTTTCACACAGACGATGCATCCTTAAGTCTCAGTAGCATTCCATGGATTTCTTTTTTAATTTCATTGACTTCTTTCCTCTCCTAATCCATCCACGAAAAGTAGAAAGGCCATTAGCATGAAATTTTTGTGGACTAAGTAAACCATATATGTTTTATCACTAATAGAAACGAGTGGCTAGAAATCATCATCTCTTCTTTAAATCAGTATCTCGATCCTAGATGTTTCACTTAATTCATAAATATTGTGAAGTATAGTAGCTGAAATGGCAGAATATACCATGGGGGTCTCATGGGTTTTAGTGGTACTCGTATTATGGGGCAATAACACCAAGTTCTCCAGTCATGGAGGCTTCTGCAAAATGTATGGCCTCGCATTTTTACAGAAAACCTGCCTGAAGAAGATTTGGTGGGATCTCACTTGAGGTCAGATCATGATGATAAATATGTAAACAATTATCTCTACGTTCATGAGACCCTAAGAGCGAGTAGCTCATTGAAATCCATAAATTATGATTCAAACAATAGTAATATAGAGAATAAGGACCAAGTTAGATGGAACCTCGGATAAATTGAAGGGGGAATCGACATGAATGTCTCTAAAGATTTTCCTAAAGCTGTAATGATTATGCACAAATTAAAAAAAAATTGGAAAGGCTCCCAAGCCTTCGACGATGGTTGAGCATGGAATCTGATGTTATTAATTCCATACACGAAGACATGGCGAAGTTGAAATGGTATAGCAAGGAACAAGACGCCAATCAAAGACATTCCCAATACCAGGAAATGACTGTTATTGCATGACCAAAGATTCAAAAAAAGAGGCGCACAACTTCACAACCTGCAAAGCAATACAGAGGGCTGCGGAAGCATCCATGAGGAAATTTCGCGGTAGAAATCAGAGATTGTTCTCGACAAGGAGCTCAGTTGTGGCTTGGAACATTCGAGATGGAATAAGAAGCGGCCTTGGCTTATGACAAGGCTACTCTCAAGATGAGGGATGGTCATACCTTTCTCAAGTTTCCTATTCACATGATCGACGAGGCTCTCTCACAAGAAATCAAAACCAATTATGTAAGCCTCCCTACTTGTTGGAAATTATGAATAAAACAAAAAACATAGAGGGATGTGTTCCCCCACAACACAAAGAATGCAAGAATGCAGAAATAACAATCACACACACATACAAACAATGAGAAACACAAGAGAGGAATCTTTTTTTTAATTTATTCAACTCCTCTTTTTTCATCTCATTCCTTCACAATATACAAAATGAAATTACATTTTTTTTATACAAAATTGGTGGAAGCCTGAAGATTAAATTCATTTCAATGTTGAACTAGACATAGAACCAACAAATTGTCCTTCCACTCGATTCTTCTGTTTCTACACGAAACAGGGTGCAAAACACAAAACAGCGTACATAATGCAAAAGACCGGACTTGAAATATTATGGGTTTCGCCTGCGAAACCACATCGCGTGCATGCCCTCCATCGCAAATCGCATACTGGCGATTATAACATTTAACATTGCGCGATACGGGAAAACTTATGAACTTGCGGTTGCAATGTGATGTGGCACTTATCACATCGTAACATAAACTATTTAACTTGTGGGCGCTATCCTCCTGAGCTTTCCACGTGCGATTGCGATCACATGGCAACCTAAATAGAATAAATTGTGGGTCGATTAAATGTAAGTTGTAAACTTTTCTAAGTGAAAACTTATGGGTGGTCAAAAAAGGTATAACTCAAATCTTGTGAAGCGCAAGTGGATGAAAAAAGGTAAAGGAAAAAGCTTATGAAGTGAGATTTTTAAATGTTGCGATGTGCGATGAAAATGTTGCATCGCAACATTGCAAGGTTTGGTGTGGGTACTAAAAGGTAAATGATAAAATTTACGAAGTGCGGGTTGCTGGAAGTTAAGTGGCGGTAAGTGCGAAATGGTTGAAGGTAAGAAATAACGCGGTATTATGGGTCCCGCCGATATCTCATCGGCAGAAACTTAATTTTGGAAAAGTGCTTAAGAGTTAAAGGTTAAATTTTGTGAGCTACGAAGTGTGGGAAAAGAGGTAATTCAATGGTGGCGGGTAAGAAATAACGCAAAGAAAAAGGCTAGGTAATTTGTTGTCTGGATTTTGTGTGAAACGCCTTCAGATTTGAAAAACCTGGGCTTTTCCTTCCCTGCATAAAAATCCAATTGAAGGTGTGGGTTGCTGCCACTTTATTCATGGCGGTGGTTTGGATTATTTCCAACACCCCCCCTTAATCACAATTGTTGCCATCAATCATTCCCAAACACTTTCTAACATAAACAAAACTTTTCTCTCCCAATGACTTTGTGAGGATGACAGAAAACTATTCCTCTGACCTGCAATGCTGCAAAACAATTTCACCATTTTTAACTAATTCCCTTTGGAAATGGTATTTGGTATCAATATTATTTTTTCTCTTGTGGAAAATATAATTCTTTGACAATTCAATTGTTGAGTTGTTATTACAGAAAATTGTGGTTCCTTTGTCTTGTTCATGACATAAATCCCTCAGCATCCTTCTCATCCAAACTGCTTGGCATGTTGTTGTTGTTGCTGCTACATATTTAGCTTATGTTGTTGATAATGAAACTATTGGTTTCTTCTTGGAAGCCCATGAAATGTCTCATGATCCCAAATGAAAAAACATACCCTAATGTGCTCTTTCTGTCATCAACACTTCCATCCTAATCACTCTGAGTGTAACCAATCAGCTTAAAATCATCAGTTTTGGAGAATAGAACACCATACTCCTTTGTTCCATTTACATAGATCAATATTCTCTTGGTTGCTTTCCAATGTGTCTCTTTGGGTGTTTCCATGAATCTCGATATCAAGCTTACTGCATACATTATATTAGGCCTAGTTGCAGTCAAATACATTAGACTTCCAACCATGCTTTTGTAAATTGTCGGATTGACATTCTTGCTACAATCTTCCTTTCTCAATTTCAACCCCTGACAGTTGGAGTTGATTATGGCTTGTTTTTCTGCATATTGGAAATTTTTTAAATTTCTACAACATACTTTTCTTGGGAGATAAAAAATCCTTTTTTTTTGTTTCACTTCTATGCCCAAAAAATATCTTAACAAACCCAATTCAGTCATTTCAAACTCACTTTTCATGACTTCTTTGAAATTAGAAATGAGAGAAACATCATTGCCTGTAAAAATAAAATCATCTACATATAAAACAACAATAATAATTTTACCGTCATTTTATTTGATGTAGACTATGGGTTCACCATCACACTTGTCGAACCCATTGTCCACCAGGTAAGCATCAATCCTGTTGTACCATGCTTGTGGTGCTTTCTTCGGCCCATAAAGATCTTTCCTCAACTTACAAACTTTGTGTTCTTGGCATTCTATCTCATAGTCAGGAGGTTTTTCAGCATATACCTCCTCTTTCAACACTCCATTTAGGAATGCTAACTTCACATCCATTTGATAAACTTTCCATTTTTGTTGTGCTGTTATGGACAACATTGTCAAAATTGTCTCCATCCTTGCAACTGGTGCAAAGGTTTCCTCATAGTCTCTTTCTCGTTGCTTCTTGTAGCCTTTGGCAACTAGCCTTGATTTTTTCCTTTCTATATTTCCTTCAATGTTGCTCTTGCTCTTATAGACCCATTTCACTCCAATAACTTATTTTCCTTATGGGAGATCCACTAACTCCCATGTGTCATTCTTTTCTATTGCTCCTATCTCTTCATTCATTGCTTCAATCCACTTCTCTTATTTGACTGCATCTTCAAAATGGATTGGGTCATCAACATGACAAAATAATGCAAATAAAGAATTTAGACCGACACTACTATCAACTTATTCTTGCTCATAAATTTCAATTAAATTTCTAAATCTTGGTCTTCCTGTATTTGTTGAAGAAGTGATTGGAGTTTCACTTTAATTCGAGGGAGTTTTTGATCCCTGTGGTTTGCTTGGAGAAGCACTTTCTTGGTTTCTCAATGTTGTTCTATTGCTTGTTTGTGGTGTGATCTATTGAGATTGTGTAGGTGTAGGAGGAGCCACCTTTGAGGAATTACTTTCTACAGTGAATTCCTCTTTGTCTTCATGTGAAATACACGTCTTCACATTGACCATTTTCTCTAAACTTCCATCCCAAGCTTCTTCTTCTATGAACTGAACATCTCTTCTAATAATTACTTTCTTAGTTAATGGATTATAGAACTTGTAAGCCTTGGATTCATCACTGTATCCAAGAAATATACATTTCTCCCCTTTGTTGTCCAACTTATTCCTTAACTAATCCGTGACATGTAAATATTCCACACGTCCAAACACTCTCATGTGAGTTACAAATTGCTTTGTTCCACTCCATGCTTCTTCTAGAACTCTGTTCATAACACTTTTGGTTGGACATCTATTTATGATATATGATGCACAAGAGATATCTTCTTCCCAATACTCATTTGGAAAATTATTTTCCTTCAACATACTTCTTACCATGTCCATTATGGTCCTATTCTTTCTTTGTGCAACATCATTTTGCTAAGGTGTATACCTTGTGGTAAATTTCTTGTGAATCCCTTGCTCCCTGCAAAAACATAGGAAGTCTTTGGAGATATATTCTCCACCTCTATCGGTTCTCAACACTTTTATGTAGTGTCCAATTTTCTTCTCAACAAGATATTTGTAGTGGTAGAGCTGTTCAAACACTTCACTTTTCTGTTTTATAAAATAGACCCATGTCTTCCTTGTGTAATCATATATAAATGTCAAAACATAATAACTGTCATCTAATGATGGCGTTTGCGTTGGTCCACATAAATCTGAGTGGAAAATCTCCAAAGGTGCATTTTTCCTTATACTCTTTCCTACTAGAAATGATTCTCTATGTTGTTTTCCCAATATGCAGCCTCCACATAGGCTTTCTGGTTTCTCTATGAGTGGTAAACCCATTACCATGCCTTTTCTATGCAACAATTTCAAACCTTCGAAATTGAGATGTATTAATCTCAAATTCCATAACCAGTTCTAATATTTCACTTCTTCTTGAAATATTTCATGTGTGACAGCTGCTACAATACCTCCTTCCTTCAAGTCTGATTTGATATTGAGAGGAAACATTTTATTTCTTGTCATATGCACTTTTGCAATGAGATGTCTACTTGGAGGTTTATCCATGATTTTGTACACATCATTCTTAAAAAACACATTGTAGCCATTTTGCATGAGATTTACAATGCTTAGAAGGTTACATTTCAAGCCAGGGACATAATAGACATCTGGCACGAACTTCTTCTCTCCCTTCTTTGTCAGTATCTTTACTCTTCCTTTCCCCATGACATAGACCTTGCTATCAGTCCCCGTTGTCACTTCAGATTTTACACTTTCATCTAGATACGAAAACATTGTTATGTTTCTAGTCATATGGTTACTACAACCTGAATCTAAGAACCATACATCTTCCTTTTTTTCTTGTGCTACATTACAATCTAAAAGCACACTACCATGGTTCTGATTTTCTTTTGTAAAATTTACACTTGGTTTACTACCTATTAGCACCCAATCTGAACCTCAGGCTTAAAAAGGCAAATCAGGGTAACAACTAAACCACGCTCAGCCTTGTAGCTAGCCCTACAAGGACAGGAGAGGGCTCTCTCCGTAGAATAGATATTCAATAAAATGGTAATGAACTGGTTTTAGGCTAGGTATATAAATGGGAAAAAGAGTTTTGATGAATTACTAAAATTTTAGGGATGTATGGGACAAGAGGACAGTATGAACTGAGGAATTAAATCGGGATACAGAATATTTCATAGGGCAAGATAGGCAGGAGGTTTAGCAATCAAGTCTAAATGAGATGAAATGGAAAGACTTTTGAGAAGTTGAAAAGGGCATAATAAATGAATCCTTTTCAAACAGAAGAAAATACACAGAGTATGAATGATTCCCCAAGGCAGAGCATATAAAATGGATTCTACCTTTCTAACTTGAAAACATTCAATTGGAGATGTTAATGAATGAATGGTGTAACATAACAATGTACATATGAAACATAAAGGAGAAACATATGCTAAAACTCATACCACATGAATCCCATAAATTAGAGCTGCATCACTTTATTTAATTCCCTGCCAAACTGTACAACGGAGCGTAGAGCTCACTGCCACACTATTCCCCTACTTCTGAGTTTTCAGACCTCAAACTTTTCCGCCTTTGCAAATAATTAGAATTTACAATAAATAGATGAATTTTTCCGGAATACAAATCGATGGAAGGGGAGAAATCACAACTGAAGATAGAAGGCCAAAAGCCAACAGTCTCTTCGTAAAGGAAGAGCTGCATTACATCTGGCTAATGAGAAGGCAAAAAATTGTAATGTAGATTTCTCTACAACGTAACTGAAGATGTGACTGTTACAATTTGGGTCTCGGCCTCTGGCTGTCGCTTTACTTTCCATTATTCCTTTTGAATAACTGGCTTTTAATAAGATGTCATTGCAGTAAACTGGAATAAACTGAAATAATGCTTTACGTGAAGGGAAATAGTGAATAAGAAGGAAGGGAGAGAAGGCGGGACCAGCATCTTAATCGCAATCGGGATAGGGGAGCGGGAAAATATATACAAAATAAAAATTTCGATGCGGTTGGATTAAACCATGGGAAGTCCTTTAATAAATGTAATAAAATGCGATTTTGGGACTTACAAAGGGGAAAGGGCCTTTATATTATAATGGGGAGTACATGCTGTATGGTGGGCCCGAGGATGAAATCACAATCGCAATATTGGAATTTTTGATGGGAATTTTGAGATGGGAATTTGCGACGGGGATTTTGTGACGGGAATTTTGCGATGGGAATTTTGCGATGGGAATTTGCAATGGGAATTTTGTGACGGGGATTTTGCGATAGGAATTTGCGATAGGAATTTGCGATGGGAATTTTGCGATGGGAATTTTGCGACGGGGATTTTGCGACGGGAATTTTGCGACGGGGATTTTGCGATGGGAATTTTGCGATGAGAATTTGCGATGGGAATTTTGCGATGATCGCACATCGCACATCGCAAATTCCACATCAACAAGACACTTGAATCTCTAAACTTGCGATCTTGCGATTTTGCGCTAAAGTGGTGGGGTTTATATATATGATATAACTTTGTTATAAAGTTTGTGGGGTATTGGTCGGAGAAGTGTTTAAGGGGAGGGACTTTGTAATATGAAGTTTTTTATTATAAAGTCCAAAGGCATGGAGGGGAAGTGGTTGGGTAATAAAATCGCATATTTTATTAAATGATTTACAATGCGATATTATAATCGGAAGCGGGAAGGAAGGGGTTTTTAAAGGGATTTGAACATAAAGTTAAAGGGGAAACATGGGAAATAGGTGGGGCTTAGGGAATAGAGGGATTTTACTTCACTTAAGCACAAAATTCAATCCAGAAGCCAGTTTTAAGAGTGTAGTATACCGTTGGAAAGCTCTTTCCGGGCTCTTTCTGATGGATCTACTTTGAAGATGATTTGGTGCTGAACATACTGCGGAAAACTTCTCTAAAGGCAGAGACATCACTTTGTGGAGATAACAGCTTCTGAATTGTGGCTGAAAGACAAAGTATCATGTCTTCACCTCAAAACATGGTTTTGAGGTGAAGCTTGCATCAAACCAAATAAATGATATCTTTGATCTTCCTGGTGCTATGACTTTGTATTTATTGACTTCCTCATGACTTCGCTGATCTTTATTTGACCCTTGACTCATTAATTTGACCATGGCAAGACCTTAGAGACTAATGAGACCCATCCTATGACCTACTAATATGATTTTGAGAATGAAAGTGACAAATGACTGAAGATCATAGGAAGGAAAATCAGCAAGTACCTCATGAGGGAAAACTGGTAACAAATTACTACCATCAATGAATCCATGACTTAATAGAATGGCAAAATTGATTATTATGGGACTCCTATAATGCAAATGCAAAAGAGAAATTTTGATCACTGATGGAAGTATGACTAGAGTGACACTAACACTACCCATGTCATTTTTCTTCTTTCTACATTCATTTGCATAATGACCATACTGTTTTCAATAATGACATTGAACTTAAAATTTATCATACCTCTATCCTTGTGCTTGATTCTGGCTTGAGCCTTGGCTTGGATTCTGATTGCTACCCCTTCCACTTCTTCTTGTAGGGCTACTTCTTCCACCTCTGTGTGGGCTTCTTCCTCTTCCTCGTTAGTTTGATATTTCTCGACCTATACCTTGACCAAAAGACATTTTTGTCTTAAATGCATGCTCGAATGAGTATTTTTTTTCTCTGTTCATCCTATTATCATGAGACATCAGTGATGCATGAAGCTCATCCACTGAAAACTGTGAGAGATCCTTTGTCTCTTCTATGGAAACTATTATGGCATCAAACCTTGATGGTAGAATTCTTAATACTTTCTCAAATATTATTCTTTCTTCAAGTGTTTATCCATGGGACCTGATTTGGGTAACCAACCCAATCACATGTGTAAAAAATGATTCTATGTTATCGAACTCTTTCATACAAAGAGTTTCAAAATATCTTCTCAGCATTTGAAGTTTTGTTTTCTTCACCTTTTCCATGCCTTGAAAGGCTGTCTGGAGGGTATCCAACGCCTCCTTGGACTTTGTTTCTACTACAATATTTGGGAAAATACTCTCATGTACTACTTGGAAAATATAGAAGAGGGCTTTGGAGTCCTTCATATTTTCTCTCAACAAATATTTTTGTGCTTGTGTCAAAGAATTATATGTTGCTGCATCTGTTGGTTCTTGGAAACCATTTTCCACCAGCTCCCAAATCTCTGGTGAGGAGAACAGGGCCTTTATTGTAATAGCCTAATAATCATAATTCTTCCCATTGAACTGTGGTAGTTGGGGATTAGTCAGGCTTCTACCTGATGCTGCCATCTTGACTGTGTAAACAAAACCTTCTCAATACTAGAGAAACAACTTCTCAAACAATCTTTCAGCTTCTTTAGTAAGGAGCTAGTCATTCTTTCACTGAGAGCCTAGACCTGCTCCGATACCATGTTGAAAATTATGAATAAAACAAACAACACAGAGGGATGTGTTCCCTCACAACACAGAGAATGCAAGAATGTGTAAATAACAATCACACACACAGACAAACAGTGAGAAACATAGGAGAGGAATAATTTTTTTAATTTATTCAAATCTTATCTTTTTTCATTTGATTCCTTCAAAATCTACAAAATGAAATTACATTCGTTTTATACAAAATTGGCAGAAGCCTAAAGATTAAATTCATTTCAATGTTGAACTGAACGTAGAGCCAACAAATCATCCTTCCGCTCGATTCTTTTGTTTCTACATGAAACAGGGTACAAAACACAAAAAAACGTACAGAACGCAAAAAACCGGACTTGAAATATTAACGGTTTAGCATGAAAAACCACATAGCGTCCATGTCGTACATCGCAAATCGCATACTGTCGATTATAACATTTAACATTGTGCAATATGGGAAAAATTATGAACTTGCGATTGCGATGTGAGGTGGCACTTATCGTATTGCAACATAAACTATTTAACTTGTGGGTGCTATCCTCCTGAGCTTGCAAGCACTTATGTGCGTTATCCTCTTGAGCTTGCCACGTGCGATTGCAATCGCATCAGAACCTAAATAGAATAACTTGTTGGTGGCTTAAAGGTAAGTCATAAAATTTTCGAAGTGCGAACTTGCAAGTGGTCAAAAAAAGTACAACTTAAATCTTGCAAAGTGTAGGCGGATAAAAAACGTTAAACAGAAAAACTTGCGTAGTGCGATATTTAAATGTTACGATGTGCGATGACAATGTATCATCACAAAATTGCAAGGTTTTTTGCGGGTGCTAAAATTTAAATGATAAAAGTTTCAAAGTACGGGCTGCCAGCAGTTAAGCGACGGTAAGTGTGAAATCGCTAAAGGAAATAAATAACGCGATAACAAAGGTTTGTAGCGGTTTGCAAATGTGACAAAGGTATGGTGGGTCCCGCCGGTATCGCATCGGTGGAAACTTAAGTTTGGAAAAGTGGTTAAGAGTTAAAGACTAAATGTTAAGGGATGCGAAGTGTGAGAAAACAAGTAGGCCAATGGCATTGGCTAAGAAATAATGCAGATAAAATGGCCGGGTACTCTGTTTTCTAGATTTTGCGTGAAATGCCTTCAGATTTGAAAAAATTGAGCTTGTCCTTCCTTGCAAAAAAAATCAATTGAAGGTGTGTGTTGCTGCCACTTTATTCATGGCAGTGATTTGGAGTATTTCCAACACTACTTTGAAGTCCCGAACAGATCAGAGGATGGCACATCAATGTGCAGGAAAAGGGCTGCTGGATTGCTTTTGTCTGAGCCCCCTCCAAAGAAAATCAATTCGCAATTATGCAGATTGGGTGAGAGCAATATTTCCACGGATTCACAAATGATGGTGGACATACAATACCTTTTTGAAATGGGCTTCGATGAATGGTTGTGGAACACAACTGAGTGTTTCATATCTTCCCTTGATTTTCCTGTCATCTATTGAATGGAAGTGGAGGGGTGGCCCCTGTCTATTGCCAGTACAAACTTCTTATTTTGAAAGTATCTCAGTGCCATAGGTTTTTGCATAGACCCAAGTATTCAATGTTTGCATATGGACAATAAAAGAAGGAAGACGATGCACTTTCGCATTTCTTTCACACCCCACGTTTCCAATGAAACTTAAACTTTTATGGTTCTCAACTTCAAAATTCCTATGTGAAATTTCTTTGTTTTTCTTCTATTCTCTCGGAGCACCCTGTAACATTTAAAATTTATATATATGTTCACAGCAACTGCACATGGACAGTGCCCTCCAAAGATTGTGTATATTCTAATTGGCCAAATTGGTCCATACAGTCAAACCATGCAAGATCATTTACTTAACATCCAATAAGCAGGAAAGGGAACCTTGAAGAATCAAGGGGATATGTTGTTTAAAGATGAGATTTGTGTTTTTAAATGATATATTCATGTATAGTTAGTTACTAGGGAAAATAAACATCATTTTTTAAATTGTGTAAAAATTAAAAAAACGGTTTTAATTATTTATGTATAGTTAATAGAGAATATATTGAGTATGTTAAATGAAAAATGTATTAATTTTTATTTTTAAATAATTAAGTATGATTATGGTTGATTTCTAAATGTGAAAGTTTATATGTATAGGAAATAATTTTCAAAGAAAATACCATTGTCATTTTTAAATAATATAAATTAAATATTAAATAGAGATAGTAATTATGTATTAGCTATTTTTGTGAGAGAATATGAGAAACTTTGGTTGGATCTTTCATATATATATTTAATTATAATTACCATTATGTTGTAAACGCAAAGAGGAGAATTATAAAAGTTAACACACACAAATTATAAGAGTTTTTGCTCTTCTTTATTGATCCCATAAACTTGATTGACATGACTGAATTACAACAAACCTGATGAAGGGTATTTAACCTTTTTCAACTAACAACTCACCTAAAATACCTTGGCATGCACACACACTCTAAATTAGACTATGAATTAACTCGACTTGACTGACTCTTTAAATTTATTCAATTCCTTATGCAGGAGTAATTAGCTTATTTTAACACTCTCTCTTAATTACGATTGTATGACTCAACATAACTCAAACATGAATTAACTAGGTTTGTTAGGCTTACAATATAAATTGACTCAATTACTGCTCAAAATTTCTTGCTATTCTATGTGTGAGCTAGACTTACAATGACCCAAAACTTTTACAATTTTGCATTTCTTTTTCTTTTCTTCCAGATTCTATATCCTTGAAATTGTTTCATTCTTTATTGCATGTTCTTACTGTAGCCTTCATATTTATTTACTTGTTGTCGTTGGAATGTTTCTTTGACTTGTATTGAATTTGATATGGGTTGGTCTTCTATAGCTTCCTCTTCAAGGATTCATACAACTATGGATTGTTTCCTCAACTCTCCATCTTCAAACTGTCTTCTTCCCTTTGCTACTTGTGCTTCATATTCCTATCTTTCATTTTTCCATATTTCTTGATAGCAGAATCTTATCTCTTCTTGAATCCATTATGGAAAAATGGTTTTAATGCATTCTTCCTTGTTTTCAGAAAATTCCATATCATTCTCTTCACTTTCATCATGAGGTATTGTTGTTTTTTTTCTGTAATCTACATACTCAAGACCATTATTCACCATGTAATTCAATTATTTTATTCCAATTGTTTCTTTAACACTCGCATCAATTTGTTCAATTGATTTATTAATCCATTCTTCAATGAGCTTCAAATCTGCATCAAACTTATTAACAAACTTTATTTCAACTTCTGCTCCCTTGTTATTTTGAGCACCTACATATTAAAAAATAATGTTAAAAACATCTTTATTATTCTCTTCAGTGAGAGCTTACTGCTAAACCTCTTCCTTCTCTTCATGTTTTGTAATTGCATCATAATTTTCATTTTATTCCATTTTACCAATATCTGTTGCTGTAAACATGTTGTCTTCCACTTGGATTCCAAACACAAGTGGGTTTATCTCAACAAATAACAAAATACCAATATGTTCTTTCTGTTGCACCGTGTGCAACCACTCATCATGAGTTAATGGTTATTTATAAAATTTAACTTCAACAATTCCAATTATTGGATCCACCAAAATAGTTTCTACTCTATTGATAGCTTTATCTAAGCCCAACCTAGTAGCTTCCTGTTCGCACACTGCTTCATGAGCAGTTCCAATTGCTTCATAACTTGTTGCTACCGTGGCAACTTCAACCTTCAATTATTCATCAAACATGGTACTTACCATATTACCACAATCAATTCTCGTCGCAAAAAATAAAACACATATAACATCAACATAATTTTCATCCACACTATGATGGGATATCCGAGAATACATGTGCTCATTGTCAATTTCATTGACAATTTCAGCGTCACCAAATTTATCAACTGCAGCTGGATTCACTAATGCACATCTCACTTTGCAGTCATTATCCACATGTGTTTCATCATAGCACAACTCACCATCATATACACCATCCATGTTACAATGGAGTCCTTGAGCATTTATATACTCCTACTTTATTTCACACACAGAGGATTTAACTTCTCTCTTTGAAATATTTGTTTCATTTTCTTGATCCATATGTATGCTTGCATAATTGGTTTCAATTTTATGGTCTTGACAACCATCATCCAATTTTGAGTGTGATTCTCCAAGCTATGTTGTCATCTTAGTGTCTTTCTCATCTGCTCTCATATCTGTGACTAACTCAATAGATTGTGACACATATTGCTATTGCATGTCACTCCCCCTTGCACCAAATTCGGCTTCCTTGGAAGTTGTAGCTTTTTCTACCTTGCACATAATTGTTTCATCCATTTCTTGTTAAACGAAACTCAAAGCTAGGGCATAAGTAAAAATAGGAGGTGGTGGAAAATACATGCTACACCAATCAACCTTAATTTCTTCTTTTTCTTCTTCTAGACTTCTCTGTTCATCAGTTGTGGAGTGAACCTCTCTAAACACGGCAACAATATGTACCTCTTCTTTTTTTTCCCTTTTCTTAGTCTTATTCAGTCACTCTTTGCGACCCATGACTGTTTTCATTTATTTGTCTTATAGATGCTTTCCTGATTGCATGAGGCTATCTTCCATACCGCCCTCGAAAAAAATATGAGTTTTAATATGCACCCCCATAAGGCACAATCTTCACCCAAAAGACTCTCAAGCTTATCAAAACACCCCAAAAAAAAAAAAACCGATAGACTTTGCAAAGCCCCAAACTCTTTTTTTCTTAATTCTCTTTTATCAACTAAAGTTTATGAATTTTCATACCATGCAACTTTTTCAAAAAACCTTTAGGTTCCAAGACCTCCTTTTATAAACCTTTTAAAGCCTTTTTTTCAAAATACCCTTAATAATCCTTTATTTTATGTCATACAATTAAAATTGATTCTTGAATAAAACTCTTCAAAACCAACCTTTCAGAACATACATCCTTTATATCCTTTTATATCACATGTACATCATAAAATAAAACTCCCTTTAAAACATATAGATTAGCATGCCTTTTATTTTGTGCACACCTTTCAACTTTATGAATCCTTTTTTTTCCATAACCATTTATCATGCCAAATAAACCAATGACTTCGAACCTTTTAAAATTGAGTTGCCTTTAGTGAGAATTTTTGGAAGATTTTATAGTGTATTTATCCAGTCTAATTGCTCTTAAATCCGGCAAGAATTTATTGAAATCACAAACTTGATGGGTAACCCTTGCAAAATCGAAGTTCCCTAGGGGTTTTTTAGGGTGTTGAATCCATATATACAGTCAAAAATCCATTTTCAATAACACTAATCAAGATTTTACCTCAAAATATTCCTCTGAATTTTGGCAACAGAATATCCAAAAAGCTGCATTAAAGAAAACTCCTTTTGAAAAATCCTCTTCACTCTATTAACAAAAAAATTTCTACTGGCAGACTATTTGCCAAAGTTTCCCATGATAATAGGACCCACTTTATTTCTCTAACGCTTCAAAATACGGAAGGAACCCATGTGGATGATGTTGAGCCCTTATGCATTATAATGCCATGAATATCAATGTAAGGTTTGTTATAGCTCTTAAGAAGAGAAAACTATGTTCTTCTCTCCTTTCTCAAAGACTGTTGTTGATATTCTCTTCATTAGCTCTTTGTAACCTCACTCTGATCTATATCACCTTAGATATGATACCAATTTGTTGCAAAGGTAGAGAGAATAAACACATTAACACACACAAACCATATGATTTTTTTCTCTTATCTATTGATTCCATAAACTTGATTGACACGACTTGATTACAATGAACCTGGTGAAGGGTATTTAACCTTTTCCGACTAGCGAATTGCCTAAAATACCTTGACAAGCACACACACTCTAAATCCAACTATGAATTAAATCGAATTGACTGAATCTTTAAATTTAACCAACTCCTCATGTGGGATTAATTATCTTATTTTAACATACATGTTGATCATTTACAAAAGACAATTTTTCAAGAGAATAATAATTTTCATCATCAGATATGTGATGTCTATTTTGTTTCCATGTGGTTATATCATATGAAGTCCATATCACCTTTTATTATATACTAAGGAGACAAAGAATTATGTCTATGAAGTATATGTGCTAGAAGGAACCTATCTGCTAGGGAAAATAAATTATTTATCTCTTTGTATAAATGATGGATTTTAAATTTAGAAATGGAACTCATGGTTGTCACTCACATTAATATTTTTCCTAATACTATTACAAATCCAATCATTTTTCTTTCTTATATCGACAATTAATATGGTACTAAACGCATAACCTATAGAAGCAAAATTTAAAAATGTGAAATTTAAATGTTTTAAGAAGGCATGATATCACATATCAAGAAGGGTTGAATCTTAAAACAACTTGAAACATACTAGAAAATGTATGAAATAACCAAGACTATAAGAAACAAGACAACTCTATATGAAATGTGATACATTGAAGGACTACATGACTAATCACATAATGTAAGGGTATGTCAAAAATATATATGAAATTTATTAACTATATTGGAGAACAAAGTTTTGTTTTGTTTTGCTTTTCTTTTTTTGGTGGAAATTTTTGAAGAGAGACACCCTACCAAAACTCTTAAAAATATATAAATATTGAACTCTTCTTAATACCCTCTCCTGACTTCTTGAACAGTCACTCTTGTTTCTCTTGCATGGTTTTTTATTAGTTTAATTCATGTGATGCTTATGGTCGATGTTCACTTGAACATCTATATAATATTTATAATATTTATCAATATTATTTATAATTTAAAAAAATATCAATAAGAATTGAGGAATCATTATATCATCAAATAAGGTATCATGTGTTGTACTTTTCATTTAGGCATAGTGTCAATTAAATATAATTTATCATCATAAAATTGTATATCTTCTAGCAGTTACTTGAGACATAATACACTCCATTGTTATTATCAATTGTGATATTTGGTTGAGAAAATAACACCAACACAATGCAATTAGGTGTTTCAAAAATTATATGCAGATCACTAAATTGTAGCATTGCATTACACAATACAAACTTGTTGGCATTGATTAGATAGGTTATTGAATTAGTCAAGACCTTTGGTAGTATTTGGTTAGGGAAAAAATTTCAACTCAACTTGGAAGTTTATTAGTTAGCCAAATCTAGGGCATTGATGATGAATCTTACATTTGAGGCTTGGTCTATTCTAGCAAATGGTTTATGGTTGGTGTTTGGGTTCCTGTGATTTGGCAGATTTGGCAATACCAAATGACAAGACAACATCAAACCACTTTGGGATCTCAGGATCTATCCCTCCTAGACCCAGAGAGGGATCTCTCTATAAAGCAACGAATAACATGTCTTTGGGGTTCAATTTAAGGTATTAGGCTAGGTATAGGGCACAAGGGTTTATGATTTTGTTTATTTGGTTGGGAAACATGAAAGAAGGGTTCAATGTAAGGTAAAGTAGTGAGTAGAGAAGGATTTTTGGCAATGGGGAGATAATTCAAAGAGAACACAAGTCCATTGAGCAATGGGGTCATAAAATGGGTTTACTTGTAATTCAAATATCCAAGCCTTTCAAAGGGCTAGACATCTATATCATAGGATCTCTTAAGATGATAGTATGGGATGAACAATATGGAAATGAATGGGAATGACAAGGAAAAACTTCCAAAGTGACCACTTCGGAGTAATTCTAGGGATAGGGCATGCCTTAACCTCTATGATCAAAACTCCTGATGAGGCTAACTCCAAAGACAACAATCCAGCAGTCCTCCTCACTAATTTCAGACAATAGAAAACATTTAAGTTTGACACAAAGTGAAATATAAGATTAGAGAAAGACTTTTAACATTCTTTGCTTTTGACATCCACCTCAAAGGGGTCTTAGAAAGGCTAACTGTTGGAAAAGGAACCTAGTGGGACAGGGCTAACTCTAAATCTCCCAGTTTCCTAATTCTTTCAGCTGAGACCAAACAAGAACATCCAATAAACAAACTCTAAATTTATACATCAGTAAGCATGAACAAACCAACTTCTATACTGGTTAAATTATGTTGAATTATTTCTTAGATACACAAATAGTAGAAAACATAAAGATAAGAAAGTGCAGGAAGCATTAGGGTACTTGCAGCAGTATATCCTAAGCTAAAATTATTGTTTCTTATCAAAGAAAATGGAACATGATGTATAACAGAGGAAAAACAATAACGAAGAGAGAACACATCACCACTGATTTAGATCAGGATCCTATGAACATGCTTGTCATATTAAAAGAGAAAAACCAGTCACATACATCCTTTTCCAATAGCTTGATATCATCCAAAAATAATCTCCCAACCTATTTACAACTAATACTCACAAAAATCTAGCTCGGTGAAACACCTTACAGTCAATGGCCAACCAACATTTTCAATGTATTTCTCATGGGTTCTTATAGGTGAAAGAGAGATAGTAGTGGTAGATGGAATTTAAATGATTCATTAAAACAGAGGGAGAAGTGTCTTTCGAAGCCCATTCTCTTTTAATATCTTTACATTAAATTTCAGTACCCTTCAAATGAATTAAGGGTCTTTGTTAGTTTGATAATAACTACAAGGGTATGCTCTTTGAGGTAATCTCTGGCTGTAGTACTCTGTTTTGTCCTCTGTGACATTAAATGTGAAGATTTGTCTTTCAAGTATTCCATGCTTTGTAACTAATGGACTGACATTTTTTAGGACTCCTTGTCAGAATAGTAACTACTCTAGAGCTTGATGAAGAATAGGGAATGGGTAGTAGTGATTTGGTCCTTTCTTCAGTAAAAGGAATGTCCTACTAATATATCCTCTGCACTGCTACAATCAATGATTTGCATTTGATCTGTGCTGATTGTAGATTAGGCTTCTTAATTTTCAATATTATGCCTTTAACCCTTCTCAGAGATTTCTTCCTTTGTGATCTTGGCTCTGTGATGTTCTTTCACCATGACTATGACTGTGAAAATAGTGTGAATTCACCACCTTTGAAACTTGCAAAAAACAAGAAACATGTTATAAAAACCAGGGGGAGTGGGGTGATTGCTTCAGAGGCTCGTGAGGATGGAGGAGCAACAATGAAAAATGATGGATGTAGCGGAAAAAGGTTTCATGACGAAATGCCACAAAAACCAGGGTTTATACTAAACAGGCATGAAAAAAATGACCTTTAGTGTTAAAACGCAAAAAATTATGCGAGGGAAAATACATAGGAAAAAGGTGAAAATAAGAGGAAACGGGGGAGTTTGGTGGTGGGACTGGGAGTACGAAGGGAAGAATCCTGGGGGTGATTGGCGGGTTAAATGGGAGTTGTTGAATCATGATAAAGATCAACGGTGGAGATATTTCGACGGAGCCCTTTGGGAGGTTAGATGAATGGAAAATGGAAGAGGTCGCGATGTAATGTGGGTCGTTCGTCCTCAGAGATCGATGGCTATGATTAAATGTGAGATCAATGGCTATGATTAAACGCGAGATCAACATTGCGGAGGGTCAACGGTTTAGTGGAAAATCGGAAATGGTTTTCGCGCTGAGAAATGGGGGGAAGACGGTATTGCCTTTTGGAGTGCAATTCCATACATTGACTAACACGTGGAAAAATAAAACCGCCCATATCATGCAATTTTGAAACATTAAACTTTGGGCGCAAAAATTATGCGATATTGAATGGTGACCGTTGGATCTTGGGCCTCAGATCCGATGGTGCGGGAGAAACACGATGGGCAGCAATGTGTGTGGGCGAAACATATGGTGGGGTTGAATTAGGACCGTTAGATCTGCGGATCGGATGACTGAGATTAAAAGAGAAAGCAGAGTTTTTGAATCGGGTAAGTGTATGAGCGGAGAGACAGGAGCCGTTGGATCTATAGGAATGGATGGCGGAGATCTGATCGGTGATCAATGGAACGGTGAAAAGGAGAAAGGAAAATGTGAAGTGCGATGAAATCTTGGCTGACAGTTCTTGTGTATTCGACGGTCAGGATTAAATCGGAGAATCGGATCATCGGAAAAAAAGAAAAATGGAAGACTATGCTAGCAATATGTGATTAAGCATTAGCCGTAGGATTGGAAAGGATCAACGGTCAGGATTAAATCAGCAGGGTGATGATAAGCGAAGTGAAGAACCAATGGAACGATGTGATTGAGTGCGGACTGTCCGATATATTCTTGATCGACGGTGGAGATTAAATCAGAGGTCGGGAAGAGAAGGATTGTGGGCAGAGAACAATTAGATCCTGGCCGTTGGTTCTTGTGGATTCAACGGTGTAGATTAAATCGGCGGATCAACATCGAAGGAGGCAAGGAAAAGGGAAAAAAGAGAAAATGCAATTGTCGATTTGCGATGGAGCGAGCGCTGTTGATCTGAAAGCTAGATCGACGGGTGAGGTTTAACGATGAAGAAAAAGGAGGAATGGCGGGTTTTGGAATGGGGAGCAATATGGGGCCTTAGATCTGGGCATAACAGATCAGATCAACGGTGGAGAATTGATCACTAGATCGCATTGGCGGGAGGAAAATAACCATTAAAAACAAGTAAAATATGTTTTGCGATGAATACTTGCGATGCGATGAATATTTCGCGCCCGGTCACAGCACGGGTCATATGCAGAAAAGGGGCTGGGGCCAAGGCCAAAAGGGGCTTAAGGTCTTAGTGTAAAAATGGGTTTTTAAGCCAAAATGAAGGTTTTTCAGAGGGTTTTGAGGGTTCTGATAAGATTAAAAAGGGGGTTTTAAACCTTATCAAAGGGAATTTGTGAAGGGAATGAAGGAAAATAAAGTATGAATGAGGGAAAATGGGGAAGATGGAGGCCTTTGAGAGCAGTTTATTTCATAAACAGTAGGGTCCATTAATGGACATAGCAATGAAGATAATTCTAAAGGATAGAAAACACATGGAGGCTTCAAGAATGATAGATTTACAAAGGAAATGTTTCTCTTGAAGACTCAGAGACATATTTAGCCACCTGTTTTCTTTGACAAAATATTATGGGTGGCTAACAGTGGCTCCACATGGGGATGGCACCTTCTTGAAGATGTCAAGAATCTCAAAAATAATATTTGGAAGTAGGTAAGGGCCTGATCCTTGACCATATTTTCTTCTTTGATCAGCTGCTACAAACATGAAAGCATTATATCAGCAGCAATGCTTCCCCAAACAACTACCTACCCATCCTACTGTCCTAACATTTTTTCTTCAAGGTGCATTTAGACTTGCAGACCTTCTTCATCATTATTTTTTATTGAAAGAAAAAACTAATCTAATTCTACCCTTATTTCTCCACGAGACCAAATTAAACAGTTGGACTCGTAGTTTCTCTACCTAAACTAATATCTGCCAAGATTAAACTGTTTGACAGATTTCATTCTCTACATTCTAAAACAGAAATTTAAATACAGACAAAACAGGATTAGAATGTCTGATTTGTTGTGGGTCCATGGCATAAAGACAAGCTGCACATGAACTGGACTTTGCAAAAAACTGAAACAAAATTGCGAAGGCTTTGGAATTCTGAAAATTAAGAGCATCCTTATTTCCTTTCTCATGACTCAGATTTCGAGCTATTTAGAGTCACCTTTCTTTCTTCATTCTAGCTCTGGTTTTGATCTTGTTAGAGCTTTTTCTTCTTCCTTTCCTTGCTGGTTCAAGTTTTCAGCATGTTAGAACCAGCCTTTCACTTTCTTTGGCTCAGGTTTTGATCTGATTTGATCCATTATTTTGGAACTTCATAGGTTCAAGATTTGAGTTTGTCTGAACCTTTCTTCTTATATTTTTTTTTTTTTTCCAAACAAAACAAAGAAATGGTATTTACAATGGAAGTGAAAAATTCAAACTGAATTTCAACAATAATAATGCTTGAGAACCCTGCCATTGACAGGACCCCCAAAAAGATCTGTACCATCCAATTCTTGCAGAAAAAATGCATTGGGACCAATGGTGGATTGAATGATGTAAGGGCCTTGCCATAAACTATCAAACTTTCCATGCTTACCCTTATACTCTCTTCTAGAATCCCATTTGAGTACCTTGTCCCCAATTTTGTAATCACAGACCTTTGTCCTCTTATCAAACAGCTTTTTGATGTTCTCTTGCACTTTATGAGCTCTATTTTAGACTTTTTCCCTTGTTTGTTGTAGATGTATGGTCTAATTGATCCTCCTTACCATGCCATCTTCCTCTGATTGTATTTATTGGACCAATTTTATCACTAGTACTCCCAAGCTGATAGGGAAAACTGCATCTGCTCCATAAACTAGCTGATAGGGAGACATTCCAATGGAATTATTTGTTGTCAACTTGTTTGCTCGTAAAGCATGCACTAACTTATTATGCCATGATTTTTTATTTTCTTCAAGCAACTTCTTGATGATGGTCACCAAACTCTTATTTGATGATTCTGCTAGCCCATTTCCCTGAGGATAATAAGAAATAGAATGGCCAAGTGCAATCTGATACCTGTGGAAAAAATCAATCATATTTTTGGAACCAAATGCAGCAACATTGTCAGTGATAATTTTCCTAGGGCAGCCAAATCTAGATAGGATATGGTCTTCAAGGAATTCTATGATAACTGAGTCTGTGGCATTCCTAGAAGGGATGGCCTCTATCCATTTGGTGAAATAGTCAGTGGCTGTGAGTATCCATATATTTTGGGCAGATGAAGCAGGATGGATTTCCCATATGAAGTCTAGGCCCCACTGTTGAAAAGGATCCTCAACAGTGATTGGTTGTAAAGGTAGAGGAAGGAGTTTTATTTTTCCCTCAAAGATTTGGCATTTATGGCAAGCAACTATCATTTTGTGGACATCTTGGAAGAGGGTGGGCCAGTAATAGCCAGCTGTAAGGATTTTATTGGAAGTGGTTTTCCAGTAGATATGGCCTCCACACTCTCCTTCATGAAACTCATGCTTGATACTATCTACATCCACTTCAGGCAAAAATTTAAGCAATAAACCATTTTCATTTTTCCAATATAAACATTCATTTAAAATGCAATAATTTCTAGCTTTCAACTTTAAAAAACCTTGCCTTTGTCTTAGTTAAATCAAGAGGAGCATTAATATTTACAAGCACATACAAGATATCAGCATACCAAGGTGAGTTTTGGAACTATTCTTCTACAATGGGCATTGGTAATCCTTCCTGTTCATCCAAAGCATCTACCATGTTAATGTCAAGGGCTTGAAAATTAGATTCGGCCATTAATTGTGCTAAGCCTTGACCCTTGATGAGCTTAGTGGGTTTTATTTCCAAATCATATTCTAATATCACAGCAATCCACTTTCCTCTCTTGCCATATGGATCTTGTGACAAAATGTCTTTTACCACTATGTTAGGAACAAAGGCAATAATATGAGAATGTAAAATATAAACTCTGAAATCCTTTAAGGCCTTTACCAAGGCATAGGCCTATTTCTCCATGATATTATATTTCAGAGGTGCATCTCTTAATGTCTTGCTGAAAAATGCAATTGGCTGCTCTTGTCCTTCTAGATTTTTCTGTAATAGGACAACAACCATAGTATGTTCTGATGCAAATGAAAAGATGAGGAATTCCTTAGTCAAATCAGGGCTGATGAGAACTGGTGCTCAGGTGAGTGCATGTTTTACCAGTTCAAGGGAATTTTTGGCTTCTACGATCCATTTAACTCCTACTTCTTTCTTTAACATGTTTGTCATGTTTCTAAGAAGTTCTGCTAGGTTGGGTATAAACCTTCTCAAGAAATTAATCTTCCCAATGGAGGACTGCAATTCCTTGATGTTTCTTGGGTGGCTAATATGCAATATTCCATCAACCCTTTTTGGGTATATTTTAATTCCCCTTTTAGATATGATATGGCCAAGAAGTTTACCTTCTTGGAGACCAAACACTGTCTTTTTGGGGTTTAAAGATAGCCCAAAAATTCTGCATTTCTCAAAGACTTTTCTCAAGTGTTTAAGGTGTTCTTCATCAGTTTTAGAATAGACTGTAATGTCATCAAGGTAAATTACAATGAAGTGACCTATTTCTTCCGAGAATGCAATTTCCATAGCTCTTTGCAAGGTGGCACCAGCATTCATTAATCCAAAAGGAATTTTCACATACATGAAAGTGCCCCAAGGAGTGGTGAAGGTTGTTTTAAGTTGATCTTCTGGGAGTACTAGGACCTAGTTATACCCTGAAAAGCCATCTAATAGAGAAATCCTCTTAGAACCAACTACCTTTTGTAATATGTGTTCCATTTTAGGTAAAGGGTAATTGTCTTTTAATGAGGCTCTGTTTAAGTTTCTAAAATCAATGCACAGTCTTATTTGTCCTGTATTTTTCCTTACAGCCACAAGGTTAGATACCCAATCTGAAAACCTCATAGGGACTATGATTCTAGCCTCATACATTTTCTTAATTTCCTTTTCTACCAGGGGTAACTGTACAAGTTTTATTCTGCGCAGCTTTTGCCTAAAAGGTTTCTGGTTTTCTTTCAATGGAATCTTATGCTGGATTATCTCTGTGTCATAGGCTTTCAAATCTTCCTAACTCCAAGCAAAAACATCAACAAACTCTTTAAATAAATCAATGTATTTCTGTTTGATATGTGCTGGTAGAGTTTTAGACAATTTGATCATTTTAGGCTTGTACTTGCTGCCTATATTGCATTCTTCAACATCGGATTCAGTGGGTTCTATGGTGGGCTTCTTTGCCACATCATTAAAATCAAAGAGGTCCTCAAGAGGTGCTATTCCTCTAGGTATGCTTTTGTATTTGGACTGTAGTACCTCTATGTCTTCTTTATCTGTGTTCATGTACTCCTCTATTTGATTTTCGAATTACCTGGTCAGCACGTTTATTTCTGCAGTCGGAAATGGTTTTTCTTCATCAAGGGGCTATTTGTATAAACTATTTTCATTGGACCTCGAGTTCGAATCAGGTAATCCAAACTCATTCCTAGAAAGTAGGAAATCCTCTATCTATTTTTCACCCTTAAAGACCTACCAATATTTTTCATTATCTGGTACTGCTGGTCTATATTTTTTTTGAACAATGATCTGCTTGTCACTAAGTGGTCTCTGGTATGAACTAGCAGCGCAGTCCAAACCATTTGCGAGTATGTTTTGGCTTCTAGGGACAAACACAAGCTCATATTCTACAAATGTTTTCAAAAGAACCATGGCATCATTCCTATATGCCCTTAATCTAGGATGTTTTGCAGTGTACTCTCCATTTATTTGTTTGATGACCAGTTATGAATCCTGATGAACAACTATCCTCTTAGCTCCTAGTTTTTTCAATCGATGCAACCCTAAAAGGAGAGCTTCATACTCTGCTATGTTATTTGTACTTTTGAAATTTACCTTGAAGGCATGACTCTCAGTATAATCATTTTGAGTATTGTGCAACCATACCCCAGCTCTTGCACTCCTTCTAGTGTAAGACCCATTAAAGCTCATGCTCCCTAAGGGATTGTTTACAGACTCATTATTAGTTTCATCGTTATTGTCATCTTGTTTCCTGAGGTCAGCAAGCTGATGGGTAATCTGCTCTCCACAGTCTTGGTTCTGATTTTCTAACTCTGCATATTGTTTAAATGTTTCTCCCTTGTTTTCTTCTGTATCCAGTGTTGCCATTATGTTAAGATTTGTGGCCTCTACTATGCTGTTTAATTTTTTACTCTCTAGCTCTTTCTCACCTATAAACTCATCATTATAAAGGATAAAAGAGTCTAGGTCTATATGGAAAAAGTAAATAGGGGAATTTTCTGGTTTCTCTGGGCTTCTCACCATAAATTTCATGTGTGCTTCCCTATATAGTCTTCTAAGATGGCTGAAAACAGGGATAGTGGCATATGTCATGTCCATTTACATTGTACCCTGTAGCTTGGCACTCCATGATTTTGATAGCAACATGCCATACTTAGGAGGTACATCAGCCACTACAACATCCATTACCATGCACTTGGCTGGGATTTGGGTCAAATTTACACAGAGATCTTTGATCAGGCCCAAACACTTCACTCTGCTAGAGTCAAAAGAATATAAATCCTTATTGGTTTGGTTATATCTAGGCCTAATTTTTCCATGATAACTTTTGGCATGAGGTTGTGTGAAGCCCCTGAGTCATGCATGGAATTATGTAGGATTTTGTCGTGGATGTTTAGACTGACATAGAAAGGAGGCACTACTCCTTCCTGAAATTTCCCTTCAATTTTTGGGCCAAACAAGAGAGCTGGTTGATCATCATTTAAGTTGACAGTGTCACTGTTTTCTCATAAGTTTAAAGCTTTCAAGATTTGAAATTTATATACATCTTGGGTGGCCAACTCAGTGAGAGGGACAAAAATTTTGATTTTGGCTATTTCACTCTCAAAATTGAAAGGAGACTGACTCTTTGAAAGGTTCAATTCTGTTTTGTTGGTCACCGTTTTATTGGCAAGGTCAGCTTGTTGATTCTTACTATGTACACTGGTTGAAACTATTTTTTTAGGTGAATTAGCTGCAATGCTAGTGCCGCTAATTTCTTGACTTGGTTTATCAATGGTTTGGATGTATTTGTCTTTTTTTTTTCCAGAACTCTTAGCTTTTGTTTTGTTGCTTTTAGCAGTCCCTTTAGGAGTATTTTTAGGTCCTTTTTTAATGGTGATTTCAGAGGTTTTGGGTTTGGAAGTATCTAGGTTCTTTTTGCTTCTGAGATCATATTGTTCTCAGACCTGCATGATGGCATTCTAAAATCCTAACCTATAGTCTTCAGATTCTAACCCTCCCTCATCCCAATGTGTGTGTGAGATCTGGTTGTCTTCTGTGAATAAGGTGTGATCTTGGCTATCTACTTCCACCATGTTCATCATAGTTCCCTCTGACTCTTCTATTATTCCCACATCCTCATCAAGGAAATTCTCTTGGAATGGAGGTATGATTTGTTGGTCAGAATCCCTTTATCTATATTTATTGTTTTCTCTCCTGAAATTCTGATTTCTGTTTCTATTTTGGAGGTTTTTTTGGTGTTCTCTTCATTGTGCTCTCTTAAGTATGCTCATCCTTTTCATCATTTCTTCCATCATCCTTTCCATTTTTGAGCCACATGAGGAGGGTGCAGTATCATCTTTATAAGTTACCCTCTTCTCTGATCTTAGCCTAGCTCTTTTCTCAATTAAGTTTTCTTCTACACTCACAGCTCCCTTCTGCATGTCTTCTAGAGTTGAATAGTCTCTCTCCCTTAGTTGAGAGGCCATGTCAGCATCGAAACCTTTAGGATATTTCACTAAGGCCATTCCTTGGGTAGGTTTCATGTGAGGTGGATGAGCATTGTAGATATTGTTAAACCTGGTGGAGTAATTATGAACGCTCTCTCCTCGATTTCTTTTAATATTTTTATACTCTGACAATATTTGGAGAGGGTTGCTTTTGATTTCCCATTTGTTTATAAAATATTGATGTAAAGAGGGAAGGTCATTGATGTTATTAGGAGTTAAGCCTTTAAACCACTTCTTCAATTCTCCTCCTAAACTTTGAGCAAAGATTCTCATATTTATGGTCTCATCTTCTATTTCCATGTAATCAAATGCATCTTCCATCCTGGTTACATGTTGTTGAGCTGTGGTAGATTCTTCTCCAATGAAATGGGGAATTTTAGACTGATAGTCATTTGGTAAAGGAACCAGAGTCTATGGTAACACTAGGGGAGCATTCCATGCTCCCATGATAGTGTTTTGTGGAGGTAAAGGATTAGCCTGAGCAGTAGGTATATGGATGGCAGAATTGCTTGGACCAACCACATACTGTTGAGAAGACTTAGGGTGAGAGAGACCCAGTTTATGAATGAAGTGGATTTCAGGAGGTGTTGATGGGGGGGTTTCTCTGTCACTAATATGTTGACCACTATGTGGTGGTGAGCTTGGAGGTTCAAAGTCTGTCTGATCTATACCTGAATGACTTAGTTCTTGGTAAATTACTTGGTAAGTCTAAGTCAACTTGAGTATCTGATAGAGCTGCAAGGTTTTTAGGTGCTAAGTTAGCTCTATGAATGGGTTTGACAATAGTTGGATCCCTAGATGTGAGATACTTCCAAAGAATTCTTTCTGGATTTTCAAATATTTCAGGAGGGTTTGGATCAGGATAAGCTCTGGTGTGGACTGTTCTTAAAGCCATTATGTTAATTTTCAGACTCAACAAAGAAAGTTAGCCAAGTATAACAATATTTAAGAGGCAAACTGTAGGTTTTAACCCTGAACAGAAATATCTACACACGATTCTTATAACAGAAAATAAACAATAGCAAGAGCATAAAACATAAAACAGATAAACACAGAGATTTTCCCCTGGATCCCAAATCGGGATGACTAGCTTGATTTTTCATTATATTCCTTTTTAGTGTTACAACACATATATATACATGCCGAAGCATACATAAACCCCAATCCATTAACCCTGGATTAGAACATAACCGTAGTTCCCTTGACCGGATCTACAAAAATACCAAGGGCCGAAAACCATCGAACACCAAAACCATGTGCAAAACCATGCACAAAACCATGGGCGGATCCGCCTATGAGTGGGTCCGCACAAAAAACAAATTTTGGCCGGGGCGCTGCCCCGGACCCCAACGGTGGGGACTGCTTCGCCCCTCGTGACCCCCCAGCTACGCCCGACGCAACATACAGCGCATGGGGCTAATCGTGGAAAGAATATAACACATACCCAACATTCTCCCACTTGTTGTTTTCTTTCCACGGGGGGCCACAGGAGAGCTTACTCATTTGGCCAATTCGTCAACACCCATTGTTTCTCTACACCAAGAGAACTTCTGAGTGCTCACAGACTTCGTCAATGCATCTGCAACATTCTTCAAAGTGTCCACCTTTACCACCAACACCCTTTTAGCCTCAACCATATCTCTAACAAAGTGATATTGAACATCAATGTGCTTTGTCTTTGAATGATAAGCAGGGTTCTTAGCCAAGAAAATTGCACTTTGGCTATCACGGTCTATCCTTATAGCTTGTTGTACCAACCCCATACTTGAACACAATCTCTGCAACCAAACTGCTTCCTTGCTTGCATGAGTGGCTGCTATGTATTTTGCCTCTGTAGTTGAAAGCGCCACTACAGACTGTATTTTACTCATCCAACTGACTGCACCTCCAAATACGCTAAACACATACCCACTTATAGATCTTCTTTGGTCCGGATCTCCAACCTAGTCTGCATCAACAAAACCACAAATGTCCAACATTCTTTCCAATCCTAGTCTTCCCTGGTAGCACAAGCCATAATCACTAGTGCCACATAAATATCTGAAAACCCGCTTCACTGATGTCCAATGCTCCTTCCTTGGGTTTGACATAAACCTGCTCAATACTCCCACTGCATGTGCAATGTCTGGTCTAGTACAGACCATTGCATACATCAGGCTACCCACTGCACTTGCATATGGAACACGGGACATATCCTCCTCTTCTTCTTGTGTCTTGGGACAATGTTCAGCAGACAGCTTTGCACCTACAGGAATAGGAACACTCTCCGGTTTACTATCCTGCATATTGAACCTCTGCAATATAGTCTCGACATACTTTCTCTGGTTTAACCAGAGCATCCTCTTTGCCCGATCTCTCTTAATTTCCATGCCCAAAATATAGTTTGCAGCACCAAGATCCTTCATGTCGAATTTGGAGAACAGTTGGGTCTTCAAATCTTGGATAATTTCTTTGTCATTTCCAATCAACAACATATCATCCACATACAAGACCAAATAAATAACACGGTCACCAATTAATTCAAAATAAACACAGTGATCCTCCTTGCTTCTGGTGAAGCCAAGTCCCCGTATATAGGTATCAAATTTCTGATACCACATCCTTGGTGACTGTTTTAACCCATACAGAGACTTCTTCAACCTGCATACCAGTTCTTTCTTACCCTTCACCATAAAGCCTTCCGGTTGCTTCATGTAGATCTCCTCTTCTAGATCCCCGTGAAGAAAAGTTGTCTTCACATCCATCTGTTCTATCTCAAAATCAAATGCAGCAGCAACAGATAAAAGTAATATAATAGAAGTAACCTTGGCAACGGGAGAAAAAATATCACCAAAATCAATTCCCGGCACCTGGGAATAACCTTTTGCTACCAACCGAGCTTTGTATTTCTCCACCTTGCCTTCTACATTCATCTTCTTCTTAAACACCCATTTTCTCCCGATGGGCTTCCTTCCAGCCGGCAACTCCACCGGATCCCATGCCTCATTTTTGTGCAAGGATGCCATTTCATCAACCATGGCCTCCTTCCAGAGTTTTCCATCCTCTGAATCTGCCTCACGACGATTACGGGTTCATCATCAGTTATAGTTAAGGAAAAACCTGAACAGAAAGCAGATGGATTGTACCTTTCTGGTTGCCTTCTTTCTCGAACTGATCTTCTCAAATTTGGAGTTTGTGGCTCTTCATCTTCTTAGTCTTCTTCTGTTGTAGAGTATGATTCATCCTCCTTTAGCTCAAACTCTATCTTCTCAGGTTCCTTTGGTAGGACTTCATGTTTAAAAACATCTTTCACTTTTCTAAACACCACATCTTAGCTGTACACAACCTTCCTTGTTTCTGGGTTCCAAAGCTTGTAACCCTTTAAACCATCCTTATACCCAATAAAGATGCACCTTTCAGATTTATTATCCAACTGGGTCATTTTCTCCTTTGGAACATGTACATATGCATCACATCCAAATACCCTTAGATGTGAAAGAGAAGGTTTCTTACCAGTCCATACCTCATGTGGGTCTTATCCTCCAACGGCCCGATGAAGGTGATGCGGTAACTAAGTAACATGCGGTCTCCAGCACTTCTACCGAAATTCTTGTCCTAACCGGTACCAGCAGGCATGCTTCTTGCCTTTTCCATCAATGTTCTATTCATTCTTCTGCCGCAGCTCACATTTTGCGGGGAGGGTGTGTATGGAGTAGTCTTCGTGTTATACCACACTTCTTACAGAACTCTTCAAATTCCTTCTTGCAGAACTCCCCACCATTATCTGTCCTCGGCGCCTTTATCTTCTTCTTTGTCTGGTTTTCCACCAGAACCTTAAATTATTTAAATCTGTCAAATACTTCAGATTTCTTCCTCAAGAAATATATCCATGTATTCCTTGAGAAGTCATCTATGAATGAAACATAGTACACAGACTTACCCAGTGATGGAACCGACATAGGTCCAAACACATCATTGTGCACAAGCTCTAATATCTTGTTCGCCCTCATGTGTCACATGTTGGACTCACCGTCTACTTCCCATTAATGTTCACACAATGTTCCACCAATCAAAATCCGAGAGAACAATTAGACATACCTTCTACCATACCATCTCTATGCAAATCCAAGAGAGCCCACTTCTCTCCAATATTTCCAAGCCTTTGATGCCATAGCATGGTATTTTCTCCAGAGATAGCTAGGCTTTCTGCTCCACTTTCAGGAACCACAGAACTGTTACACCCATCAATAACAGTGCTACCTTGAAGCTTGTACAGATTTCCAGTCCGAAATCCCCGCATTAATACCAGTGCTCCCCGAACCATCTTACAGGCATCTTTCTCTAACACTGTTTTTAAACCTGCATCATCCATCTTGCTTATAGAAATCAGATTTCTGGCCAATGCAGGAATATTTAGAACACCAGGAAGTGTTCTAATCCTTCCACCTTGTAGCTTCATCTTGACCTTTCCATATTCGACGATTCCGGCCTTCCTATCATCCCCTAGGAAGACATCACCATCATATTTCTCATACTCGCAGAACCATTCCCTATGGGGAGTGAAGTGAAAGGATGCACCTGAGTCAATCAACCATGACTCATGATATACATGTGTATTTGAAGAAGAAGCCAAATACACATCCCCACCTTCATCCGAGGTGGTTTTTTCTTCTGTAGAATGAGCATCATTAGATCCCTTTCCTTTCTTAGGAGCTTTAGATCTGCAGTCCTTTTTGTAGTGCCCTTCCTTTCCACATTTTCAACACACATTTACAAACTTTCCAGGATATTTAGATCTCCCTTTAGATTTAGATCTCCCACTCGAAAACTTATTCTTGTTTCTGTTTTGGGACCTTCCTCGTACAGATAAGGCATCTCCATTCCGACCCTCCATATTTCTCTGTCTCATTTCCTCCGACAGCAAGGCTGAGACAATGTCATCAAAATTCAAGGTAGTTGTATTGCTACCTATTGCAATAACCAGACTATCCCACGAGTCTGGTATAGTGCACAACAAACTGATGCACTTATCTTCATCTGAGATTTTAATATCAACAGACGACAGCTGACTTACCACAGTATTGAAGGCGTTCAGATGCTCTGTCACCGAGTCTCCATCCTTCATCCTCAGGTTATACAGCTTTTTCCGCAGGAACAACTTATTCACCAGAGACTTAGATTGGTACAAAGTCCCAAGTTTTTCCCACAAATTCTTCGTCGTAGCTTCCCCAGATACATTCAACAATACTGAATCTGACACACACAACCATATTGTGCTCTTGGCCTTCCGATCCAGTTTCTTCCAGTCTTCATCTGACATTGCCGTTGGTTTAGTACCTGGATCTACCACGATCCACTGATCTTTATCCACCAGCAGATCCTCCATCTTGAGTTTCCACAACTCAAAACTCTGACCATTAAATTTCTCGATCTCTATCTTTCCGCCGCTCGCCATCTTCTTTCACCGCAAGAATCGATCCCGCAGATCTCCCACTGCACAGGGTCTACCACAGGCCCGAGCAAAAAACCCTCAACAACAAAGGCGTCCCCTTGAAGCCGAAACAGCTCCGATACCAAATGTAGGTTTTAACCCTGAACAGAAATATCTACACACGATTCTTATAACAGAAAATAAACAATAGCAAGAGCATAAAACATAAAACAGATAAACACAGAGATTTTCCCCTGGATCCCAAATCGGGACGACCAGCTTGATTTTTCATTATATTCCCTTTAGTGTTACAACACATATATATACATGTCGAATCATACATAAACCCCAATCCATTGACCCTGGATTAAAACATAACCGTAGTCTCCCCGACCGGATCTGCTGTAGTGTCAAGGGCCGAAAAACCATCGAACCCCAAACCATGTGTGCAAAACCATGATAAATGATGAAGGATCCAATTCTATGAGTGGGTCCGCACAAAAGCTGGGATTTAGAGCGGGCGTCGCCCCTGCACCCCAATCTGGGACTGCTTCGCTTCGTGACTTTCAACAAGCGCCTCGACAACATACAACAAGGGGCTAATCGTGGAAAGAATATAACACATACCCAACACAAACTATCCTTAAAAAAATAAGCTTAATCCTATGTGTTTCCTTTAGTATCAATGATGTTGTAATGAAACTAGTCTCACAGTGGAGTCTTGTGAAAACAGAGATAATCAGCAGGCCTACTAATCACCAGTGGAGTCTTTTGGTCATTTAGGAACTATGGAGTCACCAGGTGGATGATTTAAAATATTCAAGGAGATTTACTGTCCACCATAGTGATTACCTACCAAATCAAGGCTTAATTGGTCTTCTTTGAGTTCTTAGGGGTGTTTCAAGGAGTGTTTTACTCAAATTAGTTCCCCAGCGGAGTCACCATTATGTTTGGGTTCCTGTGGTTTGGCAGATTTGGAAATACCAAATGACAAGACAACATCAAACCACTTTTGGATCTCAGGATCTAGCCCTCCTGGATCCAGAGAGGGATCTCTCTATAAAGCAACGAATAATATGTCTTTGGGGTTTAATTTAAGGTATTAGGCTAGGTATAGGGCACCAGGGTTTATGATTTTGTTTGTTTGGTTGGGAAACATGAAAAAAGGATTAAATGTAATGTAAAGGAGTGAGTAGAGAAGGATTTTTGGCAATGGGGAGATAATTCAAAGAGAACACAAGTCCATTGGGAAATGGGGTCATAAAATGGGTTTACTTGCAATTCAAATATCCAAGGCTTTCAAAGGGCTAGTCATCTATATTAGAGGATCTCTTAAGATGATAGTATGGGATGAACAATATGGAAATGAATGGGAATGACAAGGAAAACCTTCCAAGGTGACCACTTCAGAATAAGTCTAGGGACAGGGCATGCCTTAACCTCTATGATCAAAACTCCTGATGAGGCTAACTTCAAAGACAACAATCCAGTAGTCCTCCTGACTACTTTCAGACAATAAAAAACATTTAATTTTCACAAAAATTGAAATCTAAGATCAGAGAAAGACTTTTAGCCTTATCTGCTTTTGACATCCACCTCAAAGGGGTCTTAGAAAAGCTAACTGTTGGAAAAAAAACCTAGTGGGACAGGGCTAACTCTAAATCTCCCAGTTTCCTAATTCTTTCAGCTGAGACCAAACAAGAACATCCAATAATAAAAATCTAAATTCATACATCAGTAAGCATGGAAAAACCAACTTCTATACAAGTTAAATTATGTTGAATTTGTTCTTAGATACACAAATATCAGAAAACATAAAGATAAGAAAGTGCAGGAAGCATTAGGGTACTTGCAGCAGTATATCCTAAGCTAAAATTGTTGTTTCTTATTAGAGAAAATGGAACATGATGTATAAGAGAGGAAAAACAATAACGAAGAGAGAACACATCACCACTGATTTAGATCAGGATCCTATGAACATGCTTGCATATTAGAAGAGCAAAACCAGTCACATACATCCTTGTCCAATAGCTTGATATCATCCAGGAATCATCTCCCAGCCTATTTACAACTACTACTCACTAAAATCTAGCTCGGTGAAACAGCTTACAATCAATGGCCAACCAAAATTTTCAATGTATTTCTCATGGGTTCTTATAGGTGAAAGAGAGATAGTAGTGGTAGATAGAATTTAAATGATTCATTAAAATAGAGGGAGAAGTGTCTTTCGAAGCCCATTCTCTTTTAATATCTTTACATTAACTTTTAGTACCCTTCAGATGAATTAAGGGTCTTCGTCAATTTGATAATAACTTCAAGGGTATGTTCTTGGAGGTACTCTCTTGATGTAGTACTCTGTTTTGTCCTCTGTGACATGAAATGCGAAGATTTGTCTTTCAAGTCTTCCATGCTTTATAACTAATGCACTAACATTTTTTAGGACTCCTTGTCAGAATAGTAACTACTCTGGAGCTCGATGAAGAATAGGGAATGGGTAGTAGTGATTTGGTCCTTTCTTCAGTAAAAGGAATGTCTTGCTGATATATCCTCTGCACTGCTGCGATCAATTGTTTGCATTTAATCTGTGCTGACTGCAGATTAGGCTTATTAATTTTCAATATTATGCCTTTAACCCTTCTCATAGATTTCTTCCTCTGCGATCTTGGCTCTGTGATGGTCTTTCACCATGACTGTGATTGTGAAAATAGTGTGAATTCACCACCTTTGAAACCTGAAAAAAAATGAGAAACATGTTATAAAAACCAAGGGGAGTGGGGTGACTTCTTCAGAGGCTCATGAGGATGGAGGAGCAGTGATGGAAAATGGTGGATGCAATGGAAAAAAGTTTCATGACAAAATTCCACGAAAACCAGGGTTTAGACTGAATAGGTGTGAAAAAAATGACCTTTAGTGTTAAAACGAAAAAAATTATGCGAGGGAAAATACATAGGAAAAAGGTGAAAATAAGAGGAAATGGGGGCGTTTGGTGGTGGGACCAGGAGTACGAAGGGAAGAATCCTAGGGGTGATCGGAGGGTTGAATGGGAGTCATCGGATCATGATAGAGATCGATGGTGGAGATATTTTGATGGAGCCATTTGGGAGATTATATGAATGGAAAATTGAAGAGGTCGCAATGTAATGTGGACCATTCATCCTCAGAGATCGATGGCTATGATTAAACGCAAGATCAACGTTGTGGAGGGTCAGCGGAATGGTGGAAAACAAGAAATGGTTTTCACACAACGAAATGGGGGGAAGGCGGTATTGCCTTTTGGAGCAGGATTCCATACATTAACTGACACGTGGAAAAAGAAAACCTCCCATATAGTGCAATTTTGAAACATTAAACTTTGGGCACAAAAATTATGCGATATTGAATGGTGACCGTTGGATCTGGGGCCTAAAATCCAACGGTGCGGGAGAAACACGATGGGCAGCAATGTGTGCGGGCGGAACATATGGTGGGGTTGAATTAGGAATGTTAGATCTGCGGATCGGACGACTGAGATTAAAAGAGAAAGTGGAGTTTTTGAACAGGGTAAGTGATTAATGAGCGGAGAGATGGGAGCCGTTGGATCTGTAGGAATGGATGGCAAAGATCTGATCAACTATCAATGGAACAGTGAAAAGGAGAAATGAAAATGCGAAGTGCAATGAAATCTTGGTCGTCGGTTCTTGTGTATTCGATCGTCCGGATTAAATCAGAGAATCGGATCATTGTAGAAAAAGAAGAAGGGAAGACTGTCTTAGCGATATGCGATTAAGCATTGGTCGTAGGATTGGAAGGGATCAACGGTTAGGATTAAATCGGCGGGGTGATGAAAAGTGAAGCGAAGAACCAATGGAGCGATGTGATTGAGCGCGGACCGTCCGATCTAATCTTGATCGACGATGGAGATTAAATCGGAGGTCGGGAGGAGAAGGGTTGTGGGCGGAGCACGATTAGATCCTGGCCATTGGTTCTTGCGGATTCAACGGTCCAGATCAAATCGGTAGATCGACATTGGAGGAGGCAAGGAAAATGGAACAAAGAGAAAATGTGATTGCTAATTTGCGATGGAGTGAGAGTCGTTGATCTGAAAGCTAGATCGATGGGTGAGGTTTAACAATGAAGAAAAAGGAGGAATGGCAGGTTTTGGAACGGGGAGAAATATGGGGCATTAGATCTGGGCGTAACAGATCAGATCAACGGTGGAGAATTGATCACTAGATCGCATCGGCAGGAGGCAAATAACCATTAAAAACCAGTAAAATGTGTTTTGCAGTGAATTCTTGTGATGCGATGAATATTTCATGCCCGGTCACAGCGCGGGTCATATGCGAAAAAGGGGTTGGGGCCAAGGACGAAAGGGGCTTAAGGTCTTAGTGTAAAAATGGGTTTTTAGGCCAAAATGAAGGTTTTTCAGAGGGTTTTGAGGGTTCCGATAAGATTAAAAAGGGGTTTTAAACCTTATCAAAGGGAATTTATGAAGGGAATGAAGGGAAATGAAGTTTGAATGAGGGAAAATGGGGAAGATGGAGGCCTTTGAGAGCAGTTTCTTTCATAAACAGCAGGGTCCACTAATGGACACGACAATGAAGATAATTCTGAAGGATAGAAAACACATGGAGGCTTCAAGAATGATAGATTTACAAAGTAAATGTTTCTCTTGAAGACTCATAAACATATTTAGCCACCTGTTTGCTTTGAAAAAATATTATGGGTGGCTAACAGTTGGAATGGGATGATCTCTCTTCATAAAAAAATTAATAATTCTTGTTTTAATTTAAGTTACCCAAATGTGTTATATACAATTATTGTCTTCTTGTAATCATACTCACTCGAGAATGGTTGGCCCAAATTTATCTCTGATTGGGATGGCATTGGAATTTTAACCTTAGAATGTTGGAATGAATCTACTTTGATGGGAATGAAAATGAGTAGTGGGATGGACTCCAAAATCCAACAAAAGACTCCTTTGGGATTACTAGTTGGTAGGATTTGGAGCCTATATATATATATGAAAAATATGCATGTTTTTTTAGTTCTGTAGAAATATCTAGTATGATGGAAGTTTCTTTTGATGAACTTGTTCTACATTATTAATATAAATGTATGATTTTTTTTACCACCTGGTAACTCTGCAACTAAATTTTTAGGGACAAGAATTGCAACTAATGTTGGTTATAATCATATGAATGGTACAAATTCAAAACAAAAGAAAACTACTAGAGGAAAAATATCATAACAATAGCTTTTCTAAAACCAAGCACAAGATTTATTAGAATACTCTTCGTTTCTATGACTACAACATACATCAATATATGAGAAATATTTTCAATAAATATATGAGAAAATATACCAACAATTATATCAAATTACCGTGAGGAAACCCTTAATAGGTTGGGGAATATATTTCAAATTATGGTGTTGTAGAAACCATTCTTAACACCACCAAGGAAAAACTTATGATCAAGGACTTAATTCACAAGAGTTTGGTTTCCTACATCTCTAAGCTAGGCACATCCAAGGAGATGTATGATAATTTAGTACACATGTTCAAGGCCAACAATCTGAATCATGTCCTATTCTTCAAGAATAAATTGAAGAATCTGAAGAAAGGCAGGGATGAGTCTGTTCACTACATATTTTCAGAAGTTGAAAGAGATTAGGAATAATCTCTTGGCTATTGGGGAGACAATAGTTGATCGAGAGATGGTACTCACCGCACTTGGAGGTCTCTCATACGAATGGCATGTGTTCAACACTACCATTCTCAATAACAATGTGATACCTAACTTTGACAAAGTACTATCGAGATGCGTAAAAAAAGAGACAAGAATGAAGCAATATGAAAATGAAGGAAATGTTGCCTTCACTTCTCATTCTAGAAAGAAGAAATTTGGTGGTCCAAGGAACAGAGGAAGAGCAGGGGCCCAAGGAAAGAAAGGCAAGTGCTACACTTGTTACAAGCCAGGTCACTATGCTAGAGAATTCCCCTTCAAGAAGGATTCTCCCGATGATGATGACAACAACAACAACTGGAGGAATGGAATCAAGGGAACAACAGGTTCAAGGGGATGAGGAAGGCTCCCTCCAGCAGAAATGGTCAACCTTTCAAAAGGTCGAGAAATTTTAGGTATGAGGAATCAAATTTTGTTGATAAAAGAAATGAATTCATTGTTTTATCTGCCCTCTCTGCTACATCTCCACCCGACACTATGGATGTCTGGTTGATAGATAGTGGTGACTCAAGGCACATCACTAGGTTCAAGGAAGCACTTTATGATATGGTTGAGAAGGATACTAATTTGGAAATTTTCCTTGGAGACAATGCCACATATCCTATGAAAGGGACAGGGACTATGACCCTCCACTTGTCTCAAGGTCAAGTCTTCTGCTTGCAGGATGTACTCTATGTACCTAATTTGAAGAAGAACCTTGTGTCTATATCGGCCCTGGAAGACAAAGGTTTCAATGTGGCATTAATTGATGGGAAGGTGCACATCTGGAAGAAGAGCTTCAAGGAAGCTATCACGATTGGGTTTAGAGTTGATACACTCTACCAAGTTGGAGGAATTCCACTGGGAGCAATGGCTCGTGATACTATTCGACAGACTGAACTATGGCACCTAATGTTTGGACACCTTCACTAAAAGGCCCTTCCCGAAACAAGGAAGTTGGTGATTGGGATGCTCAAATTATCAAATAATCATGAAGGTGTATGTCAGTTTTATGCTGAAGGAAAGAATACAAGGGGAACTTTCCCCTCAAGTGTCCCAAAGACATCTGATATCTTGCAATTAATACATTCTAATCTATCTGGGATGTTGCCTATGACATCCTTGGGAGGATGTTCTTATTATATGAAATTCATATATGACTTCTCTCGCAAAACCTGGATATACTTCTTGAAAAAGAAGGATGAGGCTTTCATGTGGTTCCCTACATTCAAAGCCTTGGTGGAAAATCTGATAGGATATTGAGAACTAGTAATGGAACTGAATATGAGATGAACAAGTTCAAGGAATTTTGCGGAGAAGCTGGCATCAAGAGGGAGACCACAATGTTTATGGGCTACAATGAAACTTCGAAGGCCTATAGAGTCTATGTGCCTGGTCAAAGGTAGGTGGAGATATGACACGATGTAACCTTTGATGAAGATGCTTCCCTGAGGAAATTAGTCAATCTTCCGAGATCTGAGGAAGATCATGAAGCAAGGCCTGGAAATCAAGAAGAACCGAACGATGAGACGATGCCCTATGCTAAAGGACCAATGGACCCGATTGATCCACCTCCTTCGATAGGGAAGAGACCATGATGGCTCAAGGACACTCTTGAGGATGTCGAGGGACATATGGCTCCAAGGGGGACATTCCGTGAAAGCAAGAATTTGAATAGATACGAAGGGTATCTAGCATCCATGAGCACTATTGTACAATCTGAGCTTGGATATTTTGAGGAAGTCGTAAAGCATCAAGTCTGGAAGGATGCTATGCAAGAAGAGTATGAGTCCATAATGAATAATGATGTCTAGGATGTGGTTCCAATACCGGAGGACAAACCAGTTGTCACCTCGAAATGGCTCTACAAAGATTAGGCATGGATCTAATGGAAGTGTTGAAAAGTTCAAGGCAAGATTTTTTTCCCGTGGCTTCTCTAAAAAGGAAGGCATAGATTATGATTATATATTTTCACCTGTGGCCTAATATACCACGATCCGATCTATTATAGCCCTTGCTGCTACACAAGGATGGAGTCTTCATCAGATGGATGTGAAGACCGCATTTCTGCATGATGCGATAAAGGAAGAGGTGTATGTGGAGTAACCTCTGGGGTTCAAAATCCAGGATCGGGACACCCATGTCTGCAGGTTGAAGAAATACCTCTATGGGTTGAAGAAAGCACCCATAGCTTGGTACAAGAGTATATATAGCTACCTAATGAAGCTGGGCTTCACTCGTAGTAATGCTGATCCGAACCTTTACTTCAAGGTTGATAGAGAAAAGCCTCTCATTCCGGTGTTGTATATGGATGACCTCTTCCTGACAAGTGATGACCCTCTCATTCATCAGTGAAAGAGGGAGCTCGCTGCTGAGTTTGAGATGAAGGACCTAGGACTGATACATTACTTCCTAGGCCTGGAGGTCTGGCAAAGACCTGGCGAGATTTTTCTTTCCCAAGGAAAATACATTATGAAGCCTCTGGAAAGATTTGGTATGGTGGACTGTAACTCCGTGTCGACACCAATGGAGCTAAAATTTAAGAAGTTGAGTGGCAACAATGTTGGGCCCGTGTTATTAAATCCTACTGAGTATCGTCAACTCGTAGGGGCCTTGATGTTCTTAGTGAACGCCCGTCTGGACGTATGTTTTGCAGTGAACACTTTGAGTCAACATATGGTTTAGCTTCATCACACATGAAACTCTTGAGATTTCTCTGGGGCACGATAGACCATGGGCTGAGATACACTCCCAGGAGCATGACACTCCATGGATATACTAATTCCGATTAGGCTGGCAGTGTGGTGAATCGCAAGAGCACATCTGGATGCTGCTTCACACGTAGATCTGCTTTGGGCAAGAAACTGAAGTCGGTAGCCTTGAGCACCACTGAGGTCGAATACATTGCAACATGTATGACCTGTTGTGAAGTCACTTGGTTGCAAAAGCTCTTCTGAGAGTTGTTCGAGCATATGCTAGATGCCACCGTTATCCCTTGTGATAACCAGAGGGGGATTCATTTGTCATAGAATCCTAGGTTCCACGATTTATCCAAGCATGTTGATGGCTAGTACCACTATATTCGAGATATGGTACAGCGAGGCACCATAAGGCTCAATCATATAGGAACTGATGAGCAGGTCGCGGATATTCTCCTGACCACATTGGGGAAGGATCATGCTTCTTCAACATGGCAAGGAAATCTTGAAATGTTCGACGACATACTAAGTTGTTGGAAAAATAAACACGGAGCTCTAGGGGCTTTGGGGATATCTTCTCGGAGTTATAAGCAACCATAGGGTTGTGCTTGCCGAAACTTGTTGGTGTGCTTTTTCCCCATCGTTATAATTATTGAGTTGGTTCACCTCTCATGATCTATGCCCCATATGCATCCTACCCATTTGAGTTCCAGACTCATGGGAAGTACCTCTCATTCTTCCAGTGAGGTGGTAAAATCTAAAGACTAGTGGCAAGACCGATGGACGCATCGGAGATTGCCGTACTCTCTATGTCTAGGATGACACGTGTCCAACTACTTGATCTGGGATCAAGTTTAGCGAGGTTTCGGACCTCCAACTGACTTTGGGTCAGTGAAACTAACTTTGGGTTAGTATATGACTCTCTTGAGTCCTAGTGAGGTTTCGGACCTCCAACTGACTTCTGGTCAGGTAAACCAAATTTAGGTTGGTATGAGACTCTTTGTGAGTCCTATAGAGGTTTCAGACCTCTGGGCTGAATCTATCAGCCAGGAATGATGTATTTATGATTGACCCACTTCTGTTCTGAAATAAAGAAGCCAGCAAAACAAGTTACGATCGGATGACGCACGATGTTTGAATTGCACAGGTGGATGGAGTTCTCCCTAGTTGAGAGGGAGTATTAATTTTGGACAACTAGGTACAAACTCCATGTTCCGATGCTCAAATGAAGATACCAATATTTTTATTGGATTCCTCTTTCGGAGAGGTGCAAGATATCTAAATATCATCTTGATCCGATGAGAAGAAAATTTATTTTTAATTTATTTAAGATATGTGCAGTTTGGCCTTAAGGTTTTGTGCCCCAGAAGTTGTGTCACACATCCTCACTGATGGATATATATTGGTCAACGTTGGAGGACATTTTCACTCATCTCATCCTCACACATTTTCTCTCTCCTCATCTAATTGGTTTGATGACCTTGGTGGCTCTTCTCTCCACATGTGGGAAAATTCCAGCAACAGCACATTTCTGATTTTAGTCTAGGGTTTCTGCAGCAAACTTTGACCAATATTGACTTTGGTCAACGCAAGGTCAAAAGGACCTGAAACTCTCCAAAAAGTTCGATTTTCCTAATCCGCATTTTCTGGCACTATTCTCGAGGCAAGACATTGACTTTGACTTTTCTGCGTTGACCTAGCTGCTGCTGCTGTTTGCGTTGACCATTGATTGACAGTGTTTACTTTTTGGGTTGACTTTTGAGTTGACCGTTTGGTTGTCCTAGAGGGTTGTGTGACATTGCTGGTTGGCTGACCGTATTGAGACTTTGTTGGTTGAAGCATCATGTTGACTACCGTAACACACCAACACACTTATATATTTTTGGCTTTTCTTCTGTTGATCTACTGGTATGTTCTTTCAACATTTTACTTTATTTTTTATGTGATTGATTTCTGATATTGGGATTAAAAGTAAAGTTGCATCAAGCATAGAACATCTACATAAATTTACAATGAATAAAGGCATGGAAGCTAATATGGATGGTTTGAAGAAAGGCATGGAAGCTAAGATGGATGGTTTGAAGAATGGCATGGAAGACATGGAAGCTAATATCGATGGTATAGAAGAAAAAATGAAAGACAACATGGAAAACTTGAAGAATGATCTAAAATAAAACATGTAAGGTTTGAAAAAGTTGATGCAATAAATGTTTCCTAGTGGCGAAAAGATAGTAGATGAAACTCATGATGAGAACAAAATAAATGTTAATCGTGATTTCATAAGCTCTAATGTTGGCAGGAAGAACCACCATATTCCAAAAATGGATATGAGGAAGTTTGATGGAAAGGATCCTGTAACATGGATACTACAGATGGAGCAATATTTTGATCTCCATAACGTGCAACACACACAAAAGGTACGCATTGCAACTTTACATTTAGAACAAAATACATTTGTATGGTATCAATGGCTTTGCTCCCGTAAAAAAATTGTCACTTGGTGAATTTTTACGGAGGAAATGATAGCACATTATGAGGATACAAAGAGCAACACCTTCTTTACCCAATTGATAAATCTCAAACAAAAGGGTTTAGTGGGGCAGCACATTGAGGACTTCCAAAAATTGAATAGAAGGGTAACTGATCTTACAGAGGAACACAGGATTGATCTCTTCCTAGGCACTTTAAAGGATAACATCCAACATGAAGTTCGCGTTTTGGAACCTGATTCATTGGAGAAGGCATTCAGGTTGGCAAGAAAAGTTGAATGTAAAGTTATGGTGACAAGGAAGCCTACCACTCAATTCTATAAAGAAGGAAGTGTTGCTACTTCTAGATTTCCACAACCTACAAGGTTGACACCACAACAATTGGAAGAAAAAAGAGCAAAAGGGCTTTGCTACAGTTGTGATAGCAAATACACTAAAGGTCATAAGTGTGCTGAGAAGAAATTCTTTTACATAGATTGTGAAGAGGAAGAAGAAAATGAACAAGAAGAGGATATACACCAGGAACCAGCCCTAGAAGAGGAAGAAATGAATCCAACCATATCGTGTAATGCACTGGCAGGAATTACCACTCCTCAAAATCTTAAGATAGAAGGACAAATCAAGAAGAAAAAGGTAATAGTGTTGATTGATTCAGGTAGCACCCATAATTTTATTCATTGTAAGGTAGCCAAGGAATTAAATTGTTTCCTATACCTAGCACCAAAATTTCAAGTGATGGTTGCAAATGGAGGAACTATAAATTGCTCTGGAAAATGCCATAATATCAAGCTAACCATGGGGGAATATGTATTGACTAGTCCAATGCTTGCCATTCCTATGGGAGGTGCTGATGTTGTACTAGGAGTAGAATGGTTACAATCTTTGGGGACGGTAGCTTTTAATTTTCAAGAACTTTTCTTGAAATTTTTTTCAGAAGGAAAGGAAGTCGAATTACGGGGTATTGAAGGGAAGCCAGGAAGGATAATAAGCTCTAATGTCACGACAAAGCTTCTAAAGAAAGAACAACGAGGCGTAATTGCACAATTATGCTCACTAGAAGTTCCGACATCAAAATCATCTATTTCTGCAGATCTCCAACAAGTCTTGGACAATCATGCCAAGGTGTTTGAAACTCCCAAAGGACTCCCACCTATTCGTGATCATGATCATGCTATTCATTTGATTCCAGGAAGTGTTCCTCCAAACATCAGGCCTTCTAGATATCCTTACTTCCAAAAGAGCGAAATTGAACGTATGATTGCAGAAATGTTAGAGGCGGGTATAATTCAACCTAGTCAAAGTTCTTTCTCTGCTCCTGTAGTATTGGTACACAAGAAGGATGGATCATGGCGAATGTGTCCGGATTATATGGAGCTCAATAAGCTCACCATTAAAGATAAATTTCCCATTCCTGTGATTGATGAATTATTGGATGAATTACATGGAGCAATTTATTTTACCAAGTTGGATCTTCGTTTAGGATATAATCAAATTAGAATGAAGACTGAAGATATTCCAAAAACAACATTTCGAACTCATGAGGGTCATTATGAATTTTTGGTCATGCCTTTTGGCCTTACCAATGCACCTTCTACATTTCAAGGGTTGATGAATTCCATTTTCAAACACTTCCTTAGAAAATTTGTGCTAGTATTTTTTGATGATATACTAATCTACAGCAGGTCTTGGAAGGATCATGTTGAACATGTTGATAAGGTGCTCAAACTATTGCAGGAGAAACAATTATATGCAAAAACATCCAAATGTTTCTTTGGAGTACAAGAGGTGGAATATCTGGGTCATATTGTATCTCACAAGGGTGTTAAGGTAGACCCTAACAAAATAAAAGCCATTAAGGAATGGAAAGTCCCCACAACCATAAAGCAGTTGCGAGGATTTCTCGGGTTAACAGGGTATTATCGCAAGTTTGTTAAGAATTATGGGAGAATAGCAGCACCTCTAATAACATTATTGAAGAAAGATGCATTTTCATGGACTCCTGAAGCAACTAAGGCCTTTGAAAATCTTAAAGAGACAATGTGCCTAGCACCGGTCTTAGCTACGCTAGACTTCACAAAAACCTTTATTGTGGAATGTGATGCCTCAAGAAATGGAGTTGGTGTTGTTTTAATGCAAGAAGAAGACCCATTGCTTTTGAAAGCCATCCAATCAAAGGAAAGTATTTACAGAAACCTATTTATGAGAAGGAAATGTTAGCAATACTGCATGCACTAAAGAAATGGTGAACTTACCTAATGGGAAGACACTTCAAGGTAAAAACTGATCATGATAGTCTTAAACACTTTTTGGAACAAAGACTATCTTGAGAAGAGCAGCAAAAATGGGTCACAAAGATGTTGGGTTATGATTTTGAAATAATCTAAAAAAAGGGAAAGCTTAATGTTGTTGCAGATGCACTCTCAAGAAAGAATGAAGAGGTGGAAGCATTGCTTTGTGCCATTTCTATTATCCAACCAGATTGGATAACCGAAGCAAGAGATGAATGGAATAAGGACGAAGAAGTGTGGACACTCATTCAAAAGTTGTAGCAAGATCCTAGTACATATGATATATTTAGTTGGAAAAATGATTCCTTATGGTACAAAGATCACTTATATCTTTGTAAGAATTCCCAACTAAAACAAAATATTCTTTTGGAATTGCACACATCTCCCTTAGGAGGACACTCAAGATTTTTAAAAACTTACCACAGGGTGAAGAAAGAATTTTTTGGGATGGCCTTAAATTTGATGTTCAAAATTTTGTGGAAGAATGTTTGGTTTTCTAGCAAAATAAATTTGATACAATTAAAACCCAGGGTCTTCTACTGCCTTTATCCATTCCAAATCAACATTGGGAGGATATTTCAATGGATTGTATCACAGGTTTACTTAAGTTCGAAGGAAAGAGTGTCATCATGGTGGTAGTTGATAGACTTACCAAGTATGCACACTGTTATCACCCTAGTAATTTCTAAATATTGTGGGCTTTTGATTTTTAGTTTTAAGAAAACTAGGGTTAACCACAAACCTACTTTGGAAATTTAGGATCTAGCCTTCGTAAATTTCAGAGAGGGCTCTCTCTTTATTATTTAACTTTGTTTTTGTTTGATATTTTAGGCTAGTTATTATAGTTCAATTTGGTTTTGGTTTTGAAATTTTTGGTGGAAAATAATATTACTTGAAGACAAATTAAAGAGGGATCTACTAGTCCATTGGGCCATGGAGTCAAAGTCTAGCAATCAGAACTAGAAGGCAAGGCCAAGAGGATGCAAATGTATTCAGGGAAATGTAGATAACCCTCAGAGCTTTGGATACATTGTTTTGATGAGATGGCTTGCTTCAGGATAAAGGGCAATGAAGAATCCTTTGATCCGGAAAAAAGAGGAAGGAGGTAGGGGTCGAACAGGACTAGGAGCAATTAAGAATTCCTAAATCCAGAAATCAGTAGAAAACATTTAAATGATTAAATAGTTAAGACAGGGAGTTCTAACACTAGTCCTGAAGTAATACTCCTATTTAATCATTAATATTGAACAACATATATGAATGTATGTAACTCATAAAGGAAACAATGACAAGATAGATGCACTTTACTCTTCAAATTATCACATGAATCCTGAATTATGAAGTTCAATTGGCTATTGTCTAGACTGCTACTTTGAAATCAACACGTATGAGCCTCCAACATACCAAAAAAATGTCTATAATGCTCTTATAAATTTTATTCCACACAAAACACTTCATAAACTGAAGTATTTATACAAAAGGTTTATCACAAATATCCTAGAGAGATTTAGGAATAACTCTAGGAAATAAAAATATCTTTACACATTAAGAGGGACAGTTGCTTAACAACATAGAAAGTTGTCCTCTTATCTAGAAAATATAGTGCTATATTATCTAACAAAAAACTGGTTGTTGAATATGTGTCCATGTTTGCTAGCATTTTGAAAATATCTTTTTGGAAGATGTCTTCACTGATACTCTTTCCACTTATACTCTTTGACTTTGGACTTCATCTCTGATACTCTTTTACACTGTTTATTCACCATTTCACTGTTGTAAAAAAGGAAATTACAGCAGTCAAAATCAGTTGACTGTTTTTTCTCTCTGATATACTTTAAATCTGGCCTTTCACCCTGATACTCTTTAAACTCTAACTGCTGTAAAAAGAGAATTTTCAGCAGTAAAAAATCAAAATCAAATACTATTTTATTTGTTTCCCTTTCAAACTGACTGCTTCATCTGCACTCTTCTTCACTATTTGCTTTGTTGCTGCTATAATAAATCTGTGAAGGTCGGCCATTGTTCATCATCTCATATCTTTATACTTTTCAATTTTCTGTAGTTTTCATCTGCTTCAGTGTACTTAGCAAAATTTGATTTAACTACAAATAAATGCTTGATTTCATTCTGAAGGAAGAATAAATATTCAATGTATTGAAGAACCACTTTCCCTGTTGGATATCCCTATGGAAATTTCTTATTAATCTGTTCTTTGGCATGGTCTCCGATTTTCTTATCATATTCCTTCTAGTCCATTAACTTGTCATTGAAAACATGGATGTCTGGGATACCAACTTGTCTTATCATGGTATACTTAGCTAAAAACTTGGTGATAGAAAAATTCATAGCATCACATTTTTCTTTCAAGTTATTCATCAAAGTTTTCTTTGTCAATACCTTTTTGATTTGCAATATAGCTTCTATCCTGTCTTGTATCTTCAATTCCTCTAGCTCAGTCGTGTTCTTACTGTTTAAGAAGGTACTTAGTTTTAATGCCTGTGTTGGTTTGTCTACTAACTCTTCTGTAGTCCTTTTTATTTCACTTTGAGCTGCCAGAAGGAGGTCCCTTTTTTCATATATTATCTGAATTGATGGCCATTGAAGATGTATGGCCTCAATAATGTTAGCCCATAGGTGATTTCTTATGTAAGAAATCTGTGCGGTAAAGCTCAAATCCTTCTGAAGATTCTTGACTTGCTCTTCAAGTATTTTTGATTTTTGTTCATAATTATTGGCATTAATCAATGCTACTTTGTTTGATACCTCCATATTCTAGATCTTTTTCTTCAAATTGTTAATTTCATGAGTTTTCAATGTCATTTCTTCCATTGCTTTGACAATTTTCCTTGCATCATTTGACTGCTGCACCTATGATGTTGAGGATTCAGTATTGGAAGTGGTAGCTGATTGTACTGACACTGCAGTTTCCAGTGGTTCTTTGGGTGCTAAATTTTCTCCCAATGTGGAAGGAATAATAGCTGTAATAATAGGAATAAATGTGGGAATGGTGGAAGCATCAGTTTCCTTCACAGTTTCCTTTTCTTTCATCAGTATATCCAATTTGTCTTTCATGTCCTTGATTTGGGCAGTAAGCTTTATAATTAACTGCATCATATCTTATTTCTCTTTCTGTTCCTAAAGTATTTCCTTGGTCTATGGGTGCTCACTCTGAGGAAGTTTTAATTATTTCCTCAAAGCAGCAATGTCATCATTTTTCTTTTTTATTAATACTTCAACAGCTTGTACATTATATGGGTCCACTCCTATTTATAGAATCAATTCTTCTAAGGCTTTGATCCTTATATATTTTGCATATAAGGAGCCTTTATCAAGCTTCATCTGATATTGCAAGTTGATAATAGTATTTTGAAAATTGGTTACACTCATGGCCTTTGTTACCACAGTGGAATATAGCATCTCAGAGCTATTCTTCTGGAATTCTATTTGATCCAATTCATGTACCTTTTCAAAATCTACTTCAAATTCCTTCTTTTTGTAGTCAGCCACTGTTTTAGGAGTTGAAGTAGTAGGTTGTAAATAGGACATGATCATTTTATTTGAAGAATAATCAAATGTTGTAAGCAATCTATCATGATTCCTGGTTTTTTCTTGAGGAATTGAGAATAAATCTCACTTTTAATTTCCTCATTTCTTTGTTTAATCTATTTATATCTGTCCTTAATATCCAAATATTTTTCTCCTACTGTTTGAGAAGAAGAAGTTTCCATATTCACCTATTGTTCAATCATTTGGGTCTATTTTTCTTTGGAGGCTGCTTGTTCTCTTTCAATCTCTGTCAATGTCTCCTTTATTATTGTAGTTGCTTCATCATTACTGACCTATGGTTCATCTTCCACTTCAATGAGTTTTTCTTTGCCTATGGAACCAAATATTAACCTTTTATTGTAGATGAGTTTAAATTTTATATCTGTAGTAGTTTCTGTTGTATAGGCACCCTCCTCTCTACTCCTTTTTTTTGAAGTTTCTGGATCTTTAGGAGTTACCACAACAAGTGTGGTACCCACTTTTTCTATTGGTGGTGTATTTACAGTCAAATCAACCAATGTATTCTCTTCCCATTCTATCTGATTGGAAAATTTTTCAATATCAGGTTTTGGCTCAAGTATGAAAGGAGGTAATTTTCACTTAACTCTGATACTGCTCAAAAGACCTTGGGGGTCATAATTCCAAGGAAAACTCGCTTGGAATTTCAATTATGACAATCTTTTTTGTATCTCTTTATCAACATCCCTTTTATTCACTATAAAAGTTCCAATCTGATTTTTCAATTTAAACTGAGTCTTCTTTTTGGATGCCATGAAATTGATGGCATCAGCATTCAAAACTTGCCTTAAATATTCTAGAGAAAAGACTCTTAGATTCAAAAACTTAGGTAACTTATAGGGAAGAAAATTGGTTCCAAATATTCTTAATTCAGTGTGCTTCTCATATAAGTACCAATCTCCCATTTTACACTGTTCTGACAGTTGTAATATTCTTTTCATATCCTCATTTATTCTAGGTTGTTCTGACTTATGAAGTAAATTCATTGCTGGCTTGATAAATAAATCTGTGAAGTTTGTATAGTTATATTCATTTCCTTCCTTTCTCAATAAAGATGTCTAGAAACAACTGATAGAGGTTGGCCCTCTACATTCATCTTCTGCAGTGCTATAGGAAAGTGATCTGCTTGTGAAAATAAGAATAAATGAAATAAATAGGAGGAATACCTAAATACCCCTTCAGTGGGTATATTTGTCAACTGGTGGTGTATGGAATCAGCAATAAATATGGAAAATCAAAGATCACGGCAGGAGGTTCACCAGGGGATAAACTGGATAAAAATCCAAGGATAGACTCATCAGTAAAGTATCCTAAGATGAAGGATAACATTTAAATAACATGTCTAGAACCCTCTGGAAACTTGGAAGTGGAATAGGGAGGATTCAATTTTGGGATATCCACATGGATGGGCATGAAGTTCTAGAAAATCATGAATCTTTTAGGGAAATCTAACCCTAAATATAATTGAGTTAGGGCTTCAATGGATAATGGGACTGCCCTAAGGTCAAATTGTAACTGCAACATTTCATTTATTGACTCAGTAGTGATAGAAAAGAGGATTTCCCTATCATTATTCATAATGGATCTTTGATCTGAGACATAATACTTCTGGCATAATCTTATCAAGTCCTGACTAAGATGTGTCACTGGGACTATATATTTAGGTAATTTTGTATCCCAGAGAGGCATTTCTTCTTTGTCTAAAAACTTCTCATGACACCAATTATGTACTTCTAATAGATTGAATTCTACTAGAGGGTCTACAATTTTGTAATCCAAGTCAACTAAAGGGATAAATTCTTCACTAGACACTGGAGGTTGAAGAGGATTTACAATGACAGTGGACTTAGTAGTGATGGCAGGAGTAGATTTTAGAAATTTTGCTGCTTTAGTTTTAGGATGTTTTGATCCTCCAAGCTTAACAGGCTTTGATCCTCCAGCCTTAGGTGTGAATTTCTTTTTTGTCATTTTAAATTTACTACAGCAAGATTATACATTTTGCTATAGTTGATTATTCTTCAACAAAGCTTAATTGAGAAATTTTTATGGGCAAGGATGACAGCAGTGGGAAATTTAGTGCTCAATTTAGGGTTTTTAGGACACTGGAGATAGCTTGAGACAGAAAACACAGGTTTCTGAATGATTGGGACTGTAAAAAAAGGATTTTAAGATTTTCTGTGGGTTTTAAAGCCTTTTGAACCATGGAATTTGTCTTTCAGGGGTCTTTGACTGAGAAATTGGCCTAGAAATGATATTTTCAAGAAAAGGAAATTTCTGGAAAAAATGGCGAGGGTTTGCCCTGTTTTCCCAAGGTTTAGAACACAAAAAATGGGCAATTTCAATCTTGGTATCTTTAATTGGTTCAATTGGTGGTCGAAATCATGAAATTGCAGGCCAAATTCAGGAAAATACCTAATTTGCAGGCATCTAGTTGCTTTGAGAAGGGTTTCTAATGATTTGATGGTTCCTGCAACGTTGATGCAAAGGAATGGATTCGAATGCTCTTCAAACTAGGAAACAATGGTTGAAATCAGGTCTTTCTCTAGTTAAATTTCAACAATTTTTAAGCAAATGGGTTTTTGCGTAGTCGGGTGTGATTTTTTAATAGTCGGGAATGCGCACAATAACATCAATAAAACATATAACAAAGTTTTTTCATCTGTTATTATAAATATTTAGAAGACTGCAATAAATGTAGGTCAACCTTATTGGCGGGAGCAGTTTTTATTTTATTAATGTGGAAAACCATCAGTAGTTTTCACACTGAGTTGGGGTGGTAAATGGTTTCTCCCCAAATGAACACGATCCTATCAAGAAATGACACTTCAAAGGAGGAGTTAAGGAAGAAACCACCCATTTCCCACTCGTTTGGGCATTTGGTGGTCGATTGGTTTGACAGCGCGAAACTGATTGTCGACCGTCGGATATGATAAGCGGGAGCGAACATTCAGGATGCATTTGGAAGTTGCGGTCGGATGAAGGGTGGGACCAGGTGGCTTTATATACGCGGAAATGAAAATAAAACCTTTGTAACATATGCATTTATATTCAAATTTTTATATGCAGGGTATATAATTTACAAAGGGTTTGAAAATGAGCGATTATATATACCGAAGTTTTATATACAAGGTAAAAATGCACATGAGGTGGGTTGTATTAGTCAGGGGATTAATTTATGTATAAAACGTGGGGTTTCATACATCGGGGAAGGTAAAAATGATTAAGATAAATGATCTTAGGCTTTTAATCTTCAGTTTAATAAATGCGGGAAATGGTATTTAAGTATTATAAAGGCGTAGAAAATCAACCTTTATCAAACTTAGGATAGAATGATATAATGGGGGAAATATTTTTCGCTTAGACATATATAAAACATGTCTAAAGCATTTTTTATCTTTATTTTTATTATATAGTTATAGACTATGGAAATGTCTATTACTATAGAGAGCGGGATATTTTACATATGGTTAGTTTTATGCCAAAGGGGGTGTAATTGGGGTTTTTAATTTAAAACATGTGGGTAATTTAATTTAAAACATGTGGATAATTAACTTCGGCAAAAAGGCTTATATTAGTGGGTTTTTTGGGAATATTTAAATACAAGGAGTTATATTAATAGGATAAGGTATTTTATAAGGAATTAATAAATAAGTTAGAAATTAATATGAGATAGGACAATGAAAAACACCAAAATATATTTATATAGCTAAGTAAAGTGATAATATGAAAAGTAAAACTTTATCATTTGATACTTTGACCACTTTGACCTAGAATATAATATTTTTGGAGGGCTTTTATGTTTTTAGAATGAAGGAAATTAATCAAAAGGGGATTTTCTTTTTCATTAAGTAAAATCTCTTTACTGATGAATTTTGAAACGTAAATGGATGAATGTAGGGTAAATGATGACAGTTAGGGATTAACACAGAAATTCAACACTTTTAACTTAATAGTAATTGATCCTTGGGTCTGATCCCAACAAAAGTTAGAGAAATGATCTGAGCCTCTTTGACTGAAAGCCTGGAATGTATAATAGCTATTGGGAAGAGAAATTAGTGATTTTTTCCTGGTGAAAAGTATTTACATGATTCTCCCACTTCTTTCTTCCTACCCAAACTTTAATCTAGCATTTGTTTCTTCCATTTTTTAGGTGCATTTGAGCTAGCAACCTTGAACATTTTGTTCTTTTAAAAGCAATAAAAACTATCTAAATATACCTTATATCATCTGAGGGCTCAGATTAAACTGATGAGCTCCTATTTATTCTCTATATATCTTTATTCTCTCTCTATATATATATATGTCTGACTAATCTTTATTCACTATTCTACAACAATAAAATTGAAACTTGACAAGTCAATATTAAGCAGTTCAACTCATCATTGATTATGGCATTTATTGACACTCTGCCATAATCATCAGTAAAAAGTAGTGGCATTTGGACTTGCACACTTTCATGTTTTATTTCTTTTTCTTTGGGGTATATTATTTTTTTAAGTCCTTTGATCTTTCTTTTAGGACTTTTAACCTCTTTTTTATTTTCTATTTTTTTATTTTTTACAAAATATGGGAAAACAACTTGCAGAAAGCAAGGTAAGTACATATTTTTACAAGACTATCATAATTCAATTCCAAATTATGAATCCTATACTTATAGGACCCTAACACACACTTTTGTGCATTATCTCATCCATTTCAAGCAAGTACAATTGCTACTGCATTTATGGAAACAATTCAAAATCTACATAGAAACCCAAAGATTATTATAAGCGACAGAGATCCCATTTTTACTGGAAATTTTTGGACAAAATTATTTTCTTGTTTGGGTACTCAACTAGCTCATAGCTCATCTTATCATCCTCGGTCCGATGGGAAAACTGAGATAGTGAACAAACGTTTGGAAGGATATTTTCGTTGTTTTGTATCTAATAAAAAAACACAATGGGTCAAGTGGTTACCTCTCACTGAATGGTGGTATAACACTTCCTTCCATACTGCAACAAAAATGACCCCATCAATGGCACTTTATGGATATCATCCACCGTCCATCACATCATCTTTAAGAAAAAATTCTAAGGTTCAAGCAGTGGAAGATCACATCGAGCATCAATAACAAGTTCTCCAAGTCTTAAAGGATAACCTAAATTTGGCACAAAATCGAGCGAAACAACAGGAAGATCAACATCATATCGAGATAATTTTTGATGTAGGAAACTGGGTATTTTCATGGCTACAATCATACAAAAAAAATTCCCTCAAGAAAGCTAAGAAAGATAATAAATTATCACCAAAGTAATATGGTCCTTACAAGGTGTTGCAAAAGATTCGTACTATGGCATACAAATTGGACCTTCCTGGTTCTTCTTGAGTGCATCCAATTTTCCATGTTTCATGCTTAAATAAGGTTATAGATGACAAAATTCCAGTTCAAACAATATTTCCATAACTAGAAGAGGAAGGAAAAATCATATTGGAACCTAAAGCAGTTAAGGAAACAAGATCTTGATAGCCATGAAATCGATCAACTTCAAAGTATATCATCAAGTGGAAGAAATTACCCACTGAAGATTCAACATGGGAGGATGTGAATTTTATATAGAAGCATCAAGCACTACTTAAGCATTGAGGACAATACTTTTTTGAAGGGGAGGGGTATGTTAGGTCCATATATTACTAGTTTAGTCCCATATTGTTGTTAGTGTAGCCCCCTTATTGTTATTGTTGTACCCCTGTAACGCCCATATTATTATTATTTTGCCCTTACATTATTATTGTTAGGTCAGCTAGGATTATATTGTTATATAGAAAGGAGGTTTTTTCATTTGTATCATCCAAGAATTGTTCATTTATGTAATGTAAAGGAGGTTGCCCCCTCGAAGTGGCTTATTTCTAAGGCGTTGATCTCTCTTTTCTTCTATTTTTGGAGTTGGTTTCATAACACACATCATCATCACCAACGCCATCTCCATCCTCATCATCATCATCCCCTATATATGATGTATGCTGAAGATAGTTTGGATCATCATCTATACGTTCATTACCTATAGCATTCTGGAAAAAAAATCAATATTACATGTTAGTATTAATTCCATAGCACAATGGATTTTTTGTTATAGTGCTAACCATTAAATGGGGTAGGATATAATAAAATATAATATTATTAAAAAATAAAATGAAAATATGACTTATGATATATTGGAGATCCAACTAATATTACACTTGTAATTCACATTAAGTGGTAGAAGAAATTTTTAATCCATATGCAGTAGGTACCTAATTGTTCTTCATATTATATTTTGAATGTTTATTATGATGTCCATGCACCATTGTTGATTTAAGATTTACTACAATCTTTAGTTCAAATTAGAATTGTTGTTTTGAAACCATATCACAAAATAGAAGAAAATATAGTTCAAGGACTTGGAAATCAGCCTCTTTGATGGGGAAACCTCCTTTACATTACATAAATGAACAATTCTTGGATGATACAAATGAAAAAACCTCATTTATATATATATATGATTCCATGGGATCACAATATAATCCTAGTCAACCCAACAATAATAATGTAAGGGCACAACAATAACAATAGTGGGACTTTCTCGGGCATAATAATAACAATATGGGGACTACATGGGTACAACAATAACAATAAGGGCTACACTAACAACAATAAGGGACTATGATTGATTATTTTTTCCATCTTGGGACGGGATGTGATGCTGCTCCTGCTAGGGTTTCTGTCGCTCTTGTGCAAACTCTGAAGCTCTAATCCTCTGTGCACTCTGTAACGAAGCTCGGTGCCCCCTAGCTTCTCTGCTGATTCTTCTTCAATGAATCCGCCCTCTGGAGGGGCAAGCACAGCCGCCCCTCCACTCAACGGTCCCTCTTCTAACAACTCTACAGGCACAGACAAAAATGCCAGTCCTGGCTCCACCCCCCTGGCCACCTCTGTTATTGATTCCACTACAGACAATGCTGGTAACACTGCTTCAGGCTTTGAGGCTGCTAAAGACAAAGGAATAGCGAAGAATGTATCGATGTCTCAGCCAAAGGCATCCTCTGTAACCTGCATCCCAAAGACATTAGAAAGAACAAAAATAGATCTCCCCAGTCATCGAATCAACGACCAAATCCAATATATGAGGGATCATGCCCTCATAGGCAAGTTCTTAGGTCTATGGCCAACAGAAAAGGCCTTGCAAGGTTGGATAGTTTCCAAATGGAAGCCTAAAGGACAAGTCACCTTGCAGCTTGGTCCCAAAGGCTTCTTCACAGCTATCTTCAACTGTCTGGAGGATAGAACTCGTATCTTTGAGGGAGGCCCATACTTCTTCAACTCTGCAGGCCGTACCTTCGTGAATGGATAGAGAGATTCAATCCAGACAAAGAATATTTCAATTGGGCTCCAGTATGGATACGTATGTACTCACTTCCCCTAGAATACTAGGACGAGGAGACCTTAAAGGATATAGGAAATGGCCTGGGAGTTTTTATCAAATTTTCCGAGGAAACTAAACACCAAAGATACACCTCCTATGCCAGGATCTATGTTCACATGCACCTGGCCAAAGCACTCACGGACTCGGTAAGTCTATTTCATGACGATTTTGAATGGGTTCAAACAATAGACTACGAGCATGTTCCCTTTTGTTGTAGGAAATGCCATGAACATGGCCACATTTTTCGAGATTGCCCTATGAATCAAAATCCTAAAGCCCCTATCTCTGAGATTAGAAAATATTCTGAGGGATTTACAAAAGTCACTAGTAGAAGGAAGCATGCCAAGAAAACTCCTGTCTCCCTAGACAATCTCCAGAAACCTGAAATAGGAAACAGCTTCGAAATACTGACCTCTCAAAATAACTTGGAGGATCATCATTCTATCCTATCTTCATCAGATCTACCTCCTAATTCTTCCATCCCTCTTCCTAAATCATCTGCTCCACCCTCTGCCTCCGTCAACACCATCTCCCCAGCTTCTACCTCCTCAGATAATATAGATCAAGATCCAGTCCTTAAAGCTTCCAATATGGAGATAGATGCAGCTCTAGCTCTCAGCACCCATCAAAAGCTAAACAATGAAGAACAGAACATGCCGATACACATGGATGAGGAACTAGAGAGTATAGATCTGGGAGATCTAGACATACTTAGCCTGGAAACAGAGTGTCGACAGAAAGAATTCAGTGATATACTCCCCCGACAAATAGAAAGTCTTGAAGTGGTTTTAACCAGAGCACAACAAAACAAATTTCTTCATATTTAGGCAAGCAGTCCTTGGGATGGGAAAAAAATACTAAAAGAATCAAATAAACGTGGGCGTAAAATGGGTCTGCAGAGGACCATTATATTGGAGAAATGCTGGTGGAATCTGGAAGATTCCCCAAGCTGACCAAGTTTTTCAAGACCCTTCCCCATTGTTCCTCATGAAGCTCATATCATGGAATGTGAGAGGGCTCAACAGCCCTGCTAAACACAGAATGTTAAAAAACATGATTCAGCAAGATAAGCCTTCAATAGTCTATCTACAAGAAACAAAATGTAACAGCACTGCTCTGGAAAAGATCCTAAATAAATCCTGGTCTAGATGTCGTTCAATCTCAGTGGATGCCTCAGGATCATCAGGAGGGCTAGAAATCATTTGGAACCCCCAAGTTGTCTCCCTCTATGATTTTCACGCCTCACACTATTTTATTCAGACAAATTTCCACCTAATAGGAACCAACATCCATGGTCACCTCTCTAATGTGTATTTCCCACAAGATTTACAAAAAAAATTGGATCTGCTGGATACTCTCATAGCTCTCAACTCTGCCAGGAGCTTTCCCCTATGGATTTGCGGAGGTGACTTCAACATAATCACAACTTTGGAGGAAAAAACAAAAGGAAGAACGAGGTTGGAAGGGGACAACACCAGCTTCAAAGACTTCATCCACAGAAATCAGTTAATGGACCTTCATACTTCAAATGGCATGTATACATGGACCAATAAAAGAAGGGGCCCATAGAACATAGCCTCCAGGCTGGATCGATTCCTTATGTCGAACAACGCAATTCACCTTGGTGGGGACTTTCATGCCTCTATCCTGCCTCAAGTGGGTTCTGATCACTTGCCCATAATGCTGCAGTGGTCACGTCCTGGCTCTAGGTGTAATAGACCTTTCTGCTTTGAATCATTTTGGTTTTCACATCCAAACTTCAAAGAAGTAGTTAACGATGCCTAGAAATCCTTCACTCCCCCAGATGGAGCCAAGATGTTTCAGTTTCAACAAAAGCTAAAACACCTCAAATACGTTCTCAAATCTTGGAATCGCACACAGTTTGGTAACATTTTCGGCCATCAGAAAGAGCTAGAGCAGCAAATGAATACATTGCTATAGTGTATTATCTCTGAGGGAAGAACGGAAGACTATGCATAACAGGAGCAGGCCCTCTTGTCCAAGATTGAAGCCCGGAGGCAACAAGAAGAAACCCTGTGGTGTCAAAAATCTAGGGTTAGATGGCTCAAAGATGGGGAGAAAAACACCAAATTTTTCCACAAGTCTACTATTCAAAGGAGAATGCACAATAACATCACCTTCATTAATTATCGGCAAGGGGATCGACTGGAGACGCATGAAGAAGTGGAACATGAATTCAAAGAGTACTTTCAGGACATTCTTCAGGAGTCTCCAGGCTACAGAAATCATGCCATTCGATCTATCATGCAGCACATTCCAAAAATCATCAAATCGGACCACAACAACATGCTTCTCCTGCATGTCTCATTGTAGGAGTTGGAGGATGCTATGGCTCAACTTAAGGATGGAAAAGCGCCTAGTCCCGATGGCTTTACAGCCAATTTCTTTCATTCTTTCTGGGAGCAGATCAAAATAGAGATCTAGGAGCTCATGGAAGAGTCGAGATCAATGCATTGAATCCTACCTTCCCTGAATATGACCTTCATAGCGCTCGTACCTAAAGTGGAAGAATCCAACACTCCTGATAAATATAGGCCCATCGCACTATGCAATGTAATCTACAAACTCATCTCCAAAGTCCTGGCGAATAGGCCTAAACCTCTTCTCCCTCTCCTTATTTCTCCAGAGCAGACAAGCTATGTAGAAGGGCGCCAGATTCTAGACAGTATCATCCTCTCGCATGAAGTGATCCACTCTCTCAAGATTCTAAAAAAACCAGGTATGATTCTCAAGTTAGATCTTTCTAAAGCTTTCGATAAACTTAGTTGGACCAACATTAATCAAATGCTATTAGCATTTGGTTTTTGTGCTACTTGGACTCGATGGCTTATGAACCTTATCTCCTCCCCCTGTTTCTCCATCCTCCTCAATGGTTCTCCTTCCATGCCCTTTCGTCCCTCCCGGGGCATACGTCAAGGTGACCCTCTTTCCCCGTTCCTTTTTGTTCTCATGGCCGAAGGCCTTAGTCGGATCCTTCATCATGTTGTCTCTTCAAACTCCTTAAATGGCATTTCACTTCATGGCCGACCCCCCATTTCTCACCAACAGTTTTTTGATGATAATATGCTTTTCATTCATCCGTCAATTCAAGAGGCGCCTGCCTTCAATTCCCTGCTTAATATCTTTTCAGTAGCCTCTGGCACCACCATCAATGCCTCCAAATCCCATATTTTCTTCTTCCACACTCCCATCCTCACCCAGCAAAATATCGCCAAGATTCTGGGCTTTCCTATAGCTGTGCTTCCTTCAAAATATCTTGGAGCTCCCCTCTTTGACTCTGCCATCAAACATTCTTCCTGGAGAAATCTCCTTGACAATTTAGAAACCAGGCTCTCTTCTTGGACCTACCGCTCGCTCAACATTGCAAGCAGGCTCATCCTTATCAAACATGTTCTCCAAGCCATGCCTCTATACCTATTCTCTATATTGGCAGCCCCTAAATGGGTTTTAAAAAAATTTCGCAATATTTAAAGAAACTTTCTTTGGGGCTCCTCTGGCCTCAACAGAAAGTGGGCTCTTGTCAAATGGACTGAAGTCTGTCTTCCAAAGTCGGTTGGTGGGCTTGGTCTTAGGGATCCCCTCCACAGCAACAACACCATGGGTGCCCGCATCTGGTGGCACTGGATCTCCAAACCGCATACTCATTGGGCACGTCTATGGCATGCCAGATATGCTCCAGGCAGACCGCAGGAGGATCTCATCCGCATCAGCACGACCACCCCTGGCTCATTGATTTGGAATGCTGCCAAGCAACATAGTGCCTTTATTCAAGCGCACAGCTTCTGGGAAATCCACTTGGGTACCACGACCAAATTTTAGGAGGAATCTTGGCAGTAACTCCCCAAACTAGCCTCTCTCTTCCACAAACCAAAGTGGCAAGCCACTCTGCAGCAAAATGATCAAATCCACGTCCATCAGTTTTGGCAGTAGAATTCTTCTCAAGGTTTTAAACTTTGGATATTAGCTGGCACCTGGCAGGCCAACTGGCAGGAGTAAACTTATGATGAGATCGATCAAGAGCTCAAACTCAGAAGGATTAAAATCTCTGATCAAAAGGAAAAAGTGCGATGGGGATATACACCCAAAGGCATATTCACTACCAAGGAAGCATACCAACTTCTCTATCAACCCACGCAGATTATAAAGGATCAGCTATGGGATCAGGTTTGGCAACCAAGCATCTAGCCTAAGGTCTCCACATTCCTTTGGCTTCTAAGAAAATAGCGGATCCTCACTTGGGAAAATTTACAAAAAAGAGGATTCACTGGGCCTTCCAGATGTCCCAACTGCAATCTTCAGACAGAAACCACTTCGCATCTCTTGGACACTTTCCCATTAGCCGCTCTACTCTAGGAGAGAACTGCTCAGTGCAACAGAAGAAGTGGCAGACGTGTGGGAGACATTGTAAATACCATGAGGAACTGGCCTCGACAACCTTTCCAAAGTCTACTACTCAACGCCCTCTGGAACCTCATACCGGGCTTTGTCTATTAGATCATCTGGAAGGAGAGAAATAACAGGATCTTCAAAAATCAAAGAGCGCCCCTTAACATCATGTGGCTGCATCTCAAACAAAATCTTCAAGAAACTCTAGCTCTAAGGCATTGGCAAGACTTGGATTTTCCCGCATCCCCCCAGGAACACCTCATTCTGAAGAAATGGAATCTTAATCTCACACTTTCAGCTCAAGTCAAGTCTAGCTCCTCCATCCATCCTAATTCTCCCCACTCTTGGTATCCTCCTGCAACTCACTCTTACAAACTGAATTTCGACGGAGCTACTAAGGGCAACCCTGGGTTGGCTGGTTTCGGTGGTATTTTCAGAGATGTTGTAGGCTCTGCTCTGCACATATATCATGGTTCGCTTGGCAGAGAATCCAACAATGCTACTGAACTTGAAGGTTTATGGAAGGGAATTTGTATAGCAGAAACAGAAAAAAAAAATTTCCTCTAGAGGTTGAAGGGGACTCTCAAATTCTAATAGAGGAAGCTATTCGGATTCACTCAGGTACTTCAGCAGCAAATATCTCTTCGAGTTGGTAGCTTCTAAGAATATTGGAACAAATTGAAGATTGGCTCAGTGCTCCCCGCAGCATTACCTTCAAGCACATCCGGTGTACAGCTAACAAGGTTGAAAACCGAATGGAAAATCAAGGCATCGATCAACAGCTCCCCTTATTCTCTGGTCCTCTAAGTAGTTCTAATGATGCACAACTCAAACTAGATTGCACTCTTCTAGTGCAACAAGATCAATCTCTCCCGGATGCGGGTGTTTATCTTGGTGATCAGTACGTGGGCGGCATAGTGGGTTGGCGCGTGGCTTATTACCACCGCCATCTGGCCTCGCGTGATGTTTGTCATTAATCTATCTGCATCCATCTTCAATGTTGCGTTAATGTAGCTCGTCCCTCCATACCAGCTCGCAAGTTCATCTGTCATGGCGCCTCCCCAAGGTTTCATTCACGCTCCTCCCCTGTGCTCGAGTTGTTCCCTTGCTATCGTAGAGCCTCACTCTCAAACCAGCATTAGGAAACGCTATGCTCTGGAATGTTGCATCAATTTTCTGTCGGGTTTTCATGTTTCACAAAGTCCTTTCTACAAAATTATTCACCTCTTGTCCTCTGTCATCTCCAGTGCTCCTTTGCGGGATGAAGCTCGGCCCCCTACTTCCCTCCTCTACCTCCACAGTTTTTTTGATTGTTCTACGCTTCCTGTTCTTCACATCATGCCCCGATTGTGCCAAAAAATGTGCTGCAGGAGGGGTAGTTATCATGGGTGCGTGGTCCGCCAGCCCTCCTCCTCAACATCTGACTCCTCGTCCTACTCCTCGGATTTTTTCACTGACCGCTATCCTGACACCAGGAGTGGTTGTGGACGGGATCATGGGAAGCATAATTCTGTGGCGCGCTCTCACCATTCCTCGCCTTCGTAGTCTCATACTACTAAATTTCAGCTCCCCTGCACCTTCAGACATTCCTCTTTCATAGCAACTGTTACCATTGTGCTTCAAGAGGACTCTTCGGGTTTGGTTGCCACGACACCGGGGGTGACTCTGGAGATGAGGGCGGAAGATAGGCATGGCACACCTCTGGCTAAAAATAAGCAGAGTAAGGATCCTAATGGCATTGCTCCCTAGGATGTGAGCTTTCAGGCTGGTCCGAGCATCCCCACTAGTGGCGGTTTTATAGGCAAGGAGGAACATCCTGCTAAGGAATAAGACCCCTACAAATATGCATGCCGCATCATTGAAGAGTCGCCTCCCACCTCTATGTTCAAAGGTTTTTGATTCCCTGTTGCTTGAATGGGCTCAATTCCCTTTTGTTTTACAGTCGTCATATGCTCATCAGTTCTCATACTCAGACTTTTACTCTAAGGTTAAATTGTCGGTTTCCCCTGCGTGGGCGGCACTCATCTACTTGTTTGTTTGGGTTTCTGTTATGGTTACTGAAGTTTAACGGGACAAATTTCAGTTTTGTAATGGGCGACACCTACCTACTAATTTGTATGGGTCCAGTCATACTGTCATGGTCTTTGAATTTCCTCTGGTTAGTTTTCAGTTTTGTTATGGGCGAATGCCGCATCTCTGGGCTAGACACTATCATGGTCTTTGAAGTTATTTTGGTCAGTTTTCAGTTATGTAATGGGCGAATTCCGCATCTCTGGGCCAGACTTCTCGAGGCCAAAACCTCTTTGTAAAAAAAAAATTGTATTAATATAGGAGTAGACAAATTCAGAAAAAAAAAAAAAAAAAAAAAAAAACAATAAGGGACTGTACTAGTAATAGAGGGACCTAATATTCCCCTCTCCTTCTAAAATTTTTTTTCCTCAGCGCTTGAGTAGTTATTGATGCTTTTATATAAAATTTTCATCCTCCCATGTGGAATCTTAAGTGGGTAAGTTCTTCTAACTTGATGAGATGTTATGAAATTGATCGATTTTGTAGCTATCGAGTTCTTGTTTTCGTGACTACTTTAGGTTCCAATATGATTTTTCCTTCCTCATAAAGTTCTGAAAATATTGTTTGAACGGGAATTTTGTCACCTATAACCTTCTTTAAGCATGAAACATGGAAAACTCAGTGCACTCGGGAAGATGCGGGAAGCTCCAATTTGTATGTCATAGTACCAATAATTTGCAACACCTTGTAAGGACCATAATACTTTGGAAATAATTTATTATCCTTCTTATCTTGCTTGAGGGAAATTTGTATGTATGGTTGTAGCCGTAAAAATACCTAGACGTCTACATCAAAACTTCTCTCACTGTGATGTTGATATGCATGTTGTTTCATTCGATTATGTGCTAAATTTAGGTTATCCTTTAAGATTTGGAGAACTTGTTGTCAATGCTCGACGTGATCTTCCACTGCTTGAACCTTATAATTTTCTCTTAAGTATGATGTGATGGATGGTGGATAATATCCATAAAGTGCCATAAATGGGGTCATTTTTGCTACAGTATGGAAGGAATTGTTATACCACCATTCAGCCAGAGGTAACCACTTGACCCATTGTGTGTGTTTATCAGATACAAAGCAACAAAGATATCCTTCCAAACATTTGTTCACTATATTATTTTTCCCATTGGATTGAGGATCATAAGATGAGCTATGATCTAGTTGAGTACCTGAATAAGAAAACAATTATGTCCAAAAAATTCCAATGAAAATGGGATATTTGTCGCTTACAATAATCTTTGGGTTTCCATGTAGCTTTTGAATTGTTTCCATAAATGTAGTAGCAATTGGACTCGCTTTAAATGGATTATATACTACACAACAGTGTGCATACTTGGTAATTCTATCAACTACCACCATGATGACACTCTTTCCTTCATACTTAGGTAAAAATTTGATAAAATCAATTAAACCTCCTCCCAACGTTGACTTGGAATGAATAAAGGTTGTAGCAAACCCGGGGTCTTAATTGTCTCAACTTTATTTTGCTAGAAAACCAAAAATTCCACCACAAACTTTTGAATATCAGATTTAAGGTGATCCCAAAAAAATTATTTCTTCACCCTGTGGTAATTTTTTAAAATCCTGTGTGTCCTCCTAAGTGATAGGTTTTCAATTCCAAAAGAATCTTTTGTTTTAGTTCGGAATTCTTACAAAGATATAAGCAATCTTTGTACCATAAGGAATCATTTTTCCAAATAAAAGTATCATATGTACTAGGATCTTGCTTCCGCTATTGAATGAGTGTCCACACTTCTTCGTCATTCTTCCATTCCTCCCTTGCTTCAGTTATCCAATTTGGTTGGATAATAGAAATGGCACAAAGCAATGCTTCAACACCCTCTTCCTTCCTTGAGAGTGCATCTGCAACAACATTCATCTTCCCTTTTTTGTATATTATTTCAAATTCATAACCCAACATCTTTGTGAGCCATTTTTTCTTCTCTTCTGAAGATAGTCTTCATTCCAAAAAGTGTTTAAGACTATCATGATCATTTTTTACCTTGAAGTGTCTTCCCATTAGGTAAGTTCATCATTTCTTTAGTGCATCTAGTATTGCCAACATTTCCTTTTTATAAATAGCTTTCTGGAAAAACTTTCCTTTGATTGGACGGATTTCAAAAGAAATGGGTCTTCCTCCTTGCATTAAAACAACACCAATTCCCTTTTCTGAGGCATCACATTCCACAATAAAGGTTTTTATAAATAGATTTCTGGAAAAACTTTCCTTTGATTGGACGGATTTCAAAAGCAATGGGTCTTCCTCCTTGCATTAAAACAACACCAATTCCCTTTTCTGAGGCATCACATTCCACAATAAAGGTTTTTGTGAATCCTGGTGTAACTAAGACCAGTTCTTGGCACATTTCCTCTTTAAGATGTTGAAAGGCCTTATTTGCTTCAAGAGTCCATGAAAATGCATATTTCTTCAATAATTTTGTTAGAGGTGCTTCTATTCTTCCATAATTGTTAACAAAATTACTAAAATACCCTATTAACCCAAGAAATCCTCGCAACTTCTTTATGGTAAGGCCAAAATTCATGACCAGAAATTCATAATGACCCTCATGATTTTAAAATGTTGTTTTCAGAATGTCTTCAATCTTCATTCTAATTTGATGATATCTTGAACGAAGATACAACTTGGTGAAATAAATTTCTCCATGTAATTTATCCAATAATTCATCAATCACAGAAATGGGAAATTTATATTTAATAGTGAGCTTATTGAGCTCCCTATAATCTGGACACATGCACCATGATCCATCTTTCTTATGCACCAATACTACTGGAGCGGAGAAATAACTTTGACAAGGTTGAATTATACCAGCCTCTAGCATTTCTACAATCATACGTTCAATTTTTCTCTTTTGGACATAACGATATCTGTAAGGCCTGATTTTTGGAGGAACACTTCCTGGAATCAAATGAATATCATGATCATGATCATGAATAGGTGGGAGTCCTTTGGGATTTTCAAACACCTTGGAATGATTATCCAAGACTTTTTGGAGTTCTGGAGAGATAGATGATTTTGATGTTGGAACTTATAGTGAGCATAATTGTGCAATTACGCATCGTTTTTCTTTCTTCAGAAGATTTTTCATGACATTAGAGCTTATTGTCTTTCCTAGCTTCCCTACAATACCTCGTAATTCAACTTCCCTTCATTCTGAAAAAAAATTCAAGAAAATTTCTTGAAAATTAAAAGCTATCATCCCCGAAGATTGTAACCATTGTACTCCTAGTACAACATCTACACCACCCATTGGAATGGAAAGAATTGGAATATTCAATACATATTCCCCCATGGTTAGCTTGATATTATGGAACTTTCCAGAGAAATTTATATTTCCTCCAATTGAAACCATCACTTGACACTTTGGTGTTGGGTATAGGATGCAATTCAATTCCTTGGATAGCTTACAATGAATAAAATTATGGGTACTACCCGAATCAATCAACACTATTACATTTTTCTTCTTGATATGTCCTTCTATCTTGAGAGTTCGAGGAGTGGTAATTCCTGCCAATGCACTACAGGATATGACCAAATTCATTTCTTCTTACTCTAGGGTTGGTTCATGGTGTATATCCTCTTATTTTGAAGTTTCTTGTTCCTTTTCTTCCTCCTCTTCACAATATATGTAAAATAATTTATTCTCATCACACTTATGACCTTTATTGTATTTTCTCTCACAACTATAGTAGAGCCCTTTTGCTCTTTTTTCTTCCAATTGTTGTGGTTTTAACCTTGTAGATTGTGGAATTCTAGGAGTAGCAACACTTCCATCTTTATAGTTATGAATGGTAGGCTTCCTTGTCACCATAATTTTTCTTACCAACCTTAATGACTTTTCCAATTAATCAGGTTCCCAAAGGTGAACCTCATGTTGGATGTTATCCTTTAAAGTCCCTATGAATACATCAATCATGTGTTCCTCTGGTATATCAGTTACCCTTATATTCAAATTTTGGAAGTCCTCAATGTGCTCCACCATTGAACCCTTTTTTTTGAGATTTATTACTTGGCTAAAGAAGGTGTTTCTCTTTGTATCCTCATAATGTGCTATCATTTCCTCCATAAAAATTGACCAAGTGACAATTTTTTTACAAGAGAAAATCCATCGTTACTATACAGATATATTTTTTTCTAAATATAAAGTTGCAATGCATACCTTTTTTGTGTTTTGCACATTATGGATATCAACGTATTTCTCCATTTGTAGTATCCATGTTACGAGATCCTTTCCATCAAACATCCGCATATCGATCTTTGGAGTATAGTGGGTCTCCAATCCAACATTAGAATCTATGAAATCATGATTAACATTTATTTTGTTCTCATCATGAGTTTCCTCTACTACCTTTTTTCCATTAGCAAGCTTTTCTTGTAGCAACTTTGCCAAACCTTCCTTTAAAAATTCCATGTATTTTTTCAAATATTTCATGTTGCCTTCTATACGCTACTCTTCCTTCCCGAACAAATTGAGGGGAGACCCGCTCTGTTGAAATAAAGCCAAGGCCATCGATATTAGCTTCCATGCCATTAATATTAGATTCCATGCATTTCTTCAAACCATCTATTTTATCTTCCATTTCATTTTTGGTTACTTTTTGTGAGAGAGAAATTTCTTGCATTTGGTCTCGTAATTTTGATATATCATGTTGCACTTCTTCATCTTCATGCATCATATTAGAGATTTTTTAGGTCTTAAGGGGTGTGGAATTATTTTTGGTAGGCATTATAGAACCCAACACTACTATATATGCTTCAATATGCCCTTGATGAGATACTCTGAAATTGATCGATTGCATAGTTATCGAGTTCTTGTTTGTGTGACTACTTCAGGTTCCAATATGATTTTTCCTTCCTCGTCAAGTTCTAGCAATATTGTTTGAACTAGAATTTTGTCACCTATATTCTTCTTTAAGCATGAAACATGGAAAAATGGAGGCACTCGTGAAGAAGCAGGAAGCTCCAATTTGTATGCCATAGTACCAAACTTTTGCAACACCTTGTAAGGACCATAGTACTTTGGTGATAATTTATTATCCTTCTTAACTTGCTTGAGGGAAATTTGTTTGTATGGTTGTATCTGTAAAAGTACACAGTCTCATACATCAAAACTTCTCTCACTAGGATGTTGATCTTGTTGTTTCATTCGATTTTGTGCGAAATTTAGGTTATCCTTTAAGATTCTGAGAACTTTTTGTTGATTCTCGATGTGATCTTCCACTGCTTGAACCTTACAATTTTCTCTTAAAGATGATGTGATGGATAGTGGATGATATCCATAAATTTCCATAAATGGGGTCATTTTTGTTGTAGTATGGAAGGAAGTGTTATACCACCATTCAGCCAGAGGTAACCACTTGACCCATTGGGTTTTTTTATCAGATACAAAAAAACGAAGACATCCTTCCAAATATTTATTCACTATCTCAGTTTTACCATCGAATTGAGGATGATAAATTGAGCTATGAGCTATTTGAGTACCCAAACAAGAAAATAATTCCATCCAAAAATTTCTAGTAAAAATGGGATCTCGATAGCAATAGCAATTGTACTTGCTTTAAATGGATGAGATAATGCACAAAAGTGTGCATACTTGGTAAGTCTATCAACTACCACTGTGATGACACTCTTTCCTTCGGACTTAGGTAAACCTGTGATAAAATCCATTGAAATATCCTCCCAACATTGACTTGGAATGGATAGCTGTTTTAGAAGACTCGGTGTCTTAATTGTCTCAAATTTATTTTGTTGGAAAACTAAACATTCTACCACAAAATTTTGAAAATAATATTGAAGGCCATCCCAAAAAAATTATTTCTTCACCCTGTGGTAAGTTTTTAAAAATCATGATTGTCCTCCTAAAGGAGAAGTGTGCAATTCCAAAAGAATCTTTTGTTTTAGTTGGGAATTATTACAAATATATAAGCGATATTTGTACCATAAGGAATCATTTTTCCAACTAAATGTATCATATGTACTAGGATCTTGCTGCAACTTTTGAATGAGTGTCCACACTTCTTCGTCCTTCTTCCATTCATCCCTTGCTTTGGTTATCCAATCTGGTTGAAAAATAGAAATGGCACAAAGCAATGCTTCCACCTCTTCATCCTTTCTTGAGAGTGCATCTGCAACAACATTTAGCTTCCCATTTTTGTATATGATTTCAAAGTCATGATCCAACATCTTTGTGAACCATTTTTGTTGCTCTTCTGAAGATAGTCTTTGTTCCAAAAATTGTTTAAGACTATCATGATAATTTTTTACCTTGAATTGTCTTCCCATTAGGTAAGGTCACCATTTCTTTAGTGCATGTAGTATTTCCAACATTTCCTTCTCATAAATAGCTTTCTGTAAACACTTTCCTTTGATTGGACTACTTTCAAAAGTAATGGTTCTTCCTTCTTGCATTAAAATAGCTCCAATTCCATTTCGTGAGGCATCACATTCCACAATAAAGGTTTTTATGAAGTCTAGCATAGTTAAGACTGGTGCAAGGCACATTGCCTATTTAAGATTTTCAAAGGCCTTAGTTGCTTCAGGAGTCCATGAAAATTCATCTTTCTTCAATAATGTTGTTAGAGTTTCTCCTATTCTTCCATAATTCTTAAAAAACTTGTGATAATACCCTGTTAACATAATAAATCCTCACAACTTATTTATGTTTGTGGGGACTTTCCATTCCTTAATGTCTTTAATTTTGTTAGGGTCTACCTTAACACCCTCCTGAGATACAATATGACCCAGATATTCCACCTCTTGTACTCCAACGAAATATTTGGAGGTTTTTGCATACAATTGTTCTCCTCCAATAGTTTGAGCACCCTGTCAACATGTTGAACATGATCCTTCTGAGACCTGTTGTAGATTAGTATATCATCAAAAAATACTAACAAAAATTTTCTAAGGGTTTGAAAATGGAATTCATAAACCCTTGAAATGTAGGAGGTGTATTGGTAAGGCCAAAAGGCATGACCAAAAATTCATAATGACCCTCATGATTTCAAAATGTTCTTTTCGAAATATCTTCAGTCTTCATTCTAATTTGATGATATCCTGAACGAATATCCAACTTAGTAAAATAAATTTATCCATGTAATTTATCCAATAATTTATAAATCACAGGAATGGGAAATTTATCTTTAATAGTGAGCTTATTGAGCTCCCTATGATCCGAACACATGCACCATGATCCATCCTTCTTGTGCATGTTAGGTCCCTATATTACTAGTATAGTCCCTTATGTTGATATTGTAACCCCCTTATTGTTATTGATAAACTCCTGTAACCCCCATATTGTTATTATTATTCCCTTACATTATTATTGTTAGGTCGGCTAGGATTACATTGTGGCCCCATTAGGATTACATTGTGGCCCCATGGACTCCTATATATAGAAAGGAGGTTTTGTCATTTGTATCATCCAAGAATTGTTCATTCATGTAATGTATTAGAGGTTTCCCCCTCGAAGTGGCTTATTTATAAGGCCTTGATATCTCTTTTCTTCTATTTTTGGATTTGTTTTCACAACATTTGGTATCAGAGCTTTGGATTCTAGGGTTTTGCTACTCCAAACAGGTCATCGTGGAATTTTCGCTATAACGTGTTTTCTATGAAGGTTGAGAAGCTCAAAATTTTAGAGCGTGAAGCTGAAATCATGAGGAAATTTTTCGCAAAATTTTAGAGCTTGGTTCGCAATATTTGCAGAGATATGATCTGTGGATGTTAGGGCTTTTTTAGGCTCCCGGATTTCATCTCAAAGAGGTGATCGTAGGAAAATATTCATAACTCTCTCTCTGAGCATCAGATTGGAATTCTATAAAAATTGGTTGGAATTACATGGACTTTAGTTTCCTTTCTATCAATTTCAGAACTGAAGGAGCAAACAATGACACGTGGAAAGTCGTACAATTTCGCTCTACTGAACTAGTCCATAATTAGGTCATTTTGGGAGATTGGACATAACTTTGCCTTGAAGAATCCAAATCAGGTCAAACATGCATCATTCAAAACATGATTCAGAGGGCTACCTCAAAGAAAAATTTCAGATATCAAGGATCCGAAATCAAAGAGATAATTCAATTTCAATATCGAGCTCCTCAAAAGCAAGAAAAAGGTGTGTATTTTTTTCCGAAATTCATAAGTCTTGTTTGAAGAATCAATTTGAATTAATTCCAAGGGCATATTGTATAATAGATATCAGTATTGGGTTCTAAAATTCCCCCTAAAAATAATTCAACACCCATTAAGCCTTTAGAAGGCTCTACTATGGCTCATGAAGATGAAGAAATGCAACATGACATATCAAATTTACAAGAGCAAATGCAACAAATTTCTCTCTTGCAAAGAGCAACAAAAAATGACATGGAATTTTTGAAGAAATGCATGGAAACTAAGATGCATAGTTTGAAGAAAGACGTGGAATCTAAGGTGGATGGTTTGAAGAATGGCATGGAAGCTAAGATGGATGGCATGAAATCTGGCATGGAATATAAGATGGATGACATGGAAGCTAAGATTGATGAAAAAATGGAAAACATGAAGAATGATCTAAAAGAAGACATGGAAGATTTGACAAAGTTGATTCAAGAAATGTTTCCTAATGGTGAAAAGATAGTAGAGGAAAATCATGATGAGAATAAAATAAATGTTAATTGTGAATTCATAAACTGTAATGTTGGATGGAAGAACCACCGTATTCCAAAAATGGATATTAGGAAGTTTGATGGCAAGGATCCCATAACATGGATACTACATATGGAGCAATATTTTGATCTCAATAATGTGCAAAACACACAAAAGTTACACATTGCAACTTTACATTTAGAACAAAATATATGTGTATGGTATTGATGGCTTTGCTCCCGTAAAAAAATGGTCACTTGGCCAATTTTTATGGAGGAAATGATAGCACATTATGAAGATACAAAGAGCAACACCTTCTTTAGCCAACCGATAAATCTCAAACAAAAGGGTTCAGTGGTAGAGCACATTGAGGACTTTCAAAAATTGAATATAAGGGTAATTGATATTCCAGAGGAACACAAGATTGATGTCTTCATAGGGACTTTAAAGGATAACATCCAACATGAAGTTCGCATTTGGGAACCTGATTCATTGGAGAAGGCATTCAGGTTGGCAAGAAAAATTGAATGTAAAATTATGGCAACAAGGAAGCCTACCACTCACATCTATAAAGATGGAATTGTTGCTACTCCTAGACTTCCATAACCTACAAGGTTTAAACCACAACAATTGGAAGAAAAAAGAGCAAAAGAGCTTTGCTACAGTTCTGATAACAAATACACTAAAGGTCATATGTGTTCTGAGACATTATTTTACATAGATTGTGAAGAGGAGGAAGAAATTGAACAAGAAACTTCAAAAGAAGAGGATATACACTAGGAACTAACCCTAGAGAAAGAAGAAATGAGCCTGACCATATTTTGTAATGCATTGGCAAGAATTTCCACTCCTCAAAATCTCAATATAGAAGGACATATCAAGAATAAAAAGTTAATAGTGTTGATTGATTCGGGTAGTACCCATAATTTTGTTCATTGTAAGGTAGCCAAGGAATTGAATTTCTTCCTATACCCAGCACCAGAATGTCAAGTGATGGTTTTTGAAGGAGGAGCTTATAAATTTCTCGGGAAAATGCCATAGGATCGAAGCTAGCCATGGGGTGATATGTATTGAATAGTCCAGTAGTTTCCATCCCAATAGGATGCGATGATGTTGCTCTAGGAGGCTCTGATAGTTACAATCTTTGGGGACAATAGCTTTTAATTTTCAAGAAATTTTCTTGAATTTTTTTTTAGAAGGAAAGGAAATAGAATTACAGGGTATCACAGGGAAGCTGAGAAAGATAATAAGCTCTAATTTCATGAAAAATCTTCTGAAGAAATAACAACAAGGCGTAATTTCACAATTATGCTCACTAGAAGTTCCAACATCAAAATCATCTATTTCTCCATATCTCAAAAAAATCTTGGACAATCATTCCAAGGTGTTTGAAACTCCCAAAGGACTCCCACCTATTCGTGATCATGATCATGCTATTCATTTGATTCCAGGAAGTGTTCCTCCAAACATTAGGCCTTACGGATATCCTTATGTCCAAAGAGAAAAATTGAATATATGATTGCATAAATGTTGAAATTTTGGTATAATTCAACACAGCCAAGTTAATTCCTCGCAGTCGTATTGGTGCCACGAAATATGGATCATGAGCGCATATTAATGGGATTATGGGGAGCACAAATAAGCTCTTATTAAAGATAAATTTCCCATTCTTATTACTCATGAATTATTGGATGAATTACACGGAGCAATTTATTTTACCAAGTTGGATATTCATTCAGGATATCATCAAATTAGAATAAAGACTGAAGATATTTTGAAAACAACATTTCAAACTCATGAGGGTCATTATGATTTTTGGTCATGCCTTTTGGCCTTACCAATGCACCTTCTATATTTCAAGGGTTGATGAAATCCATTTTAAAACCCTTCCTTAGAAAATTTGTGTTAGTATTTTTTGATGATATACTAATCTACAGTAGGTCTTGGAAGGATCATGTTCAACATGTTGACAGGGTGCTCAAACTATTGGAGGAGAAACAATTATATGAAAAAACATCCAAATGTTTCTTTGGATTACAAGAGGTGGAATATCTGGTTCATATTGTATCTCACGATGGTGTTAAGGTAGACCCTAACAAAATTAAAGCCATTAAGGAATGGAAAGTCCCCACAACCATAAAGGAATTGCGAGGATTTCTCGGGTTAACAGAGTATTATCGCAAGTTTGTTAATAATTATGGGAGAATAGGAGAAACTCTAACAACATTATTGAAGAAAGATGCATTTTCATGGACTCCTAAAGCTACTAAGACCTTTGAACATCTTAAAGAGGCAATGTGCCTAGCGGTAGTCTTAGCTACGCCAGACTTCACAAAAGCCTTTACTATGGAATGTGATGCCTCGAGAAATGGAATTGGTGTTGTTTTAATGCGAGAAGGAAGACCCATTGCTTTTGAAAGTCATTCAATCAAAGGAAAGTATTTACAAAAGGATATTTATTAGAAGGAAATGTTGGAAATACTACATGCACTAAAGAAATGGAGACCTTAACTAATGGGAAGACACTTTAAGGTGAAAACTGATCATGATAGTCTTAAACAATTTTTGGAACAAAGACTATCTTGAGCAGCAAAAAATGGCTCACAAATATGTCGGGTTATGACTTTGAAATCATATACAAAAAAGGTATGCTAAATGTTGTTGCGGATTCACTCTCAAGAAAGGATGAAGAGGTGGAAGCACTGCTATGTGCCATTTTTATTATCCAACAAGATTGGATAAACGAAGCAAGGGATGAATGGAAGAAGGACGAACAAGTGTGGACACTCATTCAAAATTTGTAGCAAGATCCTAGTACATCTGATACATTTAGTTGGAAAAATGATTCCTTATGGTACAAATATCGCTTATATCTTTGTAAGAATTCCCAACTAAAACAAAAGATTCTTTTGGAATTGCACACTTCTCCTTTAGGGAAACACTCAAGATTTTTAAAAACTTACCACGGGGTGAAGAAAGAAATTTTTTTGGATGGCCTTAAATCTAATATTCAAAATTTTGTGGTGGAATGTTTGGTTTGCCAACAGAATAAAGTTTAGACAAATAAGACCACGGGTATTCTACAACCTTTATCCATTCCAAGTCAATGTTGGGAAGATATTTCAATGGATTTTATCACAATTTTACCTAAGTCCGAAGGAAAGAGTGTCATCATGGTGGTAGCTGATAGACTTACCAAGTATGCACACTTTTGTGCATTATCTCATCCATTTAAAGCAAGTACAGTTGCTACTACATTTATGGACACAATTCAAAAGCTACATGGAAACCCAAAGATTATTGTAAGTGGCAAGAATCCCATTTTTACGGGAAATTTTTGGATGGAGTTATTTTCTTGTTTGGGTGCTCAGCCCCAGCTCATAGCTCATCTTATCATCCTCAATGCGAAGGTCGAAGCAGAGATAGTGAATAAATGTTTGGAAGGATATCTTCGTTGTTTTGTATCTAATAAGCAAGCACAATGGGTCAAGTTGTTATCTCTCTTTGAATTGTGGTATAGCACTTCTTTCCATACATCAGCAAAAATGACCCCATTTATGGCACTTTATGGATATCATCCACCTTCCATCACATCTTCTTTAAGGGAAAAGTCTAAGGTTCAAGTAGTGGAAGATCACATCGAGCATCAACAAGAAGTTCTCCAACTCTTAAAGGATAACCTAAATTTGGTACAAAATCGAATGAAACAACGGGAAGATCAACATCATAGCAAGAGAAATTTGTATGTAGGAGGCTGGGAATTTTTACGGCTATAACCACACAAACAAATGTCCCTCAAGAAAGCTAAGAAGGATAATAAATTATCGCCAAAGTACTATGGTCCTTACAAGGTGTTGCAAAAGATTGGTACTATGGCATACAAATTGGAGCTTCTTGATTCTTCACGAGTGCATCCAATTTTCCATGTTTCATGCTTAAAAAAGGTTATAGGGGACAAACTTCCAGTTCAAAAAATATTGCCAGAACTTGATGTGGAAGGAAAAACCATATTGGAACATGAATCAGTCACGGAAACAAGAACTCGACAGCTACAAAATTGATAAATTTCAGAGTATCTCATCAAATGGAAGAATTTACCCACTAAAGATTCTACATGGGAGGATGAGAATTTTATACAAAAGCATCCAAAGCTACTCAAGCATTGAGGACAACACTTTTTTGAAGGAGAGGAACCTGTTAGGTCCCTATATTACTAGTATAGTCCCTTATGTTGATATTGTAACCCCCTTATTGTTATTGATAAACTCCTGTAACCCCCATATTGTTATTATTATTCCCTTACATTATTATTGTTAGGTCGGCTAGGATTACATTGTGGCCCCACTAGGATTACATTGTGGCCCCATGGACTCCTATATATAGAAAGGAGGTTTTTTCATTTTTATCATCCAAGAATTATTCTTTCATGTAATGTATTGCAGGTTTCCCCCTAAAAGTGGCTTATTTATAAGCCGTTGATATCTCTTTTCTTCTATTTTTGGATTTGGTTTCACAACAGTGCACCAAAACTACTGGAGCAAAGAAAGAAATTTGACTAGGTTGAATTATACCAACCTCTAACATTTTTGCAATCATACGTTCAATTTCTCTCTTTTGGACATAAGGATATCTATAAGGCTTGGTGTTTGGAGGAACACTTCCTGGAATCAAATGAATAGCATGATCATGATCATGAATAGGTGGGAGTCCTTTGGGAGTTTCAAACACCTTGGAATGATTGTCCAAGAATTTTTCGAGATCTAGAGAAATACATTATTTTTATGTTGGAACTTCGAGTGAGCATAATTTTACAATTACGCCTCGTTGTTCTTTCTTTAGAATATTTTTTATGAAATTATAGCTTATTATATTTCTCGGCTTCCCTACGATACCCCATAATTTGACTTCCTTTCCTTCCGAAAAACATTTCAAGAAAATTTCTTGAAATTAAAAGCTATCGTCCCCAAAGATTGTAACCATTAGACTCATAGTACAACATCAACAGCTCCCATTGGAATGGAATGAATTGGACTATTCAATACATATTACCCCATGGTTAGCTTGATATTATGGAATTTTCCAGAGAAAATTATATTTCCTCCATTTGCAACCATCACTTAACATTATAGTGCTGGGGATAGGAAGCAATTCAATTCCTTGGCTACCTTACAATGAATAAAATTATGGGTATTTCCCGAATCAATCAACACTATTACCTTTTTCTTCTTGATATGTCCTTCTATCTTTAGAGTTTGAGGAGTGGTAATTCCTTCCAATGCATTACACGATATGGTCGAACTCATTTCTTCTTTCTCTAGGGTTGGTTCCTGGTGTATATCCTCTTCTTTTGAAGTTTCTTTTTCATTTTATTCCTCCTCTTCAAATTCTATGTAAAATAATTTCTTCTCAACACACTTATGACCTTTAGTGTATTTTCTAACACAACTGTAGCAAATCCCTTTTTCAAATTTTTCTTCCAATTGTTGTGGTGTCAATTTTGTAGGTTGTGGAAGTATAGGAATTGAAACACTTCCATCTTTATAGATTTGAGTGGTAGGCTTCCTTGTCGCCATAATTTTACATTCAATTTTTCTTGCCAACCTTAATGCCTTCTCCAATGAATCAAGTTCCCAAAGGCAAACCTCATTTTGGATGTTATCCTTTAAATTCCTTATGAAGACATCAATCTTGTGTTCCTCTGGAATATCAGTTACCCTTATATTCAATTTTTTAAATTCCTCAATGTGCTCTACCACTGAACTCTTTTGTTTGATATTTTTCAATTTGTATCCTCGTAATGTGCTATCATTTCCTCCGTAAAAATTGATCAAGTGACAATTTTTTTATGGGAGAAAAGCCATCGATACCATAAAAATGTATTTTGTTCTAAATATAAAGTTGTAATGCGTACCTTTTGTGTGTTTTGCACATTATTGAGATCAAAATATTGCTCCATTTGTAGTATCCATGTTACGGGATTCTTTCCATCAAACTTCCTCATATCTATATTTATAATATGGTGGGTCTTCCAACCAACATTCGAGTCTATGAAATCACGATTAACATTTATTTTGTTCTCATCATGAGTTTCCCCTACTATATTTTCGCCATTAGGAATAATTTCTTGTATCAAATTTGTCATACCTTTCATGTCTTCCTTCAAACCTTCCATTTTTGCTTCCATGTATTCCATGCCAATATTCAAACCGTCCATCTTAGCTTTCATGTCTTTCTTCAAACCGTCCATCTTAGCTTTCATGCCTTTCTTCAAAACTTCCATTTCATTTTTTGTTGCTCTTTGCGAGAGTGAAATTTGGTGCACTTTCTCTTGTAATTTTGATATATAATGTTGCAATTCTTCCTCTTCATGAGTCATAGTAGAGTATTTTGAGGGCTTAATGGGTGTTGAATTCCTTTTAGGGGGGATTTTAGAACCCAATACTGATATCTATGCTTTAATATGCCATTCGAATCACTTCAAACTAATTTTTCAAACAAAACTTATGCAATTTGAAAAATTACACACCTTTTTCTTTCTTTTGAGGAGCATGATATTGAAACTGAATTATCTCTGTGATTTTGGATCTTTAATATATGAAATGTGTTCCTGTAGTAGCCCTATGAATCTTCTTTCGAATGCCACAGGTCTGACCTAATTTGTATGCTTCAAGGAAAACTTATGCCCAATCTTCCACAATGACCTAATTATGGACTGGTTCAATAGAGCGAACTTGTAAAGCATGAAACGTGTCATTTTTTATTCCTTCAGCTCTGAAATTGATACACAAAAAACTAAATTTCGTGTAATTTTGGCCACTTTTTACATAATTCCAATCTGAGGCTCAGAGAGAGATTTATGACGATTTTCTCAAGGTCACCTCTTTTATATGAAATTCAGGAGCCTACAAAAGCCCTAAGTTCCACAAATAATATATCCAAAATTTGTGAACCAAGATCTAAAATTTTTACACGACGTTCCTCGGGATTTCATCTTCGCGTGGTAAAAATTTCAGCTTCTTAACCTTCGTAGAAAAAATATATATATCAAAAATTCCATGATGACCTGTTTGGAGTAGTGAAACCCTAGAATACAAAGCTCTGATACCAAATGTTATGAAACCAACTCCAAAAATAGAAGAAAAGAGAGATCAATGCCTTATAAATAAGCCACTTCGAGGGGGAAAGCTCCTTTACATTACATAAATGAACAATTCTTGGATGATATAAATGAAAAAACCTCCTTCTATATATAGGATTCCATGGGGTCACAATATAATACTAGCCGACCTAACAATAATAATGTAAGGGCACAATAATAAAAATATGGGTGTTACAAGGGTACAACAATAAAAATAAGGGGGATACATTAAAAATAATAAGGGACTACACTAGTAATATAGGGATCTAACAGCGAACCAATATCTGAAATTTTTACATAATGTTCCTCGGAATTTTAGATCAAATGGATTTTGTGTTTTGCTTCTGAACCTTCGTAGAAAAAAATTATAGAAAAAATTCCATGATGACCTTTTTGTACCAGGGAAACCCTAAATCCAAAGCTCTGATACAAAATGTTATGAAACCATCTCACAAAATAGAAGAAAATATAGTTCAACAACTTGGAAATCAACCTGTTCGAGGAGGCAACCTCCTTTGCATTATATAAATGAAAAATTCTTGGATGATACAAATTAAAAAATCTTCTTTATATATATAGGAGTCCATGGACTCACAATATAATCCTAGCCGGCCTAACAATAATAATGTAAGTGCACAACAATAACAATTGTGGGATTTTATGGGGCACAATAATAACAATATGGGGACTACAGGGGTACAACAATAACAATAAGGGGGCTACACTAACAACAATAAGGGACTATACTAGTAATATGGGGAGCTAACAATTGTAATGCGTATTAGAAATAGAAGAAATTTTAACTAAAAATAATGTCACATGAAAAAGTAAATTTTTTTTTAATGAAACAAGTCACACACAATATGTATATCACATGAAATATTGAATTTATTTTAATGCATGTACTTTTCACTATGGTATTATGGATCTTAATGTTTTTTCAAGAACAAATGCTAGCAAATAATTACATCATTATATCCATTTTCACGCTACACTACTATAAAAAATACTTTTAGGGGGGTCATTATCCACCTCCAAAAGTGGAATTGGTGATTGTTTTAACATTAGGGGCGGTTTTAAGAGATAAAAAATACCCCCAAAAGTGGCTTTTTGGGGGCGATTGAAAACCACCCCTGAAAAGCCACTTTTCAGGATGGTCTGGAACCCCCCCTGAAAAGTGACTTTTGGGGGAAGTTTTTTAAAACCCTCCCCACCTCCCCCCCCCCCCAAAAAAAAAAAAACATCGCCTATAAAAGTCAAGAATTTTAGGGTTGGGTTTTGAAGAGATATGAATCCCCCTTGTAGGAAATTTTAGGGGAATTAGGATCCCTCCTCGTAGCACCTTTTGGGGGTGTTAGGAGCCCCCCTCATAGCAACTCACAAGGGGGGTTTAAAACCTCCTTGTAGCAACATTTAGGGGTGTTATGCACCTCCATTGCAGTAACTTACAAGGGGGTTTATAACCCCCCTCATACTAACATTTTGCGGCGTTAGGAGCCCCCCTTGTATTATATTTTGGGGGCATTAAGAGCCCTTGTTGTAGCAACTTACAAGGGGGGTTTATAACCCTTGTAGAAAATGTTAGGGGAATTAGAAGCCCCCCCCTCGAAGATGATTGTAAAATAAAGAAAAAATATATACAACAAGGTTCAACATGGTTATGAATTCTTACAAGGAAAGAAACTTTTGAGCAACAAGGATATCTGGATTTATCATTAGAGTAATTCTACCTATAATATATAAAGATACTCCTACAAAATCCAATGAGAAACATTGTATTAATAAACTATTGCAACATCTTGGATATTCTTACATCTATTGTTGCTACAAATTCAACTAGGTAAGGCCTGATATACATTAGTAATAATTGACTTTGGTTTCCCTTATTGCTACTATAAGTCAACTATCAACATTTTCAAGCAACTCTTGTCCTTATTTATTTGCAAGATCATTCCAAAGACTTACTGCCACTATCTTCTTGTTGTATTGAATTCAAATATCCCACAAACAACAATCAAGTTTATTAGTAGGGGAATTTGGTGCAACGCTGACACCAACTTAATTTTTAAGAAATTTGACTTTAGATATTTACAACAATAATGTGGGGAGAAAAAAATACACAACTGATAACGAATTTATTAGCTATGGCATGCAATATTCATGAGTTATCTTGGCCATTTTTTTAATTTTAATAAAAAATGCATTATTAACAAAAAAATTATATTTAAGCTTTTATGATTATTAACAATCATAATTAATAGAGAAAATAACAGTAAACCTCGTCTTTCATCTGTAATTGTAATATAATGCTTGGAGATTTATTTATTGTTTCTCTTTTTTATGATGCTTAGAACTATGATAAACTCTAAACAACTCCAATGACATCCGCAAAAAATTCACGAGACAATTCAAACATGTGATGGAAGATAGAGATGAAAATGAAATATTGAGTCACAAAATAATATCTTTATTGTTAAGCCAAATGACACTAAACAACCGTAGATGCCTTGAATTGACATATGGACCAAGCTCATAAAACTTGAAAAATTTGTGCTTATATTATGGAATGTGAATCCTTTCTTCAATTGCTTCTTCAACTTCTAAATTTGCATGCAAGGCCATTCCATAATCATGTGTTACTACCTTGAATTTTTTTTTTCCACTCTAAGGGTTCCTTCTGAGATATAATAGACATTTCCCAATTCAAAATTATTCCATAACTTTTCTGCAAGTTCCTTAAACATAGTTCCCTAAATTTGAGTGCCCTGCAGCAAAAGAAGAAAAACAATTAGGTGGAAATCCAAAGGAAAATCTTGACCCATCCTCAACCTTTATTATGCTAGCATATATATTAAATTTGGAATAGTTAGATATTTGAAGATAGTGAATCAAAATTAGAGATAATGAGCATTCAACAACCTTACATATATTCAATTTGTAATGGTTATATATTTGAATATTTTGAATCAAAATTAAAGATAACGAGCATCCAACATCCTTACATATTCATTAGTAAGCTCCACATTGAAGACATTGTATTCATCCCTAACATTATGGAATGTGAAAAAAGGCCCCTTATTTCTGACTTGGAATTTAATAGTCTAGTTCCATTGATAGAGATTGAGATAAACTAAAGGTTGAACTCTGTGTGACATTCCCAATTGTACAGCAATTGTAGCACTACAAGCATATGAAAAAATGGCATAAATATATGTTACCCTTTATTACTTTTAAATGTGATTAAAAGGATAACACAATGAAGGCATGCAATACAAAAACTAAGCTAAGCATATAAAAATTGCACATAAATGAATATGAAAGCATAAAAAAAAACAAAGTGTTCCAAGTCTCATTTCAACACATATCTGCTAGTTAGAACCCTAGATATCTAAATAAAAAACAAAGACACAAGACTAATTCCAGACAAGCATCTTCAACATAACAAGCTAAAGATAAATGATAACAGTAAAAGGAGAGGCAAAAAACTTAGACAAGCCCAAACATAGACATCATGGTACAAAGGTATTAACCATACACATGGAATATATAATGCATGTCTTCACAAAGTTGGCCTATCAAAAAATTTTGGAAAACTGCAAAATGAGATCTGTAAAGCATAGCAAAAAAAATAGTAAATGCAAATTATTTGTAAAATACTCAAGAACATTAAAGAGAAAATTAATATGAATGACAAGTGGTGGAATAATTCCATCAATTCAAATCATATAGAGAATGGGAAACCAACAGGCGCATGGTGGCTACACTAGCATTCAATCACATTATGGATATCAAATGGATGCTAGTTAAGTCCACACTAGACCTAATGAATATGGATACAGAGTATCAAAAAACAACCTTGGAATCCTTGGCACATGTCCCTTGTAGAGACCAACCCCCTGCTTTGAAAATGGAGATTTCCACATGCATACAAGATGAAATAAAATAACACAACCTAATTGGGCAAAGGAAAAATCTCACTTGGGTCACCATACTAGCCTAATAAGCAGCTTCATAAGGTCAATAATAATGTGAATAGAAAAAATTTAAAACATGATAATTTGCATAGAAAAAGAGGCATTATATTTTTTGATTTAAGTGAAATAAAGCATTCTCAAAATGCTTTAAAACTACATGAAGCATGCTCACATTCAAACATGAAGAAAAAAAAATGAATTATTGAATATGTACTTTAACAAAAATGAAATGAATAGAATAGGAAGACACAACAAAGAGAGAGAGAAAAACAATGTTTACAGGAATATTTACAACTAAAAATGCTTCAAATTAAACAAAGGGGAAGAACAAAGTGAAAAAGAGGCCCACACTCCCAAATCCTAGTTTTACATATTTTGTTTCAAATACTCATCACAAATGCTACCATTTTGTGATAATTCACCCTTACATATCATTTTCATGAGTAAAATTTACGCATTCACATGCACACACAGATTTCATTGTTTATATATCTTTTAGTAAATTGATTCAAAAATTACTCCATAAGTTAGATCTAATCTGGTTCTGGTTACAACTCAATCCTAGTCTGACCTTGCTTTTATCCTAGATCTATATGTAAACTAAGAAGATATTCTTGATTCCACAATGGTTACTACTGCTACGGCTTAGACAAAAAATGTAATTACTTTCCAAATTGGGAGTGTATCCAAGTTAACATCAAACTAATTGGCATATTTTTTTTTCTAAACTGGTCGTTTAATAGGTAAAACTCACCAGTTCAATTGGTTTCCATCTTGAAATGGTCATTACAGTTGAACATTCCTAAAATTAAATAAAGGGAAAGAATAAAGGGAAAAAAATGCCCAACCCAAAAAATCATAGTTTTCATATATTTTGTTTCAAATGTATATCACACTTGGTACTAAATTTTAATATTTTGATTTCATTGTCTTATATTGTAAATTGATTCAAAAACTAGTTCAAGGATGGATGCAATCTAATTATGGTTCCAATTCAATCCTAGTCTTACATGATCCAAATCCCTATGGGTTTCCCATCTACCTGGTAATTTTAATTTATATCCAAGAATATAGTGCTATCTTAGAGTTATGACAACATAGATGTTCATTGTCTGATGATTTTTCTACTCAATTCTCGTGACATAATATCAAGTCACTAGCACCAAGTCATCTAAGGTTCATTAAAGATATTTGATAGTAAAGTATCCTTAAAATAAGGAAGAAATTTATTATACACCTATACTAAAACGATCAATTATTTTTGCTTCATTAATAGTAATTGGTTTGTCAGATGATTCAACAATTGACAGACTACATGTGAGTATAAGGATTGGTTAAATATCATTACTTATGTAACTTATATGTAATGGGAAGGTTCATCAAACCATGAGAATTTACTTAAATCCCATTATCAAAGAGCCTATTTATAAACATCCAAAGACTCTTGATGTGAGCTACTTGCAACAACCCATCAAGATAACTCCATTTACTCTTTTTGTTATTTCATCTAATTATGCTAATGAATGTGGGCATTACATCAATCTATATTTCTTAATATGTCCAATGTTTGAGGACTATCTACTCAATGATCCTTTTCTTGGCCACTAGAATAAGAGCGTGATTTTCACTCAAAAATATTTATCAGGTCCACTATAAAGCTTGACCTGAAAAGGAACTCCAATTCTCTCTTTTAAACAACGTTGCGAACATCGACATTGGGAAAAAATCAACAAGGGTCCGGAAAACCAAAAAATCGTAAAAATCAAGAAATTCTTTGTAAAAAATCTATGAACATCAGAAAAATTAACATACCATAAAAATATCTTTAAAAATTGGAAAACATCGGCTAGACAAAAAAATCATGATTTCGAGATTAAATCGAGATGTTATTGAGATATTCGCAACACTACATCTAAACAAAAAAAATAGACATCCTTTTTCAAATACTACCCTGAAAAAAATACTACCATCCTCTTTCAAATACTACCATGAGAAAGGACACATGTTTCCACGATGCTTAAAGACTATTCCTTGACCCCATATGAGAAGACATGCCCAACAATGAATAAAAATGGAGTACGCGTATCCCATTTGGTATAAGAAACATATCCATGTATTTATTGAGAAGATAGATGTTTAATATAAGCAATTTAGTAAGAGAAATTAAAGATATTAAAGTACTTTGTTTGAGTGGGTTATTATTTAAATCCATTTATCCCATATGTAAAATATTAAGAATCACGCATGGGAAAAACACCTACGAATTGGAAAAGTCATTTTAGTTGAATAAGTTTATGATGTAAAACCATTTCTCCTACATAAAATACATGTTATAATAATATATATAAACGAGGTCTTAAGCATTAGTGTAGGATATACTTTTGTGAATGTTTAGTGAAGGTAGTCAATGAAATACTGCAACATATTTGACCAAGTACAACACTCGGACTAGTCTCTGAGCGGTAATAAAACCTAATCAGGGATCTATACCTTCTCAAAAAAGTTTTAAAATAATATCTATAAATAGGTTCTTCGACCTTAGAGTAGGATATATTTTGTGATGTTTTGTACAAGTGGTTTATGAAATATTGCACACTTAGAGAAGTGCAAAGGTGACATTGTTTTTGTAGACAACGTGGGTGGCAATCTATACCTTCTAGGAAATTTATCTCCAAGATATAAGTGTATGAGAAAGTTCTATAGTGAAGCGCCCAAACTACTCTTCAAGACATTCTGGGTGGGCATTTATACTTTCTTAGAAAATTTCTCTCTCCTATGTGCTATTTTAGGGATATTTGGATTTTAGAGATAGTTATGTTTAGTTGAAGGCAATAACTGTTGTCTAATCAGTTTATATCTGAAGTTTATTCTGCAAGACTTTCTAATTCCTTATGGAAGCTATATTTCTACAATGGTTGGGTTTACTTGTTTATTATACTTTTATACTACATTTGTATTGTTGTTTTCATAGTAAACTGGTTTTGCTAGATCCGTTGTGCTATTTTAGGGATATCTGAGTTTCATAAATGATTTTTTTATATTAGTACTATAATTATTGTTCAATTAGTTTAGATCTGAAGTTTATTCTGCTACATTTTCTAATTCCTAGATGCACCTTTATTAGTCCTTGCCGAAGGCAATTCAAGGACTATAGCAATCGTTTGGTGTTGACTCATCATTAAATTGATTTGACCAACCACCCAGATCGTTATTTTACCCTATGTATGAACATAAATGTTGTATCAAAAAAAAATTATCGAATGTTTCGGTTTCTACCTCTTACTGCTGGCAAAATAGTATGATTTTCCGATTCTTACTAAAACTTAGTATAAAAAGCTTTGAAAGCCTTTGAATTTCAATTCAAAGCTAGTTTAATACTCTTCTGGACTTTACATTAATATGAAAACATTTAATGTTTATGTCAAATGCCTTGGTTAAGTTTCATAATAGACTTATAATGCACTGCCTACACTTGGCATAGGCTAACACCATTTTACATGCATTTTTCCATGACTCCTAGGCCTGGGTCTTCTTTCTCTGGCGGTTTGCTCATCTTGTTTGCTTGTTCGTGGATACAAGAGAGAAGCCCAATGAAGCAACTGTGACGGGTAAGATTTCCCACTTTTCTTGTAACCTGCACAGTATAATGGCGTAAATTATATTGTTTGTGAAGGGTTTTGATATGATGAATTATCCTTTCAGTCCAATTAATCAATACAACTAAGCCACCACTAAGTTGTCACTCGTTGGGCTTGAGGAAATAACTTATAGTTGTTTCTCGATGCTGAGGTGTGGCTTGGCCTTCCTCCGTCCCAAAAGGAAAACTATCCACACAAGAAGTAAATCTTTATTGAGCGTAGTGATCCCAGCGATCGATTTTCGGCAACAACAGAGTCACAGAACCAGTACCAACCGCCCTTTGTTTGTGCTGAGAATAATGTCTTTCTCAACTCGGTCGATACCTAAACACCAAAACGGGTATGGGCGCTATGGATCAAAAGGATATTTGAGCATATGCCAGGTATAATTGTATATGGACCTCTCGCAAGTGAATTTTTCACCATAAGTTTTAATTCCTCTGCATTTTCTTTGCCTGCAATCAAAACAAAAGACACAAAGTGAGATGTAATTACAGAAATTTCAAGTCCATTTTACTTTTTCATATTTTTTAAAACTAAAATATCAATAGGATCCATTGGCAAGTTAAAAAGTTAAACGATTATAACACATACATACAATGGCAGGTGAAGAGGAATATAATACAATAGGTATAGGCTTTTTGTTTGTAGTTTATAGGTTATGCTGTAATTTGCAAGTACTCAATGCTGGTCATTAAATTTCTGAAGTCCAAAAATCATAATACTACAACATATATCGTTGGTATATACTTTCATAAAGTATAACCTTCAACCTTTTCCAGAAATTGACAAAACAAAGGTTTGGAATTTAACCTTCAAGCTTTTCTAGAAATTAACAAAACAAAGGTTTGAAATTTTACTTGTTGAATAGGTTTTATGTGTTTTGTGTATTTTATAGTTGGATTAATGAAAAATTTTCTCAGAAGTTATGATTTTGTTATTTAATTGACATTTTTCAAATTTGAAAAAATAGTAGTTCAAAATTTTACCTCATTGTATATGTTTTATGTTTTTTTATAGTTGGATGGATGATGTTAAGGCTCATAAATTATGATTTTTCTAATTTCATTAACCTTTTTCAGAATTTGACAAACTGATATTTTGAATTTTACTTCATTGATGTAAAAGAAATAATAGGTTAACAATTTTCTTACCTTTAAATAGTTGTAACCTAGTTTTGATGTTAACAATTTTCCGTACCTTTGATTAGTTGTAACCTAGTTTTGATGCTATCCAAAGTGGTAACAGTAGCAGACACTCATCTTACCATAGTAGGAACCATTCTTTATTCGACGAGGGTTTTGGAAGCAGACACCAACCAAGGCTTGTACACACCAATCGTTGTGTCATGTAGTAGAAGGCCAACAAGAGAGAATTTGTTTTTATAATGGTTTGAAATGCACAATCCATAACCCCTTGTAATTTTTAGATATCTGATACATTCGCTACCTCTGGATAATCACATAGGCAGGGCCCAAATAATTTTTGCAACCATGCATGCACTCAGAGTAGTAATTACATTTGCAAGGGCTACTGCTACAAGGTTTGAGAACGCCACCTGAACAACGGTTGAAAATTGGTCTGAACTACTATTTGCATGATGCTTGAAACCATACTATTTACCTACTCCTTGAAAGCATGCCACAAGGTTTGATAATTCCACCTGAACAACGATTTAAAATCAATCTCAACTACTATTTGTTTGATGCTTGAAAACATACTATTTACTTGCTCCTTGAAACCATACTTTGCTATAGCTATTTTCTCTCAATTTCAGGCTTGATGGTTCAAGTAATGGTGAAAAACATTAGTATACATTGAAAGGAAGATCACAAGTTGAACTTACACTACCCTCTCGATAATCCATACTTTGATCCCATCGCTTAATAACTTTATTCGCCTTGGATTATAGCACACATGTTCAAATTAATTGTGCCATCTGGCAGCTTCATGAGCACTATTCAAAGTGATTGTGGCATCTTATAACTCAGTAGATAGGTGTCGTTTTAATATTTTTTTTTTAACAATATTTAAAAAATTTAGGGCAGCCACCTATTTTTAGATATTTGAAATGGCTCACGACAGATGATGAGAACAAATATATATTCTATAAAAAAATTAAAATTTGTAATTGTCCATTTAAACTAGATTTTGATTAATAAGATTGAATTCACACAATAAAATATAAAACAACTCTAATTCCAAGATTAAAGATAGCACAGGAAAAAAGAAACAAGTCTTTTCTACTTCAATTATGATACATTTCAATTTAATTTAAATAAAAATTAAAAAGATTAATCGTAGCAATATCTACACAATTACCATATAAATATTAGAACGTGTTGTAATTTTTCATATTTTCCTTCACATAATACAATCATAATCATATGAATATGTGTATATGGATATGTAAATAAATTTCTACATTTATGAAATATAACAAGGGCATCATTTTTCCTAGATCCGGGTGATTAACTGGCCTAGGAAGGTGGCAGGCCCAATGTGTGCCACTTGGCTAGGCCACATGGCCACACAGAGGGTTGGTACTACAGCATTTAACGCCCACAGTTGTGCGCATCTGTTATTCCACTCTCCCACACTTGGCCTTAACTCTTGTTCTGCTAACTGTGTTGCACCTCCTTCAATGGCACCGTGTCCCTCCTCTTTGTCATTTTCGATCCATAGACATTCTATGTCTTTTACTCTCGATTATGTTAAACCTCTGAGATCCTCTGAGCCGCTGCTCGACCTTCGCCTCCTACTCGCTCCGCAACCCTCTGGTGTTGATAGCCATCTGCCCGACCATTATGCTCAATCACTCCCCTCGCCTCGCTCACCCTCCCATCTCCCTTGCTCGCCCTCCATCTCACTCTCCAGCTCCATTATTCTGAGACGGCACCACATGAGGTGCAGATGTGGAAGAGGAAGAGGGGTAGGCTCTTGCCCGCCTCTCTCCATTCATGATGAGGCTAGCTCCCCGCCACTGGCTGAAAATGTAGAAATTTTCCACTTTGACAGTCTCCTGGACAGACCCAGGGTCACTGTCACAATTTCAGTCATGTTTTAGGAAGCACAACCCAGCTCCATGGGCTCAATCTCCAAAAAATTCATGCGGAAAGTCAACTATCTCCTTGGCGCCTCCACAGGACTCGTGAAATTCTGCCACCCTACCTGTCAAGTCTGGTTCACCATCCTCAAGTAATGCAGGTAGTGGTAGCGGGAGCTCTGATCACACGGCAGGGGAGATGAGAAAAGGCAGTAGTCAAGCACGCAATGTGTCCTTGCCCAAGACTATAGCACAACAGTCTAGGAAATAAGATGACTCGTCCAAGGATTACAAATGTCTCATTATGGAGTAGCCTCCTCCAACATAAAAGGACACCTAACATGATGCACAACCATCGTAAGGACAGGTTTCCTCATCTATTTTTGGTCAATTTTCATGTTTTATTGCATTTTCTAGGCAATTTGTCCGTTGGGATGTTTCTGTAAAACTCTGGGAAGTCATTGAATAAAGCTAGTTTCCTCACAGTGGGCAGCATATTTTGGGCCAGTTTCCTCGACAGGGGCGGTCAGTTTTTTGGTTTTTTTATTAAGACTCCCTCCGGAGTTGGCTAGTACAGCAATTCCGGAGTTCAATCCTGCGATGTACATTATGTTTTAGAATTAATAGATTATTCCAACTTAGAAAAAAAAAAAAAAAACAAGGGCATCATGTTGGTAATATAATATTTAAATTGGAAGAGGTTGTGCAGATTCATCTTTGTGAAAAAAAAAATGTATCACAAATGTCTTTAAAAACCTTTACCAAATGTCAAAATTATCTGCACAACAGGACTCCTGGTGCCTACAACCCTTGTTTCTACAATGGTTGAGTTTCTTTGTTTCTTATACATCTACACTACATTTTTTTCCCAATTTATTGTTATTTCCATAGTGAAATGTTTGTACTAGATCTGTTGTTTAAGCATATAAGTCTATTTTTAGTACTTTCTTTGTGTCCATTAAAAGCATAATGCAAATTGGATTATATTCTTATTTATAATATCACATTGCATATTATATTCATAACAGTGGTATCACATCCACTTTATTGGCATCATGGTGAAAACAAATGATTACATAATTTCCTAGATCCAGAGAAGTTATAACAGGAAATGTAGTGCAACTATTATCTATTCATTGATTGAAATCTAGGTTATCGGAATATTGTAACAATGAATCTCTTAAGAAGAAAATTTGTGTAGAACACGTTCAGCTTTATGAAAAATATAAAAGGAGACGATTCTTGTAACTTGAAGATTTTTTAAAGGAGGAATCCAAAGTGATGAGAAAAATACAAGACATGTTGAGCACCATAAGGATGAAGTGAACATATCTATTCATTGCTTGTATGCTACAGAAATTGACAGTTCCACATCAATAGTAGCAACATGGTATCTTGTCAATGATGAAGAGGCCAACATTGCTAAATCATCGAGTATTACCACATGGCATACAAAATGTGATGATGAGTATTAAAATCAAACTATTAATTTGTCTATTAACTCATATGTCAACCATAAGTTGTGAACACTCCAGAGACCATGCAATAAAACAACTAAGTTCTAACAATTTGTGCACTCTTATAAGTCAACAATTTGAATTTTCCATTGTTGTCACAATTATCTTTCACACTACAAAAGATATTTCTCTACAAAAATCTTAGGTCTTTTATCATTAAATGAAAATTATTTTGGAATCTCTTATGGATATGTAATTGTTAGATTGTTATTACTTCTAGAAAGAAAAAAAGAAGTACCAAATTTCAGAGAATAGAAAACACTTTGCGTCTGTTATCCCAATCATTGTGTCATGTAGTAGAAGGCCAACAAGAGAGAATTTGTTTTTATAATGGTTTTAAATGCACAATCCATAACCCCTTGTAATTTGTAGATATCTGATACATTCACTACCTCTAGATAATCACATAGGCAGGGCCCAAATAAGTTTTGCAACCATGCATGCACTTAGAGTAGTAGTTGCATTTGCAAGGGCTACTGCTACAAGGTTTCAGAACGCCACCTGAACAACGGTTGAAAATCGCTCTCAACTACTATTTGCATGATGCTTGAAACCATACTATTTACCTGCTCCTTGAAACCATGCTACAAGGTTTGAGAATTCCACCTTAACAACGGTTTAAAATCAATCTCAACTACCATTTGTCTAATGCGTGAAAACATACTATTTACTTGCTCCTTGAAACCATACTTTGCTATAGCTATTTTCTCTCAATTTCAGGCTTGATGGTTCAAGTAATGGTGAAAAGCATTAGTACACATTGAAAGGAAGATCACAAGTTGAACTTACACTACCCTCTCGATAATCCATACTTTGATCCCATCACTTAATAACTTTATTCGCCTTGGATTATAGCACACATGTTCAAATTAATTGTGCCATCTAACAGCTTCGTGAGCACTATTCAAAGTGATTGTGGCATCTTATAACTCAGTAGATAGGTGTCATTTTAATATATATTTTTTAACAATATTTAAAAAATTTAGGGCAGCCACCTATTTTTAGATATTTGAAATGGCTCACGAGAGATGATGAGAACAAATATATATTCTATAAAAAAATTAAAATTTGTAATTGTCCATTTAAACTAGATTTTGATTAATAAGATTGAATTCACACAATAAAATATAAAACAACCCTAATTCCAAGATTAAAGATAGCGCAGGAAAAAAGAAACAAGTATTTTCTACTTCAATTATGATACATTTCAATTTAATTTAAATAAAAATTAAAAATATTAATCGTAGCAATATCTACACAATTACCATATAAATATTAGAACGTGTTGTAATTTTTCATATTTTCCTTCACATAATAAAATCATATGAATATGAATATGTGTATATGGATATGTAAATAAATTTCTACATTTATGAAATATAACAAGGGCATCATTTTTCCCAGATTCGGGTGATTAATTGGCCTAGGAAGGTGGCAAGCCCAATGTGTGCCACTTGGCTAGGCCCCGTGGCCACGCAAAGGGCTGGTACTATAGCATTTAACACCCACAGTTGTGTGCGTATCTTATTCCACTCTCCCACACTTGGCCTTAACTCTTGTTCTACTAACCATGTTGCACCTCCTTCAATGGCACCGTGTCCCTCCTCTTTGTCATTTTCGATCCATAGACATTTTATGTCTTTTACTCTCGCCTATGTTAAACCTCTGAGATCCTCTGAGCTGCTACTCGACCTTCGCCTCCTGCTCACTCCGCAGCCCTCTGGTGTTGATAGCCATCTTCCTAACCACTATGCTCAATCGCTCCCCTCACCTCGCTCACGCTCCCATCTCCCTTGCTCGCCCTCCAGCTCACTCTCCAGCTCCATTATGCTGAGACGGCACCACATGAGCTCCAGACGTGGAAGAGGAAGAGGGGCAGGCTCTCTCCCGCCTCTCTCCATTCATGATGAGGCCAGCTCCCTGCCACTGGCTTAAAATGTAGAAATTTTCCACTTTGACAATCTCCTGGACAGACCCAGGGTCACTGCCACAATTTCAGTCATGTTTTAGGAAGCACAACCCAGCTCCATGGGCTCGAGCTCTAAAAAATGCATGTGGAAGTCAAATATATCCTTGGCGCCTCCGCAGGACTCGCGAAATTCCACTGCCCTACCTGTCAAGTCTGGTTTGCCATCCTCAAGTAATGCAGGCAGTGGTAGCGGGAGCTCTGAGCACACGGTGGGGGAGATGAGCAAAGGCAGCAGTCAAGCACGCAATGCATCCTCACCCGAGCCTATAGCACAGCAGTCCAGGAAAGAAGATGACTCGTTCAAGGATTACAGATGTCTCATTATGGAGGAGCCTCCTCCAACACAAAAGGACACCTAGCATGATGCACAACCATCGTAAGGACAGGTTTCCTCATCTATTTTTGGTCAATTTTCATGTTCTGTTGCATTTTCTGGGCAAGTTGTCCGTTGGGATGTTTCTATAAAACTCTAGGAAGTCATTGAACAAAGTTGGTTTCCCCACAGTGGGCAGCATATTTTGGGCCAGTTTCCTAGACAGGGGCGGTCAGATTTTTGGTTTTTTGATTAAGACTCCCTCCGAAGTTGGCTAGTACAGCAATTCCGGAGTTCAATTCTGCCATGTACATTATGTTTCAGAATTAATAGATTAGTCCAACTTAGAAAAAAAAAAAAAACAAACAAGGGCATCATGTTGGTAATATAATATTTAAATTGGAAGAGGTTGTGCAGATTCATCTTTGTGAAAAAAAAATATCACAAATGTCTTTAAAAACCTTTACCAAATGTCAAAATTATCTGCACGACAGGACTCCTGGTGCCTACAACCCTTGTTTCTACAATGGTTGACTTTACTTGTTTCTTATACATCTACACTACATTTTTTCCCAATTTATTGTTATTTCCATAGTGAAATGTTTGTACTAGATCTGTTGTTTAAGCATATAAGTCTATTTTTAGTCCTTTCTTTGTGTCCATTAAAAGCATAATGCAAATTGGATTATATTCTTATTTATAATATCAGATTGCACATTATATTCATAAAAGTGGTATCACATCCACTTTATTGGCATCATGGTGAAAACAAATGATTACATAATTTCCTAGATCCAGAGAAGTTATAACAGGAAATGTAGTGCAACTATTATCTATTCATTGATTGAAATCCAGGTTATGTGAATATTGTAACAATGAATCTCTTAAGAAGAAAAATTTTGTAGAACACGTTCAGCTTTATGAAAAATATAAAAGGAGATGGTTCTTGTAACTTGAAGCTTTTTTAAAGGAGGAATCCAAAGTGATGAGAAAAATACAAGACATGTTGAGGACCATAAGGATGAAGTGAAAATATCTATTCATAGCTTGGATGCTACAGAAATTGACAGTTCCACATCAATAGTAGCGACATGGTATCTTGTCAATGATGAAGTGGTCGACATCGCTGAATCATCGAGTATTACCACATGGCATACAAAATGTGATGATGAGTATTAAAATCAAACTATTAATTTGTCTATTAACTCATATGTCAACCATAAGTTGTTAACACTCCAGAGAACATGCAATAAAACAACTAAGTTCTAACAATTTGTGCACTCTTATAAGTCAACAATTTGAATTTTCCATTGTTGTCACAATTATCTTTCACACTACAAAAGATATTTCTCTACAAAAATCTTAGGTCTTTTGTCATTAAATGAAAATTATTTTGGAATCTCTTATGGATATGTAATTTTTAGATTGTTATTACTTCTAGAAAGAAAAAAAGAAGTACCAAATTTCAGAGAATAGACAACAACTTGTGGTAAATTTCCTTCAATCGTGAATCACACATAATATGATGATCACTTGTCTGATTTTTGGGTGTTCTAATATAATAGAAGGAAATATATTTCTAGATCAGAAATAGGGTGTCACAAATATAAGAGTTTTTCTATCCAAAATTCAACAAACAATAAATACATTGTTGAGTCCCATCAATCTTTTTCCTCCCAATACAATTTCACAACTTCTTGGAAATGACTACATGTTTGACAACATTTTAGAAATATCCAATTTTTCCTTCTAACCAACTTGTGCACTACAAATAAGCTTGGACTTTTTAACTATTTTTAAGGAGAAACCACACAATTTTGAGACTTCAATTACAAAAAAAAATATTATTATGATGACAAATCAATATGGATACTAAAAAAATTATTGTCGAGATTTTTATGATGTTTTTTTAGGATCAACAAGTGAAACTATTATCTAATTTTACTTCTTACATTTAGCGCTCTATTTTACATTAGAATTAATACTACAATGATTATGTGAGATCCAAAATGGATAAGTAATCAATAGATCTAGAATATGCTAGTATCAATGTACAATCCTCAATGGATCCTTCGATACTTGGATCCCAAACAATCCTCCTGTCATTGCGACCCTAGATAGATTCACCTAGATCCCAAACAATCCTCTAGCCAATCCTGCCCCCAATGGATTCTCCTGGATCCCAATGCCACCTAATTCATGGGGCTTGTGGGTTATGATAGCATCTCAACCCTCCATCACTACCCCTACTTAAGGGCCCAATATGCAATATGTCGTTGGCTAAGAGTATCCCATCAATAGAGTTCCAAATCATAATCTCTCGCCATTCCATCTCATGGGAAGGATATAATGCATGAATCACTACACATGGAATTAAGTCTATGTTGTGGAGGTAAATCCCCTCTGCAGATAGAGGTGATCCCACTAGCCCTAGAGTGGGTCTAGCAACAATCGAAACACGCAAATTTATTGGTTCCTAGTTACAAAAGATAGAATCGTGATAGATTGCTTACCGTGATTCCTTCACTGTTGTTGTCGAAGAAGAAGTGGCGCTTTCGTTCCTAGCTGGATAGGTCATGATCCGTGATCTTTCTGCATCCAGCTACTTGTACACATGTAGAGAAGAGAGACAACATGAAACGTAATATTTCACACTTTTATAACTATCGATCAGTTAGAGAGGAAGGAATGAAATTGCATTATATAATGGAAAAACACAATCATGGAACCAATAGCAAAGTCATGTATATTGAGATACGAGAGAACAATTACAACCAGTGCTCTGACGTCGTGATCTTCCTTCGACAGGGTTCCAGTGGGACATGTCTCAAAAAGCTCGTCAGGGATTCAACATAACTCTCTCTCTCACAGGGTTCTCCTTAGCTCTGCTCTTGATTGTCACTCAGCTATATTTTCCTTCCCAAAAGTTCAGCTAGCTAGCAAATGGAGAGGACAGGCTTTTATATAGGGAGAAGAAGAGGTTAGGCTCCCTATAATCATGGGGGAGAGTCCTATCTCTTAGTAATGTTCCATGAGAGGTGGAAAACCACTTCCTAAACAGGGAGATCCGGAGGCAAACAACCCAACCTCATTTTGATGATCCATTCTGAAGTTGTTAGAATCAAACTTCTTCCTTATATTGTTAAAAAAAATTCCTTAATAGGCTTGGAGCGGGCACAACACAGGGACAAAGTGCCAGGTGGCACACCCACTAGTGTGCATTTTCCCCATTGGCACGAGGGATGAACTAGCTACCCGTGCCAATGCCAAAACATGGGTTTTTAGGGATTTTCAGAGGAAATGTTCTTCTGGAGAATTCTTGTCCTTATGTAGAAGGATGCCATCAAGGTGTTTTTCAGGACATTTTACTGTTCACAGGTCACAGGAATAGTCCTCCAATGTACAGGATGAGGGATTGCTGGGACGGTGACAAAATGTTGTGTAACAGATGTCCCCTAAAGCATGAGGTCCGAGAGAGAGGGAGCGGTGAAATTATTTATGAGAATGCATCCAACTGAAAAACATTGTCGTCGGAAGACCTGCGAATACAAATACAACTGATATATCTAATACATGATATGTGGTATGGACACAACCATCCATAATAGAGTGTACAAAAACTGGGATCCAAGGTATGGACGTAGCCATCCAATAAATAAGGATCAACAAGTAGACTCAGGTATGGTCGCAGCCATCCAATCAAAAGAGTCATGTAATGAATCATAATAATCCACAAATAACCTGCAACCTGGATGTTTATAAAAAAAAATCCAGGGTCTTACACTCCATCTCGACCTGAACATAGTACAAGTTCGAGCATGCGAATATGTGAGCTAAAGTCAAACATGCAAGAACATCGTCTGATTACCAGCCAAAAATGAAATCCGTTAACAGACGTGAGAGGAACCACCAATAATGACGATGGATCTCAAGGTACAAGAGGTACAATCCACAAAATGTGAATAGTGAGCTGGCGTCAAACACCCACAGAATCATCCAATCGAAGGCCAATAATGAAAACCTTGCATCGAATGCAAAGAACCTGCCATTGAGGCATGCAAGTTCCAAGGCACCTCGAGGGATTCTCTAGATCATCTTCCCGGATAATGAGCTGAAGTCGACAGGAAGTGATCTTGATCGAAGGTGGGCCATAATTTTTCCCACATTATCAACATGAGACAGAGGAACATAATTTTTTTGAATCAAGACCAACAGAGAATTAGAGGGAGGTTGAAAACTGCAGAGGCCAACTTCTCTTGAACATATCGGTTGCATGACATTGGATTTGGCAGTATTTGACATCAAGGGATCTGAGGTCATGGTGACATGGCAAAGAGCAGATGAGCGGTCAAAAGAGATTACCCAAACCCATGAAGGCAAGCAGATAACAAGATGAGATGTCCCCAACCAGACACGAATGCAAACAAGTGCCATGTTCAAGAGCGACATACTGCCAACACGACTATAATACTGGTTTCATTTTCCCCCACCATTTCTAGCGAGTACCCCCTTTTTTTTTTAAAACAAGCTTGAAGGGGATAGCATGTTCTTGCAATATAAGTTTTTCCTTCGGAAAAATCCAACCTAGTACATTTAATGAGCCCTAGGAAGGAGGAACTCAAGTAACTTCATTACTACAGAGTCCGATGTCATCATTTTTTAACGAGTCTGACAAAGGAAGAACTTGGCGTATTTTCATGTGTTAGGGAGTTTGAAAAGACATCAGAAAAGAAAACTCCAGCAAATCCCTTTTCGTGAATAGTCCCTCAGAAGGTAGAAAACAATATCTGAGAGAACCTCCTAGTCGCGATAGGCTAGGGTATTCCTTTTTCGTAAATAATCTATCCTAGCCCGAAAAAGGGGTAAACATATACTTGGTAGATGTCGTTTTGCAGCCAATTTAACAAGCTCAAAATGACAAGAAGCTCAGCAATCTTTTCAGTTTTAGAGAGTCAGAAAAGAGCTGAAAGGTGACTCCTCCTAGAGGAACGAATGGTATTAAGGGTAGCAACTCGTTCCGCTAATGATGAAATTTCTCAGAACAAATAAAGGTCAAGAGGCTAGCTAACAAGACCACTCATCACAGTGGTTCCTCAGGAATGGGTGAAACAACCAAGTGAAGGCACATGATCGACCAAGCAGATGGTGGCGAAGGAGTGAGAAAACCAAGGCTCATCTAGAAAAATAGGCTGATAAAGTGGCAATCACAAAAATGGTTTCATTTTTACACAAGCATGAAATCAAGAAACTCTGCTTGAAATTGGTTTCATTTTTACACAAGCTTGAAACAAAGATAAACTATGCTTGATACTGGTTTCATTTTTACACAAGCTTGAAATGGAAACAAAGTATGCTTGAAAAAGTAAGCATGCCCCCAGCATGGTGACTCAATTCGAGGTACATGCCCCCCAATATTTATTCCATATGAACGGCAGATGGAGTGAAGGTTCAAATCACGAGATATGAGAAAGACTCGACTGGGATTTTACGAGATCTTATCAAAGACTCGAATTGAACGGGAACGTTTTTCATTGTTTTAACGAGGTTGACACATTAAAAGAACTATCCTCATGCGCTAATTCATTTTTTAACGAGGTTGACATAGAAGATGAACTGTCCTCGAAACACCCCTGATTCATTTTTTAAGGAGCTTGACACAAGAAAACGAACTATGCTCCAACACCCTTGTTTCATTTTTTTAAGGAGCTTGACACAAGAAAATGAACTATGATCTGATGAGATTGTTTCATCTTTTAAGGAGCTTGACACAAAAAAATGAACCATGCTCTGACGGACCATATCATAATGAATAAGAAGTCATCACTTCCAAGGGTTTCCCATCCGATGGAAGGAAAACATCTTGGAATTCTGAACCCAATGCCCTAGCACACGATGTACAACGGCACTATCGTTGAATACAGGCACAGGACAGGTAGCTACATAATTGACATGCAACAGGGATGACACAACCAGCGGATAATGATCCGGCAGGGATGATGGTGGACTAGCTACCATATTAGGACCAAATAATGCAAGCTGATCGATGGTCACAATCCGACCTTGGTGCGGAAAACACATCACACGAAAGAGGGAGGAGACAAGGGCTCCCATGGCATAAGTATAATTGCGGCCCAGAAGTAAATTAAAGTCCAAGGGGCCAGGAACAACCATCACGTCCATATGGATAGTTTTCCCTCCCAAAGTAACAGGCAACTTCAAAGGGATCCCTAATGATTGACTGGTTCCTCTGTTAAAAGCCAATAAATTCCGCGTAACAGGCATAAGTTGTGGAGAACCAAAATCCTGCCAAGTAGTTGAGGATAAAATACTAACAGACACGCCTTCATCTATAATGGTGCTAGGTATGACCAGATGGGAGGCATGTAGAATGATCTCAAAGGGAACATAAGAAGGAAGGTGATAACCTGCGAATCAACCCCAATCAAAGGAGGAAACCAAACTACTTGGAGGGGCTACCATCGAACCAAGATGGTCTTCCCTTGGTGTTACGGGAGAAAAAGGAGCATCCTCTGCCACCTCCATCATGGAGGAAGAAGGAGTATTCTCCGGGACCTCCATCACGGGAGGTAGAGGAGTAGCTTCCTGAGATATAGGGACAGGAGAATCTTTCTCCAAGTCCGAGGAATCTGAAGAAACAAGAAGAACCTGAAGGATGTGAGATCCACTCTCAACGGAAAAGACCTGGTGCACCGCGAATAGGGCCAGCTCAACCGATCCCACGACCAATGGTTAGTCAGGGATGGATTCATGATGGTGAATTTCTAAGGGAGTGGGATCAAGCAAGGATTCTTCTTGACTGATCATTGAATCAACTGGTGAAGGACTCAAAGAAATTTGTTTGTAACCAGCCGGAAGGAAAGGTGTAGAAATAGTCGATTTGTCCAAAACTCTCTTGGCTTCATCCATATACGCACAAAGGTGAATGGCATGGTGCCCTTCACACAAATTATAGGGATTGGCAAGCTTACCCTACTTCTTAGGAGCTTTACTAGCACTAGCTGAAGACATGCCCCCAACCTGACTCCCAGAAGCCAAAGGCAATGGCGGACGACCATTGGACCATACTTCGAGCACCTTGGGAATGCCAGGGCAATCTCGAAGAAGATGGTTTCCCTGGCACAACATCTAAGGGAACTTAACTTTCCACGGATGGTTGGAAGGTTTATCGAGAGCAGGTTTTTTAGAAGCAACAGCTACAGAATTATCTCCTCTCTTATTAGACTTCTTCTTCTTTGTCTTCTTCTTCTTCTTCTTAGCCACCTAGTTACTCGAATCTAGACTTTCACTGGGCGAAGTGGAAGAGGAGGACGCAAAAACAGGCGAAGAAAGGGAGAGGTCCACCTTGGAATCAACATGGCATTGTTCAGGCGGAGGAACTGATTGAACAGTAGCCAGGACATGCGGGACCACGGAGATTGAAAACAACCAAACAGGAAACCCAACAATTAACCCAGGAAGGGATAACGTGGCCATATAAGAAGCACCAATTTTTCCTAAAACAGGAAAAGGACTAGGAATCCCTTCATGGGAGACTCCTTGACTGGAAAACTTTGGAAAAGTTGCCATCAGAAACGACCTCGAAATAAAACACTAAGGAAAAAATTCTAACCAAGAATATTTCATGGGTGATTAATTTTTAAGACACTGAAACCAAACTCTGTTGTTTCATATTTTAAGAGTTGAGAAACAAGAAAAGGTGACTCTATCGCTTTCAAGTTGGACACGAGCTTGAAAGGACAAGATATCAATGATCTTTTCAGTTAAAAGAGTCAGTAAAGATCAAAGTGATTGCTCTGGTAATCTAGGTAAATGGGTGTACCAGATATCCGTGAACTGCCATATACACCTTGGTAAAAATGAAAGAGAAATCAACCAAGGACTTAATGTACGTGTAGGTAATCTCTCTGAATGTTGTGTCTGGTGTATCATAGGTAAAAGGTGGCAGACTCGGCTTCTTATGGATAAAGGATTTGCAACCTAATGGGGTCTCCCTTTACATACTCGATGGTACGGGGTGCACAAGTCCGTGCTAGTGTTGGCTGTAGCCAGATGGCGAGCGATAGCTGCTAGGCTTAAAGATGCCAGAACACGTCTCTACCTTGGACTATTATATGTTCTGTTAAGTTTCAATGCTACCTTAGGTTAATTCAGCAAATTTTAAAGTTGATATTCAATTTATGTTTCAATTTCAAGGCCCTATCGAATGTTGGATCTCATAAAACCTCTAGATGGAAACTACATGCCACAAAATATCATTTTTTTCAATGAAGATCTATCTACAGGAGAGTTGAGAGCTTTCAAATGAAAGCAAAATGAACACACAAAAACATCCACTATTGTTTTCAATGCAAGCTAATGAAACTAGAAAACTTTTCTCTAGAATTATAAAATGCTAGTGATGCAAAGAAGTTTTCAATTTTCACTATGCCAATCGAAATGAAAAAGATTTTGTTTTTTGTATTTTTCAATATATTAGAGAAAATGCACTAAATAAATGAAAAAACTAATGAAGACATCAATTTGAGAACGATAAAGAGAGATTTGAAACAAAACAAGTTCACTCAACTCAAACAAACACAAGCAAGACTCAAACTGATGACGAAATCCTTCAAAGCGAGGAAGAATCTCGAAAGAGACTCAAACAAACCGTGTGATCTAGGCTTGGAGCCATAAAGCGAAACTGAACGAAAGAGAAGACAATCACTCAATAAACTCAATGACTCAATGGGATTCAGCAAGATGAATGCAGGGAAGCCAAAACAAAGTTGTCTGGGAAATCAAAGACCTAAAACTCCCATGGGAGGCTCATCACACTGAAGCACCTAGAAGCTCTAGGGCTAGAATGAAAAATTGACAGAAAAGGGAAAAAAACTGAAGGACAAAGGCTAAACACAGTAAAAAATGACTTCAAAGCACTCAAACAATTAGAAAAAAATGAACCAGGACCAAAAATCAAGCTTAGAGATTCCAAGAACATGAAAACCCTAAAACCAAGCAGGGTTGGCATGCCTGTTTGGCTGTAATCTGCACCAAACAGGGGTTGGCACGGGGGCCTAACTAGCAACAAGCACCAGTTGGCATGATTGTCAAGGGAATAACCGCACCAATCACGTTTACCCTAGAAAAATTATGAAAATGAACTAACAGAGGCTAGATCTGGTCTTCTGGGGGCTGAACAAGGTTTTAACATCAAGGAAGGTGAACTAGAAAAGCAGACTAATCAAACAAAAATCCAAAAACAACCCAATGGAGGAAGGACGAATTCCCACTGATTCCACAGTGGAGTCGCAAATTTTTTATGCAGGTAAATCCCCTCTGTGGATAGAGGCAATCCCACTAGCCCTAGAGTGGGTCTAGCAACAATTGAAACACGCAAAGTTATTGTTTCCTAGTTACAAAAGATAGAATCGCGATAGATCGCTTACTGTGATTCCTTCGGTGTTGTTGTCGAAGAAGAAGTGGTGCTTCCATTCCTAGATGGACAGGTCACGATCCGTGAGCTTGTTGCATCCAGATACTTGTACACATGCAGAGAAGAGAGACAACATGCAACGTAATATTTCACACTTTTATAACTATCGATCAGTCAGAGAGGAACGATTGAAATTGCATTATATAATGGAAAAACACAATCATGGAACCAATAGAAGAGTCATGTATATTAAGATATGAGATAACCTATCATGATCTTCCTTCGACAGGGTTCCAGCGGGACGTGTCTCACAAAGCTTGTTAGGCATTTGACAGAACTCTCTCTCACACAGGGTTCTCCTTAGCTCTGCTCTTGATTGTCACTTAGCTATAATTTCCTTCCAAAAATTTTAGCTAGATAGAAAATGGAGAGGGTAGGCTTTTATAGAGGGAGAAGGAGAGGTTAGGCTCCCTATAATCATGGGGGAGAGTCCTATCTCTTAGGAAGGTTCCATGAGAGGTGGAAAACCACTTCCTAAATAGGGAGATCCGGAGGCAAACAACCCAACCTCATTTTGATGATCCATTCTGAAGTTGTTAGGATCAAACTTCCATATTCTATTATTAAAAAAAATTCCTTAATAGGCTTGGCGCGAGCACAACACAGTGACAGAACGCCAGGTGGCGCGCCCGCTAGTGTGAATTTTCCCCATTGGCGCGAGGGATGAACTAGCTACCCGCACCAATGCCAAACAATGGATTTTTAGGGTTTTTCAAAGGAAATGTTCTTCAGGAGAATTCTTGTCCTTATGCAGAAGGAATCCATCAAGGTGTTTTTCAGGACATTTTACTGTTCACAGGTCACAGGAATATTCCTCCAATGTATGGGACGAGGTATTACAGGGATGGTGACAAAATGTTGTGTAACAGTCTACCATGTTGATGTTGCTTGATACTCAACTCATGCTGCTCCACTCGATCGGGCCAACATGATCCATTTGTAGAACTCTGCCCTGCTCTCCCCAATGTATAAAGGTGGGTTTGCAGTGCTGCAAGCATTATCTATGTATTCCTATAGAGGGCTGCTTTGGAAATCCCAATTATACTCATGTGTTGTCTTGTGAGGGACTTGAGTTGTTCCTTAACACTAGATAGATTGGAATTTTATTCAAAAATTACCCCTATGAGCTCCTCAATTTTCCTAATCTCTTGTAATACATTGTATCATATTGTCTATCTTGTGAGGTACTTGAATTGTTCCTTAACACTAGATATATTGGAAGTTTATTTAACAATCACCCCTATGAGCTCCTCAATTTTCCTAATCTCTTGTAAAATAGTGTATCATATTGTCTAGACTCTTGGCTTAAACATTATAAGATCTATCTTAAAATGCATGATATTTTCCCAAAGTTCCTTCACTGGCGATTATGGCTCCATTTTAAATTTCTCTATAAATGTTTTCACCAGATACTCCACGACCACAACTTCAACTTAATCTTAATTTTTTGAAAGACTCTCTGGAAATGGTTCATTTTACACATTATGTCTACCCTATTGCCCCCCACTCCCATATCTATCCTACCCCACACCCATGACTTGAGTCTGTGTCCGTCAAATTCACAATCCTCCCTAATGACCAGCAGTACCACTAAGATATTTTATTAAAAATATTCATGGTACCATTCAATTATGAAGCTAGAAAGAGACGGCTTCAGCAAAGTCATTCAATTTTCTCCACGTTGGCGGCCCTCCTCGCCACCGAATATCTGATCTCACCCCTTTTATTAATAGATTTCCCATTTCCTTGGAGTCCAACACATATGGCACTATAACACCAACGTATGAGATATGTGACTCAAAACCACTGCGCATTTGGTTGTATGGAATCTGGACCCTCTACTCTGATGCGTTGATCATATGGCACCTGGGCTTGACTTCTTGTATTATATCTATGCCCCAATTCCACAGCACACCTGGTCACTCCGCATTCCAACGTGATAACTGTCAGCGTAGCCTTTTGTATGGCCTCTCGGTGTGGCCTTCGACATGTGGCCCTCTGTTTCTTTAATTTCCAAAGCATGATCTACATAATTATATCAAACATTAATATATATAATATAGATAGAATGTTCAAGGGTTCTGCACATCCTAGCTCATTCTAACCTTAAGAAGGCATAGCTCATTCTAACCTTAAGAAGGCATGTAACGTATTATGAATAAGGGATTTTGACTTTCGCCACTTTTGGTGAAGAAACTAGTGATTTTTCATACACTATTGCTTCTTCTTCCTTCACACGAGATGGTACCCCACTTATGCCACTTTTGACTATGAAATTGGTGGTCTTAATTCAATGGGTATTCAAACTCCTTTCTTAGCCTTCGCTTCTAGATGAATTGATTAAAGGTCCGCTTTTGGATCTTCGTCTTTATTTAGAGATGATCCCATGATCTACGTAATTATATGAAGCCCCTTGACCCATTAACAAAGACGTGGCATCATTGATCCGATCCATATAGATTCACCACCTTGACTAAGAAATGATAAATATCTGCCCTAAAAACTGCTCAATCCAAGAAAAAATTGATAGGTGGGTATCTTGAATGTAAAAAATGGAGTCTTCACCCTAATAAATCACCCGTAAGAGCATAAGTAACATTTAGTCCTATCCAAAATCCATAGAATTGCATTTAGGAATTTTAGCCTGCTATAATGAAATAATATGCCCAATAATATGAAGGATCTTGTTCTGCCAAATATGGATAATATTCAAATCTATCTTCTCGTCCATGGAAAAAAATTGATCTTCAAAGGGATAATCTTCATTGAAGGAATTCGCCTTTATTCCTCAGATTCTTGGTTTGCAAATCTGATTATATCCTATGAGAAAGATAAACCATCAAATTCACTGCAGGAACACCTCCAAAATAATTAATTGGAAAATAATAAACCAATATATTTCCTCTTGATCTTTGTGTTAGTATGAATCCTTTGTCGAAGTGTACGAAAAAAGACCACTTTAGCTACGCATAACTAATAGCCCTAACATCAAAAATGGCTGCCAATATCTTCAGATCTGCAGTTAGTTGATCAAGACAAGAGCTACAAAAAACCAGATCTATGCATAGAAATACATTAAGCAGTAAAAAGAAGGGTTTGCTCCATATATCCAATAGACAAGACAAGAACAATTTTTGAAAGAATTTTTTGTATTAAGGGCACCTGGGAGGAAAACAAGAATATGTTTCCAATTCTCCTCAATGGGATGGGTTCTTGGAAGTCCTCAGCACTTCAGATCTAGAATCTCTCTCTCTTGTTGGTGTAGAAAACCCAGACAAAGATAGAACTCAAAGGGAGCTCACACAGCAAATAATGTAGGAAAATGTGACCAAGTGTATAGATCCAGAGTGATATAATAGGCAACAAAAGGTGAAGAATGGTAGGAAAAGCCCTCCTATTTATAACAAAATATTGGGTCATTCTAGATCTTGGTGCATGATTAAAATAACATTAACCAAATCTAGATCCACCTTTTATGGAATATTTTATTATATTTGTTGGAGGGAAAAGTATTTGACTTGGGTCAAATCCCTTTATTTGTTAATAATAAATAAATAAATGATTTATTTATCTTTTTAAGGAAGTGGTTGAAGGATAATTAAATAAATAATGATTTATTAAATTATTTGTGGGTGATTTGGTCATATTTAACAAGGAATATTATCTAAATAAGATTTAAATAATTATTCCTAGAAAATAATAAGATAAATAAAGGTTTATCTAATTAATTTCTTTGTTTTTGGGTTAAACATGACTGGGAATAATAATTAAATTATGGTTTAATTAATTATTCCATGAGGAAAATCAAACAAATATAGGTTTGTTTAATATTTCTTTTTGGGGTTTCCTGTTTAGACCATAAACAACCTAATAAATGTGGTTTATTAAGTTATTTTACATAGTGAAAGCAATTTTACTTAGGGTAAAATTGCTCTTACATGGTGTACTTGGGTCCATCTAATGATAATAGGTTAGATGACCAAAAAATGGTGTAACAGATTGCCCCCCAGCGTGCGAGTGTTAGGAGCAAATTGTATGACCGAAGTACGTTGTAAGAACTCAATCACCAGACATCAAGAGGGAAGTCAGAGAGAGAAATGTGAGGTAGACTAAGGTGTTGAAGAACTAGACCCTGAGGAGACGAGACTTACAGGTGCAACAAGTCTCTTTTTATGAGAGGGTACCTATGCTAAAGGTGGCGGGGGAGGCATACCTATGACCGCCGAGACAAAGTACAAAAGAATAGTGTGTCTAGTAAACAAGGGACCGAACCATAAATTACAGTCGGCATAATCATGAGCCAGATAAAAATACAATGAAGAATCCCACATACATGTTGTGCCTAGGATAACAGCCAGGACTTATACAATAATATCCGAGTACATGAGATACAAATTCAACCCAAATTCCCCCTGTAAATGGGGAAGGGCTCGCAAGATCTCACTGATACATGAAAATCAAAGAGGCGCTGCAAGCGGCTAAGGCCGATATCATCAAATATATGGAGCTACATCAAGGGCTGCAATGAAGAGGTCATTCGGGCATGTGGGGGGCTACCTGCAGGGCCACCCCCTCATGGTGAGACATCTCACACACACCGAGAATCACCAAGGATCTTTCTTGCATCAACTGAACCATCTAGTATACGGATCTCGATCATGCGAAAAGGAGAGGCCCAGGTGGAGAAACAATCAAGTCAAGAAAATGACAGAGATCCTTTGCGATTGAGGCACGAACAAAGTGGAAGGCCTGGAACCAAGGTACACCGCCCTCTAGACCTGTCTTCTAGAATGAAGGAGCTGATGTCGACAAAAGGAGGTCCACCGTAGGTGAGGCAATGAGAGATCCTCAACTAAGGTACGAGAGAAAATAGTATAGTATTGTGAATGATGACACCAATGATGATGGTGAAATGGAAGGGACTGAGTAGCGAATGGACGACTTCCCTTGTTAAAGCATAAAGGGCATAAATGACATGGCATCGACTGACGCAATATCATAAGGGATAGGGGACAGTGGGATTGAAGGCCATAATATGCGACACAAGAGAGAGACCAAGCAAGGAAGGATTGAGGGCTATAGCGGGGTACAAAGGGACTCGGGATAGATTCCATGAATGCAATGATGACTCAACTTGGATGCTCTAAACAAGGGCGACTCGATGGTGCTGCCACACAGTGAAGGCCCAAGGGGGGACCATGAGAACATGAGTACAAGATGGTAACTCACGACGAAAATCAACCCAAACAAAGACAAGTAAGGAGGCAAAGTGGTGCCCCAAGTACAAGTGTTGTAAGTGAAGAAATGCGATTTTAATGAGGGGGGAAGTGACCCATGTTGGACAAAATGTGTCCTGGTGAAGTATCAAATCCCAAAATAACGAGATACCCATTTGAGGGGCACGGTGAGAGCTTTCCAGCAGTGCGAGACTAAGATTCAAACGGAGACTCATTGTAAACATGACGGGGAGAAAGAAGAAACAAGGGTTCTCTTTTAATAAGGCAGTTTTCCCTCCAAATTCACTCATTTGCTAGTGTTGCTGTGGTGAATGTAGAGAGGAGAGAAGGCCCTAAATCTTTCGGCGAGCATAGCGGACAAACCGACCGTTGGAACTGAGATCCGTTAGTGGCAGGTAAGAGGCCTAACCTTACTCTTTCATTTTAATGGATTGAAAGTTCGGTTTAGGGCCCAAAATCTCAGTAACAGACCCTCCTTCATCTCTACATCCGAGTCGCACTTTTTGGGCCAAAAAGTGCGACTTGGGAAGCAGGTTTCAGGGCAAAAACTACGACCTATCCTAGAATTGGGCAGAAAAGTGCGACCTGGAAGATGAGGGGGTTTTAGTGCTGTTTTATGGCTGAGAGTTGGGTTTTTGTGTTTGGTTATGGTATTCCCTATCTGTATGTTGACAAAGATGATGTTTTTGTGCAAATATGGCAGATATACGGGTTAAATGGAGAGAGAGAGACCTGGGTACATTACGGGCAGAGATCCAGGCAGATCAGGGTGTCCGTCGTGTGTTAGCCAAGTTTGGGGTTCTAAAGTTTTTGGAGAACCCTTTGATGAGAGCAGGAGAGCCTTTGTTGGCTCGGATTATCAGTTACTAGGATCCAGAGCATGAGGTCTTTGTAGTGCAGGGGCACAGGATCGAACTGACAATCGAGGATGTGTATTTCCTGACAGGTCTCCCACCACTGGCGATGGTGGGAAACACGTAGCCAGCATTACCACGGGGGTGGCATATCATGGAGTTTGTGGAGCAACATTGTCGACCGGGTCTCCAAGTCAAGGGGACTCGGATACCGATCGGGGATCTAGAGAGATTAGAGACACGTGCAGTGGCCGTAGCGGTGCTGCATATCCTGGGCAACCAGGCGCTCCATCACATCACTGGGGGGCAGATGATGATTGTGGAGAGTGTGTTGAGTGGGACCTACTATGGGTGGGCCCAAATGATGCTGGTGTCACTAAAACGACAGTTTTCGCTCTGCAAGTGGCAAGTGAACCACGATTGCTCGTATGGGACTTTATTGTGCGCCTTCTTCTTTGAGAAGATCCCGACCTTACAACCTCGTATACAGCTCCCATATGGGGGCCCGAGAGAGCCCAGGATGCGCCAGTGGGGGCGGCTACTATGCAAAGGAGGAGGAGGGGCGGTCGGACGAGTGTTTCGACCTAAGTTCTTTGCCCATTGGGATCAGATGCCGTTATACATAGACGACTATCCCTATAGTGGGATGAGTTATTGTGGGGATCCGGACCTACCACTTCCGCCTAGTCGAGTATGGGGACCTGATGGTAAGTGGCAAGTAACTACTCTTTTTTGGGCATGTTAAAGTTAGTGAATAGTAGATATGGTACTGATTCATGGACTTTTGGTATGCAGATATAGCTCCGGTAAAACCGGCCAGATATATGAGACGACCGGCAGCATCGGGAGCTACAGGGCCGAGTGGGTCGAGAGCAGCGCGCAATGAGGATGTGGCCGCCCTTCTAGAGGACATCCGCCATAGATGCGAGAGTTTGCTGACCAGAGTTTCAGAGCACGGGTGGCAAGATTTAGATGACCAGTACGTGGAGCCATGTATTGGTCTACCCTCGGAATGGCGAGGTGTCATGCGGTGCATGGCGATGGCCGGTCAAGGCATACGTGATCTACGAGCTGCAGGAGTAGAGCCATTGGCTTGGGATCCGCCAGATAGTGAGTAGGTGGGGGGAATGTGGTGCCCCCTAGTGTGTATGTAGGGGCAGGTGGTGCCCCCAGTTTTGAGTTTTTGTTAACATGTGATGGGCATGTCATATGTATCAGAGTAGATGGACTCTAAACACATGTTTTGCGACACATATTATGGATATGCATCTTTGTTAATGATTATGAATGTTATTGTCTTGTATGAAATGCGTGTGATAAATGCCAATCTAGAACATGGTTTGCAATACTATCTACATAGTGATTCTATTCTCGAGGTACATGGTTGAAAGTTATGGTTTCAAATTCACGTATCAAGAGTTTCACTCGTAAATATCGTCTAAACAGCACAGGGTTATGCACACGATAAACACCATTTAGTTGCATGATAAGAAGTAGGGAATCCAAACGAACATGCAAATGGAGGATGCGATGAAAGAGGGCATCGGCTAAGAGACCACGCACTGCATCATATTCGGCCTGATTTTTTGTGGCAGGACCAATGCAGACCCCATTTGAGAGAACAAGGGCATGCAAGGGGGTGAAAATGGCCCAACCTACCGAGGCTAGATTTTGGGAGTAACGACTTGCACCATCGACGTAACCGATATAGGGTGGGGACGGGAGGTCCTGCGGAATGGTGTTACAAGACAACAAAAGGGGGGAGGAGATGCAATGACGGCAGTGTGAGTGTACAGAAGACATTGAGCGGCAACTGCGGGAGGGAGTACGATGAGCAGGATGGCTATGACTCATATACAAACTAGAGGGTGATATATGAGGGCTGTAAGAGGCATGGCGGGGACTCGGGCTGCGGAGGTCAACAGAGATACAGGTGGAGTGATCTCGTGTATGGGCAGAAAAGAGGGGGTCAAGGGTGGTCGCTGAAGAGGGGTCAGGTGACACAACAGGGGAGGATGTAAAGGGACTGTGCTCCAAGGGTCTTACAGAGGATGATAGGTAAATAATGGTCGTAGTAGACTTCGTCATCTGAACATTAGGGGGGGAATGTCGATGGGAGCGGGGGGATCCTCAAGCTAGCCCGAAGCATACTGCGCGAGTATGGGAGAGGCGGATTGATTTTGTTCAACCTCATACTCTCGAACTACTTCTAAAGAGGTGTGGTAATGCGTCAGGTGAGGAAAATGGTGGGAGTAATGGCCATGGACACCGCACAAAGCACAGGGTTTTCTAGTGCGAATACTTTTTAGGTTCTTGGTTACGGACGAGGACGGAAGAGAAGGGTCGGAGACCGTAGACTCAGGGAACGCAAATTTAACCATGGGTTGAATGCGGGGCAATTCAGGACAAGTATGGGTGGCGTGACCGACGACATCACACAAGGCACAAGGCTTGGCGGGCAGAGGAGGAGCAGGGTCGGTCAGAGTGGCCTTGTCTTTCGATGCCCCCTTGCGAGCTTTGCCTTTCTTTCCTGGAGCTGTCACCACAGGGGTAGGGTCCTGGGGAGGCGCAAGGGGCACGGTAGCGATGGAGGAAGCGAGGGGGACTGGTTGAACCGGTGTCAAAGCAAGATAGGGTTTGGGGTAACCAGGAGGGGTAGCGGCTAGAGGGTCAAGGTACCAAACGGGTATACTTAGGGTCAGGTTAGGGAGAGAGAGGGTGGCCATGACGGGGACCGAATAGACTCCGGGAGGGGGAGCCAAGAACGATATCTGACCAGTGGGATAATGACCAGGGGGAATGGCTCCAAGATGGTTAAGGCCTGGGGGAATCGATCCATGGGGATAAAGGGGTTCAGGGATACCAGCTGTAGGAGAAGGGCCAGAAGGAGGAGGTCCAGCTGGCGGAGATGAAGGGCTAGGAGTGGGTTGCAGTGGGCGAGGTTGAGTCTGAGTTTGCTGACTAGCCGAAGCGGGTCGCTTAACGGCAGCCCGAGACAATTGCATCATGCAAAAATTCGACAAGCTGGGATCAGAGATCGGAGGAGGGGGAGACCAGGAAAAGTTCCAAGCAGGGAAGAATCTTTTTAGACGCCGGGGGAGACACTGGTCAAGGAATCGATGGTTTGCTTATTGGCTATAGAAGAGATGGTCGTCTCAGGGGAGGTCTGAGACTTGGGCTCATGATAGGTCAACTGGTCGATGGTGACTATCTTCCCATTGTGAGGAAAATACATCTTGCGAAAAACCATGGAAGGGACAGCAGACATGGCATATGTGTAGCTTCGCCCCAATAGAATGTTGTAGTCTAGAGGGGCGTTGATGACTTCAACGTCAACGCAAACAATCTTATCGGTGAGGGTGATAGGACAATTACGAAAAAGGCCAATGGGCTGAGAGGCGTGGTCGTCCCATGCTTGAAGGGTGATCGTGGAAGGGGCCAAGTCAGGAGATCCGAGTTGCTTCCAACCGAAGCGGACATCACACAGGTGGATGCCCCCTTATCAATTATACATCGAGAAACATTGGCATTCCGGATTTTAACTGGGATTTGGAAGGTGACGGAAGTAGGAAGAGGAGGATGTTCCGATTGATGGGTGTCAAAAACAATCATTTGGTCATCAGCAGGATCTACAGCGCCCACGGTAGATAGCAGAGCCTTCTTTTGGGAAGGGCACGATTGGAGGAGTTACAATGTGGAAATGGCAGCAGGAGATTGCGCCAAATCATCTACTATGCTATACAAATGAGCGGCTAGAGCTGAGCATTCCGACGTAATGGTCCTTTAGGAATCTTGGTACTTGAACCTCACAGAATGTGTTGAGGGATAAACCCAAGGGCCATTGGATGTCGAAAGAGCTGAGTGCCTGTTCTTGATTAGCGGTGTTAAGGTCGATACCTTGAGGATTGGGTCCCAGAGTACAGGCTGGGTCTGGATTTCCCTCTGCCTTCTTTGAGAAGAGGGGGATTAGTCACGCATACTGCTATGCAAATACTTGCCCTGGAGGGCGTAGGTGTTGTTGCGGGTTGAGGAAACCGAGAGATGTAAGCGCATATGTCTTTTGGAGGGTTGGCGCACGGGCTACGGATAAGGGTAATGGTTAGGTTGGGCAACATTGAGGTAAACAGGAGGTTGGGCAAAAGGAGGAGGCATGCTGTATCCTGGATACATGCTACCGGGAGGGGGAAGAGTGCTAGAGGTGCTGGCCCCTCCCTGAGGGAGACCATAGCCCATAGGAGGTTGAGCATACGGATGAGAAAGGGCTCCAACGATACCGTCGGCGGAATGAGATACTTGGAAAAATTTAGCGCCCGGGGCACGGGGAGGTCGGGAGGACGATATAAACATAACCGGCGGAGGCGAGCATAGATCGGGGTCATATTTCAAGGCTATTTGGAGGGCGACTTCAACGGTTTGATGGAAATGGGAGGCGACATCTTTACCAATGGGAGGTAAGAGAGTGTGAAGGAACCAGTCCATATAAACCCAATCTTCAAAGGTGGGAGCTCGACATAAGCTCCTTCTTCTCCGCCATTCTTGGACATGAGTGGAAAGGCGGGTTGAAGAGGTTTGACGGAAAGAAGTCAAAATTTCTGTACCAGTGTCGTATCGGAGAGGGAGCTGGAAATAGGATAAAAAGGCTTGGGCAATGGTCGCAAAGGTGGTATGGGAAGAGGTGGCCTGGTCAACATACCATTTAGAAGCTTCTCCCGTAAGCGTGCGTTGGAACAACCGAAGATGGATGGAATCATCGGTAATGGAATTGGAGGAACACCACATGTGGAAAGATCAGACATGGTTGGTTGGATCTTCTCCAACAAGGCCTTCGAACTTAGGGATGCCGAAGGGGAGCTTGGTTGGCATAGCAGGCCAACCAACATCATGGCGGATAGGGTCATTGATCAACTGATTGAGATCGAGGAGGCTGAGGCCTGCCATGTAAGGGAGAAAAGGTGCAGCCGAGGTAGTTCCTGTAGCGATTCCGCTAGTAGTAGTCCCGACATTAGGGCCAGGATTACCGCTAGCGTTAGGCCCTGGACCAGACATAGTGAAGGTGACAGGGGGAGGGCGAGAGTAAAGGAGAACCTAATGAATTAGAATAGGAGTCGGAGTGCGGACTCGGGAGGGCCCCGGCGAAGCGACGGCGGGACGGGCGGGGTTCCAGGGCCAGGAAGCGAGGTGAAGGCCAAGAAGTCTCTGGGAAGTGCGCCTTGGGGGCGCGATGATGGAAACACAAACATGACACGATGGGAAGAAGAATGACTGACAGAGGCAGGGAGGTGCAGAATCAAGTGATTACAATGTCAAAACAAGGGCAAAAAGGTGCAGTGTCAATTGATTTTAAAGTCTTTTCCTAGCGGTGTAAACCAGGCTCTTCTTCACTTACGGTGAGTGTGTGGCGTGCGTTAATTTTAATTTTTAAACCCTTTTCTTTTTGAGAGCAAGAGAAAAAATGTGTTGCGTAACTGAAAATAAATCTGCAGAGAACAATATATAATGCTAAAATAACAGAAAATTAACAGCTACTATTGCATCAATTTAACCCAAAAAGGCAGGTCTCTCAAAACTAATCTAAAAGAGGGAAAAAAAATCTAGTCAAAACACACTAAAATAGGCCAATAGATCTAGGGTCGAAAGGGATAGGGATCTAAAGGAGAAAGCTGCTGAAAAGAGGTGCAGATCATAGCCAAGAGGCAGAGGCAAGGTGGCTGGAAAAAAGGAGGAAATTAGCAAAAAGTGGAAAGTATAGGGAGGAGGTCCTAAAGGGAGGTCCAAAAAAAACTACAAGAGGTGATTTGAAAGGAAGAAGAGCTGATTTAAAGGGATCTGAGAATGAGGTATCAGATCTGAAAAAGGGAAGGCTGAAACTCTGAAAAAAAATAGACAGCTGAAACAGCTAAAAACTCTCCCACAAAAAGTGGAGGGTACTAGAGCCCTAGGGGGCTAGGTTCCCACTTAGATGAGAAAAAAAGATCAGAAACATGTCTAAACGGGTGGAGACAGAGGCTAGAAAACCCTGACAGAAGCTTCAGCAAAACCCAAGAAAATTGCAGAAAAACAGCTTAAAAATTGGCAGGTCGCAGGTTCTGACCTGTTTTCAGTGCAGGTCACAGAAAATGGGCTGAAAAGTGCGACCTGAAGGTCCAGGTCGCAGTTTATGGGCTGAAAAGTGCGACCTGAAGCTCCAGGTGTCTCAGCGGTAGATTTTCAGAAAAGTTAAAAAAAGATCTCGGTTATGAGTGATGTCGGTTCTATGAAATAGGGCCAGAAACACGCGGAAGTTAGAAATTTTAATTTTTTAGGGTTTTATGTGAGAAAAACAACATAAAAATAGGAAAAAAAAAAGCTGAAAAGAAACCCTAGGGTCTGAAGTAGCTGGATATGCAGGAATATGAAAAACGATAGCGGTCGTAATTTAAAACCCGTGTGGAGTCGCCATTTGTTAGCATGAATCCTTTGTCGAAGCGTACGAAAAAAAACCATTTTAGCTACACATAACTAATAGCCCTAACATCAAAAGTGGCTGCAAATATCTTCAGATCTGCAGTTAGTTGATCAAGACAAGAGCTGCAAAAAACCAGATCTATGCATAGAAAGACATTAAGCAGTAAAAAGAAGGGTTTGCTCCATATATCCAATAAACAAGACAAGAACAATTTTTGAAAGAATTTTTGTATTAAGGGCACCTGGGAGGAAAACAAGAAGGCGTATCCAATTCTCCTCAATGGGATGGGTTCTTGGAAGTCCTCAGCACTTCAGATCTAGAATCTCTCTCTCTTGTTGGTGTAGAAAACCCAGACAAAGATAGAACTCAAAGGGAGCTCACACAACAAATAATGTAGGAAAATGTGACCAAGTGTATAGATCCAGAGTGATCTAATAGGCAACAAAAGGTGAAGAATGGTAGGAAAAACCCTCCTATTTATAACAAAATATTGGGTCATTCTAGATCTTGGTGCATGATTAAAATAATGTTAACCAAATCTAGATCCACCTTTTATGGAATATTTTATTATATTTGTTGGAGGGAAAAAGTATTTGACTTGGGTCAAATCCCTTTATTTGTTAATAATAAATAAATAAATGATTTATTTATCTTTTTAAGTAAGTGGTTGAAGGATAATTAAATAAATAATGATTTATTTAATTATTTGTGGGTGATTTGGTCATATTTAACAAGGAATATTATCTAAATAATATTTAAATAATTATTCCTAGAAAATAATAAGATAAATAAAGGTTTATCTAATTAATTTCTTTGTTTTTGGGTTAAACATGACTGGGAATAATAATTAAATTATGGTTTAATTAATTATTCCATGAGGAAATTTAAACAAAATAGGTTTGTTTAATATTTCCTTTTGGGGTTTCCTATTTAGACCATAAACAACCTAATAAATGTGGTTTATTAAGTTATTTTACATAGTGAAAGCAATTTTACTTAGGGTAAAATTGCTCTTACATGGTGTACTTGGGTCCATCTAATGGTAATAGGTTAGATGACCAAAAAATGGTGTAACACTTTGAGATTTACCTTCTCTTCGATCTTGGTAATAAATATATTAGGCTAAAAGAACAATGTTTTAGCTCTAGATCAATTTGATCCTCAATCATAAATCTTGGTATGCAAGAAAAATATTAAACCTCTAGACACTTGAAAATAATTATCTGAAAACAAGGGGCCAATTAGGGCGATATCGAGAACCACCAAAAAAGAAAATTTTGAATAGGGTGAAAAGAGATCCCATCGAAGTTACAACAAAAAATTTCAAAGATTTTCTATTAAAAACCCCTTAGGCTAGCAGGATGCACAACTCTAATACCACACATGGGGGCTTCACTCAATGAACCTCTAACCTATCACGTGCATTCATTGCATATTAAACAATACCCTTAATTTGGCTACATATTGGAAAATATCCGTAAATATAACATTATTTAACTTCCTACCAATATGAACCTAATACGCCTTCCCAATTTAAAAAACTCCTACTTCCACTAGATACTATAGGTATCCAATTTTTCATTAACATTTTTTATACCTCTTTATATTTTTTTCATGAACTTTGATCTCCATTTTTTATACTTGCCAATATAAAAACCCTTTACCCCCTATATATCCCCCAATATATTATGCCATTTTTTCCTCAATATATATCCCCCAATATGAACCCATGTGGTATGGTATTTCTCTCCCAGTGAAACCCCTGTGATACCACTGTAAGATTGAAAATGGCTAAATAATAAACAAATCTAGAATATTTTTGTGTTCTAATTGAAATACTCACAAGGAAAACATATAACACAAGGGATATAAAATAAATGCAGCCTTTTATTTATATTATTAAATGAAGAAAATAGTACATGCCCATAAAAAATTATTGGATCCCCTATAATGGCATGCACGACTTCTCATCTAAAGAGAAAAAAAAGATTGAAGCACAATCGTGGACTCTGATGGATCCACCAGAGAAATCACACCCACGGGGTTTTCATCCTTGGGATCAAACTGGACTGGAAACACCGAGTTCTAAAGAAAAATACAATAATATAGATAAACTTGGGATGATCTCAATGCCTATCTCCTATCCCCTTTTATAGGCTTGATAGACTCTCTAGAAACTTTATTTTATTATTTTCCCTCAAAGAAACAAAGAATACCATGGGAAGATACCATGGGTAAATACCACGGTAAATAACATGGGTAGATTCCATTCATTTTTTCCATATAGAAAACTAAATATTACATATTATTGTTTCATATTGGCTTATTAACTATCAACTTAGGCTTTTCTATTTACCTCATATGATGTGTGCTTGGAAAAGAAGGACCAATAGAAATTAGTCATATTTTAGATATTATTTGGAATGGGGAGGAATATTTCTTTACAACCCAGTATGGTACTATTGTAGCCGCTACAACAACACCTTTGCTCGCCTCAAGCCATTAAGGTTATGATCTGATTGTTGATTGATTAATCTCCTCATGACTTGTTCTTATCAGACCCTGTCAATACACTCTGACGTGCAATCTTGCCATATATATTCCATTCATTGGTCATTTTTTATCTTTCACATTGACCCTACCATTGCATTAGGGTTTTGGAGGTTTGATCAATTTCCCATGATTTCAGAGTTTGTCCCTCCCTAATGTGCCTTTCAAACAATTATGGCACCATGTCAGGGAATACAAGACTTTGATTTGGCTTTCATTATGATTAACCATACTAGGGTTTGGGAGAAACCCTAAATTATTAATAGAGAAGCTCTCCACAGGAGTAAACCTAATTCACATGCCCCAAGGACACATTATCATCGACATCATCTGGCATCATTGGAGGAATCATTGCAGATCTTGTCCCCATAGTTTCTTGGTTCTTTTCCCCATCCTAGCATGTCCTCTAGGGTCATAATAATGCCATCTTTTCCTTGCACCCTTGAAACCCTAGACTGACATCACTAAATATCCCAACTCTTAATAACACATGTTCACTAGTACTCTGCAACCCTCACTCTATAACTACACCATTGCCTTGGGAATCACATAAATTACCTACAATTATGAGCCCATCCAAGTACCCAAATTTTGAGTTTGCATCCAAATTTGAACATCTCTTGTATTATTCATACCCCTTTGGTTATTTATAGTCATGTTATCATCTCCATGTGTTTCAAGTGGTTTAATTCATTACATATCTCACTTTACGTAGTCACATGTTAATTAAGTACTTATTAAAATAAGTCTCTTTTGTTTCCCTTTCGAGTCGAAACAAAGCAGTCTTGGATACACGATGACATTACATATCTCGCTTTACGTCGTCATGTGTTAATTAATTACTTATTAAAGTAATACTCTTTTTTTCCCTTTCAGGAGTCGAAACAAAGCAGCCTTGGATACACGATGACATTAGACCTTGTGTTAGGAAGATACCATTTGGGGAGGAATTTTATTCAAACGTAAAAGGATAACACCTTTATCACATGAAAAAGGAAACGTTCATTAGTCAGTGGCACCGCGGATGTCTGAATCATGTGAAATAGTTCAGTCTTTGTTGAGAGAAAACTAAGCGATGCTATGCATTGTAATGTATAAACAACCAACACATGATGGTGCATTGTGGACCATGGGCTAAGCCAAGGAGGGCGTGTAACATATGTAACCACTGATTGGGAGTGTTCCATATGGGCACTTTATGCAAATAACGTGAGCCTTATCCGATGAATTTGTGGAAGCATTAAGGTAACAATATGGTGGGTATTTCTCTAGGTCAAACATGAGGAAATAAAGAAAGAAATAATTTTTAATGTCCACAAGGCTAAAAATAGCCTATGGGATAGATTGCTTCTCTATCTGGCTCTTGTATTCGGCCCTTTTCCTGTGAAGTTTTACAATAATCGTTCCTAGCTTATCGAAAAACTCTTCGCTGAATAGATTATCCCAAGAACTAGCTGTCAGAATGCTTGCATAGTTTTCCATGATGTCTTTGAAGACCTCGCATTCTAAAATGAAAATTTTTTCTGTTTCCACTTTTCTGGAGGAGAAAAAAAATACATACTCTTTCCTCCCACATTTATTTTGGCCTTTTCCAGCGCCTTGTTTCACAACGGAGTTGATGAGAATTAGTCCTTAATTGAGCAATAAGGATTTTAGATCTTCAAGAAATATTAGCCCCTATGTACACCTTTTTTTGATGGTTATGCATGGGGTTAAACTCTTCAATGTAGTACTTCTTCTTTCTCCCTAGATCTTTCTCCCAAGTATGTTTGTGGAACTTATCCATAACAAAAAAATTTATCTCTTTACTATTTGTAGGACACATGCTCAAGAAAATACCCCATTTACTAAACCATTTTTTATTTTTCCGCATTCAAGTCTTATTTATTTTGCACAATCTATCACTAAACACAACCTTAGGCCATCTACCCTCTTCCATGTGCTCAATTTTTTTCAGATACCTTATGACTCGCACCATAGCAATTGCTTCAATAGGAGCAACCCCTGTTTCACTTAACATGATAGCATAAGGACCTGTACTTTTAATTTTGAATTTGTTTGTAATCAAACGCTTCTCAATTTTCTCAATTTTTTTCCACTGCATCTTGGTTGTGCTGCTAGCCCACATTTCACAACTGTAGAGAATCACCGAAATCACTAGAAGCCCAAAAAGAGTTAGAGTGGTTTTCCAATCCCACAGCTCTGCCTCTCTACACTTGTTTTGAAGAGCATAAAATGCTTTCCAACCCCCTAAAGTTCTTTTCTTTCTACAACCATCCCAACTTAAATTTATGTTGAAGTCAATTCCTAGGTATTTGTAGTCTGCAACTTCTTCCAGAATGCTGCCTTAAAAATAGAACTTATGTTGGTTATGCTTTCTTTTGTTAGAGAAAACCACTACTTTCATTTTGCTAATATTGACTTGCATCCCAACCCTTCTACAAAAATGCTCAAGGGAATGTAAATGCTCTTGCAAACCAAGAGCCAATTTAGCAATCAATATAAGGTCATCTGCGTACACAAAGCATTGAGGTGATAGATCTTGTGGAATATTTGTGCCCAAGAATGAAAAATAACACAAGAAATACCTATGATGTCACACAAGAAGCCAAAAATTGTAAATTTGTGTACACGTAACAAAAATTGTCGACAGCACTTTGGGGTAATATACAGGATTCATCGATCGAGCATGACTGATCTATTTTCAAATATGTGGCAAACATATTTCTAGTTCCAACAATGGTGTTTCAAATTTGAGATTGGGTATTCATCACTGGAAGGGGAATGTGTCTTAGTCCTCCATGGCAGTGCTCCGATGGATTAAGAGAGAATAAGGGCAATCTATAGCTTGTGTTTAATGCTTGACAGGATTTCGCATAGAAAGGAACCACACATATAATTGTAATCTCAATGGGGAAAACTCCATGCAAAAGCTCAAATAAATAAAACCATTATTTCTATGGTGTCCAATGATGGAGTATATAACACATAACCATATGCAAGTTGTATTAAAGCTACAACCTCCAGTAAATCAATTGCGACTATGTTTTTGGCAAGCTTCGAGGGAATGAGACCTATCCAAGATGCGATTGGGCGACCTCTAGCAAGTTTCATCTCCTGAACGTGTACACCATAGGTCTAGTAAGTTTCTTTCTCCAAACAATTTGCACAGTCACATCATAGATGTTGGAAATGGACATAAAACAACAGAGGGATGTGTTTCCCTCTTTCAACATAGATAATGCAATATGCGGAAGTAAAATCACACACAGACAGAGATCGATAACACACAAGAGAGGAATCCTTTCCTCTATTCATTCATCTCTAAAAACATATGAAATTTACACTCCTTTAATACAAAATGGTGAATCCTATAAACTTAATTCTATTCAATGCTAGATGGGACAGATAACCACAGAATCATCCTTCTACTGCAAAAGCCCGATTCTTCACAAAATAGCGTACGAAACACAAACTTCTGGATTTGAAATTTTATGGGTTTCGGCTTTGAAACCACATCGCATCTGCGCCCTCATCGCAAATTGGATTTCTATAAATTTTAAATTTTAACTGGCGCAATACGGGAAAACTTTAAAACTTGTGATTGTGATGTGCGATGGCACTATCGCATTGCAACATAAAAACTTTAACTTGCAGGCGCTATCCATTGACCTTTGCGATATGTGATTATGATCGCATCACAACTTATAACATTTACTTTGCAGACTCTATCCTCTTGAGATTGCGACGCGCGATTGTGATCACATCGCAACTTAAATGAAATAACTTGCGGACACTTAAAGGTAAGTTGTAATATATACAAAGTGAAAAATGCGAGCGCCAAAAAGGTAAATGGTAAAACATGCAAAGTGTGATATTTAAGTTTTGCGGTGTGTGATGATGATTTCGCATCGCAACATCGCAAGTTTTGGTGCGGGGCTTAAAAGGTAAATGGTTAAATTTGCAAAGTGTGATATGCGGGCACTCAAACATCAAGAAGTGCGAAAAAGAGAAAAGGAAAAGAAAAGGCAGAAGAAAAGGTTTTCATGCAGTTTGGTAATGCGGTAAGGTTAAGGGTCCCACCAGATATTGCATCGGCGAAATTTTAAGTTCTGTGAAGTGTTAAGGAATAAAAGGTAAAACTTGCAAGTTGTGATATGCAGGAAAGAGGTAAGTAAATGCAGTGGGTAATAAATAACGTAGAGTAAAGGCTTGAGTACTCTATTTATGATATTGCGTGAAAACGCCTGAGGATTTGGATCCTAGGCTTTGTCCTTCCCTGCAAAAAAATTCAATGTAAGTGTGGGTTTCTGCCAGTTTTATTCATGGCGGTGGTTGGGAGTATTTCCAACACTCCCCCTTAATCACAACTACTTCCATCAACCATTCCCAAACATTTTTTGAGGTAAACAAAACTTTTATGTCCCAATGGCTTTGTGAGGATATCTGCAAATTGTTCCTCTGACCTGCAATGTTGCAACACAATTTCACCATTGTTAACTAATTCCCTTATGAAATGGTATCTGACATCAATAGGTTTTTTTCTCTTGTGGAAAACAAAATTCTTTGAAAATGAAATTGTTGAACTGTTATCACAGAAAATTGTGGTTCCTTTGTCTTGTTCATGGCATAAATCCCTCAGCATCCTTCTCATCCAAACTACTTGACATGTTGTTGTTGTTGCTGCTACATATTCAGCTTCTGTTGTTGATAATGAAACTATTGGATGCTTCTTGGAAGCCCATGAAATGGCTCCCGATCCCAAATGAAAAACATACCCTAATGTGCTCTTTTTGTCATCAACACTTCCAACCCAATCATTGTCAGTGTAACCAATCATCTTAAAATCATCATTTTCGGTGTATAGAGCACCATACTCCTTTGTTCCATTTACATACCTCAATATTATCTTGGTTGCTTGCCAATGTGTCTCCTTGGGTGTCTCCATAAATCTAGATATCAAACTTACTGCATACAATATATCAGGCCTAGTTGCAATCAAATACATTAGACTGCCAACCATGATTTTGTAAAATTTCGGATTGACATTCTTGCTGCAATATTCCTTGCTCTAATTCAACCCCATAACAGTTGGAGTTGACGATGGCTTGATGTTTTGCATATTGAACCTTTTTAAAATCTCTGCAACATACTTTTCTTGGGAGATAAAAATTCCCTTTTTTGTTTTCTTTACTTCTATGCCCAAAAAATATCTTAACAAACCCAAGTTAGTCATTTCAAACTCATTCTTCATGACTGCTTTGAAATCAACAATGAGACAAACATCATTGCCTGTAAAAATCAAATCATCTACATACAAAACAACAATAAGAATTTTACCGTCATTTTCTTTGATGTAGAGTCTAGGTTCACCATCACACTTTTCAAACCCATTGTCCATCAAGTAAGCATCAAAACTGTTGTACCATGCTCATGGTGCTTGCTTCAGCCCATAAAGAGATTTCCACAGCTTACACACCTTGTGTTCTTGGCCTTCTATTTCATAGCCAGGAGGTTGTTCAACATACACCTCCTCTTTCAGCACTCCATTCAAGAATGTTTACTTCACATCCATTTGATAAAATTTCCATTTTTGTTGTGCTGCTATAGATAACACTATCTCCATTGTCTCCATCCTTGCAACTGGTGCAAAGGTTTCCTCATAGTCTCTTCCTTACTTCTGCTTGTAGCCTTTGACAACTAGCCTTACTTTATGCCTTTCTATCTTGCCTTCAATGTTGCTCTTGGTCTTATAGACCCATTTCACTCCAATAACTTCTTTTCCTTGTGGGAGTTACACTAACTCCCATGTGTCATTTATTTCTATTGCTCCTATTTCTTCATTCATTGCTTCAACCCATTTCTCTTATTTTATTGCATCTTCAAAATGGATTGGGTCATCTACATGACAAAATAATGCAAATAAAGAATTTAAACCAACACTACTATCAACTTCTTCTTGCCCATAAATTTCGCTTAAATTTATGAATCTTGGTCTTCTTGTATTTTCTGAAGTTGTGCTTGGAGTTGCACTTGAACTCGAGGGAGTTGTTGATCCTTGTGGTGTGCTTGGAGAAGCACTTCCTTGGTTTTGTAGTGTTTTCCTATTTCTTGCTTGTGGTTTGCTCTGTTGAGCTTGTGTAGGTGGAGGAGGAGCCACCATTGAGGAGTTACTTGCTGCAGTCCATTCCTCTTTCGCTTCATGAGACATACATGTCTTCACATTTACTGTCTTCTCTAAACTTCCATCCCATGATTCTTCTTCTATGAACTGAACATCTATGTTGATGATTACTTTCTTGGTTGATGGATTATAGAGCTTGTAAGCCTTGGATTCATCATTGTACCCAAGAAATATACATTTCTCCCCCTTTCTATCCAACATCTTCCTTAATTGATCCAGGACATGTGCATATGCCACACATCCAAACGCCCTCATGTGAGTGACAAATTTCTTTGTTCCACTCCATGCTTCTTCTGGAACTCTATTCATAACACTTTTGGTTGGACAGCTATTTATTATATATGATGCACAAGAGACAGCTTATGCCCAATAATAATTTGGAAAATTCTTTGCCTTCAACATACTTCTTGCCATGTCCATGATGGTCTTATTATTTCTTTCTACTACACCATTTTGCTGAGGTGTATACCTTGTGGTAAATTTCTTGTGTATTCCATGCTCCTGCAAAAACGTAGGAAGTATTTTGGAGATATATTCTCCACCTCTATCAGTTCTCAACACTTTTATGTAGTGTCCACTTTTCTTCTCAACAAGAGCTTTATAGTGGTAGAACTGTTCAAACACTTCACTTTTCTATTTTAGGAAATAGACCCATGTCTTCCTTGTGAAATCATCTAAAAATGTCAAAATATAATGATGGCCACCTAATTATGGCGTTTGCATTGGACCACATAAATCTGAGTGGAAAATATCCAAAGGTGCCTTTGCCCTTATACTCTTTCCTACTAGAAATGGTTCTCTGTGTTTTTTTCCCAACATGTAGCCTTCACATAGGCTGTCTGGTTTCTCTATGAGTAGTAATCCCTTTACCTTGCCTTTTCTATGCAATAAGTTCAAACCTCTAAATTTGAGATGACTAGATCTCAAATGTCATAACCAGTTCTCATCTTTCACTTCTTCTTGAAACATTTCTTATGTAATAGCTGCTACAACACCTCCTTTCTTCAAGTCTGAACTCATATTGAGAGGAAACATTCTATTTCTTGTCATATGCACTTTTAAAATGAGCTGTCTACTTGGAGGTTTATCCATGATTTTGCACACATCATCTTTAAAAAACACATTGTAGCCCTTTTGCATGAGTTTTCCAATGCTTAGAAGGTTACATTTCAAACTAGGGACATAATAGACATCTAGCATGAACTTCTTCTCTCCCTTCTTTTTCAGAACATTTACTCTCCCTTTTCCCATGATAGAGACTTTGCTATGAGTCCCTAATGTCACTTCATATTTTACACTTTCATCTAGATTGGAAAACATTGCTATGTTTCTATTCATATGGTTACTACACCTTGAATATAAGAACCATATATCTTCTTGTTTTTCTTGTGCTACATTATAAGCTAAAAACAAATCTTCATGGTTCTGATTTTATTTTGTAAAATTTACACTTGGTTTCCTACCCATGTCATTTTTCTTCTTTCTACATTCATTTGCATAATGACCATACTTGTTGCAATAATGACATTGGACTTGATATTTATCATACCTATGTCCTTGCGCTTGATTCTGGCGTGAGCCTAGGTTTGTATTCTGATTTCTGCCCCTTCCACTTGTGCTTGCAGGGTTGCTTCTTCCACCTCTGTGTGGGCTTCTTCCTCTGCCTCGGTAGTTTGATCTTCTTCGACCTCTACCTTGACCAAAAGACATTTTGGTCTTAAATGCATGCTCCAATGAGGATTTTGTTGCTCTGTTGATTTTTTGCTCATGGGATGTCAACGATGCAAGAAGCTCATCCACTAAAAACTCTGAGAGATATTTTGTCTCTTCTATGGCCACAACTATGGCATCAAACCTTGATGGTAGACTTCTTAAGACTTTCTCAACTATTCTCCTTTCTTCAAGTGTCTCACCGTGAGACCTGATTTGGGTAACCAACCCAATCACATGTGTAAAGAATGAGTCTATATTATTAGACTCTTTCATATAAAGAGTTTCAAAATCTCTTCTCAACATTTGAATTTTTTTCTATCTTCACCTTTTCCATGCCTTCATAGGCTATCTAGAGGGTATCCCATGCCTCCTTAGACTTCATTGCTACTAAAACCCTTGGGAAAATACTCTCATGTACCGCTTGGAAAATATAGAAGAGGGATTTGGAGTCCTTCTTCTTATTATCTCTCAACAAATCTCTTTCTGCTTGTGTCAAAGCATTATATACTGTTGCATCTGCTAGTTCTTAGAAACCATTTTGCACTAGTTCCCAAATATCTTGTGAAGAAAACAGGGCCTTCATTGTGATGGCCCAATAATCATAATTCTTCCCATTTAACTATGGTATTTTTGGATTAGTCAAGCTCATGCTTGCTACTCCCATTTTCATTGTGTAAAAAAAAACCTTCTCACTATTGGAGAATTCGCTTCTCAAAACAACCTTTCGCTCTTTAGTAAAGAAAATTTTCTTTCACTGAGAGATTAAACCTACTTTGATACCATGTTGGAAAATGGAAATAAAACAATAGAGGGATGTGTTTCCCCCTTTCAACAAAGAGAATGCAATATGCGGAAGTAAAATCACACACAGATAGAGAGCGAGAACACACAGGAGAGGAATCCTTTTTCTATTCATTCATTTCTAAAAACATATCAAAATTACATTCCTTTAATATAAAATGGTGGAGCATGTAAACTTAATGCTATTCAATTCTAGAAGGGACGACTATCCACATAATCATCCTTTTGCTGCTAAAGCCCAATTATTCACAAAACAGCGTACAAAAGACAAATTCTCGGACTTGAAATTTTATGGGTTTTAGCTTCAAAACCACATCACATCCACATCTTCATTTCAAATCTCATTTCGGCGATTTTAACTTTTAACTGGCGCAATATAGGAAAACTTAAAAACTTTTGATTGTGATGTGCGATGGCACTATCACATCGCAACATAAAAACTTTAACTTGTGGGCGTTATCCATTGAGAATTGTGATATGTGATTGCGATCACATTGCAAATTATAACATTTACTTTGCGGGCACTATCCTCCTAAGCTTGCGACGTGCGATTTCTCTCTCATCGCAACTTAAATGAAATAACTTGTGGGCACTTAAAGATAAGTTGTAAGATATGTGAAATGTGAAATGGGAGCACCAAAAATGGAAACGGTAAAATATGCGAATGTGATATTTAAGTTTTGCGATGTGCGATGACAATGTCGCATCGCAACATTGGAAGTTTTGGTGCGGGGCTTAAAAGTTAAATGGTAAAATGTGCGAAGTTTGATATGTGGGCACTTAAACGTCGGGAAGTGAGAAAAAGTGAAAAGGTAAAGAAAAGGCAAAAACAAAGGTTTGCATGCGGTTTGGTAATGCGGCAAGGATAAGGTTCCCACCAGATATCACATCGGTGAAATCTTAAGTTCTGCAAAGAGTTAAGGAGTAAAAGGTAAAAATTTCAGACTTTGATATGCGGGAAATAGGTAAGTAAATACAGTGGGTAAGAAATAACGCAGAGTAAAGGCTCGAGTACTCTATTTCTAATATTACGTGAATACGCCTACGGATTTGGATCCTAGTCTTTGTCCTTCCCTGCAACCAAATTCAATGTAAGTGTGGGTTGCTGCCAGTTTTATTCATGGAAATGGTTGGGAGTATTTCCAACAATAGAGTCTCAACTGGGCAGCCAGGGGTGCCACCTAGCCGACCTAGCAGCCATGCGACCTCCACTAGTCGCATCTCTAAAACGTGATCCACCTCTGAAAATGCGACTCACATTCCGAATGTTGGGAGTGAAAGAGAGGTCTCAATCTTAGATGTATTCGAAGGTCGCATCCTGCTATTAAAAAAAAATCACAATTGTGACTTTGTAATCTATAGTAGAGTCACATCCTTGAGCCATAATTTTTTTACGACTTGTGCAACTTCACTCGATTTTGGAATTGTGACTTATTCCAAAATACTCCCCCCATAATGTGACCTTTCATTTTATTTCTTAACCCAGTTCTAGTTGGAACACTGCAATTCATGAACCAGACAGACAGGTTCCTTCTCGAGTTGCAGGGGTAGCTTATCAAAATTTATCATGTGACATTGGAAATTAATAGAAACACATATACAAGAGTGTTGAAAAAGGGTAGAGATAAAGAACTCCTTGGAGAACCATGTTCACAACTGCCAAGAAAATATTGAGGATGCCATTGAAAAAATTGTAAAAGGGTTGTTTTTAAATCATCTTTTAGACGCTTATGAGTTTATTGATAAGCAGAAGGATTTGGGGACCTCTTACAACTTTATCATCGCCAAAATATACTAAGATGCTCATGCTGATGTTCCTATGGTGAATGTGAAACTACTGGTTTTCCTAATGGAAATTATCGAGCTATTGCATGAGAAAGGCCTAAAACTGAAGGGGTTATTTAAATGATTATCTCCTTATTGCTATAAATCAGCATATCATCTCCCAATTTTTGAAGGAGGTTGAGAGGATTTTTCTCATACATGAATTCTAACAACCCCTAGTCCTTTTGAATATGAAAATTCCATCATTTCTTAAGCTATGATGTGATGCTTGCTCAGCTTGGGAGTGGGAGTTGGAAATAGGTATATCTCAGCACCATTTTCACTGAAAACCCACCAATTTAAATAGTGGATATTGGGAGATGAAATACCATGAGAAAACTTTGAATTCTCAATGTTTTTGTTAATAAAAGTGATTTTCAAAATGGCATCCTAATTTCTCAATTACAAAAATGATCTGAGGAAGCCTAGGGAGACCCTGCAAGGCCACTAACTATGACCATGCCAAAGCACGAGAAGGGAATATATAGGGGACCAAATTGCTTATATGTTAATTTCATCCTATCAATTAATTGATTGTGTTTATAGTATCATTCTTTGTTTAAAATTTTGTATGACATATGGTATTTACCTGGAGGGAGAAGGAAGGAGACGAGATGTTAATCTATGCTAGGGGGTTGGGGTCTCTCATGGAGCTCACATGACTAGGGTTTCCTCTAGCAAGCAAGGTGGTTCCTTACAAGCTCCTGGAACCTCACAATAAACTCAAAGGTGCATCACTGAATTATGAATGAACATAAACATGGCATAGTGGAAATAAAGTAGGCATATCTCAGGATCTCGTAGTGACATCATGGTAGCAGTCACGCAGCAATCATTCAAGGGTTTTGAAGACCCCTCTGCACTCTCCTCTTCTTCTCTAGTGTAATGTAAATTCCGGTCACCATAATGCTAACAACTATGCTTAGACTGATTTGAACATGTAATAGTCATTATGCCTCGGAAAGGAGTGGGTAATCTCAAGGTCATGAGGGTAGCTGAAAGGTGACAGGATGTCAAGGGCCATGATAGGTGAACAATCACCTCATATCTATACATGTGCCCTCATGACTCATTAACCGGGGACTTTTAGCACTTGAGTTGAGGCTAGGATTAGATAGTTGATTTGTGCTTGAGAGCTAGAGGCATTCAGTTCTTAGTAGCTATTAGGGTGAGCTATAGTGAGGCTAGGGTTTTTCATTGGGAAATGATATAAGGAACCCATGTTACACTATTGGGCTTTGACCACTTGCAACATATGTACTTGAAGTTGCAGCAACATTAATAAGATGTTTTATCTATTCAACACTAATTCTTCTGCTTTCTCATGGTGGTTGTATTTGTTGTCTGATAATTCACTATATTTGTATGTTTTCTTTCATATACACAATATGTTATGGATTGATTCATAGTGGTTGCATGTATTTTTTTTTCTTTCGAATATGTGTTTTCTTGTTACTTTCCATGTCGATGATCTATTGTAAACTAGTTTGAAATTAACTTATGGCATGTTCTTGTTCATGTATGTCTGATTGCGTTTTGGCTCATCAACCCCTCTCATGTCCCACCCATTCTTATTATTGTTGAGACTTGTTTGTATCGTTTTCTGTAGTTTGTCAATCTTGGGTTGTTTTTTTTCACTTTCTAGGAATTTCACTCTTGTCCCCACTCTGACACCTTCTCATTCGACAACCAAGAGAGGAAAAATTCATGGTGGTAACCAGACCCAAATACTGGATGGGGTTGCTATCCCAACGGTGTGAGTTGTAATTGGGATTTCACACAAATGAGACCCCCTTGTTTTTGGTGGTACATTCCAACCCATCAACAAAATCGGCGCTAGGAGGTCCATATGACAAACTGAGCCCTTGGAGCATACAATTTAGTCTCATATCTGTAAATGGCTCCATCTTGAATCTTACTCTCCTGGTGTTTCTCTAATTTATCGATTTTTCAATTTTTAATCCCTAATGAGACTCTCTATCACTTTTCTAAGTTAGATTTTGATGGTGATAATGGAACATTCTTAATCAATCACATTTTTTAATTTCTTAAATTTTGTAACACTTACAAAATCGATGATGAAAATTTTTCTTGTATACTTTTCTCCCTCATACTTGAAGGTTGTGTCAAGCAATGGTGCCATACGTTTCCATCATCCTCCATCCATTCATTTGAGAAACTTTTCAATGAGCTTCGACAATATTTTCACAAGTACAATTTTCAAGATGTGTTAATAAGTATAAATGAGCTCGGAATGAAACCTGGAGAATCTCTAAAGTATTTTGTTGTTATATTTGTCCATATTTGTTTTTAATTTCCTTAAAGATATGTCGATTGGGTGTATTTGAGGGAAAAATTTCACCATATGCTCACATTTCTTGGCAACAACTGCAATCTAAAACAAATATTGATCCTTAGTAGCATCGTGATAAATGACTAGTCATAAATTGTCCAAATCTTGTCCCCAATCTTGTCTTCGCCTATCTCTCTAAGTCAGGAACAACTTCAAGCCACCAAGGAGGAAATTACTGCTTGTGATTTTTCTCATCCTCCTCTTGAATTGTTACCTGATGAATTTCTAGTTATAAATAGTTTAGATGATGAAGAACTCTTGAATGGAATTGAACCAACTTGTAACGCTTATGAATATTTCATACATCATGTTGAATCTGAACTTGAAGATCAAGTTGAGATAACATATATCCCTGTTGATGAAACCAAGCTCAAGTTTGTTGAGCCTATGCATAAGTCTGTTCCTGAATTTCATTCACATGTTGATAATGACTTGGGTCTTGTCTCGAATAAAGTTGATTGTCGTACAAAATCCATGGACCATGACATGCATGCAAGTTCATTGTTCCCTATGGATGACACTAATGTGCCATATGACCGTCTTTGTATGATTGGTTCCCCTTCATATAAACCATCTCATCCATTACACCCTGATTTATTTCATGAGTCTACTGCATCGGTGGTTTCTACAAATCATTATGTTCTTTATCCCGCTGGTGTTGATTGGAATCATCCATGTGAGGGTGATGTTTCACAATCACAATATGAGTATCTTGAATCTGTTGTTCCTTCTCCCTTCCATATGTGGTCTTTACAAGGTGAAGAAGAAGGTCGTACATCTCAGACAATTTAAGAAGGATCTCTCATTTATTCCTCTTCACTTTCAATCCAAGTAGAGCCTTATGTGCTAGATACCCATCATAATCCAATTGTTGGCTTTAAGGACTGTGATACTATAAAAAACATATTCGCTCACACCTCTGGTTATTTTCATTCATATACATCTATTGATCCTATGAAGCCACCAGAATTTCATGATTTTCCTTTCGAATATTCAGGGGCTCATCTAGAAGTTGAGGTACTTTATCTTCTGCTGATGCTTATGTCAAGTTCTCATGATCCTAATGAGACCCTTAAACCAAGTCAAATTATGGTTTCCAAAATTAGTTTTTCCGCACACCACGCTCCTCTCAGCATAATCTTGTTGGATCCTAGCTTATCTTGGAAATCCTCTGATTCAAGTGATGTCTCTTCGAGAAAATATTCCCACCCCTATCGATTTAAATTCATCAACCTCTATACCCTAATTTGTTTGTTTAAGGGAGTAATCTGACCATTTTCTCAAATATATTTTACTAACCCCCAGCTGGTGTCGATTATGAACAGGGAAAAGTAGGTGATGTCTTACAATCCACTATATGTGGGGGTACCAATCACTTAACCTATCCCTTACCTGAGACTATTTTGGTTGCTTCACATCATTTTTGGGAATCTAAATAATTTGATCTGTTGAACTGCCAACATGTTATTGTTCATATATCTAATAAAATCAACAACTTATTCACTGATAGATTTCCTATCATAGCTAACCATGACCATGGGGATGCACTGGTTGATCTTACAAAACCGTTGATATTTGGTGACCTATCATTTGAAGGTTCAGAGGTTTGCCAAGATAGTGAGACACTTCGGCTTCCGCTGATGGTTATTTCAAGTCCTCACGTCCTCAATGGAATCCATCAACAACTTCGAACTAAGGTTTTCAAAATTAGGGTTTCTGCACTTGAATCTTTTGGTATCTCAGTTACACCTAGTGAAAAAACCTCTTTTCAAAATCATCAAGTTGATCATCTTCAACATCATGATGGGATTGATGGTTGTATTAAAGGATCCTATATGGAAAATGTATCCGCAAGTAGCCAGTGTTTTGCCTCAATTTTTCTGAATCTAGGGTTATGTATTTATGGATGTTTTTCATCGTCGAACGATAATGGTTTCAATTATATCATTTTTTTTACTAGGATTGGATTGCACTTTGTCTTAAACAGTCTTTTCTGGCACGTTTTCCTATAGGAAGACATGACCTTCTTGTTTTTGTGCATATTTCACAGGTAATATTTGGTGTTGTTGCACAATTATTCATGTTAGTTATGATTTCAGACATATTTTTTCTTGCAATTCAGAAACTATTGCAATGGCATTGGAAGTCTGATGTCACATAACCAGACCTCCTCTCTCATTAAATGATATTTTTAGGGTTTAAAATAGTTCAGTTTCAATTTTTCCTTATTAATTTGTTGATTAAGGTTTGCTTCTTAGAATTTTCTTTATGGTTTAAATATGTCTTGTTGTGTTTTATTTATCATGATTTATCAATTGATGCATGACATTAGGAATTTAAGCTTGCACTCATATTCTTTCACTGCTCATTGTTGCATGAAATTGAAAAAATATTTGCATATGCATTGCATTGGTCCTTTCATTGTAATTGGATGATTTATTCCTTGCATTTACATAGCATTGCATTTCACTATAGTCCCTCCTGTTGCATTACTTTTCTTGCATAACATACACTAGTCGATGGCCTAGGCTGGAATTTTTCCTCTATGTTGCATGCCACTACATGAGCCTTCACGATCCTAGATCCTACGATCCTTTGATACTATAACTATATTTCTTACACTTGCTTGCACCTGCTCAAACCATAAGGGAGCTTTCTTTGACCTCTTTGCACATACTAAAACCCTGGAAGAGCTTCCCTTAGTCTCCTTGCCCCAATGTTGAAACCCTAACCCTAATGATTGTGTGTGGTTGTGATGATTACTCCAAGATGCACCTTCTCTTAGAACTGATCATCAAAGTTACATCCTGGACATATTTCCTATGATTCTAAGTCATTATCAAGGAAAATATGAACATGTCTCTTATGGGGAACCCTAATCAGTTTGAATGTACTATACCCATAAACTGAATCATGTGCTTAGCATGGTTTTGAATATCTCAATGGATTGTTTTCATGGTTCACTAGTTAACTTGAGATGAGATGTGGAAGCTTGGCATGAGGGAAAACCTAAATTAGAATATATTTTAGTTTCTGTCAAACAAGAAACAACCTCTCTTTCCTGTAAAATAAGTTGTGATCCCTCATCCGCCCTGGTGCAATGAACACCCAATAATAAGGGCTAATGTGCACATAAAATAAAATGAAATTAAATAAATGGTAAAGGATTGAGAAATGCTTCCTACGTAGAGGGGTAATGCAATGAATCTGTCAGGGTGCTGACTAGGCTCGCTGGCAGTGGAGAAACTTTTGTGATTGCTTGAAGTGACTTTGTCAAGGTACTGTCGAGGCCTGCTAGAAGCAAAGAAACACCTAAAACATATTTTAAAAATTTTGAATATAATAAACCATATTCCTTATTCTTTTCATCATCATCAACTACTAGCATGTGTGAAATTCTAATTGAGTGTTTACTAACTAATATGACCTAGTTGAAACACAAGGGAAGACATATCTATAAAGATCAAGGTAACACAAGAGGTACCCATAGTTACTATCCAATATCCCCTTGAATCGCTATTCGTATTCGAAATATTGTAGGGATGTTGGCATAGATGTCGGATTCTACCAGTCGTTCACCAATTATTGTAGATGCTACAACAACACCCAAAATTTTGGCATATTCATAATTTTGTGTCCCCCTCTGCTCACCTCAAGCCATTAAGGTTATGATCCAATTTTTTATTGGTTAATCTCCCCATGAATTTTTCTTATCAAACCTTGTTAATGCACTCACCAGTGCAATATTGCAATATATATTGCATTCATTGGTCATTTTTATCTCACGCATCAACCCTACCATTGCATTACGGTTTTGAAGATTTCATCACCTTCCCATGACTTTGGAGCTTGTCCCTCCCTAATGTGCCTTTCAAATAGTGGTGGTATCGTGTGAGGGTACACAAGAATTCAAGCTGGATTTCATTATGATTAATCATAATAGGGTTTTATTGAAACCCTAAATTGTTCAAAGAGAGGCTCTCCCTGGGTTTAAACATAATTCAAATACCCCAAGGACACATTCTCATCAACATTTCCTAAGATCATTGGAGGAATCATTGCATATCTTGTCCCCCTAGGTTCTTGGTTATTTTCCCCATCTTAGCATGTTTTCTAGGGTAATAAAAAAGCCATATTTTCCTTGCACCCTTGAAACCCTAGTCTGGCATGACTAAAGAACCCCACTCTTAATAACACATGTTCACTAGTACTCTGTAACCCTCGCTCTATGACTGCAACATTTCCTTGGGCATCACATAAATTACCTGCAATTATGAGCCCATCCAAGTACCTAAATTTCGAGTTGGCATCCAAATTCAAATAGTACCCTACAACCCTCGCTCTATGACTGCACCATTTCCTTGGGCATCACATAAATTATGTGCAATTATGAGCCCATCCAAGTACCTAAATTTCGATTTGGCATCCAAATTCAAATATCTCTTGTATTGTTCATACACCTTTGGTTATTCATAGTCATGTTATCATCTCCATGTGTTTCAAGCGGTTTACTTCATTACATATCTCACTTTACATTGTCACATGTTAATTACTTACTTATTGAAATAAGTCTCTTTTGTTTTCCAAGGAGGAGTTGAAACAAAGCTATCTTGGATACACAATTACATTAGACCTTGTGTTAGGAAGATACCATTTGGGGAGGAATTGTATTCAAACATAAAAGGGTAACACTTTTATCCCATGTAAAATGGAATGTTCATTAGTCCATGGCACCGCAGATGTTTGAATAATCTGAAATAGTTCAGACTTTGTTGAGAGAAAACTAAGCGATGTTATGCATTGTAATGTATAAACATCCAAGACATGATGGCACGTTGTGGATCGTAGGCTAAGGCAAGGCAGGCGTATGACATATGTAAGCACCGATTGAGAGTCTGCTAGATGGGCACTTTGTGCAAATAGCATGAGCCTTATTTGATGCATTCATGGAAAGGCAATAGTATGGTGAGTATTTCCTCTAGTTCAAACAGGAGGAGCGGTGAAGATCTACACAAAGTATTAAGGTAGTAGAGCTTGTGTCATATTCATTCCCAAGAATGCAAATAAAATAGGCAATACCTATGATGTCACATAAGCATCCAAAATTCATAACTCCACGTACACATAACAAAACCTGTCGACAACACTTTGGGGTAATAAACAGGGATTCACTGATCGAGTGTGACCGATCTATTTTCAAATATGTGGTGAATGTTCTTCTACTTCCCAAAGTGGAATTTAAAATTTGAGAGTGGGTATTCATCACCGAAATGGGAATGCATCTTAGTCCTCTAGAGCAGCACTCCCATGCCTTAAGCGAGGATAAGGGTGATCTATAGCTTTTGTTCAATGCTTGACAAGATTCTGCATAGAAAGGAACCACACAGAGAATTTTCATGTTGATGGGGCCAAATGTATGCAAAATATAAAATAAGGAAAATTGTTATTTCCATGGTGACCAATGACAAGGGTTATAACACATAACCCTATGCAAGTTGTATTAAATATGTGACCTCCAGTAAATAAATTGAGACTACGCTACTGGCAAGCTTCCAAGAAATGCGACCTATCCAAGATGCTACTAGGCGACCTATAGCAAGTTGCATCTCCCAAACATGTACACCACAGGTCCAGTAAGTCGCACTCTCTAGTAAAGTCGCAAAGTCGCATCGCAGAGTCTCAACTGGGCAGCCAGTGGTGTGACTTACCCGACATGGTGACCATGCGGCCTCCACTAGTCACAACTCTGAAACATGATCCCCCTCAGAAAATGTGACTCACCTTCTGAATGTTGGGATTGACAAATAGGTCACATTCTTAGATTCAACAGTAGGTCGCATCTTCATTAGGGTTTCATCTTGAATTAAAAAAAAAAAATCACAATCGTGACTTTGCAACCTATGGGAGAGTCACATCCCTAGGCCAGGATTTATCTACAACTTCGCTCGCTTTTGGAATTGCGACTTACTCCAAAATACTCCTCCTAGAATGTGACCTATCATTTACTCTCTAAACCCCAGTTCTATTTGGAATACCACTAGTCATGAACCATATAGAAAGTTGCCTACTTGAGTTGGAGGGGAATCTTATCAAAAAAATTCATGTGACTTTGGAAATGAACAAAAACAAATATACTAGAGTGTTGAAAAAGGGTAGAGATCAAGAAATCCTTGGGGAACCATTTTCACAACTTCCAAGAAAATATTGAGGATCCCATTGAACATAATGTATTAGGGTTGTTTTTCAATCAGCTGGTAGACACTTATGAATTTAATGATAAGTAGAAGGAGTTTTGGACTTCTTTCAAATTTCTCATCACCAAACTATACCAATATGCTCATGTTGATGTTCCTGTGGTGACTGTGCAACTACTGGTTTTCCTAATCGAAATTATCCAGCTAGTGCATGAGAAGGGACTAAAACTGAAGGGGTCAATTAAATGATTATTTCCTTATTGTTATAACTTAGTATATCATCTCCAAATTTTTGAAGGAGGCTGAGAAGATTTTTCTCATACATTTATTCTAACAACCCCGAGTCCTTTCGAATAAAAATATGTCATTAGTGCTTAAGCTATGATGTGATTCTTTCTCAGCTTGGGAGTGGGAGTTGGAAATAGGTATATCTCAGTGCCATTTTCACTAACAACCCACCAATATAAACAATGGATCTTGGGAGATGAAATACCATGAGAAAACTCTGAATTCTCAATTTTTTTATCAATAAAAGTGATGGTCAACATGGTATTTTATTTCTCAATCACAACAATGATTTGAGGAAGCCTAGGGAGACCCTACAAGGCCCTTGACTCTGACCATGCCATAGCACGAGAAGGGACTATCTAGGGGACCAACTTGATTATTTCTTAATGTCATCCTTGCAATTAGTTGAATGTGTTTCCAGTATCCTTCTTTGTTTAAAATCATGTCTCATATGTGGTATTTACCTACAGGGAGAAGGAATGGGACAACATGTTAATCTATGCTATGGGATTGGGGTCTCTCGTGGAGCTCAAGTGACTAGGGTTTCCTATAGAAATAAATTTGGTTCATTACAAACTCCAACAATCATGCAATAAACTAAAAGGTGCATCACTAAAAGATTAATGACTGTAAACGAGGCATAGTGGAAAGAATGTAGGCATGGCTCAATACCTGGTAGCCACATCATGGAAGGATTTGGGAAACAAAAATTGAAGGGTTTCCAAGACCCATTTTCACTCTCCTCTTCTTCTCTAGTGTAATGTAGATGTCAGTCATCATAATTTCAGTAGCTATTGTAAGGTTAATTTGAACATGTAACATTCATTAAGCTCAAGAAAGGAGTGGGTAAGCTCAAGGGTCATGAGGGTAGATGAAAGGTCACAGGAGGTCAAGGTTCACAGTAGGTGAAAAATCACCTCATCTCTATAAATGTGCCCTCATGTCTCATTAACCAGGGACTTTTATCACTTGAGTTGAGGCTAGGATTAGATATTTTATTTATGCTTTAGAACTATAGGCACTCAGCTCTTAGCAGCTAGTAGGGTGAGTTGTAGTGAGGCTAGGGTTTTACATTGGGCAATGATATAAGGAGCCCATGTTCCACTCTTGGTTTTAACCAGTTGCAAGATATGTACTTGAAGTTGTAGCAACATTAATAAGATGTTCTCTCTATTCGACATTGACTCTTGTGATTACACATGATGGTTGTATTGGTTTTCTGATACTTCACTATATTTGTATGTGTGATTTCATATACGCAATATGTTATGAACTAATTCATATTGTTTGCATCTTTCGAATCTATGTTTACTTGTTCCTTGCCATGTTAGTGATCTATCGTGAACTAGTTTACAATTAATTCTGGCATGTTCTTGTTCATGTATGTCTTATTTTTTTTGCCTCACCGAACCCTCTCATGGCCTACCCCTTATTATTGTTTCGAAGACTTGTTTGTATATTTTTATGTATTTTTTCAATCTTGGGCTAATTTTGTTTCACTATCTGGGAATTTCACTCTTGTCCCCACTCTAACACCTTCTCATTTGACATCCAAGAGAAAAAACATCCATGGTGGTAGATGGGCTCACATATCGGATGGGGATCCTATCCCAAACGGTGTTAGGTCTTATTGGTACTTCACATCAAGGAGACACCCTTATTGTTGGCTGTACATTCCATCCTTTCAAGAGTTACAAATTCAAAAAATGGAAATTTGTTCGCATTTGTGACTCTGGGTACATATCTCTTTCAAAATAGAACCAATAAAAAATAATTTGGATTTGAATAGTTTACTTGGGCATACATTACTGCAATATCATTGCTTCTTAGGTTCAAGTATTGTAGAATTATAAAGAAGACATGGTGGCAAGCGACTAGGCCAACTAATCTATGAGACCCAAATAAGCTTTATGCCATTATACATTACATTAGGCAATAATTTTATATGTTCACCCCTGTGTAACGTATAAAATTTTTACGCCTTACCTTTCAGACAGACAAATATGGGCCAACTTTTGAACACACATATGAATCTACTGGTAGATTGGGAACCACTACCTTCCCTATTACAGGTGGTTCTCTAGCTACCTTAACTTTTAGTTCAATAGATGATTCTGGTTCATTAACTGTATATCTTTCCCTTTTCCAAGTTTTAATTATGCTCCCATACATCCCAAACTTTTATTACATTCCCATACATCTTTTCCCTACGTTTAGGAAAGGTGAATTTCCTGAGAAAATTGTGATATGTGTTTGGTAGTTGAGATGAAATAACGAGAGTGTAACAAATGATAAGTATGGCCCCCTATAAAAAAATTAATGCCATCTCGGAAAAAAAATTATGTCACCCCGGAATGGAAGTATTTCCATCTCTATGATAGCCTTGAAGCCTCCCCCAAAGCACTTTCATATCCATATTTTGGCATGTGGGTTTATAGGAATGAAAATGCAAGTTACTAGGGCTACACTTCTACTAGATATTTAGAGAGAAGCTTTACATGCACTTTCTCATGCTTATGGATTCTTAGCTATTCATGTAGTAAGCATCACAATTATAAGACTAGAAATGTTATGTGCCTTTTTCTATGTATATACTACATATTCATACAGGGGTGGATAAGCCAAATCCAAAGAAATTAATTATATGTCCTCTTATTCCAGTTGATTATGTATTTGCAGCCTCATTTGTATCCCATTAAGAAAAACATGTAAAACATGCAAGCATATGTGATGATCTGGTTGTGAAAGTGGAGCAAGGTATTCATGAAAATGATCCACAACCTAGCTATCATTGTTGACTTCAATGGAGGCAATGTTGGAAATGTTGACAATGGTGCTAACCTTTTTAAAATATTACTTATAGGACCTAGGTAATTTGCACAATGAAACTTGGGGGAACAATGACTATAATATGTAATATTGAAGATCCATATGAGTAATAAAAAGTTGGACATGCCATGAAAATATAATCTCTTTATTATCAATTAAATGTTTTGGCATAAAATGGTAAAGTGTCATAAGTGACTACCAATAATTAGAAATGGCGTTGCCACTAAGAAATTAAACATTTAAAGATTGAACATTATACTTGAGCATTGAATCTCGGGGACTAAGATCGGGCGAGAGCAGGTGCGAAAGCGTGAACCCTAGTTGTTGTTCCTGTGGCCGTAGGCCTGGCCTGGCCTCTGGTGGTTGTTCCAGCGCGCCCTGCTCCTCTGTTAGGTGTGCAAGTTCTCGTTTTTCCAGTTTTGGGGTGTTTTTTCTGCGTGGCGCATTTCTGGAAGGCCTTCTCGCCTTTCCTGACTCTTGAAGGGGTGCTCTTCAGAGTGCTTTGCTGATTATGCAGCGTGGCTTCCTTCTGGGGCTACCTGCATAAGGTCTGCTCTTAGAGATGCAGGGCTCTCCCAAGGAGCCTCCTCAGATGCCTTCTTCCCCGGAGATAGAAGCTTTCAACCAACTTCTGGCTGGTTTTCCCCAGAAGAAGAAATGTGAAGCCTCTAAATTCGTTAAGAAACTTGAAGATATTCCGTAAATCTCTTTGCCTCCTGAGACCCCCATTCAAGTTGCTTTGTCTTTGGCTAACCGGGGTCTCATTGGTCAATTTACAAGGCTTTGGCCATCTCCGAAAACCATTGAGCAATGGGTTAACAGAAACTGGGCTCCCCTGATTAAACACAGTGTCACTTCTTATTTTCTGGGGTGTGGATACTTCCTCTTCGAATTCTCTTCCAAAGAAGATAAAGACCTGATCTTCCAAAATGGGCCCTATTTCATGGGTCCTCAGGGTCTTTATTTAAACAAATGGACTCCGGACTTTGATCTGGCTGTTGATGTTCCTAAGGCTATCCCGGTGTGGGTTCGCCTCCCGAATCTTCCAGTCCACTGCTGGAACTGGGACTCCCTGAAACACATCAGCAATGCTCTTGGGAAGTTCATTGATCGAGCAAACAATAAGGATCAGTACGACTGCGCTAGAATCTGTGTCAAAGTGGACCTAGAGGTGGGTCTCCCAGAGGAAATCAAAATCAACGTTGGCAGCTGGTCTCATGTGCAGATCTTGGACTATGAACAACTGCCTTTCAAATGCAAAAAATGCCATATTCATGGTCACTTTGCCAGGAATTGTCCCTCCAATGCTGAGCCAGAGAAAGCTAATGAAGAAGGCTGGAATCAAGTTAAGCGCACAAAGATCAATCATAAAGGCTAGAAATCGGGAGGTAATAATGGAAAAGGCCCCCTTTAGGCCAATGCTCAACGTCCACCCCCCAAAAAAGGCAAATGAAAACAAGTTTGATGCACTAAGTCAGCAAATCAAAGCAACTTAGGAGATCGAGATTCAAAACCCAGACCCTCCAAGCAAAAGCACTCCTTATCCTTCCCAGAAAGACACAAGTGCTGCAGACCCCAAAGGAATGCTTACTGAAGATGAGGAAGGAGAACCGGATTCGGAAGAGTCAGAGGAGGAAGGAGAAATAGGAGAGTCTCAAACTTCGGTAAGGAGATCCACAAGAGGTCGCAAATCTGACAGGGAAAAAAGAGAGCAAGAAACTTACAAGGACAAGCTACAGGGCAGCCAACCTACTCTGGAAAAACTCTTAGCCTCAAAACCAAGAATAATGAAAAATCAGCCTCAAGGCTCCAAGGGAGCCCAACAGAAACATAAATAATGAAGGTTATCTCCTGGAACTGTAGAGGTATGGGGAGAAAAGTCAAGGAAGAAGCCATTATAAGTTTAATAAAATCAGAATCTCCTGACATACTTCTCATCCAGGAGACCAAGCTGGAAGATGTAGTCTTCCTTCAAGCAAGTAAGAAACTTTGGAGCAAAAGTGAAGCAAGAGAAATTTATGCCCGGGGAGCCTCGGGAGGAATCAACACTCTATGGAATGCCGAAAAATTCTCAGTCATATCTGAAGCCAGCAACACTCACTGGCTGCTGATTAAAATGCAGAATCTGGTTACCAAAAAAACTTTTTCCCTTTTCAATGTGTACTCCCCAGTCAACGTTGGAGAAAAAAAAGTCTGCTGGGATTCAATAAGGCACCAAGCAGATTTACCAAACCTGGAAAATATAATTATTTCCGGATATTTCAACCTCACTCTTCATTCATCCGAAAAAAGAGGAGGCAGCGCAGTCCGAGATCCGGCAAGGGAATGGGCGGAGGACATTTTGCAAGACTGGGACTTGCTGGACATCAATCCTTCCTCCGGTAAGTATTCTTGGTCTAATAAAAGAGCTGGCCCAGGTCATATTGCAGCCAGATTAGATAGATTCTTCATCCAAAGCTCCTTCCTGTTGCTAGGCCTGGAACCAAGAATGCATATTCTCGCAAATAGCACTTCGGATCACAAGCCTATAAAGCTAGAACTTCTGTCCCATATGGATCTGGGCCCTATTCCCTTCAGATTTAGTCCCCTTTGGGTTAAGGAGCCAGAATTTCTTCAAATAGTCAAGGACTGTTGGATTCAGCCAGTCAAAGGCTCCCCTTTCTTTATCTGGGAGGAAAAGCTTAGAAGGGCGAAAATAGCCCTAAAAAGATGGGCCAAAACCTTGTCCAACCCTGCTACAGAAAGGAGAGCCATCAAAGATTCTCTTGTCTCTCATCAACTTCAGGTGGAGAACGCCATTGTCACATAGGAGCTGTTAAGCAAAGAAGTTCAGCTGCAGCAGTGTTATCATAAAGCCTGTTTAGCTGAAGAAGAATACTAGAGATTAAAATCTCATAATCTCTAGCTCAAAGTTGGGGATAGGAACTCTTCCTTTTTCCATAAACAAGCTTAGGCCAGAAAATGCTTTAATACTATTTCTAAGATCAAGGAGGATAAGGTCTCTCACAAGGATTTTGAAGCCATCAAGAAAGCAGCCTTTTCCCATTTTCAAAAATTGTATTGTGAGGACAAGGAGCCGGGCCACTCTTTATATCTATTAGACAGTGTTCCCTCTGCCATCTCTCCTCATATGAATGAGATTCTTGAGGCTAAAGTCTCCAAAACAGAAGTAAAAAATGCCCTGTTTTCCATGGACCCGGACAAGGCCCCTGGTCCGGATGGCTTTTCCGCTAGGTTCCTCCAAGTTTGCTGGCAGATTGTTGAGAATGATCTTTTTAAAATGGTCCAAAAATCTCAAGATTGCCAAAAAATTGGGGGTAGCGCAAATTCTGCCTTCTTAGCCCTCATTCCCAAGGAGAAAGGAGCCAAAAACTTCAACAGATTCTGGCCGATTTCTTTATGCAATACAGGGTACAAGATAATCACCAAAGTTATTGCTAATAGGCTGAAGCCCATCCTTCCCGCAATCATTCCAGAGAATCAAGGAGGCTTCATCTAAGGTAGGCAGATTGTGGACAATTATACCCTCGTCCAAGAGGCAATTCACTCAAGTCTACATCGAAAAGAACAAGGTATGGTTATCAAACTCGACTTAGCAAACACTTTTGATCGTGTCAATCATAGCTTTTTGTTAAACGTCATGAACAAGTTGGGATTTGGAGCAAGCTTCTTTAATTGGACCAGGGCTTGCTTCTCGGAACCTTGGATTGCACCCCTTGTTAACGGCAGAGCCACAGATTTTTTTAAAGCTTTGAGAGGGCTCAGGCAGGGGTGCCCTCTATCCCCTCTGCTCGTTGTCATACAAGCCTCTGTTCTTAGTTTTCTTTTAGACAAAAAGTTGCATGATCAAGATATTAATGGACTGTGTATAGCAAGAGGGGTCAAAAACATAAACCACGCCCTATTTGCAGATGATACACTGCTTTTAGGCACTGCCTCTCTCTCCTCAGCCACCAAGTTTAAAGAATTTCTGGATGAGTTCTGTGAGGCCTCAGGCAGTGCCTTAAACAAGAAAAAATGTCATATCTACAGCTGGAACATAATGCCCAGATTGCTAAATGCTATCGCTAGATATTTGGGATTTGTCGCCTCCTCCTCTTGGACTTCTTTCAAATACCTGGGTCTTCCTATCTATCATAAAAAACCTGTGAGCAAGGACTGGCTCCCTCAACTCGAAAAATTTAAGAACAGGATCCAAGCCTGTGGATACTCTTGGCTCAACACAGCTGGTAAATCTGTCCTTATAAAGTCTGTGCTCACTAGTCTGCCTCTCTTTCAATTTGCTGTTCTTCTTGCTCCGGCTAGCATTATAAAAAAAATGGAGGAGTACATTCAGAGGTTTTTCTGGAAAGGTGGCAAACAGAATGAAAAGAAAATTCCCCTAGTAAATTGGGAAATCATCTCAAAGCCTAGATGGGAGGGCGGTTTAAATTTCAAAAATATTTCTCAACAGAATGTAGCTATGGGAGCAAAACTAATCTGGAAAATCATTGCGCCCAAGCCAAGATGGGCTCAATTAGCTCTCTGGAAAAAATATTTCAGAGGTCCTAGAACCAACTGTCTATGCAACAAGAAACATATGCCCAACTCATCTTTTCTCAAAATGTTCGCAAAAGCCGCTCCTCTTATAAATATGCATTCATACTGGGTTCCTGGAAATGGAAAGAAGATAAACATATGGGCGGACAGAATTATGAATATGGATCCCATAGAAGACAGAGGTTGCTTGAGAGATCTGCACTGCTAGATGGACGGTGAAGGAATGTGCTTTCTATGGGATATCTCCATGTGGATCAATTCCAATTGGGCAGGTTGGAAAAACATTGATGTGCCGGAACATCTGCAACTCGAATGGACCAGACTGCTTGATCTGCTTCATGGCTTAGCACCCTCTCACAAAAGGAAAGAATATTCGAAAGGCTGGGGGTTAATTGCCAGTGGATACACAGTCTCTAAGGGATATGACAAACTGCGTGAGAGACCCTTCGTCCCCCCTGACCCCTCTCCCTGGCATGGCGTATGGTGTGTTCCATCATGGCCCAAAGTTGATTTCTTTGCCTGGCTATTATGTCATGGAAAAATTCTCACTTTTGACAATCTGCAGAGGAAAGACTTTCAAGGCCCCTCCAAATGTGTGCTATGTAAGGAAAAGGCAGAAAACGTTGTTCATCGAATGCTAGAATGCAGAATTTCCATTCAGATTTGGTCCATTTTCATAGGCAATATTGATCCAAACTTCATGCTTCCTCACTCCACTACTGATCTGTTCTCTAAATGGGTGAATAGGTATCCTGGCTCTCCTGATAAAAACCAGATCATTAAAGCGGCATGGTCTGTCCTTCCAAAGGTTATATGCTGGCAGATCTGGCTGGAACGGAATAGAAGAATATTCAGAAATATGGAGCAGAATCATAAAGCTTTAGAAACCAAGATCAGATGCCAATTAAAAGAGTGTTTGGTTGAACTGAAAGATGACTCTAATCTCAGTCAACAAGATATTGCTTGGGGTTCTTTCCTGGAATTACAATTTCAACCAGCGGCAAAAATCGCCCCTCCTCTAAAAGATTGGCAAATAAGGAAAACTGAAACAGAATTTCAAGACTGGCTCACAGCTTAGCCAAGACACTCTCTATTCTTTGATGGGGCAGCTAAGGCCAATCCGAGAAAAGCTGGCACAGGAGGCATTATAGTCAATCCAGATGGGGGAAAAATTCATAAGTTTGCTTGGGGGCTTGGCCACACTTCCAGCATTCAAGCAGAGGCTTTGGCACTCCTTCAAGGCCTCATTCTTCTTAAAAATTTCAACATTAGAGAAGCTAATATCATTGGCGATTCCCAGATCATCATTAATGCAATGGTGTCCAAATCTCCAGCCTTGGATCTTAAATTTGCAAGACTGATTGACAGAATTAAGAACGTGGGAAAATCCTTTTCTAAGCTGAACTACTATCATGTGTTGAGAATTCATAACAAAGCGGCAGATGCTGAAGCCAACAAAGCTGCCCTCCTAGCTTCTGGAATCAAGATGACAGATGATGAAGAATCATGGGAACCCATCCCATAATCTATGTCGTTTTCATGTTTTACTGCTATATTTTAAATAAATTTGTATGTATCTTCAAGCTGGGGAAAATCGCTGATCTTGAAACTATAGTTACTACTCCAAGGAGGAAATTCCCAAGTTTCACTCTCATTTTCAACCTCCGTGGTGAGGGGCATCAAGATATATTTATTCCCATTGTAACCATAATTTCGACATTAAGCCCTTGATGAATACAATACTCCATAACCGTTTTTGTAAAAAAAAAAAAAAAAAAAAAGTTGGACATGCCATGTTTGGAATCTTGGAATAGTTTCCTAGACTTGAAATCTCCTCTCCTCTGCTCTCCTGCCACTTGTTATTCATTCTTTTTATTTAATTCTATCTACTACAATATATATTCCATTACAAGTACACATGATTCAAAGTATGAAGTCACCCACGAAATATTCCATGGCAATTTTTTAGAGAGGATATTTTATCCTTATATTTTTGGTAGTTATTACATTTTTTGTCTTCAAGTTGGATTTATTTCACCAATCAAGTTCTCACAACATGGTTATACTTATAAATACGTGAATTAGTAGAAATAAGGTGTATATTCTAACTCAGGCCAGTGTGGAGACTATACTTGGCTAATCTCTTACAAACTATATGTAACAAAAGATTCCAAGATGCATGCATATTATAAGGCTAAAAGGCCTATTTAAATCTATCATCTCCAATTCTACTCATTTTCCTTTAAATATAAGGTAAGGATTTATAATTTTATTTATCACAATATTTTAATATACAACCTTTAATTCCTCCTAAAACTTATGCTAGCGATTCTAACTTCATGTTGTGATTTCCTAATTAGTTTTACTCATTGTTGGGCTAGAAGAATGTCATTATTTCTTCTTACAAGGAAAGAGTAGGACAACCTTTAGACAGTATGACATTTTACTTAATTTGACTACAAAAAAACTATTTTGAAACCTAACATTCACCAAAATCTAAGAAAAAAAAAGCATCAAGAAGAAACTAATCTTTAACATAGACTTCGGAATTTTTATTTTTCGAGGTGATTTTGTAATTAGCAAAAAAAAATTTCTCAATGGTGTTTTTAATAACATTTTTTTCCAAAAAGCATTGCTATAAACTGCACTATTGTTTTTCTCTCCCAAACTATTTTCAAAAATTACATACATATAATCTTTCCAAATATATTCTACTCCAAATTTTGATTCCACTAATCAATGGTAATATTGATTTCTTTATCATTTCCAATGTCCCTCCATTTCACCTTACCAAACATATTTTCTTACTAAATCCTTCCTCCATTTTCCATGTCACATCATGTCATCCATGTTATTCTATGCATAATTTATCCATACTAGATGGCTTTAATATGTGGGGAATATTTCCTCTTGTCTTGGTTTTTAGATAAGGGTGATGGTAGGTTAAAGGATCTGTTCAATGAAAATTAGAGAATCCTTAACATAGTAATCTATGGATAAACATAATAAGCTTTTATGTGTGAGTGAGAAGCACATATTTGCATGATTGTGAGAGAATTATATAATGTATAATGGTCCAAAATAATTCCTTCCATGGAAATTATGAGCTACTCAACCAACCAAAGAGAAAAATAAAGCAATATCCATTGTCTAGTTATTTTATCTAAAATATTTCCAATAAGGTCGTGAATTATTTTGGTTTTCAAGTCCAACATGTTGTATAGGGTAGCAGTAGCACATTCCACATCATTTTTACATAATTCATTAATTTAATATTAATTTTGGATTCACTTCCTATTTCATTTATTAATTAAGAACCAATCTAGGCTTATTGATATGGAAAAATGTATTACCCCAACTTAGCAGTTGTACATGGACAATCTAAGAGATGATCGAAAACACAAGATGACCAACAACTTACAATGAAGGGAAATATCATTTTATTGTTAACTGCATAACTTATTCACACTAACTTGCCACAAAATACATCAACCTTGGTTGTTGACTGCATAAATTATTCACACTAACTTTCCACAAAATACATCAACCTTGTTATTTGCTTTATTTTCTTCAAGGATGATAATATAAATAAATTATACATTTTTTGGTTTTTATTTTCCTAGATTTTATTATCTTAGAAAAGAAAAATTTTCCAAACTCGCCACAAAATAACCTTTACACCTTCCACATAATCCACGCCTTTTTTAATTCCTCTACAAGCTTCTCCACACGTATGTACATGGAATAGTACCTAGAATGAAATTGTTTAAATAAGAGTGTTGCATGTATGGAACTTACAACAATTCTAATATATGTATATTGAGTGGTTGAATTTTCTTTCACCAATTATATTTTTTTATTTTATTTACTCAAAAGTACAAATGAAGAGAATCTACAAATTCTTCAAGTTTTCCAGGATTCAACTATGGTCATTAAATGGATGCAAGGTTCCTCACATGTACTAAGCTTGTGACTTTAGGCCATAGAAAAGCAACTTAAGGAGATCATAACTGTATTTCATGATATCTCTTTTACTCATGTTTAGAGAGAAAAAAATTTTGATATGTTTAATTCTAACAAGTGGGATGTTGAGCTCATATCAAGAATATGTTGTAATTAGTTAAATATTTGTTAAAAGGCCTTGAGCCCTAAAAATATTACCTTTCCTATAGGCTAAAAGGTGGGGTGCTTGGTTTTAAAAAATAAAAAATAAATAAGTACAGCCAACCATAGGAAAACAAAAGTGTAAAAGGAAACTCTTGAAAAGGAATAATAAAAGAAATAATATGGAATCATATCTAGGCTAGAAGATAAATGAAAATACGAGTTGAAAAAAGATAAAATGGATTTGACAATAAGCAAGAAGATAAATTTAGTTCAACAGTGAAAAAATATTACATTGTCGTGATGCATTACAATGTAAAAGAATTTCAATATACTTAACCTTGACTTGTTTATGAAATTTATAAAAGAATGAAATAATGACATAACTATACTTTTTGTTCTACCTCCCATCACTAGAGACAAGTTTCAGATTCATCCTCAAGAACATCAACATCTACATTTGGGATTCCATATACAGGATGTTGGACAATAAGCAACATTGAACATCTTACATATTTCAGGTTGGTCGTTTCTCCTCCATTTTGATATATCTTATTCTTCAACTTATTTTTTAGTATGGAAGCCAAGTTTCTTCCAAATATCATGAAACAATTACATTGTTAGGGTTTCTCCCCATATCCACAATTTCATCAAAGCCTTCAGAGATATTATTTTCAAACCCTTCATTGAAATACTGGAACAATGAAAAAATTTCCTGCTCAAATTGGCGAACACTAGATTCTTTATACTCTAACGTTTCTAGAAATAAATAGTTTTTTCTCTTTGATCCTTTTTTTTTGAAGGTGTACATGACATGGATGAAACCGTTATTTTACTATCGCTCATACCATATGCATTTATAAGATTGTTAGGGATTATAGAGATCATAATAATGTCATCCATGCATAAAATCTTTTCTCTTCAGATGTTTTAGGATCATATACATTCCCCGATTTCTTAAATTTTTTGTCTCTGGTATAGGGATTTACATCTCTGATTTAATGGTACAAGATTTCAAATGCAACAAACCAAGTTTAACGTTCTTAAAATTTGGTAGTGGAATTGCAATATTTTTTGCATCTATACCAGCAGAATGAGATGAAGGTAAAGGTGATAGATCAGGCTTCATGCCATCAGAACTTGAAAAAAAGTTATAACAGTTTTCACTGGTCAGTGACAGCCCATAACTTCACAAATACAAAAACCATTGATTTCTTATTATTGATTAATCACCAATATTTATACATTTAAAAGACTATTGGGAGATAGAAATATAACTTCTCTCCATACGAGAATAACAAAAATTAAGTTATAACTAACAAAAAATCTCGTAGGATTACTTTTAACATCCCCCCTTAATCCAAATGGATATCGGACATGCCAAGTAAAGATCTAAACTTTTCAATTTTTTCACATCCTAATGCTTTGTTAAATATATCTGCAATTTTTTCTGAAGTAGGAAAATGTGTCAAATGAATTGTTTTGGCCTCTACATTATGTCAAATCAAATGATACTTGGTGTTTATATGTTTGGTTCGATCATGGAACTTAGGATTCTTGGCCAATTGAATTGCAGAAGAGTTGTTGACAAATAGAGGAGTTGAGGCTTTTTGTTTCTCCTGCAAATCTTTGAGTATTTTCCAAAGCCAAATGATTTCCTTAGTGTCTTGAGATGCTGCAACATATTCGGCTTCAATAGTAGAATCAATAGGAAAAGATTGCTTTCGTAAACTGATGGTTGTTGATCCAAGATTCGTCAAATATCCAGAAGTTGAGACTCCATTTTCTTTATCTCCATCAAAATCTAAATTTGAATAACCAGCAATATGGAAGTCTAAAAATTTGGAATATTTGATGCCATAAGTTTGAGTAAATATTTCAAAACTCTTTTTGTTGCTACCCAATTCCCCTCACAAGGATCATGCATAAACCTAGAAAGTATTCCGACAACAAAGGTTATATTAGGACGAGTAATAGACAAATAAATCAAACTTCCAACAAGTTTCCTATACTTTGTTGGATCTTCAAATGGCTTTCCTTCTTCATAAGTGAGTTTCAAATTCTACTCCATTGGAGTAGAAATAGGATCACATTCCGTCATATTATATCCGTTCAATAACTTATCAACATATTTCTTCTAAGAGATGAAAATATGTTGTGGTTTTCAATCAACTTCAATACCAAGATAATAATGAAGTAAGCCTAAATTTTTCATATCAAAAACCTTTTTCAATTCCTTCTTTATAAATGATATATATTCATCATTGTTTCCTGTGATCATCAAATCATAAACATATACAACTAGATATACAACTGATCTTCCAACTTTCTTAACGAAAATAGTTGCATCATCTAGGTCAAAATGTTTATAGTTTAATTTAAGAATATGTCCAGTTAGCTTCACATACCATGCTCGTGGCGCTTGTTTCAAGCTGTACAAATACTTCATTAGTTTGAAAACCTTTTGTTCTTTCTCTTTAATGGAAAAACCTTTTGGAAGAAACATGTAAACATCTTCTTTTAAATCTGCATCTAAAAAGGCATTTTTGACATCCATATGATGAATTTTCCATTATTTCTGAGTTGCAATAGCAAACAAAGATCTAACAGTGCCCCATTTATTTGTAAGAGAAAAATTATTTGTATATTTGATACCCTCGCATATCCCTTCGCTACAAGTCTTTCTCTATGTTTTTCTAGCAAACCATCAGCTTTATACTTGATTTTATAAATTCATTTGCAACCAATGGGTTTGATTCCAGCAGGAGGATCCACTAGCCTCCATGTGCCATTTTTTATGAGAGCATCATATTCCTTTTTCATTTCATCTTTCCACTGTTCATAACTAGCAGCTTCTTCAAAGCAAGAAGGTTCACAATCCATAGAAAAAATAAATTCACAATGAGAATAGTTACCTAAGGAAGTTGTTTAGGAAGTTTCAGAAGTTGTTCATCTTCTTCATCTGGCTCAGTTCTTTCCATTTATGTCATTGTTTCTGTATAAACACTTACATCAACCAATTCCTCATCAGCAGCAACAGAATTATCATCATCAACCAATTTCTCATCATTGAGAGAAGGAAACTCCACAAATTGATCTAATATAGGAACCCCCGCTTCAGGATGGGGAAGTATATTATCTGATTCATAATAAAACTTTTGAGGCAAAAGAATTTCTATCTGATTAAGTTTTCTATCAATAGTGAGGGAATATTTATTAGTTTCAAGAAAAATTACATCTCTTGAAAAAATAAACCTTTTGTTCTATTCATCATAAAATCAATATGCCTTAGAAGTCATGGAATACCCTAAAAATATACATTTTATACTTCGTTCACTCCTCTTATTCCTCTTATGGTTAGGTATCAAAGCATAACATTGAGAACCAAAAATTTGGAAATGGTTAACAACAGGAAGATGACTATACCACATTTCATCTGGAGTTCTCTTGTTAATGATAGAGGAAGGGCACCAATTTCTAATTTATGCCACACAGAGCATGGCTTCTCCCCAAAACATTAATTTTACATTCTTAAAAAAAATCATTGACCTTACCATATTTAGAAATGTTTTGTTCATTCGTTCAGCAACACCGTTTTGTTGTGGATTATATGGTATTGTGGTCTGGTGTTTGATGCCATTCCCTTACAAATATGTTTCAAAAGCATGTGAAGTATATTCTCCTCCATTATCAGTCCTTATAGTACCAATAGTAATTTGTGCTTCATTTTTTATCAAGAGATGAAATTTCGTAAACATATCAAAAACTTGTGATTTTTCTTTAAGCAGATAAACACAGCACATCCATTCGTAGTTGGTACAGGCATTGGACCACATAAGTCAAAGTGTATGAGCCTTAATTTTCTTGTAGCTCTAGACTTAGAATTATGAAAATATTTTTTGTGATGCTTGCCTAATATACAAGCATTACATGGGGTTAATTTTCTGGGAACTGTTGGAAGACCCTTAATACCCCGTTGTTTCATAATTCGAATACTTTCATAATTAACATGACCGAAGCGTGCATGCCATAATAAAGAAGAGGATAGAGTATCATTTTTTTGAACCAAATAAGTTGTGTTCAATGCAATAGACGACATACCATGCAACTTCAATAATTTATATTCTTCCACACTAGTCATTACATTTTTATTGTCAGTTGCTCTTCTAATTTCTACTTTACCATCAAATATGTGAAGGAAATGTCCCTACTGCCTTATTTGTATAAGAGATAACAAATTTCTTTGGAACTGCAGAATGTAAAGAGCATCATTCAAAATATAATTTGGAAGTCCAGGAATTTTTAACTGAATTGAACCAATCCCTGATGGTTTGATTTGGGACTTATCAGCAAAGTACACCACTCCATCAATATTATCACTGAATTGATCAAACAAATCTCTTCAAAAGGTCATATGACATGTGGCACATGTGTCTAGAACCCAACTATCATTCCATGAAGAAAAAAAATAACTAAAAACATCTTCCATGTGGAAATTACAATGAGCGACAATATAATGTGCATTCTCAAAAGACTGTCCTCAGTTTGGAATTATGTGATCTTTCTTTTCACGCAATTTTTCTCTTTTTTCATTAGTTTTATCCCAGGGAATTCTACAATGTTAGCCTCTCTAAAATAACAATAATAAATCCAAAATAATAAATTAATTAATTAAATATTCCAAGTTAGGAATATGTGCCTAACTCTTGGGTTGTTCCTCAAATATTGGAGTTTGTTTAGGAACTCCTATCTTGGTGGGTTTTTGGTGAGAAATTATCTCAACCAAAGGAGTCTAAGATAGCATGGAATATCTTAGACATTTTCTCTCATCTATTTAAATTGTAAATTAAATTCTTTTAATAAGAGAGAATACATGAGGAAGCCATGAGGCTTCAGCCTTTTCCACCAATGTTTTGTCTAGTTTCATTTTTGTGTTTTCCAGTTCTTATGTTAATTCATTTTCTACATGTGGTATCAGAGCACACGGTTTTTCACTTTGGGATTGAGAGACTCTGTGTATTGGCGCTCTGCATGCATGAGGCATTGATCGTTGCATGATTTGTGAAGATTTTCTAAAGTTCGTGACCTCACCTAGGACCTACAGCAGCGCATCGCCTTTTGAGATCTAGACGTTCAGATTCCTGGTGCCTATGATCCTTTTGCTGATGCAAATGCTGAAGAAATATGAGTTTGAAAATAGTATTTTTGGTGAGCGCTCCCTGCTCTCTGGCTAGCGTGAGATTTTTGGTGAGAAACCTGTTTCCAAACTTGATCCATACATATTTTTTCTGTAAATCTATGTAATTTCTGTTATCTGCGTAGAGCATAGAGAGGGATGGTGATAGTGTGAAGAATTCTAAGAGAAAAAGGGTAGCAAATGAGCAAGCAGATGCAGATTGTGGAGAATTGAAGTGGAAAGTAGATTGTAGAGCTTGGAACGTGAAGGTCGAAAGCTGAAATTGGAGCAGCGTTGAGTGGCAAGCAATTGGTGCAAGCCCGAGTCCGCTTGCGTTGGTGAATGGCAGTATGGACGTAGATTTTCGGAGTCTGTGGAACGTTGAAAACAAATTGAGATTGCAAGAAATCTGCTGTAGGTTTTACCATTGAATTATGGTAGTGCACGGGTTGCACTGGTCGATATTCATTTAGATGGCACAGCAGAATTTGATAGACGTGGTCCGACAGATTTATGCAATCACTCAGCGTTCAATTGCAAACGACAGAGCTTCAGATTATGAAAATCAACTGTTTGGTATTAAAAAAACTGTCGGCGTAGAATTCTCAAAGCAGAGTAAAGGCAGAACAAAATTTGAAATGCAATTTAACCTAGAACACTGATGATATCCTGGCCCCAAGCTGCTACATCAATTGCAATAAGAAAATCAACTTCTTGTTTTCTGAATTGTTCGAGGGCATTAAGGTGTTGTGCGTATCGATCTTCAGATTCAGCAGGTAAGTTTGAAGTCGTCTAAACCCTTCTTGACCACATTGAATATGAAGATATTAATTGCGATAAAACTCCATTCAATGTCGTTATTCAACATTATGGGAAATATGGTATGCTAGAGGAAACAATCGATGTTTTTCATAGAATTCCAAAGTTCAATTGCAAGCCGAATCCACAAATCTGACAACCTGATTGGCTTTGTCTTAGAAAGCTAAAGCTTCTCTTAAGTAACTAATGTTGCTCTTTCTGCTTTCTCCGATTCTTTCATTGCTGCAGAGCATTTGTGGGATTTAATCTTCTAAATCTTCTGAATCTAAATAGTTTTTTAGCCAAATTGCAGTTTTTCTATATACAGATTCAAAAGCTTTCTTGTATAGCTCTACTTTTCCAGTTGTGATTGTAATGGTAAGGGCATTTTTCCATTACAAAGTATAAATCTGGTATCTTTTATGGAGGAGGTGAAGTTGAATGCTGACTTCAAGCCACAGTTGGTTCTTGAAGGAGTGGCTCTTCATTGAAAAGTCGGAATAGGTTAAGAAAATGGTGGATTGCTGAAGTTTTTCAGCGACTGGTTTGAAAACCCTTTTCATATTTTATTTTCAAATTTGAGTCTTAATTGCGCGTGCTGCCAGCCTTAATTATGGTACATAATCTTTTTACACAAGCTTGAGGAAATTTTGTTTAAAATTTTTCCAAATTTTTTTCAAAAGGTGTCATAATTTTCCAAAGTTTTTTTTTTTTTTTTTTTTTAAAAGGGTCGTAGTTTTCCAAAGTGAGAAGTGATATTCTAAGAAGGGTGGAGTGACTTCATAATGTTCATTCCATTGTTTTAATGGAAATTATGTAAAAATCATGATTATAATGGCTCTTTAAATATTGATTGGGGAGACATAAGAAATGGCAAAAATATTTTTGTGAGGGGAGTCATAAGGATGAATATTGTCATTGATTTTGTAATATGAGTGATGTTTTTGTTGAGAGAGATAAGGTGATTTAATGCATTTTGGAGAGATAATTTGTATTTTGTAAATTTGGAGGGATAATTGTTTTGTACTTGGAGTGATATGTGAAATTCAAAGTATTGTTTTACTTTGAGAGAGATTGAGTCGGTGAATATCCAGAGTTTGAAGACGAATTACTTCCAAGGGTTGTGAGCTTAGCATATTCATTACTTGAAGGTGGAGATTTCTTATGTACTTAATACTTAATAAAGATATCATTTTTTTTGGTGTTGATGTGTCCTAGATCCGCCCGAAATTGAATAAGGGGATCTTAGGTACACCATGTGTGTTTGATGGCGCATGTTTTTTATGACTTCATGTTGTTGTTTTTTATTTGTGTCTAGTTGTGACACATCAATGATTTCATTTAATATCGCATACATCACCAAGCACAACACATATAACGAAATAGCTCCAAGATCAACACATGCATCTACACAACTACAACATATAATCAAAGATTGTCTACATCAGCATTCTACATCAAAAAACAAATTCACAGCAAAGTCTTTATCAATGTTCTTGCAAATCCCTTTAAAGAACTTGTAGTCATATTCATTGATTTAAGTGAATCATTAAAAATTCATTGTTAATGAATTTTTTAAAAGAACAAGTGAATTCATTGTTTTAAAGTGAATCATTGTAAGCTTTCTTGGGTGCATTGTCGACAGTGTTCGAAACCCTTCCTTTACACAAAATCAAGTGAGTGCATGAGTTTTTAAATCAAACAAGCAACAAGTTCACATCTCCTGCAAGCAAGCGTGATTATTCATTCAAGCAATTTTCATCAATTCAGTACAAAGATCAAACCTTCAAGTGAGCCAGAGTGAATTTCATTGCAGCAACCATCAAAAGCAACCAAACAAGTTCAACTCTGACATCAATCAAGCAAGTTGACATCGACATCAAGCGAGCATGGTTATTCATTGATCTGAAATTGTGAGAACAAAGTATTTCTCATACAGAGATTGACTGTAGGGGCATTCACCAGATATTTCACCTTTCAAAGAAAGGATGAATCCGGAGGCTATCTGGCCCTTCTACAGACTCTGCCTAAAGAAATAAAAAGTAATCACAAAGATCTGATCAATGAAAGTATTTGTTTTAACTGCAAAGTATTCATTGATCCAAGTTTAATGTGTGAATAGGCAAGTATACATATTCTGCAAATGAAGGATAGTGTTTTGAAGATGAACTAATAAGTTTTGATCACTGTTTAAACCTGCTTGGGAAAAGATAGCTTATAAAAATTTACTGTTTAAAGGAGCAGAATCTGAAAATATGCAGCAAAATCATACAGTATGACATCAAATAATTTTTTAAGCGGTTCACCCCTCTCTTGGGCTACCTCCGCTGGGTCCAAAAGCCTCTAATTAGGCTTTTTCCTCTTTGATTAAATGCTTAAAATGTGAATACAACTATATAGAAGCCTCAAATGGAAAAATACACTACAAAAATAGATTCAAAAGGCCCAAATCAGTCTAAAATGACTAAACATTCACCTCCATTGGATGAAGGTAGTCCAAAACAGCTCTTTTTCCCTTAGGCCCTAGTGGCTCCACGACCAAAAATGCTGGTAAATTCTCTGTTAGATCACCCTGATGGCTCTGAAAACACTTCCAATAGATTCATAATGATCTCTACACCTAAAATCAAAAACAAATTCATATCAAAAGGCCTCTCCTAGCCAAAGTTATGGCACTTTTACTCCAACTGCCAGTTTGGCCTAGAGAAACTCCACCAAATCTGGTGGAACTGCAGTTAAGCCCTCCAAAATAGGGCGGCCACCAAAATAGGTGAAATCTGCCATAAACTCCGCCAGCTTGTGGTGCTAAAGATAAGGGTGCATAGGACCACACCGTTCGGAAGTCGTTTGATTAACTATGAGTTAGGTTCGGCGATGTTTAAAGTTTTAAACCATATACTGAATATAACTCCACCCTCCCGCCGGTCCACGTGACCATGTGCATTTAAACCCACGTGGGCACGTACCTTGACTTTAAACGTTGCCATTACATAATCCATACCATGTTACACCTTTGTTACATAGATTGTAACTGTTTATCAAATATGGCCCACGTGCCATTTAACAAACTTTGGACTTGTGGGTATTAAACCATTTTTCATATTTCGAATTTAATTTAACATATAGTATGGTTTAGTAATTAGATTTTTAATAAGGTTTAATTTAATTTTTTTTAATTAATTAAAACATATAATTAATAATATAATATATGATTTAATAAAAAACCATATAAAATATTAAAACTATATAATTTAATTAATCTATTAAACCTTAATAAAAATAAAATTATTCCATTACAATATACTAAAAAATTTTCTTTCAAAATTGAAAGTTATTGGGCAAATTAAAACTGCAATATCTCCTCCATATGGCAACGGATTTGAGTGACATTCACAGCGTTGGGATCGTATCACCGAGCTCTTTCTAGTCGATCTGTTTTGGAGAAATTCTAAGCAACTTCATTTTTGAGCATTTTTCTTCAAGAGATTTTGATCTCCTGATCACACCTCCCAAATGGGAAGCTTTTGGACCCTCAAAAGCTTTCTGATTACTGAAACTAATGATGTGGAGACTGATTCTCCACTCTTCCACCCTTGAACAACTGAAATCTACCCGATTTCATCAACTGAAGCTTTTGAGAAAATGATAACCTGTCTCTGGAATCAACTTGCAAACTATTCCCATGGCGAATTCGACCATACTGAAACCAACTTTGTCCCATGCTGAATTTTGTGTCCTTCTTGCTTGCACTGCTTTTCTTTGACACTTCATTTTCTTCGTTGGCTAACCCAAAAGGTAATTTTCGCAACATAACATCATCTTCTTTCAAAGACAAACTGTTATCAAATTGAGACAATTCATTAGCAACATCATAAAATGGCAAATGCTCAAAATCTGGTCGTTTCAACATCAACAAAGTTAGACTTTGACTTGCATTAACCAGTCTCTTCAATTGACCTGCATGGAGTAAAGAAGATTCCATCATCTTCTTGTGAGCTCTCACAATGTACTCTTTACCATCTTTGAACAAGTGATACTTGTTTTCATGGTGATGAAAGATGCCTTCCTATCAAATAAATAAGGACTTCCCAAAACAATACCTGAGATATCAAGCGACACCACATCAAGTTCTACTGTGTCAATAAAGTGTGCAGTTATTGCAAAGCGCAATATGCACTTCCTTGATACCTGCAAATTGGCATCCTTGCATATCCATCCAAGTGGATAAGGCTTCGGAAGTGGAATGGTCTCAAGTTTAAGCTGCTTGACCAAATCTTCAGATATAAGATTCGCTTGTGACCCACTGTCAAATAGTGTGTCAATTTTGGTATGTTTTGAAATTACCCTCACATGGAAAATCTTTATCCTCCTCTTTTCATCATGAGTATCTTTGTGACAATTCAAAGAGCTAGAACTAGGAATTGTGTCTTTCACCACTTCTTTCCCCTTAATGTTCTTTAAAACCATGCCTATGCTTTTTTTCTCATCACTTGAGTCTGACCCTAAGTCTTGCTCAACTGTTGCAACAATTTTCTCCTTTTCTTTGGTCTTGTTTTTGTTCTTGAATTTTTCTGGTTTCAGTTTAGGATGAAGCTTCCAACAATGATCTTCATCATGACTAGTCTTTGAACAGTTCTTGCAAAAGAACTTTCCTTTTTCCTTTCTTGAATTAGCAACTCTCTTCTTTCCTTTGTTTTTAAAATTACTATCCTCATCAAAAACATTCTTTCCTCTGGCTTCTAAATGTGTAGCCTGCACACAGACTTCATCTAAGCTGGTAGGATTGAACAATAGAATAGTATGTTGTCGATAATTGTGCAAACCTCCTATGTATTTCAACAAGGTGTCTTGACTTTGTAAGTCTACTCCAAGTAGAAGTGCTCTCCTTCTAAACTCTTGGGTATAATCTTGCACATTTTGACCTTTAAGTTGCCTAAAATTTTGCCAATTCATAATTGCTTTCTGAATATGAGCAAGAGGATAAAATTGTTTCTTAATAGCAGTAATAAACTCATTCCAAGTTAGAGTTATCTTACCATGCTTTTTAATTTCCTCCCTGGTCTTAGCTTCCCACCAAACCAAAGCTGCTCCATCCATTCTCAAAGAGGCTAATTGGATTTTTGTGTCATCATCATGCAAATTCTGAATTCTTAGATAGACTTCCAGCTGTCTAATCCAGTTATCCAATTTTTCTGCATTCACATCACCATTAAACATCGGCAACTCAAACTTTACATCAAGCTTTAACAAAGGATTTTTAAGAGATTTTTTTGTTTTATGTGACTAATTAACAGAAGTAGAAGAGGATGATGTGGAGGATGAGGATGATGATGGAGATGGTGGCTCACCATTTCCTCCATTCCCTTTCTTAGACTCATCTTTGTCTTTCTTTCCTCCTGAAGAATCTCCTTCTTCTCTTTGGTTTCTAGACCCTTCTCTAGCAATCCTATCATTTCTCTCCTGGTATAGGATCCTAACCATCTCAATCAAGTCCAAGAAAGCTTTTCTAAAGACTCTTTCTTCTTCTTTGGGATCCATTTCCTCATGTACTTCTCCTTCTTTGGATGACATGCTTGTGGCTAATTCTAAGGCTACTGAGGATGAAATGCAAGGTGGATGTAATGGCACTCTAGCCCTCCTTGGTTGAGGATTAACTTGTTCTCTAACCAATTGACCTTCCCCTCTTTGCAATTTCAGCCTAGTAAGCATCAAATTTTGCAGAATAATACAATTTACTTGCACAAATTTCACAAACTTTTAAGCAAAACCTTGAGCTCCGATACCAACCTGATCTGAAATTGTGAGAACAAAGTATTTCTCATACAGAGATTGACTATAGGGGCATTCACCATATCTTTCACCTTTCAAAGAAAGGATGAATCCGGAGGCTATCTGGCCCTTCTACAGACTCTGCCTAAAGAAATAAAAAGTAATCACAAAGATATGATCAATGAAAGTATTTTTTTTAACTGCAAAGTATTCATTGATCCAACTTTAATGTGTGAATAGGCAAGTATACATATTCTGCAAATGAAGGATAGTGTTTTGAAGATGAACTAATAAGTTTTGATCACTGTTTAAACCTGCTTGGGAAAAGATAGCTTATAAAAATTTACTGTTTAAAGAAGCAGAATCTGAAAATATGCAGCAAAATTATACAGTATGACATCAAATAATTTTTTAAGCGGTTCACCCCTCTCTTGGGCTACCTCCGTTGGGTCCAAAAGCCTCTAATTAGGCTTTTTCCTCTTTGATTAAATGCTTAAAATGTGAATATAAATGTATAGAAGCCTCAAATAGAAAAATACACTACAAAAATAGATTCAAAAGGCCCAAATCAGTCTAAAATGACTAAACATTCACCTCCATTGGATGAAGGTAGTCCAAAACAGCTCTTTTTCCCTTAGGCCCTAGTGGCTCCACGACCAAAAATGCTGGTAAATTCTCTGTTAGATCACCCTGATGGCTCTAAAAACACTTCCAATAGCTTCATAATGATCTCTACACCCAAAATCAAAAAAAAAATCGTATCAAAAGGCCTCTCCTAGCCAAAGTTATGACACTTTTACTCCAACTGCCAGTTTGGCCTAGAGAAACTCCACCAAATCTGGTGGAACTGCAGTTAAGCCCTCCAAAATAGGGTGGCCACCAAACTAGGCGGAATCCTCCATAAAATCCGCCAGTTCGTGGTGCTAAAGATAAGGGTGCATAGGACTGCACCGTTCGGAAGTCTTTTGATTAACTATGAGTTAGGTTCGGCGTTGTTTAAAGTTTTAAACCATTTATTGAATATAACTCCGCCCTCCCGCCGGTCCACGTGACCATGTGCATTTAAACCCACGTGGGCACGTACCTTGACTTTAAACGTTTCCATTACATAATCCATACCATGTTACACCTTTGTTACATACATTGTAACCGTTTATCAAATATGGCCCACGTGCCATTTAACAAACTTTAGACTTGTGGGTATTAAACCATTTTTCATATTTCGAATTTAATTTAACATATAGTATGGTTTAGTAATTAGATTTTTAATAAGGTTTAATTTAAATTTTTTTTTTTTTAAATTAATTAATAATATAATATATGATTTAATAAAAAACCATATAAAATATTAAAAACTATATAATTTAATTAATCTATTAAACCTTAATAAAAATAAAATTATTCCATTACAATATATTAAAAAAATTTCTTTCAAAATTGAAAGTTATTGGGCAAATTCAAACTGCAATATCTCCTCCATACGGCAACGGATTTGAGTGTCGTTCGCAGCGTTGGGATCGTATCGCCGAGCTCTTTCCAGTCGATCTGTTTTGGAGCAATTCTGAGCAACTTCATTTTTGAGCATTTTTCTTCAAGAGACTTTGATCTCCTGATCATTCATTCAAGTGAGCGTGAAGACAGTCAAGTGAGTGCTTAAAGAAATGCAATCATCATCAAGCGAGCGTGAATTACAGAGTTTAAGTGAGAATATTATACAATTCTAGCAGGTGTTTCAAGCAAGCACAATAAGCACAAATCAAGTAAGCACAATAAGCAACAAATCAAGCCACAAATCAAGCGAGCGTGCCATTCAAATGAGCCTGTCATTCAAGTACCAAAATCAAGTGAAACAGTTCAAAGAATGACATCTACAATAAGAGAGCCTAATTTCAAGAGCGCAAGTTCAAATGGTGCAACATATTCAATTGTTAGACATTCTTCACAGTCGATCATCTCAATTGATGAAGACATAGTGCACATCAGCAAAGACACTCTTGCTGATCTTTCACAGCATCTACAACAAACACATGAAACCATTGAGTTTCTTCAACTCGGGTCACAACATCAAAGGATTTAATTGCAAGAAAAGCGTGATACTTTCAAGTATTTAAACCCTTCAGATGATAATTCATTCCTTCAAACAGCTTCAAGTGTTGAAGTTGTTCCAGTTCAAATTTCTTCCAAGCCCATCATCAAGCCCTGGGAAGAAATTTAGAATAACAAGAATCGACGAGGCTTAGGATATGTCCAAGATGACGCCAACTTACATATTCCCGATTATTCGAAGCCCATTCAGTTCATTAGTGTGAGATTTCTTTAACAGATCCCCTCAGCACATTCAGAGACACTTGCAGACAACCAGCAATGCACGCAACCCAAAGTTGCAGAAAAACAGAATTCCACACAACCTAAAGTTGAATTCAAACCAAAATGTTCTCATTGTCAGAGAACCGGTCATATGGAAGATCAATGTCTTGATCTCCATCCATGTCGCAATCAACACAAATCAGCCAGATTGAAGATACATTATGAATGGATCGACCCTTGGGAATGGTCATCCACAGTTAAAAGATTTCTTCAGTTCTACAACTGCATTCGATCACACATAGTGCAACCAACAGTGAAAAGATGATGGTACTCTCATGTAGTTGAATGGGGGAGTACAGTAGTGTAAAACTCCTACACCTGAAGGGGGGGAGTTCAGGAATACTTTCCAAGAGAAGTGTCTCTCCTTTCAGTTGACAAAGGGGGGAAAATGTCAATGAAATTAACAGTGGTTGTCAAACTGAAATTCTTGACAAAACCAGCAAAAGCAACCAGTGGGCATCTTCAATAGCCAGTGGGAATCAACAAATTTTCTAGTGGGTAGTCGATAGCAAAGAAGCAGTGAACATTTTTCAGCACAGCAAAAGAAACAGTGAGTTGTTTTTGACATCATCAGCCAGTGGGCTTTGAACAAATTTTGTTAATGGACAAAGCATGCTGATTTCATGCAAAGGACAAATGGATCCTTTTGCAACTTGGCACTTGATGGAGTTGTCAAGAAAAATTTAGAGATGAATCAGACATGCAGCTGACTCATGGTCTCTTCAGATTGCAATTTCTCAACATCCAGCTTTGGCGATTTTTCAGGCAATGTCTTTTTGAGGTTCAACATGAGAACTTGGAAGATGGTTCCTTGTTCTTATTTTGGATTTTTTATTGAAGGGGGGAATGTTAGCCTCTCTAAAATAACAATAATAAATCCAAAATAATAAATTAATTAATTAAATATTCCAAGTTAGGAATATGTGCCTAACTCTTGGGTTGTTCCTCAAATATTGGAGTTTGTTTAGGAACTCATATCTTGGTGGGTTTTTGGTGAGAAATTATCTCAACCAAACGAGTCTAAGATAGAACGGACTATCTTAGACATTTTATCTTCTCTATTTAAATTGTAAATTAAATTCTTTTAATAAGAGAGAATACATGAGGAAGCCATGAGGCTTCAGCCTTTTCCACCAATGTTTTGTCTAGTTTCATTTTTGTGCTTTATGTTTTTATGTTAATTCATTTTCTACATACAATTTGTAGTAGTATGCCCAAGTTTTCCACATATAAAATAGTTTACAGCTGGTTTATCATAAAAATTTCTTTTTTTTCATTCTGTTGTCTATCTCCCTAAATATTTATGCCCCCCTTGCCTCTATAATTCTTCTTACCTCGGCCTCTATTACCCTTTGTATTTCTGAAAGATTCCCCTTGAGTTTTTTGGTCTTTTTGAGCAAGACATAGGGTTTCAGTATTAGAACTATGTCATTCTTCTTTCTTGCCAAAACCCTTCTCTCTTTCTGCAATTTTCCCTACTAATTTGTCAAATCTATATCTTTTAATTGCCCACTAGCTTGGAGAGATTCCAAGTAGTGTGAATAACTAGGGAAAAGAGATTTTATAAAGGCAGTAAGTGGAAAATCCACTTTAACTCTAGTACATTAAATTTCATGATTGACGGCTTTAATTACAGAGGTAAGTTTTAGAGGATCATTATCACGCATTTCCAAATTAAATAACTTCAACAATAACTAAATTATCTCCAAATTATAATGTGAATCATAAAGCTCTTTTAGTTTTTTGATGGCATCATAAGTTATTTTACTCTTATTAATGTATTAGCTTACCTCTTCTACAACTGAAGTGGAGATTAAGGCAAAAGCCTTCTTATCCTTACTTTTCCAGTTTGCTAGTTGTTTCCGCTCATCGGGCTGCTCTGGTGCATTCTCTCCTTCTCCTTCACAAACTCCATCCCATAAATCATTAACGATAAGAGTATTTTTAACTTTCCTAAACCACTCCTAGTATTTTTCCTTTCCAGAAAGGATGACCCCAATTAAGGACACCAAGGAGTTCATTTTTTCAGATAATCTTACAAAAAAATATGTTCTAAATCACTACCACAGAATTCTTCTAAAAAAAAAATTTTTTTTAATAACCTCCTCACACTGATTTCTCTTAAAAAAACACAGTTTTAACTTGTAAATTCAATGATATTTTTTATTTATCACTAAAAGACATTGATTTTTCTTTAAAAAAAACTATGTTTTAATTACAACAATTGAATCATTCAGCGTTTCTGCTTCAACTAAATCTCGACCACATATTTCTTAACAAAAAAACGAAGTTTTTAACTTGTTGATCCATCTGCACTAGCCACCAATCACAGGTCAGGTTGATCACTGTAATCCCTGAACACTGCAAATCAAACAATCAAACACATACATATGCTGACAACCCCTCTTACACACATATTGATAGCCCCTCTTACATGCAGATGCATCCAAACCAAATGTTGCAAGAACAACATAAATTCACAGCAAACCTAGTTTCTCTTACACACAAATGAATCCAAACGCTACAAGCACAGCAGCAGTTCACAACATTTTTAAGCCTTCAACAGGGAGTTTCCACAAGACGGTTGTTTCAATCATCCAAGATCAACTAGTCTTTAAAAAAAATTGTTCAAATTGCCAGCAGGTCGATGCCTTCAAGCCAGGCTTTGATACCACTGACAGCCCAGAACTTCACAAATAAAAAAACCATCGATTTCTTATTATTGTTTAATCACCAATATTTATACATTTAAAATACCATTGGGAGATAGTTATATAACTTCTCTCCATACGGGAATAACAGAAATTAAGTTATAACTAACAAAAAATCCTATAGGATTAGTTTTAACAGTCGGCTGTGAGGACAAGGGGAATTTAGAGGCAGAGAATATCTTTTTTTTCCTTTATTGTTGGGAGAGTAATTTACTTTTTTTGGAGGTCGAACAGGAGACCAAGATGAAGGATTAGAAAGTTTGGTCTCATGTATAGTAGCTGCTAGTTTAAAAGGCTTGTCCTTGGTGTTCTCGGTATAGAAAGGCACAAAATTACCATAATTTTACAATATTTCCCCCTCTGTGGCCTCGATAAATCCCGTGAGAATATCTCTTTGATTAGTTAGAATGGTCGTTCAATTTTTTCGCATTGGTGAGTAAAAAAAAAATGTGAAGTTTAAACATATGAAAGTATGCGGGAAATCTAGATATGGAGAAATTGGTTCCCTCTAAAAAAAAATTCCCCATAAATTCATGTCATTATTTCAATTTTTCCACCAAATTTACTAGAATTTCCAATATTTACTCCCTTCATGGTCACATAATTGGCACTGTGAAAAAATACAATCCATAAACCATATGATTATCGACTTTATTTTTAGATCCATGATATCTAATTTAATAAGTTAGACAACATATAAACCCTTAATTCCTTATGCTTATTTTACATTTATTTGGAAAAAATAAATAGAATAGAATACGACATTAAAAAAATTCTATCCATTTTAAAGAAAGGGAAAAAATGAATGAATAAGTTTTAAGTTAATTGAGTTTCCTTTGGGTGGTTGGGTGGAAATTATTTTTATCTTCTCTGCCCAATTTCATATCTATAAACTTGATAGGTTAATGTTGTGGAATAGAGTAATTTTATTGGGCTCTTAAGTGAGTGTGATTCTATACTGAGAGATGAATTTTCTTCTCTCTACCCAATGCCAAAAAAATTCAACTTCGAAAAAAAAATAGAAATTATAAATAGTATAAAATACACAATAAAACAATAAATATTATGTACATCTAAAATATTATTAAATTTAATGATAAATATTTAATAATATTTTATTTTAAAAGAAATCAAAATTCTTATAAAAATTGTATCATTTTATTTTAATAATAAGTGTATATTGATATAGGAGCTCTCATAGGGTTTGGTGGATTCTCTGTAGTAATACTAAAGAAAATGGGCAGATGTTGACACAATACTTCCTACTCTCGCACTGACAATTGCCCTTAGCCACTCAAGATAAGAAGACTAATGAGTTGTACCCCAAGGAGGGGTGAAACCCCCTCCTATAGCAACATTGTGGCTAATAATCACAGGATGATAGACGAAAATATTGGATCTTTTCAAGTAGAAAATATTAGGAGGAAACCTCGGTGATGAGAGCCCAATGGTAAGGGAAAATGAGAGGCGATTACTTTCCAAAGGATGCAAAAAACCCGTGGGTTGTGATCCCAACAATAGACTATCGAAATCATGGAAATTTATGAAAGACCATGCCCTGATCTGCAAATTTATGGGAATTTTCACCAAATAACAGGATATTATGAAGTGGATTCAAATCAAATAGAACCAAAATGGAGCAGTGGATTTGTGACTGAGAGCCAAGGGTTTCCTCACAGTCATCTTTGCAGATATGGAAGATAAAAAGAGGATTTTTTAGAACGACCCATATTTCATCAACGATGTCAGTTTGTTCATTATATTTTGGGAAGAATGTTATCACCCATAAAAAGAACAATTCCTGGTAGCCCTAATTTGGGTTAAACTCTTCTCCGTGGGATAAATTTTCTGGGAACTCAATATTTTGCAAGAGACCAACGTTTCTAGAAATAATTTATCTAACATTTTGAATATATGTTGAAGAGGTAGTGAACTTATGGGTCTAGATGCAAGAGGTACTTTGTTATGCAACCAACTCATAAATTTATAGAAGAAAAGATATATCAACAACTTAAAAGTATCCTCTTCGATGGGGAAACCTACTTTACATTACATAAATGAACAATTATTGGATGATTCAAATGACCAAAATAGCCTTTCTATAAATAAGAGTGTAAGGGGTCACAATATAATTAGAGCTGACATAATATAAGGGCACAACAATAACAATAGTGGGCTTCTATGGGGCACAATAATAACAATATAGGGACTACGTGGGTACGACAATAACAATAAGGGGGATACACTAACAATAAAAATAAGGGGATACATTAATAGTATAGGGACCTAAAATTTCCCTCTCCTTCAAAAGAGTGTTGTCCTAAACACTTGAGTAGTTATGGATTCTTATGTATAAAATTATCATCCTCCCATGTCAAATCTTCAATCGGAAAGTTCTTCCACTTGATGAGATACTTTGAGATTAATTGACTGAGTAGCTGTTGATTTCTTGTTTCTGTGACTACTTCAGGCTCCAAAATGATTTTTTACTTCCTCATTAAGTTCTGGAAATATTGTTTGGATTGGAAGCTTTTCACTTATAACCTTCTTTAAGCATGAAACATGGAAAATTGGGTGCACTTGGGAAGATGCAGGAAGCTCTGATCTGTATCCCATAGTACCACCTTGTAAGGACCATAGCCCTTTGGTGATAATTTTTTACCCTTCTTAGCTTGCTTGAGGGAAATTTGTGATGAGCTCCATCATTAGACATATTTGGAGGGGTTAATGGTCACCTTTTTGCCTTCTTATATCTCTTTTTCTTTCATTTTTATTATTATTTGGTTTTATGATGCTAGTATAGGTTAAGGCTAACATACTTTGAGTGTCTAACATGAGGTTGAGTGCATAAAATCATGAATTACTAAGCATTTTTATAAGGATTTTATCTGAATAAACACTTGGACGAGACAACAAGGAGAAATTATAGGAGGATCAAGACCCCCTTCTCATCTCTGTCAATAGAGCTCGAGGAGGGCGAACCTTCCCATAGACCTAAAAACTAATTTTTATTCACTATTTATCATGATTAAAAGTAGAGTTGCATTACCATTTTCAAGTCTTCCTTTGCACTGTAGTTTTTACGCATGTCTGTTTTTCATGCATAGATCAGCAGCGTTGTTTTCTGAAATTAATGTCAAAGCCCCAGAGCAGCTCCATGGTGCCTCCCCGCTTCATTTCCCGTATCCCTTCCATCTATGTTGTTACACTTCTATTCCTTTCCCTTCTCTTATCATAGCTACTGTAACCATTTTAACTTGAAAACCCTCCAAACACTTTAAAGTTTGACCTTCGCCTTTCCTCCTCAAAATTCCCGCTATCGCATTTCACACTTCGCACTCTTCTCTCGACTACACTATTGCTTTTCCTTTTTCCTTTAATACTTACCACTTTCGATGTTGATTGTGATATTTTCATTGCACTCTGCCACTGGTCCCACTGCCATGTCACCCATTGCACTTTTCACTTCTCAACATTTTCCTGAACAACACTTCCGCTATCCCTCCAACTTTGCAATATTGCAATTGTGATATCGCATTTCGTACTTCTCAGTTTTTTTCCCCATCGCATTTCTCATTTTGCAACCTTTCCCATTTTCCTTTAACACTCCTTGCTTCAATTGGCGATTGCAATATTGCTCCGTACTCCGCCGTCGGTCCCACTGCCACGTCATCGGGCTCATCGCAAATCACTTATTGCAATTTTTATTTTATTTTTCGTTAACACTTACCACTCCTGTCTTCTATTTGCGATATTTCTCCATACTCCACCACCAGTCCCACTGCCACATCATCTGCCGCATCGCACATCGCAGGTCGCACTTTTTTTTTTGTTAACACTTATCACTCCTATCTGTCGATTGCAATATCGCTCTGTACTCTGCCACCGGTCCCACCGCCACATCATCCGCCGCATCGCACATCGCAAATCGCACTTTTTTTTTTCTCATGTTAACCTTTACTGCTCCAAATGTCGATTGCGATCACCCTCCATCGTACTTTTTAAATCATTCCGATCTAAAGCATTTTTGCGCCATAATAAAGTTTTAATAAGTTTTAAACCCGCTCTTTCCACCTTTAAGCCTTATTTCATGTGTTGACCCCTCCATTGGAACCTTAAGCCCGTTTTCCTCCAAACTACAAGCCACACTTTTTCAAGCTTATTTTATCATGAATATTTGCATGGTTAGAAGTATGATAGCATGGTAAATAGATAATAGGATAAGTAAGGTGTGTTTAGTCAATTGGCCTAGCTAGGTGCAACTTAGTTTAGTTTCTTTTCAGTCATTCCCTTTTTCAGATTAAATTAGTTTCCTTTCTGTGATTTCCTTTTTGCACATTCAATTGGTTTCATTCCCATCATTTCCTTTTTGCAAATTAAGTTAGTTTCCTTTCTGTCATTTCCTTCTAGCAATTTACTTTTTAGTTTTTATCATATTTTAAGAAATAGCACCCTTTCGTAAAGCAGAAGAGCATGATATGAACAGAATTCATCTGTTGTGTATATAGCACTGTCACCTCCAATTTTGTACAAACCCCGGGTTGATAAAGTAAAGTAGGGTAGCCCTTGGGAGTTGCAACACTCTTGGTGCAATACTAGGGCTCACCACTTTTTGGCGTCGTTGTTGGGTAGGTGTCTAGTAGATGTTTTGATTTTGTTTTAGCATTCTTTTCTGCTTTCCTTTATTTTCATGGCATTTCATAAATATTGAAAAAATAAAAAAATATATGATTTTCATTCCTCGTAGGAGTAGGAATACTCAAAGAAAAATCTAACCTAAAACCCTCACATCACCTCCTAGCCGCCCTTCACTCTTCTTCAGTGGCAGTGAGATTGAACCCCCTATAGGAGAGCCTTCTGAGTATTCTGAGGATATTATTTGGGAAGAAGAATAAGACCTTGGTTCAACTAAGGGACCTGCTTCACCTATCTTAACCATGGCTGGGATCCAGAGATACTTTCCCATAAGAGAGGCAGATGGGGAAATTAAGATGAAAAACATTATCCCCTTAGCTCTTCCACACTTTCATGGACTTACCTCTAAGGACCTTGACACATCTATGTTTGAATTTGTTGTTTTTGTAGGACTTATGACTACACCTATGATGATTAGAAGTTGATTCAATTCCCATCCACCCTTAAGGATGCAGCCTTGTGCTGGTTCTTGGGTCTTCGTGGGGATAGCATCACTACTTGGGCACAGATGGAAGAGACCTTCAACAAAAAATACAGAGACTACTGTAGGTCCAAGGAAACTAAGGATGAAATATTTAGGATGAATCTAGGACCTGATGAATTCCTAGAGGAATATGAAGAGAGGTTTCAATTAAACTATAAGAGAGCCAACTGTACTCTTGATCCTGCATCAGTTAAACTTTTACTTCAACGAGGGATCAATGAAGAGATGATAGAAACCTTGAATATGCTATCAGGAGGAGATATCTACGAACTGCCTTATGAAACAAGCAAAATTGTCTTCCGAAACCATTCTAAGGCATTTAGGAAGACGGGCAGAGCTGGACAGCCACATCCAATACCCCTCCCTCTTCCACCTTCATAAAACATAAGATTAGAAACATTCTAGAGGACTTCAAGAGTGACATGTTGCACACATTTTCTTTGAAATGGACACAGTGCAGGTCAAAAGGAAGCAAGAGGAAGCAGAGAGAGCTCTGGCCATATTTTTCTTAGATATACTAGGAATCACCCAAGAAATTAATTCCCATTGAATGTCATAGAGGTTTGCTTAGTCTTTGAGGAGAATCACGCCACAGAAAAGTGTCCCTCCTTACCTATACTTAAAGTTGTATATCAAGGTGTGGAAGCAATACCAGAGCAACTCCGTTTCATCAACCAGAGAAGGCCTCAAAACCCTCGGTCATATCAACAAGGTATGAAAGATGCACCTTACTCTTACTATCACAACAATCAAAGTGCACCCAAGCAACCTTGGTACACCCCCACTCCTCCATCCTGGTCTGTACCTCCTACCTGGCCTTACAACCCTTCATATCATCCTCAGCCAGTAAACCAACCATTTCTGCAATATTTTCCACAACAACCTCAGTGGAACAATCCATACCAAGAGTGGAGGCCTCAACAAAATAAACCACCTGCTCTAATGCCTCCACCCCAACCTCAACCTAAAATTACTCATGCTTCTCCACCTAGGCTACCTATACCTACACAACCCAATCCGAACCCGAAAAACAGATAGGCACAATAGGCTCCTAGTGGAGAAACATCCTATCCATCTTATGTTGTGGAGATACAGGAGGTTAATCTCATGTCAGGAAGAGTACTCCCAAACAACCATCCTCCATCTACACCTGTAGAGGTTGAAGAGGAAAAGGAAGAAGGTAACACTTAGATACAACAACCTCCTTTTTCCTAAGCGCTTGATCCACCCTAGTCAGCACACCCTAGAGGAGACTGAACTCCTAGGAGAATTGGAAAAAAATTGTGTAAATATACCACTTCTCTAGGCCATTAAATATGTCCCTATCTACAATAGACTCATCAAAGAAAAGTGCTTTAAGAAACCTGGGAGAAGGAAGAGAGATACCCCCACCATCAATGTGTTAGGACAACTGCCTGAGCTAATGCTAGGGAGGGTGATATGTCCAAAGTGCCTAGACCCTGGTAGTCCAGTTGTTGATGTGCATATATATGGTATCATAGTCCCCAACACTCTGATTGACCTAGGGGTTGCCATCAATATCATGACCAAGGAAACTATGTTGAAACTTAACCTCCAAGGGACTTTGAGGAAACCCACAATAGTTCTACAACTTGCAGATCGATCCATAGTAACTCTAGAATGAATTGTTGAGGATGTTATGGTTACCATTGAATCTTGGGAGTATCCTACAAATTTCCTGGTCCTACAACCAAAAACCGAGTTTAATGGTTATCCCCTCATCTTAGGGAGACCTTGGTTAGCCACTGCAGATGCTTATATTAGTTGTCACGCCAGAAACATGACTATCAAAAATGGGCATGTGTCTAAACAGCTAGTGTTATGTCCTCCAACCCAGCCTTCCATTGATCATGATCTCCCTATATATTTGGAGGATGAAGAAGATGAGTTATATAACACTACCCCTATGTGTACCATAGATGTTATTCTTAGAGGGGGGCAACTTGATGAAGATGAACTCATTGACCATGCCATTCAAAACCAATCCTCCACTAACATTCCTCTCGAAACCTTATTCAAAGAGTCTGAAAGCCAACCTTGGATGGAAGTGAACTTAGTTGAGTCAACCTCTTAATCCACCAAGGCTATTGAGTTTGGCCCGTCCAGATCTCTGAAAATCAACCCAAACCTCACGAATGAAGAAGGGAAGCATCTATGCCAGATTTTGAAAGATAATTTAGAAGCATTTTCTTGTGATTAGAAGGACATGAAAGGGGTGCATCCTTCAGTGTGAAAACATCATATTTACATCAAAAAAGGATGCAAGCCTGTGAGACAACCCCAAAGAAGGATGAACCCAGCTCTGAAGGACATAGTCAAAGAAGAGCTATAAACTATTGGATGCAGGGTTCATGTATCCTATATCTGACAGTGAGTGGGTATCTCCTCTTGTTCTAGTCTCAAAGAAGAATGGGAAGTGGTGAATTTTTGTTGATTATTGAGAACTTAACAAAACAACCAAGAAATACCATTTCCCTTTTCCCTTTATAGACCAAGTCCTAGATGGCTTGCACGGAAGAATTTCTTTTCCTTCTTAGATGGGCTCAGTGGGTACAATCAAATTCAGATCAGCCCTAAAGACCAGGATAAGACTACTTTCACCTGCCCTTAGGGTACCTTCACTTATAGAGTCCTACCCTTCGGGTTGTGCAATGCCCAGCTACCTTCCAAAGAGCTGTCATGAGCATCTTTTCTGAGTTAGTCGATGACGCTGTCGAAATATACATGGATGATTTCACACCATATGGGGATGAATTCCAAGAAGATCTCTCTAATTTGGGTAAAGTACTAAGAAGGTGCATTTAGATGTGTCTCTCCTTGAGCCCAAAAATTTGTGAATTCTTGAATAAATCAGGGTTTGTATTAGGACACTCCATATCCCAAGCAGGAATATCGGTAGACCCGAGCAAAATAACTATCATAAAAAGGGTATCTACTCCTCAAAAGCAGAAATATGTCACGAGTTTCTTAGGCTTAGCTAGTTACTATATAAGGTTCATCAAAGATTTCAGCAAGATGGCTTCGCCATTATTTGGGTTATTGGCAAGAGATTCTGAGTTTATTTGGCCTGGTCCTTTTCAAGAGGCTTTCGAGATCATTAAGGAAAATTTGACCACTACCCCCATCCTCCGAGGTCCAAATTGGACTCTGCCTTTCCACATCCACACTGATACATCTAAAAAAGATTTAGGGGAAGCATTAGGACAATTAGAGGACAAATCCCTTATGCAATTTATTTCATCAGCAAGAAATTTTCCAAGGCCAAATTGAATTATATTGTTACTGAGAAGGATATGTTAGCCATTTTCCATGCTTTGAACAAATTTAGGCATTATGTAATGGGATATCGAACCTTTGTTCACACTGACCATGTAGCCATCAAGTATTTAATGAAAAATTGGATGCTAATGATGGGATAATTAGATGGTTGTTACTTTTGCAGTAATTTGATTTGAATATTGTTGATAAACCTGGAAAGGAGAATGTTGTTACAGAATTTTTTGTCGAGGTTAGCTCTCCCTGTAGGTGAAGAAGGAATGGTGGATGACCAACTACCAGATGAGCATCTCTTTGCTATATAAACACTCTCACCATGGTTTTTTGATATAGCCAACTACTTGGTTTCTAGGAGACTCCATCCTAATGTTTCATTCAGGGAGAGGAGAAGAATCATAAAAAAAAATGCCCCTTTCACATGGATTGGGGGGAACCTTTTCAAGCTAGTCCCTGATTAAATCCTAAAGAGATGTGTGAGGGAGGAAGAAGTTTTTGATATCCTCTCTAAATTTCATGACAACCCATGTGGAAGCCACTTTTCTACAAATAGAATTTCTTACAAAGTTTTTCAGGCATGATACTATTGGCCTACCCTTCACCAAGATTCCAAAAGATACACCAGCAGGTGTGACCAGTGTCAAAGGATGGGGAAACCCACTCAAAGGGATGAAATGTGTTTGCACCCTCAAGTGGATCTTGAGCCATTTGACAAGTGGGGCATGGACTTTTTTGGACCTATCGATCCACCATCCAGACAAAAGAAGTATATCATAGTCTGCACTGATTGCCTGACAAAGTGGGTTGAAACAAAAGTAGTGAAGGTAGTGACCGAGGAGAAAGTAGAATAATTTCTGAGAGAGAATGTGTTTTACAAGTTTGGATACCCCAGAGAAATATTCACTGATCAGGGATCACAATTCACCTCTCACATCATTGATAATCTTTTGAGGAAGCACAAGATTAAGCATAGAACTTCTACTGCCTATCACCCTCAGGAGAATGGCCAAGTAGAAGTAACTAACAAATATTTAGAGGGAATCCTTGCCAAGGTTGTGAGCAGTAGTAGAAAATATTGGGTAGACAAATTGGTATAAGCTACTTGGGGCTAAAACACTACTTGGAAGACAACAACAGGATTCACTCCTTATGAACTAGTTTATGGTAAGAAGGCTCTACTTTCAGTTGAGTTTGAATTCAATACTTTAAGAATGGTAGCTGAATTAAATATAAATATATAAAATGCCCAAAAAGAGAGGTTTATGCAACTAAATGGATTTGATGAGTTCAAAATGCAAGCACTTATTCACACAGAGGTAGTTCAACTGTAAAGGAAGGTCCGGCATGACAATAACATCAAATAAAATACCTTCCAAGAAGGAGATTGGGCATTTTTGGATTCAAGTTTTAAATATTTCAAAGGAAATTTGATGACAAGATGATTGGGACCTTACACAGTGGAAAAATGTTTTGATAATGGCATAATTAAAATTAGAACCATAGATGAGGAAGGAATCCCCTTGCTTATCAATGGTCACAGACTTAAAATTTATAAGAAGCCTTTGTCTAGGGAATAGCTCATAACTTAAATAAGTAGAGAGGTGTATGTGATGGGAAACTCCATAGTTTCCCAAACCTCCTGATAAAAAATAAAAAATAAAAAAAAAACAAAAAAAATATCCATGGGTAAAAACCGCTCTGAGGCACCCAAGGCAAGCTTGTGGGTTGAAAACCTTGATGGAGGTAGCTCACTTGCTCTCAAAAATTTTTAAAAATTTAAAGAGAGAGAGAGAGAGAGAGAGAGAGAGAGAGAGAGAGATAAAATAAATATCCATGCGTGAAAACCTCTCTGTGGTGCCCAACGCAAGTTTTTGGGTTGAAAACCTCCATGGAGGCAGCCCACTTTCTTTCAAAAAAACAAAAACATAAGAATCTATGTGTTTTTTGTGTTTGTTGATTTGCAGGTTATTAATGGTTTTTGGAAACACAGGGAAGCATTCATATTATTTTCCCTTCTTCTATTTTACTACCCATCCCATCATTCACTCCATTCATTTTCATAAAATTCCTCCTTCACCTCCATACAACACATTCCTCCTGAGCACAATATAGCAAGGAAAGAAAAACACAAACTACTACAGACACCAGGGAATTCCTATAGTGAAAAAATATGTTCATAAATAGCAAGAAAAAACAAAGAGAGGAGATGATAAATCAGACCCCAGGAAAGACATGAGTGTCACCCATGGCATCTGGAGCACCCCCACACAACATCTACAATAAGAAGAAACAGTAAGAAAGATCATTAGCTCACTCAGAAAGTTTCTCATTTAGCAAGTTGCTCACTCAGAAAACGGGAAAATAAGGAAGAACACGGCATATAAGAGGCTTGTCTCCCAATTCTAGCACATACAAACACCTTGACAATAATAGGTAAACTCAAGTATAGCTTATTACCCCTCACTATGCATCCATAATAGCCAAAAATAATTAAATTTGCAGACTTAGATTTTAAGGGACAGAAAGGTGGCCAGCTAGCTTGGCCACCGTCGTGAAGCATGACTAGGGATAACTACAAATTAATGCCACCTAGGCATGCAAAAAAAAAAAAAAATCAAGTGGAGTATAGGAGAACGAGGGGAGGAGACACGCAGTATCAGTCAGCTAACAAGAAGAGGGTCTAATTGTCTACAACAAAAATTGGAGCTGAGCCGAGTTACATAAGCACTCCAAAATTATTTGTGAAATCTAATAAAAAGACATCACATCTCATCCCAGCTAGTGAATTGAGAATTTTTGAGGGAAAGAGATAGAAGGGAGCCACAGCACAACAATACCAAGAGTGGGTTGCGTATTTGAACAGCATGCAGTAGTAGCAGTAGAACAACATCACCAGTTGTCGAGCTAGCTTCCAAAGTATACCGCATATCAGACACAGTAGCAAGGGACCAAGGGAAGCTTTTATCCTAGCCTTAGAGAAGAAAGAGAAGAAGGAGAAGAAGAGATAGAAGAAGAACCAGAAGAGAAAGAAGAAGAAGAAGAGGAAGAGACAGAGGGCCAAGGAGAAATGGAAGATATGGAAATAGAGACGGAAGTCATAAAGGTAGTAGAAAGTGAGCAAGAAGCAAACTCACAGCACAACACCACATCCCCTCAAGACAAAGAGGTAGTTTCCACCTTATCTCCTCTGAGTGAAAATAGAAAAGGGCAGACATCTATGTATTTCAGAGCTAAAAAGAGTTAGAGGATAAGTCAAAGAGAGACAGAAACTCCTCCCACGAGCTTGACTATCATTGAAGAATCATCAAGGGAGGAGGAAAGAATCGAAGAAACAGTTATGAAGGAGCAGCTGCAAAAGGCACTAGCAAAGAATGTAGCACTGAAGGAGCAATTGTAGAAAAAATGGCAGCAAGTAGCCACCATGGCAGACTTATGCATAGAAGCCCTTCAGCACAGATTCCCTTCTGACTCATATGTTGTGTACCTCAAGGAGCAATGGCTCCTATTTCAAATCAAAACTCTAACCTCCCATGGATCCCTACATTTCCAATATTGTAGGAAATTCATGGATTTCTAAAAGCAAGCTAACATGTTTGTTTAGGCAAAGATGGCATAGTTTTACATGCATAACCATCCGTTGACAAATTTGGATACCTGGGACCCCAATCCTACAATGGGGGATATGCATTTGATGGCTTTAGTATCTTGGATTATGAATGAGGAAACTAGAGCAAAAGAGATAGGAGGGTCATGAGAAGAAGAAATAGAGAACCCTTACATATCAGATCGGAATTGTTCAGTCCAAGAGGATTCATCCTTAACCATCGAGAGATTGAAGGGACCCTGCACTAGTTGAAATATACCTTCAGACTCAAACATAGGTAATAGGCCACTTTGATTATGTTTCTAGGCAGATAGAAGATGAGTGCATTATGGCCAGCCAAATGAGATGGAACAGCCTCCCTCACAGCCTCAAGAACAGGGAGTACCATACTCTAGAAATACTGAGGGGTGCATTGGAAAGGGCGCCATTATAAAAGAGGGCCATGCAGGCCAAAAATATCCAATGGTTGGGACTAAAGCTCAATCCACCTTTGATTTTTGGGCTGAATGATGAAAAGGAATCAGATGCTAAGATAGAGAATGGGAGAATGCAGAAAAGAATAATGGTTTTTACCCCCTTGGGGAAACTCCCACACTTCTTCCTCAGGAAATCAGGGGGGCTATCAAAGCCTTGAGGAAAATGAAGGAGGAGGATTAGTTTCTCAGAGGATGAGCAACCATTTAGTATGGGGTGATGATGAGATCCATCATTAGACATATTTGGAGGGTTTAATGGTCACCTTTTTTCCTTCTTAGATCTCTTTTTCTTGATTTTTTATTATTATTCAGTTTTATGATGCTAGTATAGGTGGTGATTAAGGCTAACATACTCTGAGTGCCTAAAATGAGGTTGAGTGCAGAAAATCATGAATTATTAAGCATTTTTATAAGGATTTTATCATAAATACTTGGAGGAGACAACAAGGAGAAATTATAAGAGGATTTTCCACCCTCCTTAACTCTCAAAGGCAGCCAAAGGATTCCAAGGATTCTCTCCAGCAATTCGAATTGCAGAGGTAGCCAAGAAACTCAAGGAGGAGTGCACTAAATATTTGTTTACTTGGATTCAAGTGGACTCAATCACTATTTTTCAGGGAGTTTTTGGTAGCTATCCTGTAGAATAAATAGAGCAAAGCTAGAGCTAGGAAGGGTCAGAAATTTGTTGCAAGCTATTGAGATTTTTATTATTTTACTCAGTGATCAAACTTTCAGAAATGTATGAGGCTATTCTTTTATGAAATGAGCAGACTGATTTCATTTTATTGATATAAGTTTCAGAGAGCTAGACTAATGGGTTAGGGGCCAATCCATGTACTTCAGCCTCTCTGTTGTATTTTTTCTCTGCTTTATGTCATTTCCTTAGTTCCGCTCCTGATAATTTTGTTTATGTTTCAAGTTGTTGTTTAGTTTTTCTTTTAGTGTGTTGTTGTAGGTTTCATTTGCTTGCAAGTAATAGAATAGAGGAGAAAAACCAAAAAACTGTGGATCAAGACCCCCTTCTTATCTTTGTCAATAGAACTCAAGGAGGGCGAACCTTCCCACAAACCCAAAATCTGATTTCTGTTCATTGTTTCTGAGATTAAAAGTAGAGTTGCATTACCATTTTCCAGTCTTCAGTTTCACTGTAGTTTTTACGCATTTGTTTGTTTTTCATGCATATATCAATAGTGTTGTTTTCTCGAATTAATGTTAAAGCCCCAGAGCAGCTCCATGGTGCCTCCCCACTTCATTTCCCATCCTTCCATCTCTGTTGTTACGCTTATATTCCTTCCTTTTCTCTTATGCAGCTACTACAGCCATTTTAACAATAACATCCTCCAAGCACTTTAAAGTTTGACCTCTGCCTTTCCTCCTCGAAATTCCTGCTATCACATTTCACACTTCGCACTCTCCTCCCAACTGCACTATCACTTTTCCTTTTTCCTTTAAGACTTACCGCTCCCGACGCTGATTGCGATATTATCATTGCACTTTTCCACCAGTCCCAATGCCACGTCACCCATCACACTTCACACTTTGCAACCTTTTCCTGAACAACACTTCTGCTATCCCTCTAACTTTGCAATATTTTGATTGCGATATTGCATTTCGCACTTCGCAGCTTTTGTCCCCATCGCATTTCGCAAATTTCAGCCTTAACGCAATTTCATTTCTCATTTCGCAAACTTTCCCCTTTTCCTTTAACACTCGCTTTAAACGTTGATTACGATATTGCTCCATACTCTGCCACCAGTCCCACCACCACGTCATCCAGCTCATCAAAAATTGCAGATCACACTTTTTATTTTTTATTTTTTTTAACACTTACTACTCATGTCTGTCGATTGTGATATCGCTCTGTACTCCACCATCGGTCCCACTGCCACGTCATCCTCTGCATTGCACATCGCAGATCGCACTTTTGTTTTTTTTGTTAACACTTACCCCTCCTATCTGTTGATTGTGATATTTCTCCGTACTCTGCCATCGGTCCCACTGCCACGTCATCTGTCACATTACACATCGAAAACCACACTTTTTATTTTGTTCCTATTAACCTTTACCACTCCAAACTCCGATTTCGATCACCCTCCATCACAACTCCGCCATCGCACTTTTAAATCATTTCGCTCTAAAGCATTTTTGTGCCATAATAAAGCTTTAATAAGGTTTAAACCTGCTCTTTCCACCTCTAAGCCTTATTTCATGTGTTGAGCCCTCCATTAGCACCTTTAGCCTATTTTCCTCCAAACTGCAAGCCACACTTTGTCAATATTAGTTTATCATGAATAGTTGCATGGCTAGAAGCATGATAGCATGGTAAATAGATCAGAGGATAAGTAGGGTTGTTTAGCTGATTGGCCTAGCTAGGTGCAACCTTTTAGTTTATTTTCAATCATTCCCTTTTTCAGATGAAATTAGTTTCATTTCTGTCATTTCCTTTCTGTACATTAAATTAGTTTCATTCCCTTCATTTCCTTTCTGTAAATTAAGTTAGTTTCCTTTCTATCATTTCCTTCTAGAAATTTACTTTTCAGTTTTTATCATAGTTTAAGAAATAGCACCCTTTCGTAAAGCAAAATAGGATGACATGAATATAATGCATCTGTTGTGTATATATCATTGTCACCTCCAATTTTGTACAAACCCCGGGTTGATAAAGTAAATTAGGGCAGCCCCTGGGAGTTGCAGAACTCTTGGTGAAATACCAGGGCTCACCAATTTGTTTGTATCTGTGTAGCCATAAAAATACCCAGTTTCCTACATTAAAACTTATTTCGCTGCAATTTTGACCTTGTTGTTTCATTTGATTCTGCGTCAAAGTGAGGTTATCCTTTAAGCGTTGGAGAACTTGTTTTTGATGCTTGATGTGATCTTCCACTTCTCGAACATTAGAATTTTATCTTAAATATGATGTGATGGATAGTGGATGATATCCATAAAGTGTCATAAGTGGGGTCAATTTTTTTGTAGTATGGAAGGAAGTGTTATACCACCATTCATCAAGAGGTAACCACTTGACCCATTGTGTTTTGTTTATCAGATACAAAACAACAAAGATATAATTTTAAACATTTGTTCACTATCTCTGTTTTCCCATTAGATTGAGTATGATAAGATGAGCTATGAGCTAATTGAGTACCTAGACAAGAAAAAAATTTCATCCAAAAATTTCCATTGAAAATGGGATCTTTTTCACTTACAATAATCTTTGGGTTTCCATGTAGATTTTGAATTGTTTCCATAAATGTAGTAGTAATTTAATTGGCTTTCAATTGATGAGATAATGCAAAAAAGTGTGCATACTTTGTAATTCTATCAACTACCACCATTATGACACTCTTTCCTTCAGACTTGGGTAAACGTGTGATAAAATCCATTGAAACATCCTCCTAATGTTGACTTGGAATGGATAAAGGTTTTAACAAACATGAGGTCTTAATTGTCTCAAATTTATTTTGTTGGAAAACCAAACATTCTGCCATAATCTTTTGAATATCAGATTTCAGGCCATCCCAAAAAAATCCTTCTTAACCCTGTGGTAAGTTTTTAAAAATATTGAATGCCCTCCTAAGGGAGGGGTGTGAAATTCCAAAATAATATTTTTTTTGAGTTGGGAATTATTACAAAGATATATGTGATATTTGTACCATAATGAATCATTTTTCGAGCTAAATGTATCATGTGTACTGGGATCTTTCTGCAAATTTTGAATGAATGACCACACTTCTTTGTCAAACTTTCATTCATCCATTTCTTCGGTTATCCAATCTATTTGGATAATAGAAATGGCACAAACAAATGCTTTCACATCCTCATTGTTTCTTGAGAATGCATCTGCAACAACATTTTTCTTCCCTTTTTTTTAGATGATTTCAAATCCATAACCCAACATCTTTGTGACCAATTTTTGTTGCTCTTCTGAAGATAATATTTGTTCCAAAAATTATTTAAGACTATCACGATCCATTTTTACCTTGAAGTGTCTTCCGATTAGGTAAGGTCGCTATTGTTTTAGTGCATGTAGTATTTCCAACATTTCTTTCACATAAATAGGTTTGTGTAAATACTTTGGAATGACATTCAAAACAAATGGGTCTTCCTTATTGCATTAAAATAGCACCAATTCCATTTTCTAAGGAATCACATTCTACAATAAAGGTTTTTTTTAAGTATGGCATAGGCATAGCTAAGACCAGAGCTTGATACATTGCCTCTTTAAGATATTCAAATGCCTTAGGTGTGTCCAAAGTCCAAGAAAATGCATCTTTCTTCAATAATGTTGTTAGAGGTGTTTCTATTATCCTATAATTATTAAAAAACTTTCCATAATACCCTATCAACCCAAGAAATCCTCGCAGATGTTTTATGGTTGTGGGTATTTTCTATTACTTAATGAATTTAATTTTGTTAGGGTCTACCTTAACACCCTCATGAGATACAATATGACCCATATATTCCACCTCTTGTACTCCAATGAAACATTTGGAGGTTTTTACATATAATTATTTCTCCTCCACTATTTTGAGCACCCTCTCAACATGTTGAACATGATCCTTCTAAGACTTGTTGTAGATTAGTATATCATCAAAAAATACTAAAACAAATTTTCTAAGGAAGGGTTTGAAAATGGAATTCATCAAACCTTGAAATGTATAAGGTGCACTGGTAAGGCCAAAAGGCATGACCATAAATTCATAATGACCCTCACAAGTTCTAAATGATGTTTTCAAAATGTCTAAATTTTCATTCTTATTTGATGATATCCTGTACAAAGATCCAACTTGTTCAAGTAAATTTCTCCTTGTAATTCATCCAATAATTCATCAATGACAAGAATGGGAAATTTATCTTTAATAGTGAGCTTTTTGAGCTCCCTATAATCCTGACACATGCACCATGATCCATCCTTCTTGTGCACCAATACTATTGGAGCAGAGAAAGAAATTTGACTAGGTTGAATTATTCCGACCTCTACAATTTCTGCAACCATACATCCAATTTCACTCTATTGGGCATAGTGATATATGTAGGCTTGATATTTGGAGGAACACTTCCTAGAATCAAATGAATAAAATTATCATGATCACTAAGAGGTGGGAGGCTATTGGGAGTTTCAAATACCTTGGAATGAATGTCCAATATGTTTTGGAGATCTAAAGAAATAGATGATTTCGATGTTTGAACCTATAGTGAGCGTAATTGTGAAATTATGCCCCATTATTATTTCTTTAGAATCTTTGTAATGCCATTATAGTTGATTATCTTTCTTGGTTTATTTTTGATATCCCTTAATTCAAATTCCTTTCCTTCCCAAAAAAATTCAAGAAAATTTCTTGAAAATTAAAATTTATCATACCCAAAGATTGCAACCATTGGACTCTTAGTACAACATCAACACCACCCATTGGGATGGAAAACATTGGACTATTCAATACATATTCCCCCATGGTTATCTTGATATTGTGGCACTTTCCAAATAAATTTATAGTTACTCCATTTGCAACCATCACTTGAAACTCTTGTGTTGGATATAGGAATCAATTCAATTCCATGGCTACCTTACAATGAATAAAATTATGGGTACTACCTGAATCAATCAAAACTATTGAATTTTTCTTCTTGATATGTCCTTCTATCTTGAAAGTTTGAAAAGTGGTAATTCCTACCAATGCATTACAATATATAGGTTTGTTTCCTTATGTATATCCTCTTCTTTTGAAGTTTATTTATCCTTTTCTTCCTCCTCTTCACAATCTATGTAAAATAATTTCTTCTCGACACACTTATGACCTTTAGTGTATTTTCTATCACAAGTGTAATAAATCCCTTTTCTTTTTTCTTCCAATTATTGTGGTGTCAAACTTGTAGGTTTTGGAAGGCTAGGAGTAGAAAGAGTTCCATATTTATAGTTGTTAGTGGTAGGCTTCCTTGCTTCCATAATTTTTCTTTCGTTTTTTCTTGCCAACCTGAATTATTTCTCCAATGAATCGGGTTCCCAAAGGATAAAATCATGTTGGATGTTATCCTTTAAGGTCCCTATCAAGACATCAATCCTATTCTCCTCTAGAATATCATTTACCCTTATATTCAATTTTTGGAATTCCTGAATGTGCTCCTCCATTTAACCTTTATGTTTGAGATTTATCAATTGGCTAAAGGTGTTTCTCTTTGTATCCTCATAATGTGCTATCATTTCCTTTGTAAAAATTGACCAATTGATAAGTGTTTTAAGAGAAAAAAATCTCTTGATACCATACAAACTGATTGGGTTCTAAATATAAAATTGTAATGTGTACCTTTTGTGTGTGTTGCACATTATGGAGATCAAAATATTGCTCCATATGTAGTATCCATGTTACCGAATCCTTGCCATAAAAATTACTCATATAGATATTTAGAATATGGTTGGTATTAAATCCAAAGTTAGATTCTAAGGAATCATGATTAGCATTCCTTTAATGTTCTCATGGTGAGTTTCATCTAATACCTTTTCACCATTAGGAAGCATTTCTTGTAGCAACTTTATCAAACCTTCCTTCAAACTTTCCATGTCTTCTTTTAAACCATTCTTCAAATAGTCCATGTTTCCTTTAATACCATCCATATTAGCTTGCATTCCTTACTCAAACCATAAATCTTAGCTTCCATTTCATTTTTGGCTACTCTTTGCGAGAGCAAAATTTGTTTCACTTGGTCTTGTAATTTCAATATAGCATGTTGTGTTTCTTCCTCTACTTCATGAGTCATAGTTGAGCTTTCTGGTTGCTTACTAGGTGTGTCCATTTTTTTGCTTCAAATCACTTTGGAATTAAACAGTTATATATATGCTTCACTATTCCCTTTAATTCACTTCAATTTTTTTTTCAAACAAAATTTATGCAAAATTGTAAAAAACAATACACATCGTTTTCTTACTTTTTAGGAGCTCAATATTGAAACTATTGTATCTTTGCAATTTCGGCTCTTCAAGGTATGCCATTTAGCCTCATGGTAGCCATCTGATTCTTCTTTCGAATGTCACAAGTCACCACAAAATTGGACTTTTCAAGAAATATTTATGCCCAATCTCCCACGATGACCTGATTATTCACTATTTTAGTAGAACGAACTTGTACGGAGTTCCACATGTCATTGTTTCGACCTTTGAATCTCAAATTTCTACATGAAAAACTAAAATCTGTGCACTTTCAAAAAAAATTTACTGAATTGAAATCCAATTTTTGAAACAAAAGTTATGACGATTTTCCCTAGGTTTCCCATTTGAGATTGAATTTTAGAGCCTGAAAAAACCCTAACTTCCTAGATCATATCTCCGAAAATATAGTGAACCAATATAAGAAATGTTTACATGAAATTCACCAATATTTCAACTCCACATTATTGAAATTTCCACTTTCGAAGCCTCGTATAAAAAAATGTATAACAAAAACTCCAAGATGACCTGTTTGAAGAAGTGAAACCCTAGAATCCAAAGCTATAATACCAAATGTTATGCAAACATATGATAAAATAGAAGAAAATATAGATCAATGACTTAAAAATTATCCTCTTCAAGGGGGTTACCTCCCTTAAATTACATGAATGAACAATTATTGGATGATTCAAATGACCAAAAACCCATTTCTATGTATAGGAGTCTAAGGGGTCACAATATAATCAAAGATGACATAATGTAAGGGCACAACAATAACAATAGTGGGCTTCTCCAAGGCACAAAATTAACAATATGGGGATTACATGGGCACAACAATAATAATAAGGGGGCTACAGTAACAATAAAAATAATGGGTACACTAGTATTAAAGGGGCCTAACATAATGTAGGGGGATTGCAGTGGTGTGGGATCCCAGATCAATAGAATTATGGGTATGGATAGAAACCCCTAATATCCTATCAAGAAAATTTCGTTGCCTAATGTTTGGAGAGTGGGTAAGCCTATAAACAGTGTATGGGTCATCTGTGATGAGGTTAAAGGAGTAGTTATTATCAAATTTGAAACGGCTAAGGAGGATACATTAGGATGGATGTTTGATAATAGGCGGGGATTTCAATATGATCATGGATGTAGCGAACATATTCCAAGAAGTTATCCAAGACCTCGGGCTTGCAAAATATTAGACACTGAATGGAATTTGGACTTGGAACAATAGGCAGGGTGGACGCCACCTAGTGGCTTGTCAACTAGATAGGTTCCTTCTCTCCGAAGAAACCCTAACTAGAGTTTTTTTTTTGAAGAAATGATACTACCTAGCATGCGGTCAAACCACTAGCCAATAAAATTGGATATTGATCTAAAAATGACACCCTAGAATAGGCCCTTCTGTTTTTAATATTTTGGCTTTAAAACCAAGATTTTGTGGGAAATCTAAAAAAATGGTCTCGGTACTAGGATCCAACTTGATGTAGATATTCCAATGCAAATTAAAAGAGCTGAAGAAAATAATAAAACACTAGAGCAAGAATGAATCTAGAAATATGTGTAGACAAGAAACCACTTATGTATACACATGGATGAGGATGGAAAATAAATGGTAAGCAAGAAGGAGAATAAGAAGAATTGGTAGAACAGGAATGACACCCTAGAATAGGCCCTTCTGTTTTTAATATTTTGGCTTCAAAACCAAGATTTTGTGGGAAATCTAAAAAAATGGTCTCGGTACTAGGATCCAACTTGATGTAGATATTCCAATGCAAATTAAAAGAGCTGAAGAAAATAATAAAACACTAGAGCAAGAATGAATCTAGAAATATACATGTAGACAAAAGGAAACCATATGTATGCATAGATGAGATTCAGAGAAATATTATTGTAGAAGGGAGAATAGAAGAATTGGTAGAACAGGAATGATGTCTTTTCCATGATCTTGAAATGCGGTGTAAAAAGGAAGAACTACTATATAAACAAAAATCATGCATCCAATAGCTAATAGAGGGATAACGCAATTCAAATTATTTCATAGATATATGATCAAGCATCAAATAACAATCGAAATTTCTCTCTCACCTCTAGAGAAGGAAATGGATTAGTCAAAAATGGATATATGGAAGCAAAAATAGTGTATTTATATAAAAAAAAATACTTTCAAAAGATGAAAAAGATATTAGAAGTTGTCAATTTGGTGACTATTCATATACCCCGCTGATCACCCTAAATTAGAATGAGACCCTCATGAGGGAAATCACCTATCAAGAAGTGCAATAACTGGTGAGAAACATGCCAAACAACAAAGATCTTGGTTCAGGTGGATACATCACTGAGTTATTCAAGGTGTGTTGAAACTTTTTATGTCAATGCATCTAGACCTTGGTAGAGGAATCTCGACAAACTCAATAATTTCGGTTTGGTATGAATGCAACCTTTTTTACTTTGATCCCTACATATGGTAACTCCAATGATCCCAGTGACTTTAGACCATTTTTGCTATGTAATTTGGTGTATAATATAATCTCCTCAATCATTATAAGACTGGAAGCCTTTTCCATCTCATTACAAGCCCAAAGTAATCTGGATTTGTGGAGGCAATTGACTTCTTGGATTTTTTGATTTGGTGGATAAGGTCTCTAATATCCAACCCTTTCTTCTCTATTTTTCTTAATGTATATCCTACATACACCTTTCGCTCATCTTAGGGGCTTAGGAAGGGAGATCCACTCTCCCCCTTCCTCTTGATCATTGCGGTTGAAGGACTAGGAGAGTACATCAAGGAAAAAATGCAATCAATACATCTGAGAGGAATAATATTGTTGGGACATGATTTTTCCACGACCAACCCATAATTTTTGGATGATATTATGCTATTTGGAGAGCCAATTTTTGCAAGATACACAAGAATTGGATACTATTCTAGAATATTTCTATGATGCTTTCGAAATTTTAGTCAATGACAACAAAACCAGCCTGTACTTCTTCAATACTCCCAAGCCACTACAGATAAATTTGGCAATGATACAAGGATTCAAAGTGGGGTCTTTCCTAACAAAATACATGGGATTCCCTCTACTACTCATGGAAATTTTACTATTAGCTTCAACCCCAATGCATTTGGGCTTTGCTCTCTCTCTCTCTCTCTCTCTCTCTCTCTCTCTCTCTCTATATATATATATATATATATATATATATATATATATATATATATATATATATATATATATATATATATATATATATATATATATATACATGTATTTGGTAAAGAATCCAAAGGAGGGTCGACCTTTGGATAATGAATAGTTTGAAGTGAGGGGAGACTTTCCTACTAAAACTAGGCATAATATTTGGATTCACTTGCATCCCAACGCACTAGTGTTAAGGTTAGTGTGGCGTATGTCTCATTTATATTATCTTATGTGGATGGAAAATTGATTCTACCTTTTCATGAATTTTCACTCTTAAAATATGCCTTGTGAATTTTTTCATAAGAGGGTTGTTCATATTCCTTGCTTGTATGGTTACAAGGACTATGTGCATATAAGTCTTCATGTTACAGTCACCTTTAGAATTTTCCATTAAAAAAAATTATGATGATTTATGGTTGAGATATGATAAGGATAAAGTTTTGGCCCATTGATAGATCTATATAAAGGCCTAGTTTCATTATTTTTTAGGAAGACTTGACAAGCTTTTCTCCCACAAGGCCCAACTCTGGAAAATAGAGCTCCAAACCCTTGTTGCGTAGCTCTACTTAATATCTTGAACGGGTGTTGGTACCTACTCTTCAAGTTTATATACATCACTCCATGCAAACTATTGCTCAAAACCCTAACAAATCCTAACCCTCATATGGCTGGCCAAATTTCCCCACAAAATCATCAACTAAATGCTAGGTTCAAGCCACTTATACGACCTCCTACTAATCAACTATGTGACCTACTTTATGGGTAATTGAAATTTTTAAAAAATATCAATGCAAAGAAAGGAATTATTATTGGGGACCACCTCACTTCCTTATAATACTATATTTAAAAGTTAATATAGAAGAAGATGATGTCCTTTCTAGAAATTTTCTCATTGTTTGGAAGGGGAGCTAAGGAATTTGTTCAAAAATCTACCCAATAACTCAATATAATGGGGTTAGTTTCTTGAAAAAATCTTGAAGAAATGGGTGGTCAAGAAGGATACAAAATACTATTCAACAAAGTTCAATATCTTAAAGAGGGAAAATGACCAAACTATCCCAATTTTTACTATGAGACTTTGTAAGCTATACCATAAAATCCTTAAGGTAGTAAAGCCTTATGAAGAAAATTCTATGGTAGCTTATGTTGCCATTATTGAGCTTATTTTTTCTTTCCATTTTATCAAAAGGAGGTCACTTTACATAGAGGATATATCTAATGTTGTTAAATTTCTAGAGAGTGATAATTTTGGCCCAAGGGAATCAATAAAAACTATAGAAGACCTCCATTAAATAAGCAAGTATGCTAATATAAGGGGGGAAATGGGCGATAAGGTTTACACATAAGGAAAATATCCAACAATCCTAAGGAGGTGATAAATATCCTAAAACCCATTAATAATGTTATCAATAAACTCAAGTAGTTGTGGGAAACCCATTATTTTCAAGGAACTTCACTTAGAGCTCAAAAATATCCTATTAGAGGCTATTCATAGTTTTTAAGGCCTCCACCTATTGTTAAGAGAGCCAAAGAAAGAAGAGGTAGATATGCCACATTCCTCTAGGGTATAAGATAATATGATTTCCCCTTAACCTTTTCGTGAAGAAGATTATGATCTAAGAGGAGAAGAGCTAGCTAACCATCTCACGGACTTAGATCAAGTAAAATGAAAAAAAAAAAATCTTTAAATTAAATGGATGACTATTAATGACATTAAAAATACATTTAGGGGAGTTTTTTTAAAACACCCCCCCAAAATTCATGATAATTGAACTTTTATATATGTTTGTTTACAAAACGCCTCCAAAAGTTCATTTCTTGTGATGTTTTAAGGTGGAGTTCAAAAACCATCCCTAAATCACTAAAAATAACTTCTAGATATGGTTTTGGCATGACCTCCACAAGCCTAAACCACCTGTAAATGTTTTTTTTTCCTGTACCATCCACTTCAAGTAGAAAAATAAAAATATGATGTCAAATGGGAAATTTCATAGGAATTCCATTAACAAGCCCCCCCCCCCTCCTCCCTAAATACTCTTTGTGGTAGACATATGGTATCAAGAGTGAGATGAACCCTTGACTGTTTGAATGTGTATTCCAAGAAAATTTGTATTGAAAATCTATCGCTTGTGACACTTTGTAAGTATAATTCCAAAGTGATAGGTTGTTGTTATAGTTTATCACAATTAAAGGGTTGTACTCATGGAGAATATTTGAATAAATTATTGAAGGCCATCTCTAGATTTTCCATGGAATTTTTTAAGACACTTTACTTTTATATTAATGATCACCATTGCACATATGGAAGCCATTCATGATACCCCTGAAATTTTGTAAGGCCTGGGCATGTGAAAATCAAGTTTGATATGTGTAAATCTTACTTCGATACCAAAAATTGATGTGAAAATTCACACTCAATCCTTCTCTTTTTGTTCAAGAAACATTATGGGAAAATTCAAACAATACAATTTCTTGGTGCACTTTACTAATACAACAACACTTCTAAGTTAATTGCAAAGAACCACTGCAAGTAAAGAAAACACGAATTAGATGCTAGGTTCAAGCCCATTATACTACCTCCTACTAATCAACTATAGGACCTACTTGATGTGTATATATTGTCATATATTTCGCATACACGAAAATATAACTTGTGAAGTTGAATCATAGAATTTATTAGCACAAATATATTAGACTACACTAAAACAAAAATTCAAATTGGTAAGGATCTTTGGACAGGTAATGAAGGTGAATTTGAATTGTGTAATGAGTTTCTTCATTTTTGTAATCAATGATAACTTTACCACATTAAGGTAATATTTTACCTATATAAGGAATTCATGATGGAATGAGGTCGCTATCATTGTCATTGTTTTCGTCATCATCATCATTTAATCATCATCCTCATTGTCATTGTCATTGTCGTCATCTTCATCATCATCACCATTATCATAGGTTGTTTTCTGATGAGGATTATCACCATATATTCCCTAAATTCATATATATATATATGATGAGGAAAAATAAAAATAAAAAATAAGTTGTTATAAAAGGTTACCATAAATACACCATCTTCAACAATAGACCTGATTAATTTTTTGCACAATTCCAAAACCCAAGGTTTCTAATCAAAAGTAGATCCTAAGCACATTGATGAAGCCAAATTTGTCTTTGACATATCATCCAAACATTATATACATTTACAAGCTCACCTATTATATCCATTTTTTTGAAAATGTTAAATATTTTCAGATATGATATACTAAATAATTGGACAATAAAAATAGTTTCCATGGATATTATTCTAGTTATATGCTCTTTTTAACTTATCAAAAAACTTAATTTTTTCTTGAGAATTAGACTTGAAGCACAAAGAACATGGTTGAGAATAATTTAATGTCTCTAGCAATTCACAACTACTGAAAATTATTTTTTCTTTCTCCTTAAGTTTTGCAACCCAAATTGACTTAAACATTCTTGATAGTGAAAAACCCATTTTTTAGTACTCCGGGTCTCACAAAATTTCTATGGACAACTCTCTCTACTTGGTAATCTAAAAAATATCAAAAATTTCACAATCTCATATATTGTTCAAAAGAGTCCATCATCAAAGTAAATTAAATACCAAGAATGATCTATGACTACTAAAACCTATAATAGCATTGTTTCCCTAGTAGAAATTAAAAACTTCTATAACTAGATATTGAACTTTTACAACTAATTATCCATATTGAACAACAAGTTATTTTCTGAAAAGGATTATTTCCATATCTCCGTTGGCTTGAAGAGGAAAAAGAAATAAAATTTCATTGGTTAGTAAAGATATACCAAATTAATTATTTGCATACTTCCAAAACCTAGGGCTTCTTATCCAAAGTAGTACACGAGAACATTGATGAAGCCAAATATGTTTCAATTTATCATCCAAACATTTTTTTTACAATTAAACTATCACCTCTAATCCATTGTTTCTGAAAATGTTGAGTATTTTCACATATAGTATCCTGAACAATTGGACAATACAAATAGTTTCCTTTGATATTCTTCCATTTATATGTTGTTTGAAACTTATCCTAAAGCTCAAATTTGTCCCAAAAATTAAACTTGGAGTACAAATAACTTGATTAATACATATGGTTTGAACTAGAACTATTTAATACCAAAATTTAACAAAAACTTTATTACTGCCCAATAAAAAAATAACAAATTTTAACAAAAAAATTATCAAAACTTTTTACCAAAAATTTAGCAATTTTTTTTAATGCTAATACTAACACCACCATTAAAACAAGATATATTTCTAGTGTTAATAGAACCATTACAATAATATATCCCAATAGGGATTAAAAAATGTAAAAGTTTTAATAATAATATGTATCCAAAAGGTGGTCTTCAGACTGGTGAATTCATGAAAAGCCATGGGGCTGTAGTCAAAATAATTGTATGTTATTTAGTTTTTTACATATATTTTCAAAATAACTGCACAAAACACTTTTTTTCAACCAAAATTTAACAAAAATAGTTATGGTGCTAGCATTAGAACCAATATTACAACAAGATATATTTCTAGTTGTAACACCAACATTATAGTAAGATATCCCAAGAGAGACAAAAATATAAAAAATTTGATAGTAATACGTATGCAGAATATGGTCTTGAAACTAGTAACTTCATGAATCCATAATATTGTAAGGTCATTGCCATCATCATAATCATTTTCACCATCTTCACTATCATCATCATCATCATCATCATCACCACCATCATTGTCATCACTATTTTCATCATTTTCATTATAATCATAATCATCATTCATGTCATCATAACCATCTTTATTATATTCATCGTCATGATTATCGGCATTTTTGTCAATTATTCATAATTATCAGTGTTGTAAGAAATATCATAAACCTAAAAAATGTGATGAGTGCTAGAAAATGGTTGTTCGGGACACATATCATATATGCATGAGAAATTACAACTCTATATTTCAGATTTGATCATGATCATCACCACCACCATTATCATCGTCATTATCATTGTCATCATCCCCATAATAATCATTAATGTAATTTCTATCATCATTGTTTCATAATCATCATGGAAATCATCATCATCATTCATGTCATTATTGTTGTTGATGATGATCTAGATGACAATGATGATCATTATGATCAAATGGGGATGATTTGGATAATGACGCCAAATATCATGATTATGACTATGATAATGACATCATTAAAAATTGGGAAGATTGGCCATGGTCATTAGCATCATCATTATCATTGTCATCATCATCATTTTCATTGTCATTGTAACCACCATCGTCTTTATCATCATAATCACCATTCATGTCATCATCATCATCATATTCATTATTATCATCATCATGATTATTGACATTGCCATAAGTTTTTCATAATTTTCAGTGTCATAAAAAATATCATCAATACAAAAAATACTAGTGTTGGAAAATTATTTCAAAAGAAAACAAAAAAGAAGGGTGCAACAATGGACATAAATTCAGATGAAACAAAATTGAAAAACAAGGCAAAAACCTGGTTGAAAAGTGGATACAAAAATAGATGCAATAGTTAATGCAAACTTGGACACAAAAAAATATGCAAATGAATATGAGAAAGTGGAAGAAAACATGGTTGCAGTAGTAGGCACAAAAGTTGGCACAAATTATGGTGAAACAAAGGTGGATGCAACAATAGATGCAAAAAAGGACACAAACTTGGATGCAAAAAGAAGGAAAACTTGGATGCAAAATAAGATGCAAAAAGTAATGTAAACATGGAAGTAAAACATAGGTGTGACATTGGACACAAACTTAGATGCAAAATTGGATTCAACATAAGTAGATGCAAATTAGATGTAAAATGAGATGCAAAACCTGATGCAAAACTTGACATAAAAATGGATGCAAAAACATACACAAAATTTGATGCAAACTTGGACACAAAAGAGGATGCAAAATTGGAAGTAAATGTGGATGCAAAAGTAGGTGCAAAACAAGGCACAAATTGTGGCACAAAAAAAGTGGATGTAACAACAGACACACAAAAAGATGTAAAATTGGATGCAAAACAAAATGCAAAAAGGGATGCAATAGCCACAAACATGGATGAAGTAACTGACACGAAATTGAATTTAGTGGAAGTATATGAAAAAGTAGACGCAAAACCCAATGCATAAATCTAAAACAAAAGTGGATGAAAAAAGACATGAAATATGTGATCCAAATTTGGATGCAAAATAGGATGAAAAAGTGGAAACAAATGTGGGCACAATAGTAAGTGAAAAACATGGCACAAATTATGGCACAAAAAAATTGGATGCAATGATAGATGCAAAAAATAAGAAAACTTTGATGCAAAAGAAGATGCAAAAATGGATGCAAAAGTGGATGTAAACATGGGTGCAATAGTGGATGCAAAATTTGATGTAACAAAAGTCGATACAAAAGTAGATGCAAAATGAGGCACAAATTCCAATGCAAAACCTGACGCAAAAGTGGATACAAAAATGGATGAAAAAATAGATGCAAAATTTGATGCAAAGTTAGATGCAAATGAGGATGAAAAATTAGAAGCAAAAGTGGGTGCAAAGGTAGGTGCCAAACTAGGCGCAAATTATGGCACAACAAAAGTGGGTGCAATAGTGGACACAATGATTGATGCAAAAGAGGATGCAAATGTGGATTCAAAATAAGATGCAAAAGTAAATGAAAACTAGACACAAACCTCGATGCAAAACTTGGAAAAAAGGGGAATGCAAAAAATGATGCGAAAGAGGATGCAAAAAATGATGCAAAAGTTGATTTAAGTGTAGGCACAAAAAGTGGATGCAATAGTGGATGAAAAAGTAGGTGAAACAAAATTAGGTGCCAAACTTGACGCAAAACTTGCCACAAAACCTCTTGCAAAGGATGGCACAAAACTTGGAACAAAACCTGGTGAAAAACCTTGCGGAAACTTGGGTGAAACACTTGGTGATAAACTTGGTGCAAGACTTGGTGCAAAATTCAATGCCAATTTTGCATCAATTTTTGCCATATTTGATAAATGGACTCAAATAGCACCAAAAATGGGCTCTAGATGCAAAAAAAGGAAGAAAAAAGGGACGATAATCACAGGGTTTTGTTGTAGTGTAATTATCCATTGCAACATACCTAAACAAATAGAAACACATATCATTCATAAATAACACGTAACTTACAAATTCCCACAAAAAAGCATAGATAAATATAACATAAAAATATTTTTTAGTAATGACACCAACTAGATGTAGGCCTCAAACACTCCACAGATTCATAATCTCTCAGCAACAAACCACACCTAAGATGAGGCTAAGACTCCACCAGTGCAAATGGCTACCTAATATATCTATGGTCCACAAATACAACAAAAAAATAATTGGTTAAGGTAATTGACTCCAATAGCTTCTCATCAACCATTAGCCTACACAACCCAAGATAGTGCACCACCTTTTATACACCCATAATCCATTAAGTTGTGCCACTACCCTTCCAAGTTTCCCAACTCAAGCTAGCTAGGGATGTCTCATAGCCCTATAGTTTCTAGGAGTTCCAATTTCCCTCAACAAACTCTTGGTACCTTAATAGCCCTGTGCCAATTAAAACCTATCCCCATACCCAATCCATGTATATTTAACGAGGTTGCAAAATCATAGGGTCTTATCCATTTTCCTCCACCGTAATGTTTATTAACCAACCAAGTTCCATCATAAAAAACTAGAATGATTATAATGAATGGAATAACACTAAAAATTTCCCTTTTGTGTGCATGTTCCATTTTTTACATATGGCACTTCATTAGGTCACTTTCTGGACTTAGGATGAAAACATGTTAGTTTTGACTTTAGACATAATATTAGCTTTGCCCACTAGCTAGCTTAATCCCTTCATCACTTAGCTCCTAGCCTCTTTTCATCTAATGTATTCCTAGTCCCCCATACCCTCTCGACTAACTTGGTACACAACAATAGTGCATTTTATTAATATGAATGTGATAACATATTTATAAAGCTATTTTCTATGGAATATTCACTACAATAAAAAATCACATTGGTGAGGGTCATGCTTGTGATGTACCTTTAAGGTCCATCACCAATGTCACATATGGTGACGGTCCTTAAAAAAACTTCATTGTAAGTGTATATAGTGATGGTCCTTTAAGGTCTGTCACCAAATTCATTTTCAATGACACTTTTGGTGAGGGTCGTTAAAGGCCCATCACTAATTATCTCTTTGGCGACACTTCTAGTGACGAAATTTTAATGACCCTCACCAATGCTCTTTTTTTTACTTTTGGTGACGGTCAAAAAAATTTCATCATCATTGATCATTCCAATGAGTTTTTGATGATGCTATGTTCATGTTAATATATTTTTTGTCAAAATATAATGATTTAATACCATTATTGTGGAGTATGTTGTATAAATTTCCAAGGCCATAGTGGTTAGAGTCAGTCAATTTTTTAATAAGTAATTAGTGTGTATCATTTTCCTCAAGTAATGACTAGTCGAATAGAGATTTCCTATGATTCAACACATGATTCATATCTATTAAGTTTATTATCTAAAAAATTCCCTTTAGATAAAGTTCCACTATTGTGTGTAGGAAATATATTATTTAATACATAATCAAGATTAGACAATTCTATTAATGAGAAATAACTAACACTCCTCAACAATCTGTGCACACCCTAAATTAATGCTTTGGCACACACTAACATTTCTTAGCACCTCGCATGTCTTAGAACATCTTTGTAACTAGAACACCTTGTGATGACACTGACGCCCAAGCACATGGTGGCATGCGCTAGCACAACATGTAACTCTCCTAGCATGTGTTGGCATGTTTCATGTAGTTCCTAGCATGTGTTGGCATGTTTCATGTTATTAGTTCTTAAGAGCTCTAGGAGAAAATATTTAAGGAGGCCTTAGGATGAATGAAAGAACATAAAGTGATAAGGAGGTCATTTGATCAAGCGGGCGAAGAGAGATGTAGTCCTAAAGTAGGTCGAGTACGAGGGTTGAGTTTTTGAGATTGCAAAGGGATGATGAGCTTAGTGAAAAGAGTCGCCTTCAATAAGTGGGCCCGCAGGCTATTTTTGGCACAAGACTATTTTTAGACATGTCAATCATATTCTATGAGTTGTAGGATGTTATTTGTGGATGGTTGGTCAAGTTGGAAAAATATATGGACTTCATTTTTAGACATACTGGGCAGAATCTATTTTTAGATTGCTAGTTTAAAAATAGATATGTCGAATATTATTAGCTCTTAATAATATTTGGACTATAAACATTATCTTATTCTCTTGGAGCACTTCAGTTAATTGCATAGATGTGGCACAGGAGCTGACAGAAGGGATTACGCTATTCCTGAGGGTTATGTAGAAATTTGAATAAATGATATGTTATCCACCGAGATTCTCTTGATCACACACTATTTTATCTTCATGCACATTACAGAATCTCTTATACCATTGAACATCACATGTGGAAATAAAATCAATGGCATGCACACATTAAAACCATAAAAATTCACACATATGAACACAGTATTTCACGGGAAAGCTTAAAGCTGAAAACCCCCAACTATCTGTATATTATATATGTCATAGAGATCATGTAAAAATCATCATACAAAGCTCCTCACAAGCTCTCAGTATAATCTCCACTTGCTACACACTAATCAGGCCCGATCTTGCAAATCCCATGCACCGATCTTTGCCAGCCTTTAGCCTGCCTCTACTGCGCAATCTCTGTTGAAGAATGCCTCTTGATGAGAATGAATTACCCTAGCCTTGCTCACGCAATCTTTATATGCATCTCTACTGAGTGTTGGACACAAACCATGCATCACTTATAGTCACAACTGATAGTCATACTTACCCTTTCACCTATCTTTGCACTAGTCTCCACTGAAATTTTCCATGCACTGAAGTTAACTGATGTATTCTTTAGTTGATTAATGAGTTTATAATTAGTGAATTAATTAATAATTAATTCACACCACTCTCACTAATTGTATCAATCAGTTAAACTAGATAAAAATATCTCAACTATGTTTAGATTAGTTAAACTAAACACAACTCCATTAATTCCCTCAATCAACTCCACCAAACTCTCTCACATGAGTTCTAACTGAAGTATCCATGCAATAGCTACACTTAACCCTCACGAATAGCATAATTCCTTCTGTCAACTCCTATGCCACATCTGTGCACTTAACTGAAGTGCTCCAAGAGAATAAGATGATGTTTAGAGTCCAAATATTATTAAGAGCTAATAATATTCGACATATCTATTTTTAGACTGGCAATCTAAAAATAGATTCTACCCAATATGTCTAAAAATAGAAGTCCATCTATTTTTCCAACTTGACCAACCATCCACAAATAGCATCCCGCAACTCATATAATATGATCGACATGTCTAAAAATAGACTTTGCGCCAAAAATCACTTGTGTGGGCCCCACCTAGTTTAGGTGATCACTTTCCAACTAGGATCAGGAATGATGTTTTAGGATGCCTCCTTCACTGTTTCTTGTTGTAATCTTCAACACTCCCTCTCAACAAGAAAGTATTGTCTTTGAATGTGACATGCAACTCCATGCATTCGCCCTGCAACCTTCACAAGTGCCATGCAACTCCATGCATCTGCTCTGCAACTCCTCTGAAATTGAATAGGCTCCAAAAAAATCAATCAGTTTGATGCATCTATCATCAAAGTCTTTGAATTCTGCTGGTACCAACTGCACATGTCATCAGGAATCACTGCGTTGTTGAACTCTTGCACCCATGCACTCTGCACTTACTGTCAACTCTGATTCGCGCTCCAGTATCTCACAATATCACTTTGATCTGCCTGCATCAATCCAACTGATCATGCTACTGCTACACTGTGGGCACCTCGTAGCCAGGTTCAATTCATGAGATCCACACCATCTCATGAATCCTGCCCAGAAATCTCCTCTTGGGATTACTCATGCATGTCGCCCCACCTCTTACCTAGTGGTATAGCTGCATGCACTCCCTCTGCCCATCTGGCACGAAATTTATCTGCATGAGTGGTTTCTCCCACTCCATGATCCTCATCTTGTGGCTACTCCACATCCCGAGGTTCAATCTTACCTGCATGCAAATCTAGCTCCCTCTCAAGCTTCAATTACATGGCTTTCTCACACTTCCCAACAGTAGGAAGCTCTGTAGACATCCCATCTACTTCAAGTTTGTAGAGATTCTTGGCTTGAATCCCAACCTTCTTGACTTGTCCTTCCTCATCCACACTAACTCCTACACCCTGAAGCTCATCCCTGCAGTGGAAAAACTTTGTCAAGTATACCAGAATAGTGTCATTCTTCTCCATTTTTATTTTCCTGAGTTTATCCTAAAACTCAACCACTTCAATGCTTTGCAATTGCTCCAATGATCAATATCGCTTTGATACCATGTATAAATTTGAATAACTGATATGTTATCCACCGAGATTCTCCTTATCACACACTATTTTATCTTCATGCACAATACAGAATCTCTTCTACCATTGATCATCACATGCGGAAATAAAATCAATTGCATGCACACATTAAAACCATAAAAATTCACACATATGAACACAGTATTTCATGGGAAAGCTTAAATTTGAAAACCCCCAACTATCTATATATTATATATGTCATAGAGATCATGTAAAAATTATCATACAAATCTCCTCACAAGCTCTCAGTATAATCTCCACTTGCTACACACTAATCAGGCGCGATCTTGCAAATCCCATGCACCGATCTTTGCCAGCCTTTAGCCTACATCTACTGCACAATCTCTGCTAAATAATGCCTCTTGATGAGAATGAATTACCCTAGCCTTTCTCACGCAATATTTATATGCATCTCTACTGAGTGTTGGATGCAACCCATGCATCACTTATGGTCACAACTAATAGTCATACTTTCCCTTTCACCTATCTTTGCACTAGTCTCCACTAAAATTGTCCATGCACTGAAGTTAACTGATGTATTATTTAGTTTATTAATAAGTTTATAATTAGTGAATTAATTAATAATTAATTCACACCACTCTCACTAATTTTATCAATCAGTTAAACTAGATACAAATAGCTCAACTATGTTTAGATTAGTTAAACTGAACACAACTCCATTAACTCCCTCAATAAACTCCACCAAACTCTCTCAGATGAGTTCTAACTGAAGTATCCATGGAATAGCTCCATTTAACCCTCAGGAATAGCGTAATAGCAGGTGGTAGAGATCGGTGAATGGGATTTGCTAGATCAGACCTGATTAGTGTGTAGCAATTAGAGATTGTACTGAGAGCTTGTGAGAAGCTTTGTATGATGATTGTTACATGATCTCTATGAAATATATTATAAAAATAGTTGGGGGTTTTTAGATTTAATATTTACCATAAATTACTGTGTTCATATGTGTGAAATTTTATGGTTTTAATGTGTGCATGCAATTGATTTAATTTCCGCAAGTAATGATCAATAGTAGAAGAGATTGTGTATTATGCATGAAGTTAAATAGTGTGTGATCAGGAGAATATTGGATGTATAATTCATTAGTTATATAATTTCTACATGCTATTAGAGCGATATTTATCATTGGAGCAATTGCAAAGCATTGAAGCGGTTGATTTTTGTGCTGGGGGAATTCGAATTTGTAGCAGTGTTTTCTTGGTGTCGAATTTGAGATGTATTTCAACGGATTGCAATTGGAGTATGCCCTTGAGGGCAGCTCGAATTATATTTCATGGAAGGATAGGATGGAGTTGGTGCTGGAGGATAATGGGCTGAAGGAGTTCATAGATGCAAAAATTCCAAAACCTTCTTCTAGTGATGCTGCCGCACGTGACGCATGGCAAAAGAAGACAGCAAAATGTCGAAGGATTATGTTGGAAGGTGTGAAGGATCACATAGTGTCCAGCCTTTATGGTAAAGCTTCTCCATTCTTGATGTGGAAAGCTTTGACAGATTTGTTCCAAAGCAAGAGAGACCAGAGGAAGTTGGCGCTCAAGGATAAAATCAGGAATATAAAAATGGAGAAAGTTGACAGTATACCCAAGTACCTCACAAAGTTTTTCCAGTGCAGAGATGAGCTAGGAACTGTGGGGGTTACTGTAGATGATGAGGACTTGGTGATATTGGCTCTCCTTGGGCTTCCGAAGAGTTGGCATTCCTATCAGGACTCTGTCAATGGTCGGAAAAACTACCGGGATGGGAGAGACTTTGGTCAGATCTTGTGCAGGAGGAGATAAGGCGGAGTACCAGGGATGGATCTTCATCGAAGAATGTAGATGAAGAAAATTTTGCTTTGGCTGCCAAAGCAAGGAAGGGGAAGAGCAAGAAGAATGCTTCGCAATCTAGTGCGAAAGGCAAGAAGCAAGACATGTCCAAGGTGAAGTGCTTTCACTGTCACCAACACAGACATTACGCCACTAATTGTCCACAGAAGAAGAAAAATAAGCAAGAGCTGGATCTGCAGCTGGAGAGGCTTTAGCCTCGCTATTTGAGCTGGATTTTTCGTTGATCACATGCTTGGTCTCAAGTATGATGGGTTCAGTGTGGTTTCTTGATAGTGGTGCATCTTTCCACATGACCGGAGACAAATATTTGTTTACTGATCTGGATGAGAAAGATCTTGGAGTGCACATCGAGATGGGCGATGATGGTAGATACAGTGCGACCGGAATCGGTACCATTTCCTTTGAGAGGGAGTCTGGTAACCCTTCGTATTGAAGGAATTCAGGCATGTTCTAGGATTGAAGAAGAATCTTATCTCTGTGGTGATGTTGTAAGACAAGGGATATGATGTTGTCTTTAGCGAGGGAAAGGCTTTCCTGCGCAGTAAGGAAACTGGTGAAACCCAGAGGATAGGAGTTCGAGTTAAGAACATTTATCAGTTGCAGGTAGATGGTTGAGTAGAAATGGCAAGCAAGGTAGAAGGAGTGGTGAGCCAGGATGAGGGTGAGCTATGGCATAGGAGATTGGGCTATCTTCACCATGGTGCTTCGAAAATTTTGCAGCAGATTTCTACCGAGCTTCCCAAAGGTACACTTGCGCAGTCAGATCAGTGCAAGGGATGTAATTTGGGAAAATTTGTGAAAGCCACCTTTCATGAGAAGGATAGGCACACCATGACAATCCTTGAGAGAATTCACACAAACGTGTGAGGACCTTTCTCAGTAGCTTCGACAGCAAAGCACAGGTATTATGTGATCTTTGCTGATGATTTTTCTCGAAAGTGCTGGATCTTCTTCATACAGAAGAAGAGCGAGACATACTCAAATTTTTGTGAGTTCAAGGCACTGGTTGAGAAAGAATCGAGGAAGTAGGTGAAGGCTTTTAGGAGCTACAATGTTGGTGAATTCATCTCTAGCGAATTCAAGGAATTTTGTAGCGCAAAAGGAAATCGAATAGAGCTCATAGCGCCTCATAACCCACAACAGAATGGGCTTGTGGAGCAAAAGAACAGAATGATCATGGGTGCTGCACAGGCGATGTTGCATGATCAGGGCCTTCCCATACACTTGTGGGCTGAAGCTTACAATACTACGTTTTATGTGCAAAACCGTTGTCCTCACAGAGTACTTCGAATGAGTACACCCGAAGAGGCGTTTTCTGGTAAGAAGCCTGATATTTCTCATTTGAAGATTTTTGGCTCACCTGTTTACATTCATGTGATGAAGGATGCCAGGAAGAAGTTGGAGTCGACCACAGAGGTTGGTATATTTGTGGGGTACACTGATACAACCCACAACTATCATGTGTATTTTCCAAACAGTCGGAAGACTGTTGTGCGACGAGATATCAAATTTCATGAGGAGAAAGCCATGAAGTGTTCTCTTGAGAGGGAGCCACACTTGCATGCAGATGAGGAGCTCTTAGTTCCTAAGGATGAGCCTTAGGATTTGGATCAGCCACAAGAGGAGGTTCATGGAGTGGAGTAAACCACTCATGCAGTGCCAACCATCAAAGGGCAGAAGCGGACTACAAAAGCTAAGCAACTGAATCTTGATGCAGAGAAGATTGTAGGAGCACCTACATCACAGTGCAGACAGAGACAGTCACCTGACCGATATACTGGATAGATGGCTTTGATGAGCAACTGTATCGTGATAGAGCCATCCTCTTTCGAGGAAGCTATGGAGGACCCTGCAAGGGTAGATGTCATGGTGGAAGAGTATGATTCGATTTTCAGAAACAGTGCATGAGAGATTGTCCCAAGGCCGAAAGGGAAATCAGTGGTAGGTTTGAGATGGATCTACAAAGTGAAGCAAGCAGCTGACGAGAGCATCGAGAAGTACAAGGCAAGATTTTTTGCCTAAGGCTTCTCATAGATTGAGGGGATCGACTATGAGGAAACCTTTGCACCTGTCACAAGGTATTCTTCCATACGGATGATTATTTCTCTCTCAGCGCAGATGGGGTGGCACATTCATCAAATGGATGTGAAGACTGCGTTCCTCAATGGATTCATTGAGGAGGAGGTGTACATAGAGCAGCTCGAAGGTTTCGAGATCTTCAGCAGCGAGTCGCATGTGTGCAGGCTCAAAATAGCATTGCATGGGTTGAAACAAGCACCTCGTGCTTGGTACACACGGATAGACAGTTATTTTATCGGACTTGGATTCTTCAAGAGTGAGGCGGATCCGAACCTATACCAGATTGTGGTGGAGGGTAAGTTGTTGATCATTGTACTTTATGTAGATGATTTGATTTTGACAGGTGATGAACTATTGATACACTCATGCAAGGCTGATCTTGCAAAGGATTTTGAGATGAAGGACTTGGGCCTCCTTCATTATTTCCTGGGATTGGAAATTTGGCAGCGCAGTGATGGATTGTTTGTGTCTTAAGGCAAGTATGCCCGGGAGATACTGGAGAAGTTCAACATGCATGGCTGCAAACCTATCGACACTCCTCTTTCTGGTGGATGGAGGAAATAGGATGCTACATCGGCATAGGTAGTGGAAGCCACTGTTTACTGACAGTTGGTGGGGTCACTTATGTATCTATTCAATACACAACCTGACATATGCTATGTTGTTAACCAGCTTTCACAAACTATGGTTAATCCTACCAAGATCTTTTGGAAGGCGGGGAAGCATGTATTGAGATATCTCAGAGGCACATCGGGATATGGATCATGGTACAGACAGAAGGATGAGTTGAGGCGGTATGGCTTCATGGACCGATATCATAATATCAGATATTGTGTGTAGCAAAAGATCATGTTACTTTCTTACATTCCTACGGAGGATCAGGATGCTAATATCTTGACGAAGGTGCTCACCAGGAGAAAATTTGAATACCACAGAGGCAGGATTGGGGTGGCAGATAATCCCTATCTTGTTGAGAGGGAGTGTTGAGATTGCAACAAGATGATGAGCTTAGTGAAAGGAGTCGCCTTCACTAAGTGGGCCCACAGGCTATTTTTGGCGCAAGTCTATTTTTAGACTATGTCTATTTTTGGACATGTCGATCATATTCTATGAGTTGCAAGATGTTATTTGTGGATGGTTGGTCAAGTTGGAAAAATAGATGGAGTTCTATTTTTAGACATACTGGGCAGAATCTATTTTTAGATTGCCAGTCTAAAAATAGATATGTCGAATATTATTAGCTCTTAATAATATTTGGACTATAAACATTATCTTATTCTCTTGGAGCACTTCAGTTAAGTGCACAGATGTGGCACAGGAGCTGACAGAAGGAATTACGTTATTCCTAAGGGTTAAGTGGAGCTATTGCATGGATACTTCAGTTAGAACTCATGTGACAGAGTTTGGTGGAGTTGATTGAGGAAGTTAGTGGAGTTGTATTCAGTTTAACTCAGTTAAACATAGTTGAGCTAGTTGTATCTAGTCTAACCGATTGATACACTAGTGAGAGTGGTGTGAATTAATTATTAATTAATTCACTAATTATTAACTCATTAATCAACTAAAGAATACATCAGTTAACTACAGTGCATGGACAGTTTCAGTGGAGACCAGTGAAGAGGTAGGTGAAAGAGCAGTGTGACTATCAATTGTGACTATAGTGTTGCATGATTTGCAACACACAGTGGTTGGAGATGCCAATGAGGATTGCGTGAGCAAGGCTGGACCAATTCGAGTTCATTCAGAGCCATTCTTCAGCAGTGATTGCGCAGTAGAGGCGGGCTAGCAGGTGGCAGAGATCAGTGCATGGGATTTGCTAGATCGGACCTGATTAGTGTGTAGCAGTTGGAGACTGTACTGAGAGCTTGTGAGAAGCTTTGTATGATGATTGTTACATGATCTCTATGACATATATTATACATATAGTTGGGGGTTTTTAGCTTTAAGCTTTCCCATAAATTACTGTGTTCATATGTGTGAATTTTTATGGTTTTAATGTGTGCATGAAATTAATTTAATTTCCGCAAGTAATGATCAATAGTAGAAGAGATTTTGTATTATGCATGAAGTCAAATAGTGTGTGATTAGAATAATCTTGGATGTATAACACATTAGTTATATAATTTCTACAATGAAACTATGCAATCATTGCTGAAGAATGGCTCTGAATGAACTTGAATTGGTCCAGCCTTGCTCACGCAATCCTCATTGGCATCTCCAACCACTATGTGTTGCAATTCATGCAACACTATAGTCACAACTGATAGTCAACCTACTCTTTCACCTACCTCTCCACTGGTCTCCACTGAAACTGTTCATGCATTGTAGCTAACTGATGTATTCTTCAGTTGATTAATGAGTTAATATTTAGTGAATTAATTAATAATTGATTCACACCACTCTCACTAGTGTATCAATCAGTTAGCCTGCCTATAGAAATGGTATCAGAGCAATTTTGACCTAATTATCCCTTGATATGCCCTGACACTCCCTAACACTTTTTAGCATGCATTGACATTGTCCTACATGTTTTCTCATGCCTTTTCATTCTTTTGCATGCCCTGACCCTCCCTAGCTATCATACCCTCACAAATACCCTTACTTGATTTGCAACTTGGGAACCCAACCAAGCCCTTGCTTGACTACAAGAGCTTGACCAACTTATGGTTACTAAAACTAGACTATGTTTTTGAATTTTGTAGCTTGGGAGGTACTTAAGAAGGCTATTAAGATGGGTTTGTGTGAGTTTTGTCACAAAGGGATTTTTGGGAAAAGAATCCAAGAAAAGGGATTTTCGACCCAAGATGGGGTTTAAAATCTAAAAGAAAATTAAAAAGGAAAATTAATATTTCCTAAGGTATAAGTGGATAAAACCCATAAGTTATAGAGGGTTCTTAAGAGTTCTAGGAGAAAATATTTAATGAGGCCTTAGGATGAATGAAAGAACATAAAGTGATAAGGAGGTCATTTGATCAAGGGGGCGAAGAGAGATGTAGTCCTAAAGTAGGTTGAGTATGAGGGTCGAGTAAGGGTTGCTAAAGGGAGGTCATGATCTTCCTCCAAGAGTAAGATCATCATGTGAGGGTTCAAAACAATTTTTCATACCTTAATGGTTGGTTCGAGCTAGGAATTAGGATGGCATATTGTTGGTTCTCTTCTGGTAGATTGAGCTTAAGAGAGTTTTCTCATGAGAATCTGAGCATGTGACTTCAATGGTGTATTTGTGTGAAGGCTACATCAAATTCTGAAATGTTGAAATATGCAACAAGAAACAGTGAGATTGGAAACCAGAAAGGACACAAAAAAAAAAAAATTCACCCACGCTGGTGAGGAATTTTGATGCACTAGGAGTGAGGAATGTGGGGTGTCTAATTTATTTTCCCTTAAATAAATTGGACAATAAAATTTAATTTCATCTCATAACAACTTGTGTCAGTTAACTAAGTCATGATGACTGAGTTAGCTCAAGAAATTCGAGTTGAGGGTCTAAGATGAGGCATCAAGAGGGATTATAATATTTTTGGGGTCCAGTTGCAGTTGATGCATTAGTGGGGTGCTAGTGCTAACTCAAGTAAATGAATTAAATTCAGTAAAACTAGTTCTAACTGAGTGATGAGCTAATGAGAGGTCCAGTGAATTAAATTATATTTAATTCACAATGAGTGATCAATTAGATAACTGATAATTCTCTATTAATAGTTGCATGCATGTCAGTTTCGAGGAATACCTAGTTGAGACAAAGGTTAAAGGGAACATAACTACCAGTTGTAATTAGAGAAAATTTCCCATGTGCAATTATAAATTCATTGGGATTCCATGATGGATTGTGAAATCAAGGAATACTGATTTTCCTAATTAATAGGGAGTTAATTCCCTAGCAATTGCATGAGCAAGGGAGGTTGAATTAAGGCTGAGAATTGGCTAAGTACTAGACCGAGTTTGCCTAGATCACTGGGAGACAATTGACAGAGTGCTGGAGAATCTCATGAGAGATTAAGCATTGTATTGTTTCATGATTCCTTGACTTAATACACAATAGAGATAGAAGGGTTTTGAGCAGTTGTTTTCCCAAAATACATCATGTGTAGTGCGATTGATAATGTCTTACTCTTACTTATATTTTAATTTGCGATCGTGTTTAGGAAGGATTAAGTATCTTGTTTTAGTAGATTAGAAGATCAGATTGAATCTCGTTGGTTAGATTTTCTACATGGTATCAGAGCAGGAATTTTTTGGGCGGTGAGTTTGCAGAGAATATATGAAGATTTTGGTGTAAATTTTTCAAAAAAAAATAGAATATTTGGACTCCTTGCAAAACAAATACCCAAATGGAAAACAAAATCAGTTGAATCGGAGCTCGGATGAGGGAGATATCGTCAATTTAAAATAATCTCTATTTTAGAAAATTTTGTAACATCGGGATAATTATAATGTGTGCGATTCAAGAACCTATATGCACTTGAGGTACCATATGCATAAAAATATTTGAGGATAAAAGAAAAGGTTAGAGACTAGGTGGTTGAGAGGGAGCACAAATTACCTCTCAACATGCAGCCTCAAAAGTAGTCTAAGAAGGTTTCGGAGTAGCCACAATTGGAGAAGTAGAGAGGAGACCGAGTGGAAGCATCCACTCAAGTAGAGACCTCCATGAGGGGGAAATTTCGAGCCAGATGGGAGGAGGGAGTAGCCATACCTCGAGTTTTAAGGTGGGGTGATGTGTAGACATAATCCCAAGATAAGAAATTTGGCAGGGTCCATTGAGATGGTTTGTTTCATGTATTGAACCTGGCTACGAGGAGCCCACAGTATAGCAGTTGTTATCACTGAAAAATTGGAAAAGTAAATATGGAATTATTGAATGTCAGGCAAAGTATTTATAGGGCTGAGGAACATTAAAGGATCTAGAATTTTTTTTTAAATCTCTAAGGTCAAGAGGCAAAAATCAAATTGTGCACCAGAAACACATGCAAAATGTGCCTTGCGCGCATTTTCCTTCGATAGGCACGTTGGTTTCCACGGCTTTCCCTCAAAAATACACATGGTCCTGGGAGTGGCAGAAGTCACTTTCTGGGACCACTTGACACACTTCAGGAAACGATCCTCCACTTGAGGCCACCCAAGGACAACTGCTAAGCCACCTTGGACCTTAAGTGAGCACACAAAGGAATCAAACCTCTCTCTTGAGTCACCATCCACAAGTGTACCAAGAGAGGGAAGAAGGATTTGAATTTTCCTATAAATTGCCACCAAGAGATGAGAAAAATGAGAACACATTATTATGTTGGCCAAATTGCTCATGAGCAAGCCAGCAGTGTGTAATCGAGAGGAGCATTTGAGTGAGGATTCAGTTTTTGGCCACCCAAAAACTTCAATCCTTCAGAGAAGAGAGAGACCTTGTGACATCAGCTAAAGGGGCAGTAGGTCTTAGAACTCCATAGTTCTAAGGATCCTTTGGCAAGAGTGTAGCGTTTTATATTTCTTACTAATAGCGGTCAATAAGAGGGGACTTTGATTCCATTGTTTGCATTGTTGTCACGTTTGACTCATTGTGATATTTTGTTTTTGTTTTAGTTTAGTTCTATTTCTTCTCTCTATATGCACATTACATTCCATTAAATAGTGTGTTTTATATATATATTGGCATGTGTTCATTAACCTGCTAACCATATTTTATGAATGTGACCATAGCTTGGAGGCAGCGACCACTCTTTCCAAGCACTAGTGGATTGGTACACTTTTGCACCAAAACCACCACTAAAATATCGGTGACTCCACTTGCTTTACCTATTAGTTAAGTGGTTGTGCTTGTTGCAGGGACCTTCTCTCTGCTCTGGAGTGTTGCTCGGATAGTTCCACTTCTCATCTTCTCTAGCCATTCACCCACAGTGAATATTTGTAATTCAGGAGTTCCAGAAATTTCATTTGCATGAAAATTATGCGTTGTTTACTCAGACAAACATGGTGATATGTGTGAGTTCAGCTTTGACCTACGCGCAGAGTCACACGCTTGTGTGAAACATTTCTGCGTGGAAACCAAAGACTAAATTTCTTGTTGGTTTTCTTCAATTTCCCAATTGTAAAGTGACTGGAAGCCCAGAGAAAAACTCCCAACATTGTGTTTGGTGTCCCATAACTTCTTATAACTTTTTTTTGGTTGCGTTTAGTATTGCTAGTTGCATAGTTTTAAATTTCAAAGTTTATCTTCACAAAACTCACATAGTTTAAGTAGGGGGAAATTGACTTGCAATCTGAATTAACTCATTTTGTGAAAATAGACACCAAAAACATATAGATAATTAGTTGGAGTAAGTGGCCCTAATCCATATATGCTTAGCTAGTTTTCATTTTTTCCTAGTTAGATCAGTAATTTTAGTTCAAATTTTTTCACTAGGCGTTGGGACCAGGACTTAATTATCTTAAGAGAAGAAAGTAATATTTTTTTCCCTTGCAACTTTTGGTGACCCTGGGAAAGCATATGAAATCTCTCTTCTGATAATTTTCCATCTCCCTTTTATTAATTACTTAGATTAATTAGGAAAAGTTGCAAGCAACCCACTATCCACATATGATTTTCTTATTGCAAGGAACAATCAAAACAATAGATTAGTAGAGGACGTGTAAAGGATCACTTCATATCCACATCTTAAAATTGTGTGATTGTTCACTTGTTATCACACACTTCCACACCATAAGTGAAGTAAAGACTCCTTGAAAATAACCTAACTTAACTCATTTAAATTCTCCAGAGGGGCCACAAGAAAAATTATAGTTCAGGTTAGGACCATGGGGTTAGGCATCCAATAAGCCGCCATGGTCAGTTTACATCTTGAGACATAGAAGTTGACTGAATAGGGATATTTAAATCCATATATCCGCCAACAGAAAAGAAAACTCGAGCGCCACAGAGACTCGATTCAGAGGGGGTTAAGCTTAGGCCCAGTGCATGTGGTATTATTTGGGGCTACCTGACCCATCTAATGCTCGTTACTGGTAGTTGATTTACCAAGAAGCTTAAGACTCGAATGCTCACGTGGGACAACAATACTTAGTGGCCAAATCTAGGGCATCCTTCCCTATAGGTGGAAGTGTAGGCAACACTAGATCCTCTATCCATTACCTTGGTCGATTCTTCGGCTGTTGGAAGGTGTCGCTATTTCTTTTGGGATGTAAGCACCATTACCCACCATAAGATATCTTCGCAAGGCCCACTTACAATTAAGAGTGTGAGGACATTTAGGTCTTTATAATTTTGAGTATCACGTGAAAAAACAACCAAAACCATTTTTTTATTGATTGATCACATATAACTAATTTAAAGGAAAATTGACTTTTTTTTCACTTTATTTTATGTATGTGGTCACTATTTTTGCTTTGATATCTCCCCTCTCATAGAACTGAAGAATTTTTCCAAAACCATACCTAATCGACACCATAACGAACCCAATGGGAACTCATCTAGATAGATGTATTTTGGACCTCCCCCCATTAGCGAGAGGAGTTCTAGGTCTTTCACCATTTAGGCATCAAAGTCGGAACACCACCACCCTTATTGGTTCATCCTTTTTCGGGGCATCTTTATTTGGGAACCCCCAAGGATCACCCAACTCCACACCAGTGGAAACCCGCACATGGTCACCACATACCACTCCTACCACAACCCCTAGGGGGTAGAGGAGCGCTACCCATCTGGTTACATCATAGACAAACACCATATTTAACCAAAAGCTTGTGTTTTCACAGTCTGCAATGGCACTCAACCCACAATTATCGTTATTAGCATCATTTAAATTAACCGATCTAACCAAGTTAATGAATGAGCACATTGCACACAACCCTACATGGCCCCCCATGCCCATGAAGCTCCCTTTGGACATTCCAAAATTCGAAGGGAAGTAAGCGGAATACCCCGATAATCACATAATGGATTTCCACTTGTGGTGTTCTTCGAACAATATCATTATTTATACTATTCAGCTGAGACTATTTCAATGCACCTTAACCAGACTAGCTGTGAAATGGTATGTGGAGAAACCTTCTGCTACACATGGAACCTTTAGCACCCTCACTACATCTTTCCTCACATATTTTTAGTTACCCATCCACCATGATTCTGGGTTGGAATTATTGACACATTTTAGACAGATACCAGTCATCCATATCTTGGACCATCTCCACGAATGGAGGAGACATCATAGTTTTTGTAAATCCAAACTCAATGATCAAGTCTTGTTGGACCTATTCCTGAAAACTCTCACTACAGAGATTTCAAAATATATAGCAACTCAAAAATCCACTTCTGAAGAGGATGCCATCGGTAAGGCCCAGCAACTCGAGTTGATAGGGCGCATTCATAACATCATCATTAGGGAGGACCATACCCTCCTGCACAGGGGACCCAGTACGCAGCTATAAATTCTGACGGAAGATCTTCCCCTTAGCAAACATTCACAAACCAGGGACAAGGACCCCAATTTTAGTGTGAATTCTAATCGCAAGCTTATGAAAAAAGCTCACATTAGCTGTGCATAACAAATAGCCCTAACATCAAAGATGGCTACCAATTTATTTAGATATGCAATTAGTTGACCAAGATAAATGCTAAAAATTCCAGATCTATGCAGTAAAAATACATTAAACATCAAATAAAAGCAATATTTGCTCGATGCATCCAATAGACAAGACAAGAATATTTTTAAAGAAGTTTTGTATTTATAACACCTGGGAAGGGAACATAGAAATATGTTACCAATCACCTTCAGTGGGATGGGTCCTTGTATGTCCTCAGCACTTTAGATATAGAATCCTTCTCTCTTGATGGTGTAGAAAACCCAAACAAAAATGGAACTCAAGGGGAGTTCACAAGCAAAAAAGATAGAAAAATATGACAATGATGGCAGATCAAAGTCAGACCAAAAGTATAGATCCAGAGTGATCTTTAAGCAACAAAAGGTACTGAATGAATGGAAAAACCCTTCTATTTAGAACAAAATATTGAGTTAGTCTAGATATTGGTGCATAATTAAAATATTATTAACCAAATCTACATCCAACTTTTGTGGAATACTTTATTATATTTATTGGAGGGAAAAATAATTTGAATTTGTTCAAATCCATTTATTTGTAAATAATAAATAAATAAATGATTTATTTATTATTTTAAGAGTGTGTTTGAGTAATAATTAAATAAATAGTAATTTATTCAATCATTTATGAATGATGTAGTCAAATTTAACAAGGAATATTGTTTAAATAATGTTTAAATAATTACTCCTATAAATAATGAAATAAATAGTGATTTATCTAATTAATTTTCTTGTTTTGGGTTAAATATGACCAGGAATATTAATTAAATTTTTGTTTAACTAATTATTCCTTGAGGAAAATCAAACAAATATGGATTTATTCAGTATTTCCTCATGGGGTTTCTTGTTTAGACCATAAAAAACTTAATAAATTATGGATTACTAAGTTGTTTTTCATAGTGAAAGAAATTTTACTTAGGGTAAAATTGGTCTTACATGGTGTACTTTGGTACATCTAATAGTAACAGGTTATATTTGCGTAATAGATTTCCCCCCAGCATGCAAGCGTTAGGAGCTAATCATATGGTCGAAGTACGTTGTAAGAACTCAATCACCAGACACTGAAGAGGAAGTCAGAGAGAGAAAAATATAAGGTAGACTAAAGCGCTAGAGGACAAGACCCTGAGGAGGTGAGACTTACAGGTGCAAAAAGTCTCTTTTATGAGTGAGTTCTTGTTCTACAAGAGGCAGGGGAGGCATACCTATGCCCGCCGAGATAAGAAAGTAAAATGAATAATGCATCTAGTAAACAAGGGACTGAACTATATAGTACATGCTGGAATAAACATGGGCCAGATAAAAACATGATAATGGATCCCACATACATATTTTGTCTGGGATAATAACCAGGACTTATACAATAATATCTGAGTACATGAGATATCAGTACAACCAAAGACCCTGTAAACAGGAGAGGGCTCTGAAAATATGAATGATACATGTAAACTAAAAGGCATTGCAAGCGGCTGAGGCCGAAATCATCAAATATGTGGAGCTGCATCGAAGGCTATAATGAAGAGTTCATCCGGGCATGTGGGGGGCTACCTGAAGGGCCACCCCATCATGAGGTCTGAAACATCTCACACACACCTGGGAATCACCGGTACAATCTGCTGCATCACTGAACCATCAAGTATACAAATCTCGATCATGCTGTAAGGAGATGGAGATGAGAAACAATCAAGTTAAAGGGAAATAAGGAGTCCTTTTTCCTGATTTGAGGCACCGAACAAGAGTGGAAGCTGGAACCAAGGTATACCGCCCTCTAGACCTATCTTCCGGAATGAATGAGTTGACGTCGACAGAAGGAGGTATGCCATAGGTGAGGAAACAAGGGGTGCTTAACTAAGGCATGAGAGATAATAGTAGAGCGACTGATAGAATGACACCAAGGATGATGGTGGAATGGGGGTACTGAGTAGTGGGCTGACGACTACCCTTGTTAGAGCATGAAGGGCATGGATGACCTGGCAGCAACTGACACAATATCAAAGGCCTGATAAGGGACAATATGACTAAAGGCCAAAGTGTGCGACACAAGAGAGGGACAAAGAAATGAATGATGGAGGACTGTGATGGAATACAAAGGGGCTCGGGATAGACTCCATGAATGTGATGATGACTCAACTCGGATGCTCTAAACAAGGGTGACTAGATGATGCTGCCACACAGAATCGACCCACTAGGGACCATAAAAGCATGAGTACAAGATGGTTACTCATGACAAATATCGACATGAGCATGGACAAGTATGAAGGCTAAGTGGTGCCCCAATTACAATTGTTGCAAGTGAAGAAATTCGATTTTGAGGAGTGGTGAAGTGACCCTTCTTGGAAAAAATGTGTCCAGGTGAAGTATCAAATCACAAAAACCTAAAGGATACCCATTTTAGAGCTCGGTGAGAGATTTCTAATGGTATGGATGGTTTGTCAAACTGAGCTATGGTTTGGCCGTATATGGCAGAAGAAAAATATGGGGTTTCTCTTTTAATAAGGCATTTTCCCTCCAAATTCATTCATTTGCAAGTGTATTTGTGATGAATGTAGAGAGGAAAAAAGGTCCTAAATCTTGCAATGATCATCACAGACAAACCGATTGTTGGAATCGAGATTCGTTATTTGTAGGTAAGAGGCCTAACCATACTCTTTCAAGTAAGGGGATCAAAATTTCAGTTTAGGCACCCAAAGCTGATGAACAGGCCAGATCGCACTCTTTGGGGTTTGTTCTGCAACCTGGGTAGTAGGTACTAGGCAGAAAACTGTGACCTATCCCAGAAAATGTCCTAAAAAGTGCGACCTATCAAAGAAATGAGTTTCAGTGTTGTGTTTGGCTGAGAGCTAGGATTTTTATGGTTGAGGGGCATAGGTGCCCCCAAGTATGTTATGGTCATGCCCAATTTATTTATAAAAGGGGAATCTAAACACATTTTAATGATGTGGTGTGCCATTTTTTTCGTTATGGCTATGCAGTTCAATAAAGGGAATGGAGGATTGCCAATCTATGTTGGTACTGCATATATGAAGTAAATGGATTAAGTTTCTGGGTTGGCATACATGGTGTCACTATCCCAAAGAGTGGATTTGGAGATAATGAATAGGTGCTCTCCTAGAAAACCCACAGGTTGTTCAACACCAATGTATAGGGGACTGGGTTTTTGATGTAAGAGGAATGAATAATAAGGGGGATCATCCTTAGAGTGATCTGAAGTGATATGGGACTCTAGAGGTTCTTCTAAATGGGGAAGAATAATGGTACTAGATTCGACACAACTAGATGCACTAGGAGGGTTGTGGAGAATCGATTCTCCTGGACTCTCAAATATGGGTGCCCCCTTACCCAAACATTGGGTTTCAATGTAATGTCTGCAAGTTCAATTGCATGGGTTCGATGTAAGGGTGGATAGATAAAATCAGGGGTGGTGATTACTTCCATAATGTCATCATCAAAATAGAATATGGGGTGATAGGTAAAAGAAAGACCTCATGGTGCAATGAAGCTACCTGACTCATCATCATGAGAAGAAAGGTTCACATGAGCATCGTCACGGGGGGTGACAGAAGAACAAGCAGATAAGGGATCCACTGATGTTGAGCCCAGGGTGATCACTAAAGGGAGGTCAAGTGAAACAGAAGGGGAAGTCTCAAAGGGAGCTTCCACCGTGGATCTCATTAATGATGACAGGTAGAGGATGGTGGCCAAATACTGTGTCATCTCAACATTGGGAGGGGGAATTTCAATGGAAGCAGAGGAATCCTCAGGCTGGCCCGAAGCATACTGGGCGAGGACGGGAGATGCAAACTGGTTTTTTTCAATCTCGTACTCCTGAACTACCTCCAAAGAGGTGCGGTAATGCGTGAGGCGACGAAAATGGTGGGTATAATGGCCAAGGAGATCACAGAAATCAAAGGGGTGGTTGGTGTGAATAGTCTTGGGGTTATTGACTACAATTAAGGAAAGAACAGAGGTTTTTGGGACCATAGACTCAGGGAATGCGACATTGACCATGTGTTTGATATGAGGCAACTCAGGACAACAATGGGTGGCATGACAGACAACATCACACAAAGCACATCAGGGATTATGCTTTGGAGGCTGAGGAGGAGTAGGTTTTGTTGGGGCAGCCTTGTCTTTAGGTGCCTTCTTGCGAGATTTTCCCCTCTCTCCCAAAGCTGTCACAATAGGAGTGGGTTCTTGTTGAGGTGGCTAAGGCACGGAATCAAGGGAAGGGGTCATGGGGACTAGTTGAACTGAGGTCAAAGCAAGGTAAGGTTTAGGCTGACCAGGCGGGATAGCGGTTGGGGGATCAATGCACCAGATTGGGATCCCTAGGGTCAGGTTAGGAAGGGATAAGGTAGCCATAACAGGTACCTAAAATACTCCCGGAGGGGGAGCTAGGAACGATATTTGGCTAGAGGGGTAATGGCCAGGCGAGACAACTCTGAGATGGTTAAGGCCAGGAGGAACTGTACCAGGAGGGTAGAGAGGCTCATGGATACCAGCTGCAGATGAAGGGCCTTGAGGAGGGGGTCCTGAAGGCTGAGTCGAGGTGCTAGGAGTAGGTTTTGGAGGGTAGGGATGCTGACTACTCAAAGTGTGCTACTTGAGGTCGGACAAGGACGATTTCATCATGAAAATGTTTGATGAGCTGGGATCAGAGATAGGAGGAGGAAGACCAGGGAAAGAACCAATAAAAGAGTATTTTTTATAGACTCCGGGTGAGACACTCATCAAAGGTTTAACTATTTGTTTATTGGCCACTGAAGAGATGATGGACTCAGGGGAGGTCTTAGACTTCAGTTCGTAATATGTCAACTGGTCGATGGTGACTATCTTTCTGTTATGAGGAAAGCACATCTTACAGTGAACTGAAGATGGGACAGCAAACATCGCATAAGTGTAGCTACAACCCAAAAGAATGTTGTAATCTAAGGGGGCATCAATGACTTCTACGTCAACACAAACAGTCTTGCCCGCAAGTGTAATAGGACAACTGGGAAGACTGGTCATCCCATGCTCAGAGGGTGATAGTGGAAGGGGCCAACTCTGGATATCCGAGTTGCTTCCAAACCGAAGCAGACATCACATAGGTGTATGCCCCCTCATCAACGATACAACGTGAGATGTTGGCAATCCAGATCTTGATAGGGATTTGGGAGGCAACAGAGGTAGGAAGGGGGGGATGTTCTGACTAGTCAACATCGAAGATGATCAAACGATCATCTGAAGGATCCACAGCACCCATGGTAGTTAGTAGAGCTTTTTTTTGTGAAGGGCACGACTAGAGGAGTTCCAGCATTGAGATGGCAGCAGTAGATTGCACCAAATCATCTACTATACTATACGAATGGGCAGCTTTTCCAGAAGCAGTGTTTCGGCGTAATGGTCCCTTGGGGATCTTGGGATGAACCTCTACCTTAGGCTGAGGGATATGTAAAGGAAGATTGGTTTTCGAGTTTGAAGGTTGAGGTCAAGGGTAATGGGTTGGTCAGATTTCATCATGAGAATCTAGTAATCATAGGTACCAGATAGAGGAGGTTGAGTGGCCACCTAACCTTCAGGGGGTTGGGTAGCCATGAATCCTTGCTGGGGGGAATTATTGGTAAACACAGTGGGCTAGATAGGTGCATCATTGGGAGGAACCGAAGGGGAGGCTTGTTGTCCTTGTGATGCTGCTTGAGTCTCCCACATCTGATGCTTCTGAGGTAAAAGAGGACAATCGTGGGTGTAGTGACCATAGATACCGCAACAATAACAAGGCTTATTCATGCGAATAGTCCTGTCCTGCTTGGGCTAAGTGCCCTATTTTGGTTAGCAGTGTTAGGTGCATTCCCTTGGGGATTAGGTCCAGGATTTATTGGGGCAGATTTATTTTGGGTGCCTTTCCTCTTCTTTTTGGAAGTAGGAGGATTAGTCGTGCCCTATTGTGCATACACCTGCCCCTGGGGGGGTGGTGGTTGTTGTTGCGGGGGTTGAGAAGGAAAGTGAGGCGGGGGTGTTAATGTTGTAGGAGCTGGAGCACCAGGCTCTGGATACAGATAATACGAAGGTTGGTAAACATTTTGGTTAACAGGTTGGGCAAAAGGAGGAGGCATGACGTATCCTAGATACATGCTACCAGGATGGGGAAAAGTGTTGGAGGAGCTAGCCCCTCCCTTAGGGAAACCATAACCCATGGGAGGATGAGTGTACGGATGAGAAAGAGCTCCAATGATACTATCGGAAGCATGGGATGCCCCCGGTGTTTTGGCACCACCGAATCTAGGGAGATCATGTAAGATGGTATAAACATAACCAGATTGTGTGTATATCAGGTCATATTTTAACGCAATATGGAGGGCGGCTTCTTCGGTCTGAGGGAAATGAGATGTGACATCTTTGCCAATAGTAGGCAAAAGGGATCTGAGAAACCAGTCCATGTAGACACAGTCTTCGAAGGTAGGGGCTCGACATAGGCTCTTTCTTCTTCACCATTCCTGGACATGATCAGATAGGTGGGTCACAAAATATTGACGAAAAGAGGTCAAAACTTCGGTACCCGTTTCATAATGAAGGGGAAGCTAGAAGAAAGACAGAAAAGCCCGGGAAAGAGTTTCAAAAGTAGTATGAGAGGAGGAGGCCTGGTCAACATACCACTTAGAAGCTTCTCTAGTAAGCGTATGTTGGAACAATCGAAGATGGATAGAGTCATCGCTGATGAAGTTAGACGAACACAACATGTGGAAGGATTGAACATGGTTTGTAGGATCCTCTCCAGCAAGACCTTCAAACTTGGGGATGTCGGAAGGGAGCTTGGCTGGCATAGTAGGCCAACTAGGATCATGGTGTATGGATTCAAATCAAGAAGACTCATACATGCCATATAGGGGAGAAAGGCAGCAACCGGGATAGTTCCTGTTGAGATTCAACAAGATGATGAGCTTAGTGAAAATTAAGCACCTTCACTAAGTGGGGCCCGCGGGCTATTTTTAGGTGTATCTCTATTTTTAGACATGATAAGCATATTCTATAAGTTGCAGGATGCTATTTGTAGATGGTTGACCAAGTTGGAAAAATAGATGAAATTCTATTTTTAGAAGATTGGGCGAAGTCTATTTATAGATCGCTAACCTAAAAATAGATTCATGTCGATTATTATTAGCCCTTAATAATAATCTGACAATAAATATCAACTTATTCTGTTGGAGCACTTTATTTCAGTGAACAGATTTAGAAAATCATTGGGCTGAAGGTATTACACAATTCCTAGGGTGGTTGGTGACTCATGCATGGAGGACTCAATTAGAACTAAAGTGGCCAAGTTGTGACAGAGTTGGAAGAGTAGTTATGGGAGTTGTTATTTAGTTTAACTCAGTTAAGTGAGTTAAACTCAATTGAGCTAGTTGTATCTAGTCTAACTGAAAGATACACTAGTGAGATTTTAGTGAATTAATTATTTAATTAATTCATAACTAATTTTTCACTAACAACTGAACAAATATAGCAGTTAACTACTTACATGTCAGTTTCAGTGGAGACCCAATGGAGAGATAGGTGAAAGGGTGAGATGGACTATCTGTTGTGACTATAGTGATGCGTTCAATGTATCTGATACACATTGGAGATGCCAATGAGGATTGCACAGTCAAGGTAAAAACAATTTGAATTCATTCAGAGGTCTTCTTCGGCAGGGATCGCACAGTGGAGACAGGTTGTCAGGAGGCAAGAAATTAGTGCATAGATATGCAAATTTCTGCATGACAGTGTGTAATGATTGTTGATTGTACTGAGATATTGATGTACTAAGCTTTGTATGAGATTGTTACATTATTCCATTGATATACATAATATATGATAGTTGGGGTTTTTAGCTTTAATATTTCCTATTAAACAACCGTGTTTATGTGTGATTGATTTTCTTCATGTGTTTTGCAATTGGAGATTTAATTTCCGTAAAGAATTAAGTGGAAGGATTTTTTCTTTAACATAATATTAATTTTTTAGATCAGGAGAATCCGGTAATACTATCAGTATTAATAAATTTTCACATGCTATCGGAGCAGTGTTAATCACTGGAGATTGCAATAGTGAAGAGGTGTTGAGTTTTGTGTTGGTGGAAAATTTGAATTTGCTGCAGAAATTTCTTAGTGCGACAGTTGAGTATTCATTGAAATATATTTAAATGAGTTGTAGTTGGAGTATGCCCTTGAGGGTAGCTCAAACTACATATCTTGGAAGGATAGGATGGAGGCAGTGCTTGAAGATAATGGACTGAAGGATTTCATCGATAGAAATTTTCCTAGGCCTAATTCTAGCGATGTTGCATTACTTGATTCATGGAAAAAGAAGGTTGCGAAGACAAGAAGAATTTTGTTGCAAGGTGTGAAAGACCATATTGTGTCAAGCCTTCAAGGGAAATACACTCCATTTGCAATTTGGAAGGCTTTGAAATATATTTTCGAAAGCAGCAACGACCATAGGAAGTTGGCGCTGAAAGATAAGCTCAGAAAAATCAAAATGGAGAAGGGCAATAGTATTCCAAAATATCTCACGAAGTTTGTCCAATGTAGGGATGAGCTTGGAAGTGTGGGGATTGCAGTTGTGGATGATGACTTGGTGAGCTTGTCTCTCCTTGGGCTTTTGAGATTTGGCATAGCTACGAAGACTGTGTCAATGGATGGGAGAAACTTCCGGATTGGGAGCGACTTTGGTTGGATCTTGTGCAGGAGGAGATAAATTCGAATACCAGGGTTGGCTCTTCATCGAAGAATGATGATGAAGAGAATTTTGATTTGGTTTCCAAAGAAAGGAAAGGGAAGGGGAAGAAATCCCATCTAAAATCAGAGGCTAAAGGAAAGAAGATGGATTTTTCCAAGGTGAAGTTTTTTCATTGTCACGAACATGGGCATCTCGCCACTAACTGCCCACAAAAAAAGTAGAACAAGAAGGTCGTTGGAGCTGCAGTTGGAGAGGCCTTAGCCTCGCAACTTGAACTTTATTTCTCTTTTATCGCATGCTTAGTTTCAAGTGCAATGGGATCAGTGTGGTATCTTGATAGTGGTGCTTCCTTCCATATGATGGGAGACAAGGAGTTGTTTAATGACTTGGAGGAGAAGGATCTCCAAATGCATATAGAGATGGGCGATAATGGTATATATAGTGCGACCGGCATTGGAACCATTACCTTTGAGATGGATTCAGGTAAACCATTTATGTTGAAAGATGTTATGCATGTTCCAGGTCTGAAGAAGAACTTGGTCTCGGTCGCTATGTTGGATGACAGAGGTTATGACGTTGTTTTCAACGAGGGAAGAGCTTTCCTGTGCAATAAAACAAAGGGTCAAACCAAGAGGATAGGGATTTGAGTTAAGAATCTCTACAAGCTGGAGGTAGATGGCTACACTGCAATGATGGGATAATCAGAAGAAGTGGTGAGATGGGATGAGGGTGAATTATGGCACAGGAGATTGGGCCATCTTCACCATGGTGCCTTGAAGATTTTGCAACATATTTTCACTGGAATTCACAAGGGTACTCTTGTGTAGTCATATTAGTGCAATGGATGTACTATGGGTAAGTTTTTGAAGACCACTTTCATGAGAAGGAGAACTGTGCTTCGGTGATCCTAGAGAGAATTCACACAGATGTGTGTGGACCTTTCTCGGTTGCTTCAATAGAAAAACCTAGGTATTATGTTATATTTGTTGATGACTATTCTCGAATATGTTGGATATTCTTCATGTAGAAGAAAAGCGAAACATTTTTAAATTTCTGTGAGTTTAAATCATTGGTGGAGAAGGAATCGGGAAAGCAAGTGAAGGCTCTGCAGAGCGATAATGGTGGTGATTATATCTCGAACGAATTCAAAGACTTATATAGAAAAGAAGGAATTCGAAGAGAACTCATAGAACCTCATAACCCATATCAAAATGGGGTCACAGAGAGGAACAACAAAATGATTGTGGGTGATGCACGAGCTATGTTGCATGACTAGGGCCTACCGATGCACTGTAGTTTATGTGAAGAACCCTTTTCCTTATAGATTACTTGCCATGAGTACACCTGAAGAAGATTTTACTGGTAAGAATCCTGATATTTCTCATTTGAATATTTTTGGCTCATCTATTTACATTCATGTGAGAAAGGACGCCAAGAAGAAGCTGGAGCCGACTGCAGAAGTTCAGATATTTGTGGGGTACACAAAACACCCCATAATTATCGTGTGTATTTGCCAACAGTCGGAGGATTGTGGTGCGATGGAATATAAAATTCAATGAGGTGAAGGCCATGAAGTTGTTGCTTGAGAGGGAGCTACACTTGCATGCATAGGAGGAGCTACTTATTCCCAAAGATGAGCTTCTAGATGTGGATCAGCCACAGGAGGAGATTCATGGAGTAGAGGAGTCTGCTCATGCAGAACCAAACATCATAATAGGAAGAAATTTTACCACAAAAGCTGAGATACTGAAGCTTGATGCAACACAGAATTTAGGAGTCCCTACATCATAGCGCAAACAAAGACAATCATCTGACCAATTTACTGGATACATGGCTCTTGTTGAGTCTCAAATCTGCATCTTTCTTATACACCTTTCTAGACCTTTTTCATTCACCTGGACCTTCTCAGTCACCAATATCATTGCATATTAATTGTAAAAGAGCATTTAAAATGGTTTTTAACTATGTTTTGTGTCTGCTGTTTGATTTAGATTTTTTCTCATTTAGCTGCGGAATCTTGTCACTTTCCGCAGCCGCTGCAACTTTCCGCAGCCATTTTGTTAAAGTCTATGTTGCAAGTGTCTTCAGGAAAATCGAGCCACATGGGCAAGTTAGAAATGACATGGACATGGATCGTGTCCTATTGGCTCAGTCGAATTCATCTAAGAAGGCTGTGGTCAAAGATGGCCAAGTGGTGGTCAACCGTAGAGTCCCACAGTGACAGAACTCTGTTTCTCATCACGTGGAGATTTGTGTGGCCGTTTCTAAAACACGGGAGACATATCAACACCTGTAAACGGCTTCATAAGCCGAATCCAACATCCACTCTCCATAGATTTAATCCTCACGGCGGACATAACGCTAGATCTCTGGACGTGATGGTTCACGTGTCTTCTACCAGCGCAGACTTTAGGGAATTAGTTATATCTCTCTATGTTATAAATAATGCGTTCTCATATGCATAATAGTTAGATATTCTTTAGCTCTGTAATGTAATTTTGTTGCCATCGTGTTGTGACATTTCTCTGACCGCATTTTAATATATGAGAAGACTTTGTTCAAAAGCGTAGTTCGTATTTGAAAGCTGCTTCCTGAGGTCTGTGCAGAGGGCCCCTGCACACGCTGAGGTTTTGTGTACTACTGTATAGTTTCATGCTTCATTTCTTTATGTTCATTGTGCTATAGTCATTCACATGTATATAAATTACATCTTTCATGGTATTTACATTTCATATTTGTCCATAATCTTTCATGTTTTATATTTTTCTTCTGTTCTTAATCTTTTATGTTTTATGTTGTTGTTAACTGATCAGTTCTCTTGTTTCAGATTACAATAGGCAGCCCGGGCATCTGCACATCTTTTTCATAATGACTAATGACATGGAATCAATATTGACCTTCTACTGATTTCCTTTTCTTATTGTTTGTTTAATTCCAGCACTGTTTTGTTTATTTCAGTCTTGCACATTTGCTTTAGTAGTTAGATTAGATATTAAATTTCTCATGTCATTTTCAGTTACCTCCAAAAGCCATAGCGAGACTAATGGTGAGGGATTGAAGTATGAATGTGTAGTTTTATATTATTTTACTTTTCTGCAAGTTAGATATTAAACTGTTCATGTCACTTTCAGTTACTTCCGAAAGCCATAGCGAGACTAATGGTGAGGGATTGAAGTATGAATGTGTAGTTTGATATTAGTTTACTTTTCTGCAAGTTAGATATTAAACTGTTCATGTCATTTTCAGTTACTTCCGAAAGCCATAGCGAGACTAATGGCGAGGGATTGAAGTATGAATGTATAGTTTGATATTAGTTTACTTTTCTGCAAGATAGATATTAAATTGCTCATGTCATTTTCAGTTACCTCCGAAAGCCATAGCAAGACTAATGGTGAGGGATTGAAGTATGAGTGTGTAATTTGATATTAGTTTATTTTTCTGCAATTTAGATATCAGATTGCTCAAGTTGTTTATGATTACCTCCGAAATCCATAGCGAGACTAATGGTGAGGGGTCAGAATATGAGTTGATGTAATTTGATTTTAGTTTTACTTTACTTGCAATATTTTCTTTGAGTAACACTTTCTTTTGTGTTTATACAGCAGCAAGGGTAATGGTTTTCATGATCAATAGTTCACTTTTTGTTTAACTAGGATAGTAGCACATTTTCATTTCCTTTTAGGAACTAATTTTCTCACTGTATGTTTCAAAATCCTTTTGAAGTTTGAAGTTTGGTAAATCATTATAAAGGACATCATTTCGTTGAACAATCATAACCATACTTGCCTTTTAGAATTTTCATTAGGAAACCAACCAAGACAAAAAAAAAAAAAAACCAAAAACGACAAAAAAGTAAGAGCTAGGTTATCTTGCACATATAGTGCGCCACACTTCGTCAGCTTACGAATCCTGGATTGACAAATTAATGTAGCAATTTAGGACACACTAAATTGACCAAACATTTTGGCGCCGTTGCCGGGGAAGTGTAACTAGGTAGCCAATTTCTTTAAAAAAAACAATAAAAAGAAGGGAAAACTTGATAACTTCTTGAAGTATGCTCTCCTCTTGCACCTAGTGTGATCTGGAGGATCAGAAAAGAGAGTTATTGGTTCGATAATTTCTTAAGTATGCTCTCTTCTTGCACCTAGAGTGATCTGGAAGATCAGAAAGAGAATTATTAGCCCAACTTAAAAAAATATATATATAAAAAAATGATATGCATAGAGCAAGAGATTCTAGGGGAAGGTTTATAGCTAAAGCCAAGAGTTCGATTTTCACAACTCCATGTTCTTCAAGGCATAGACAAGATTCACCACCATCTACCCCTAGCCTTAAGATTCTTGGAATTCAAGGAACATCTGAATTAGAGGATTCTCCTATACCACCTACTAAATCTCATTTAGAAAAGGATCCTTTCTTTACTTCTACAGGAGAGTATATTGTAATCAAAGAAGTAGAATCACCCGAAGAAGAAAAGGAAGAGACTCCCTCTCATCCTCCCTTGATAGAAGAACCAGAGGACTTTGAGGACTCTAAAGAAACTATCATGGCAGAGGAAATAATAGATGGAGTTGGAGGTAGAGGTAGAGGTAGAGGAGGAGGAAACAATGGAGACAACAATGGTGAAGGTAATAATGGAAGAAATAGGGAAGGAGACAACTTGTTTGGATTCCCTATAGTTAATGAGGAAACTCATACAACAATGAAAAAAATCTCACCATCTGTCCTCCCCAACTTTTATGGATTTCTAAGTGAGGATCCTGAAACATTTCTGTTTGAGTTTGAAGTCGTGTGCCGAACCTATGACTATATGGAAGACTCTCAAAAACTCAAATTGTTTTCTTCAACATTGAAGGGAGCCGCTTTGAAATGGTTCATGGGATTAGCCACTCAATCTATTAGGACTTGGAATGATATGAAACAAACATTTTTGGATAGATACTTGGACTATTGTATGCCCACCAATCACAAGGATGAGGTATTCAAAATGATGCAAAAAGAAGATGAAAATTTGGAAGATTTCATTGAAATATTTCAATACAACTTAAAAAGAGAAAAGATGAGCAATTTAGATGAAGAAACTTTGAAAGCCCTCATATTAAAATCCATTAGAGATGAATGGATAGATATTTTAAACATGATAGGGAAAGGAGACATTTCTCAACTTCCACTTCGTGACATAACAGAACTATGTGTCCATCTCTCAAGAGGAAAATCTAAAACAGGAAAAGGGCCTAGGGACCCTTCTCTTATCAGGGCTAACAAATCTGCAACTGGATCAGTAAGTAGGGCAGAGATTGGAAATATTCTTGATGAATTCAAAACTGATATCTTAGGGAGCCTTAGTGAACAACTAGACACCCTTAAGATCCAAAACAAGCAGAAAGAAGAAACAGATGCTCTAGCCATATTTTGTCCGAAATGTACGAAGAAACATGCTTTAAGGGAATGTCCCTTGGATGCAAAATTTGTAGAAACATGTATGATTTTCTTAGAGAATCATGAGATCAAGGATTGTCCTTCAATCCCTGGACTCAAATCTGTCTTTCAAGAGGACCCAAATTCAGTAGAATCTCTCTATTTTGTTGCAAGAAGACCTTGGCAGGGACAACAAACTCAAGGGTTTAACAACCCTATGAATCTTCAAACCCCACCAAATTGGAATCCTTGGCAACAACCTTGGCCCCAACATCAAAATCCATATCAGCCATGGGTACAAGGGATGCAAAATCCTTATGGGAGATTTGCTCAATTTTATCAATATCCTCCATATTTTCAAAATCAACAAGCTCCATAACTTCCAAACTCAAATCCACAACTTTCATTGCCATTTCCACAACAACAATCTTCTCAAAAAAATCCAAATCCTCAACTCATGCTTCCATACCAACAAAATACAAATCAACTTCCAGCTCAGTCGTTGCCAAATCCTAACAATAAAAATCCTCAGAATACTTACATAATAGAAGGACAACAATTTCCTACCTATATGATTGTTCCTCTCAATGATGTACAACTCAGATCTGGTAGAGTTTTAGAAAAACCTTCTATATATGTCCAAGAGCAAGATACCTCTGAGGAGGACTCTCTTAAAACCAATAAAATTTCTGAGGAAGCATCTCTTCAAAACTCAAACATTAAAAAAGAAAAAGAAAAGTTAACACCCACAACTCCTATAGTTTAGCAACCTGCATCTTCATCTACACCGCCTTTTCCTGAAAGATTACAAATTGACAAGGGGGTGGAAAAACAAATCTTGTTTCCTAATTATGATTTTCTAGATGAATTAAAGAATGTTTGTATCAAGATTCCCTTGCTACAAGCCATTCGAGAGATTCCTATTCTAGCAAAAACAATAAAGGAGTTGAGTTTCAAAAGACCAAGAAGGAAACTAAAAGATACAAGAAGAATCCACCTGGTAGGAAAAATTGCAGATATCATGATGGGAAAAATTACCATGCAGAAGTATGTAGATCCAGGAAGTCCAATTGTCAAGACACATATAAATGGAATAGAAATTCCAAACACATTGATTGACTTAGGGGCTGCTATCAACATTATGAGTAGACAAACTATGGACCAGCTAAAACTTCCTAACCTTCTTTTTACACCTACTTTACTACAACTTGCAGATCGATCAATTATCAAACCAGATGGTGTATTAGAAGATATTTCAGTCTCCTTAGATTCTTGGGAATATCCAATAGATTTTATGATTTTGACTCCCAAGAGTAATCTAGGAGGGCACCCACTTATCTTAGGAAGACCTTGGCTAGCCACAGCTGATGCTTTCATTAGTTGTAGATCTGGGGATATGTACATTTCTAATGGTAATTCGACAAAGAAATTCAATTTGTATCCTCTAGCAAAAGCAATCACAGAAGTAGGAAACAATGAATGGGTTGATGATGAGGATATTATACAACTTGTTCTTACCATTTCTGAAATCAGTGAGGATAGTCAAATTCTGAACACATTAGAAAATTTTGAGACATCTTTATAATATGACCCCACACAATTTCAGTTGGAATCTGACATAGAATATTTATCATCAAGACAAATGTCTCTTTACTCTATGGAAGAGTTTGGTAGTTCTATCATTGAGATTTTTCCAGGAAAAACATTGAATATCAACAAACATTTGGAAAAGTCACAACAAGAAGAACTAACCAAAATCTTGCAAAAACATTCTACTGCATTTGCATGGGAGTATACTGACATGAAAGGTATTGATCCTAAGACTTGCATTCATCATATCTATATTGAGGAAAACAGTAGACCAATCAGACAACCTCAAAGAAGTATGAATCCAAATGTTAGGGAGATAGTGAAAGAAGAGCTCCAAAAATTACTCAATGTAAACTTCATTTATCCAATTTCAGATAGCCGATGGGTTTCGCCTTTGGTTATAGTACCTAAAAATAATGGTAAATGGAGGGTATGCATTGATTACAGGGAATTGAACAAAGAAACTTTGAAGGATCACTTTCCTTTACCTTTTATCGATCATGTATTAGATACATTAGCAGGTAAAAAGTACTTTTCATTCTTGGATGGTTTTAGTGGCTATAATCAAATTCAGGTAGCACCTGAAGATCAATATAAGACCACATTCACCTGTCCATGGGTAACTTTTTCCTATAGAGTACCTCCTTTTGGGTTATGTAATGCACCCGCAACGTTCCAAAGAGCAGTACTAGGAATTTTTTCTGATCTAATCCATGATTTTGTAGAGGTTTATATGGATGATTTTACAGTTTATGGTAATTCATTTGAAGAGGCATTAGAAAATTTGGAAAAATTCCTTATAAGATGTAAAGAAACAAACCTTTCATTAAGCCATGAAAAATGCTTTATGATGTTTACTGAAGGCATTGTTTTGGGGCATCATATTTCAGGAGATGGGATTAAAGTTGATAGATCAAAAGTTGAAGTCATCTCCAAGTTGCCTATTCCAAATTGTCAAAGAGATGTTAGAAGTTTTCTAGGATTTACTGGTTACTATAGAAGATTTATAGAAAACTTCACTAAACTAGCATCTCCACTCTTCAAATTGCTTACAAAATACTGTGAATTCAAATGGGATCCTGATTGTCAATCATCCTTTGAAACTTTGAAAACAAGAATATCTGAAGCACCTATCTTAAGAGGGCCAAATTGGAAACTCCCTTTTCATATTTCTACAGATGCTTCAGATACAGCTCTGGGAGCTGTGTTGGGTCAAAAAGATTTAGTCCCTTATGCCATTTACTATACCAGTAAAAATTTGACTCCTACTGAGTTGAACTATACTGTGACTGAAAAAGAGTTTTTAGTTGTTGTTCATGCAATCAATAAGTTTAGACATTATATAGCAGGCTATGAAACTTTTATTCATACTGACCATTCTGCAATTAGATATCTAATGAACAAACCTATTACTAATGGCAGAGTGACAAGATGGCTCTTGCTTTTGTAGGAATTCAATATTACTATGTTGAATAGACCAGGAAAACAAAATACAGTAGCTAATTTCTTGTCTAGGATTCAGAATACTAAAGAATATTCTCCTGTAGAGGATAAGTTTCCTGATGAATACTTTTTTGCAGTAACTATTAAGACTCCTTGGTATGCAAATATTGCTAACTATTTGGTTACAGGGAAACTGCCTTCACATTTTTTTCCAAGTGAAAAAAGAAAAATTATTCAGGAGAGTTCAAAATATTCATGGATTTCTAACGAATTGTTTAAAACAGGGCCAGATCTTGTGATCAGAAGATGTGTCAGGGAAGATGAAATGCTTGATATTCTTAAGGCATGTCATGATGAACCATGCGGTGGACACTTTGCAGACAAAAGGACGGCCTATAAAATCCTCTCTTTAGGATATTATTGGCCTTCCCTCTTCAAAGATGCAAAACAATATGTCAAAAGGTGTGACAGCCGCCAAAGAGTAGGGAAACCTACCCTTTCAAATGAAATGCCATTGCAACCACAGGTACTCATTGAACCCTTTGAAAAATGGGCTTTAGATTTCATTGGACCTATTAATCCACCATCTAAGCAAAAGAAGTATATATTGGTTTGTACCGATTATGTTACTAAATGGGTAGAAGCCAAAGCATTAGTGTCTGCTACTGAAAATTCAGTTGTTAATTTTCTTTATGAGGATATTTTTACTCGCTTTGGTGTTCCAAGAGAAATTGTGACAGATCAGGGAAGCCAATTCACATCCAACTTGGTGAAGAAGCTGATGGAAGAATACAAAATCAAGCATAGAAGTTCTACTCCTTACCATCCACAAGAAAATAGTTAAGTGGAGTCTACAAACAAAGTTCTCGAAAGTATCATCACCAAAATTGTTCATCTACATAGAAGAGATTGGGCAGAAAGGCTTTCTGAAGCCTTGTGGGCCTACAAAACTACATGGAGAAATACAACAGGACATTCTCCCTATGAACTTTTTTATGGGAAAGAAGTCCTGCTCCCCATTGAGTTCCAAGTCAAGACCTTCAAGATATCAGTTCAGTTGGGGATGGATTTATCAGAAGCTCAAAAGCATAGAATGGAGCAGTTAAATGAGCTAGATGAGATCAAACAAGAGGCAATTATAAGAATTGATCTAGTTCAATATCAAAGAGATAAATGGCATGAAAAATACATCAAAGAGAAGAAGTTTCAAGAAGGATATTGGGCATTGTTATTTGATTCCAAGTTTAAAGATTTTAAAGGAAAATTTCAGACTCATTGGCTTGGGCCATATGAGATTGACAAGATATTTAGCAATGGAGCGGTAAGAATCAAGACCATTGATGAATTTCAAACTCCTCTTATTGTGAATGGCCACAGATTAAAATTCTATCATAAGCCACTCTCAAAAGAGGAATTTGTCAAAATGTTTCAGGAAAATTCTGCAATCAGGTTGGTACAGAAGAATTCTTCTTCTCCACCAGCCTAGCCTTTGTTCTTTTCAGTTAAAAAAAAAAAAAAAAAAAAAAAATTCTTGTATAAGCCTGAAAACCAATCATTGATTGGCAGTCTTATACAGAAAATGTAGGGTGAAAATCAGGAACACCTGACACCCTATATTTTCCAAAAAAAAAAATCTCTCTCTCATTTCACAAGTTTTGTGACCACCCACTCCATTCCATTCCACTTCATTTCACTCCACTTCATTCCATTTCACTTCATTTCATTTCATTTTTTTTTCGTGATCATTTTTCATTCAGTCAGTTATCATCCATCTATTTCCATTCACCCAAATAATAGCTGTGTCAGTTTCTGCAGCTGACATCTGTTTCCGCAGCTGACACCAGTTTCCACAGCCAGAAGCAGATTCTGTAGCTACCACTCTGTTTTTCAAAAGAATGTACAGTCAGATGTATTTTCACAATCATGAAATCAAATGCAGGTATGAAGACATATTATGAAGACAGGGGGCATTCAAGACATCAAATGAGAAGCAACTAATTGAAGACCAAGGAAAAATGGCAAGAATTCCAAGGTATGAGTAAAATTTATTTCAAATGGCATTTAAAACACATTTTTACATAGTTATGAACCATAGCTCCATTATGTGCAATGATTGTGTTGAAAAACTCCGTAACCATTCCACGATCTATATATGATCCGCCCATAATCCTTGCATTCATTTTCAAACGGTCCATAATCGAGCCTCCGATCTTCACTCATACTCCGATACTCCACCTGTGATGATGAAACGTGGTTGATTTGACTACGGCTTCTTTCAGCCGCATGAAATCCGTAGTCGTTGTATAAACGTGCTTACATTTACTCTACAGCCACCAAATTTTAAATACTGCCGGATGTGTTATACTCCTCCTATTGTTCTATTGATCTCATAGCCGCATTTCCACCGTGCTCACGTAACCCTTCTCTATTTCGCTTCACCCCATTTGTTTTCTATTACGCTACAGTCTGTATACCCATTCTCTGATATATGCCTATAGTCATCGTGCTCATTTCCGCTCATTTAGCCGTCTTACCTCCATTGAACCCTCCTGACGCAAACAAGTTTTAAAAGAGCAGAAAGAAGGATGGGTCATTTGTTGAGAACAGAACCAGAAGGACCTAAATTCATGGAAGGATACCCGCAAGTCAGGGATATATTGAAAAAGACAAAGTTGCTTCGGTTCATCCAAAAGTTTAGAGGCTACCATAAAGAGGTGACAAAATCTTTTGCAAGGTCTTTCAATGGCCTAGAGGTAGAGATTGGGGACCTCAAATTCATGGTGAATGAGGCATCCATAGCAGCTGCCACAGAACTTTCTCAAGAAGGTGAACGATGGTTCAAGAACAAAAGCATTAGTGATGAAGCCTGGAGAATGATCCTGCATAACCCAGGTATGGATGTAACTATTTTTAAAAAGGGAATTCATGTTCATGCTTTGAAAGAGGAGTGGGCTACTTTGCTACTAGTTATTCAAAAATTTATCACTTGTGAGGGCCATTTTGGGTCAATGTATATGTATCATACCCGGTTGCTGATGAATTTTCTAAACAACCAGACCCTCAATCTGCCATACTTTTTATTAAATAGTTTGAAGAAGATGTTTGTGACCGTTCAGAAGAATTTAGGGGACGTGGAGCCACATTTTTATCACCATGGTCTTGTGAAAATTCTGATTGAAAAACAGTTAAAAGAGAAAAAGGACACATGGGAACAATTTTTTATTAGAAATTTCTTTGAAGAACCCCAAGAAATTCCTGAAGGCAATACATCAAGAAGGAGTAGGAGGAAGAGAACAAATGATGAAACTCAAAGCACTCCTACTACAACAATTGAAAGAACTAGTGGAGAAGGGAGACTGTCAAAAAGGAGGAAGGAAGAAACCAAAGGTAAAAAGCCAATAACATCAAAAGAGAGAAAAAGTATTAAGGCTATGCATCAAACCCCTTCCTCCGAAGAAGATCATCAAGTGTTATCTGAGAGACTAGTTCACCTTCAGGAACAGTCATCTATGGCCAAAAAGAGGAGAAAAGAAAAACAAAAAGGAAAAGATAGTGGTCCACAGCGTGTAAGAAGAAGTTCCAGACTTAAAGGGAAGTTGAGGAAAACACAAACGAAAGGACCCCATTTTATTGATTTGGGAGAAGAAACACCTGAACAATCCCCAGTTGGCCATAGTCCATCTCATTCTCAGTTAGACATTGAACATAGTTCATTTCATTCTCAGTCGGATATTGAACATAGTCCATCTCATTCTCAGCCAGACATTGACATGAGCCCTTTTCAGCCAGATTTTGAAGCCAATTCTCCTCCACGGCATTTTGGGGACAGCCCAATAAAAACAACACCTGAGATAGACCCAAAGCAGCAAGAAGTATATGATTATATAGAATCTTTAGAAAGGGCAGCCACGGGTCCCAGCACTTCATCCACTCAGCCTCACACAACAAAGGAAGATCTCGTCCAATCATTGAAACAAGAAGTCTTTGAATTGGAGGTTTTAAATAAACACATTAAAAATGAAAATGAGGCATTGAAGGAACAAAGAAAACTGGACAATATCATTCATGACAATACCATGCTACATCTAGGACTATGGCAGAAAAAGAACAGAAAATTGAAGAAGAAATGTTAGAAGTTAAGTAGAGCATTGGTTAATATCAAATTCAGATGCTTGATGAAGAAGCCCAGGATGTTAGCAGCACCAAGGAAGAGGAGGAGAGGACTGGATGTACTGGCTGAAGTGTCAAGGCATATAAATTGAAGAAGGATTATCCAAATTTTGGTTGCATGAGGACATGCAACACCTTCACAGTGGGGGTATGTTGAGTCTCAAATCTGCATCTTTCTTATACACCTTTCTATACCTTTTTCATTCACCTAGACCTTCTAAGTCATCAATATCATTGCATATTAATTGTAAAAGAGCATTTAAAATGGTTTTTAACTATGTTTTGTGTCTGCTGTTTGATTTAGATTTTTTCTCATTTAGCTGCGGAATCTTGTCACTTTCCGCAGCTGCTGCAACTTTCCGCAGCCATTTTGTCAAAGTCTATGTTGCAGGTGTCTTCAGGAAAATCGGGCCACATGGGCAAGTTCAAAATGACGTGGACATGGATCATGTCCTATTGGCTCAGTCGAATTCATCTAAGAAGGTTGTGGTCAAAGGTGGCCAAGTGGTGGTCAACCGTAGAGTCCCACGGTGAAAGAACTCTGTTTCTCATCACGTGGAGATTTGCGTGGTCGTTTCTAAAACATGGAGGCACATCAACACCTGTAAACGGCTCCATAAGCTGAATCCAACATCCACTCTCCATATATTTACTCCTCACGGCGGCCATAATGCTAAATCTCTGGACGTAATGGTTCACGTGTCTTCCTTCAGCGCAGACTTTAGGGAATTAGTTATATCTCTCTCTGTTATAAATAATGCGTTCTCATACGCATAATAGTTAGATCTTCTGTAGCTCTGTAATGTAATTGCGTTGCCATTGTGTTGTGACATTTCTATGACCGCATTTTAATATATGAGAAGACCTTGTTCAAAAGCGTAATTCGTATTTGAAAGCTGCTCCCCGAGGTCTGTGCAGAGGGCCCCTGCACACGCTGAGGTTTTGTGTACTACTGTATAGTTTCATGCTTCATTTCTTTATGTTCATTGTGCTATAGTCATTCACGTGTATATACATTACATCTTTCATGGTATTTACATTTCATCTCTGTCCATAATCTTTCATGTTTTATATTTTACTTCTGTCCATAATCTTTTATGTTTTATGTTGTTGTTAACTGATCAGTGTTCTTGTTTCAGATTACAATAGACAGCCCGGGCATTTGCACATCTTTTTCATAATGACTAATGACATGGAATCAATATTGTCCTTCTGCTGATTTCCTTTTCTTAGTGTTTGTTTAATTCCAGCACTGTTTTGTTTATTTCAGTCTTGCACATTTGCTTTAGTAGTTAGATTAGATATTAAATTTCTCATGTCATTTTCAGTTACCTCCGAAAGCCATAGCGAGACTAATGGTGAGGGATTGAAGTATGAGTGTGTAGTTTGATATTAGTTTACTTTTATGCAAGTTAGATATTAAACTGTTCATGTCATTCTCAGTTACCTTCGAAAGCCATAGCGAGACTAATGGTGAGGGATTGAAGTATGAGTGTGTAGTTTGATATTAGTTTACTTTTCTGCAAGTTAGATATTAAACTATTCATGTCATTTTCAGTTACCTCCGAAAGCCATAGCGAGACTAATGGTGAGGGATTGAAGTATGAGTGTATAGTTTGATATTAGTTTACTTTTCTACAAGATAGATATTAAATTTCTCATGTCATTATCAGTTACCTCCGAAAGCCATAGCGAGACTAATGGTGAGGGATTGAAGTATGAGTGTGTAATTTGATATTAGTTTATTTTTCTGCAAATTAGATATCAAATTGCTCAAGTTGTTTATGATTACCTCCGAAAGCCATAGCGAGACTAATGGTGAGGGGTCAGAATATGAGTTGATGTAATTTGATTTTAGTTTTACTTTACTTGCAATATTTTCTTTGAGTAATAGTTTCTTTTGTGTTTAGACAGCAGCAAGGGTAATGGTTTTCATGATCAATAGTTCACTGTTTGTTTAACTAGAATAGTAGCACATTTTCATTTTCTTTTAGGAACTAATTTTCTCATTGTATGTTTCAAAATCCTTTTGAAGTTTGAAGTTTGGTAAATCATTATAAAGGACATCATTTCCTTGAACAATCATAACCATACTTGCCTTTTAGAATTTTCATTAGGAAACCAACGAAGACAAAAAAAAAAAAACCAAAAACGACAAAAAAGTAAGAGATAGGTTATCTTGCACATATAGTGCGCCACACTTCGTCAGCTTACGAATCCCGGATTGAAAAATTAATGTAGCAATTTAGGACACACTAAATTGACCAAACAGCTCTTATGAGCAAGTGTTTCATGACAGAGCCATATTATTTTGAAGAAGCAGCATAGGATCCCACATGGATAGATTCCATGGTGGAGGAGTATGACTCCATTGTCAAAAACAATGCTTGGGATATTGTTCCAAGGCCGGTGGGTAATTCAGTGGTAGGTTCAAGATGGATATACAAGGTAAAAAAAGCTAATGATGGGAGCGTCGAGAAGTATAAGGCAAGATTTTTTGCCTGGGGCTTCTCACAGATCGAGGGGATTGATTATGGAGAAACCTTTGCACTTGTTGCACGGTATTCTTCCATAAGGACCATCCTTGCTCTCTCAATGTAGATGGGTTGGCACATTCATCAGATGGATGTGAAGACTACGTTCCTTAATTGGATCATTGAGGAAGAGGTGTACATTGAGCAGCCTGAAGGATTTGATTTCTTCAGCAGCGAGTTGCATGTGTGCAAACTCAAAATAGTGTTGTATGGGTTGAAGCAAGCACCACGTAATTGGTACACACGGATCAACAATTATTTCACTGGACTTGGCTTCACCAAGAGTGAGGCGGATGCAAACCTATACCAACTTGTGGTGGATGGTAAGCTTTTAATCAATGTTCTTTAATTTTATGATTTAATACTAACGGGTGATGAGTAGTTGATACACTCATGCAAGGCAGATCTTGCAAAGGAGTTTGATATGAAGGATTTGGGCCTCCTTCATTATTTCCTTGGATTGGAAATATGGTAGTGAGAAGGTGAATTGTTTGTGTCTCAAGGCACGTATGCTCGGGAGATACTTGGTAAGTTTCACATGGAGGACTGCAAGCCCATGGATACTCCTCTTCTAGGAAATTGGAGGAAAGAGGATGCTACATCGGTAGAGGTAGTGGATGCCACTGTTTATCGACAGTTGGTGGGTTCGCTCATGTATTTAGTTAATACAAGACTGGACGTATGCTATGCAGTGAACCAGCTTATTCAAGTGATGGTTAAGCCTAACAAGCTCTTTTGGAAGGCAGGAAAGCATGTCCTGAGGTATCTCAAGGGCACATCTGAGTATGGCTTATGGTACAGACAGACGGATGAGGTGAAGTTGCATGGCTTCATGGATGCAGATTTGGAAGAAAACCCAATGGACAGAAAGAGAAAATCAGTAGGGGTTTTTAGTATTGGATCTACAGGAGTTTCTTTGTACAGCAGGAAACAAAGATACATGGCACTCAGTTTAGCGGAAGCAGAATACATGGTAGCAAGTCAAGATGCATGTGAGGCTATATGGATGAGGAAGATCCTGGCCAGTTTGTTCGGTTCTCATTTAGATCCTACAATGATACATTGTGATAATAAGAGTTGCATTAAACTCTCGATTAATCTTTTGTTTCATGATATATCTAAGCATATAGATATCTGGTATCATCATATCAGATATTGTGTGCAGTGCAGCGGAAGATCATGTTGCTTCAGTACATTCCTACGGAAGATCAGGATGCAGATATTCTAACGAAGGTGCTCAACAGGACCAAATTTGAATACCATAGGGGTAGGATCAAGGTGAAGGATAATCCCTATCTTGCTGAGAGGGAGTGTCGAGATTCAACAAGATGATGAGCTTAGTGAAAATTAAGCACCTTCACTAAGTGGGCACGCTATTTTTAGGTGTATGTCTATTTTTAGACATGGTGAGCATATTCTATAAGTTGCAGGATGATATTTGTAGATGGTTGATAAAGTTGGAAAAATAGATGAAATTATATTTTTAGAATATTAGGCGAAGTCTATTTATAGATCGCTAATCTAAAAATAGATGCATGTCGATTATTATTAGCCCTTAATTATAATCTGAAAATAAAAATCAACTTATTCTCTTGGAGCACTTTATTTCAATGAATATATTTGGAAAATCATTAGGATGAAGGAATTACACAATTCCTAGGGTGGTTAGTGACTCATGAATGGAGGACTCAGTTAGAACTGAAGTGGAAAAGTTGTGACAGAGTTGGAAGAGTAGTTATGGGAGTTGTTATTTAGTTTAACTCAGTTAAGTGAGTTAAACTCTGTTGAGCTAGTTGTATCTATTCTAATTGAAAGACACACTAGTGAGAGTTTAGTGAATTAATTATTTAAATAATTCACAACTAATAACTCACTAAAAACTGAACAAATACAGTAGTTAATAACTTGCATGTCAGTTTCAGTGGAGACCCAGTGGAGAGATAGGTGAAAGGGTGAGATGGACTATCTGTTGTGACTATAGTGATGCATTCAATGCATCTAACACACATTGGAGATGAAAATGAAGATTTCGCAGTCAAGGAAATTCCAATTCATATTCATTCAAAGGTCTTCTTCAACAAGGATTGCACAGTGGAGGCAGGTTGTCAGGAGGCAAAAAATTGGTGCATAGATATGCAAATTTCTGCATGACAGTGTGTAATGATTGTTGATTGTACTGATAGCTTGATGTACTAATATTTGTATGAGATTTTTACACTATTCCATTGATATACATAATATATGATAGTTGGGGTTTTTAGCTTTAAGCTTTCCCATTAAACAATTGTGTTTATGTGCGATTGATTTTCTTCATGTGTTTTGCAATTGGAAATTTAATTTCCACAAAGAATTAAGTGGAAGGATTATATATTTAACATAAGATTAATTTTTTAGATCAAGATAATCTGGTAATATTATCAGTATTACAAAATTTATATAGTTCTTGTTGCGGTCACACTAGTAGTATTCCCAGCATTAGGGTCGGGGCTACCACCAGCGTAAGGTCCTGAACCAGACATGGTGAAGGTGACAGGGGGGGAACCGGGGATAGAATTGGAAGAGGAACCCAATGAAACAGAAGCAGAGTCAGAGTGAGGACTCACTGGAGGACTAACTTGAATCCTATGCAGAGGAGTATGTCTTCCTAACAGAAACTAAGGATGAAGGCCAAGAAGTCTCTGGGATAAATGCCTTAGGGGCGCAATGATGGACGAACAAACACAGATCACAAAAGGAAGAGAGATCAACAAGGGAAAGGAGGTGAAGGATCAAAATATTACAATGTCAAAACAAGGGCAGAGAGGTGTGGGACCAAATTATTACAATGTTATAGTATTTTCTTGGAAGTGTAAACCAAGCGCTCTTCACTTAGGGTGTGCGTGTTAAGTGTGTTAATTTTAATTTTTAAACATAGACGTTTGTAGAGAAAAATAAAAAATGTGTTTTATAACTATAAATAAATATGCAAATAACAGTAAAGTAAATTGAATATAACAAAAAATAATCAGCTAAAGATGCATCAATCTAAACCCAAGGAGGCGGGCTTCCCAACAACTAGTCTATGGGTGGGCAAAAATCTATTCAAAACACACAAAAATAGCCAATGTATCTAAATTTTGGAGGGAAAATGATCTAAAGGTCAGATCTGCTAGAAATAGGTGCAGAAAATAGTAAAAAAACAGAGGGAAAAGTGCTGCAAATGAGGTGGAAAAATGCTAAAATATGAAGGGAAACGGAGGGAACCCTAGAGGAGGAACAAAAAAAACTGAAAGGAGGTGTTTTGGATGGATGAATAACCAATTTGAAATGGATCTGAAGGTACAGGATTAGATCTAAAAAATGGTTGAACACACTGAAATCTCAGACAACCTGCTTCAGCTAAATTCCTCCTAGAAAGGTGGAAGTGTACTGAAGCCCTTGGGGGCTAGGTTCCTACTTCGATGGGTAAAATAGAGAAATCACATCTCAAAAATGGGTGAAGATGGAGGTCAGAAAACCCTGAATAGTAGCCCAAACAAACCCATAAAAATCACAGAAAAAATCCTGCAAAAAGTACAGGTCGCAGTTTCTGACCTAATTTCTGCAGAGGTCGCAAGTTTGAGGTTGTTTTCTATGTCTTGAAGGTTGAGGTCACAGGTTTTGGCCCAAAAAGTGTGACCTGTACTTCCAACACTCTCGGGAGCAGGTTTCAGAAAAAATTGTCGTTGCAGCTGCAACTAATGCCTGTCACCTACGTAATAGGTCCGAAAACACATGAAAGTTAGAATTTTTATTGTTTTAGGGTTTTAAAGGTTAAAAACAACATCAAGAAAAGAAAAACAAGAAGCTAAAGAAAAACCCTAGGGTTTGAAGCAGTTGGTCATGCAGGGATTTGAAAAATGACAGTGGTCTTAATTATAAACCCTTGTTGAGTCGCCAGTTGTTAGTGTGAATTCTAATCGCAAGGCTACGAAAAAAAATCACTTTAGTTGTGCATAACAAACAGCCCTAACATCAAAGATGGCTGCCAATTTATTTAGATATGCAGTTAGTTGACCAAGATAAATTCTACAAAATCTAGATCTATGCAGTAAAAAGACATTAAACAACAAATAAAAGCAAGAGTTTCTCCATGCATCCAATAGACAAGACAAGAATATTTTTAAAGAAGCTTTGTATTTATGACACATAGGATGGGAACATAGAAATATGTTACCATTCCCCCTCAATGGGATGGGTTCTTGTATGTCCTTAGTGCTTCAGATGTAGGATCCTTCTCTCTTGATGGTGTAGAAAACCTAGACAAAAATGGAACTCAAGGGGAGTTCACAAGAAAAAATGATAGAAAAATATGGCAATGATGGAGGATCAAATTCAGACCAAAAGTGTAGATCCAAAGTGATCTTTAGGCAAAAAAAGGTAGTGAATGAATGGAAAAACCCTTCTATTTATAACAAAATATTGAGTTAGTCTAGATATTGGTGCATAATTAAATATTATTAACCAAACCTAGATCCAAATTTTATGGAATATTTTATTATATTTATTGGAGGGAAAAAGAATTTGAATTTGGTCAAATCCCTTTATTTGTAAATAATAAATAAATAAATGATTTATTTATTATTTTAAGAGTGTGGTTGAGTAATAATTAAATAAATAGTGATTCGTTCAATTATTTATGAATGATTTAGTCAAATTTAACAAGGAATATTATTTAAAACATGTTTAAATAATTATTCCTAGAAAATAATAAGATAAATAGTGATTTATCTAATTAATTTTCCTGTTTTGGGTTAAATATGACTAGGAATATTAATTAAACTATTGTTTAACTAATTATTCCTTGAGGAAAATCAAATAAATATGGATTTATTCAATATTTCCTCATGGGGTTTCCTGTTAAGACCATAAACAACTTAATAAATTATGGATTACTAAAATGTTTTTCATAGTGAAAGAAATTTTACTTAGGGTAAAATTGGTCTTACATGGTGTATTTTGGTCCATCTAATAGTAACAGGTTAGATGACCAAAAATTGGTGTAACACCCAATATTCTCCATCCCTAGCACAAAACCCACCCATGCAGAATAATGCACAGGTGAACTTTGTGCAACCTTCCCAGGCACAAACGCGCCAATCATATAATCAAGAGAATCCTAGCTATCCTCCTAACGCGGAAAGGAAAAAATTAAAAAACAAGCAAAAGGGAAATCCTGGACAGGGGGGGGGGGGGGGGGGGGGAATTAACAACGCCCTTTGTGATCTCAGGCTGAGGGCAACTCCAACTGAAATCAAAACTAGGAACCAAATAACTCCCAAGGGAAGAACAAGAGAGTGAATCTTTGGACTAACCCCTCTTGCGCAATCTGTGGTGAGTATGGCCACTACACTCACCACTGTCTCGATCTCCCCGAGCTGAAGAAGTTTTAGGGTAAGCGAGGACAAGGGATTTCCTCACAACAAATAACTATCATGCAGGAGCCCTTCCCCCACCAAGGGACAGTTAGCACCCAACAACATCAAACAACTCCCGACGATTCCAAAAAAAAACCACGAAATCTACATGACTAGCGAAGAAATGTTTTTTTAGACACGAAACTGAAAGTACGATACCCCACCAGACACCAGTTCGTGAGGGGCTAGCACAAGTGCACCAACAGCATCGTTGACTATATCGAAGATAACTATTGAACCTTTGTGAAATATGGCTAAGGGACCAACTAGGTGAGTAGGAAACCACTCCAAAGAAGCCCATAACTATAGCATTGTGGATGATTTAGCCCAATATCCCACTGCAATGTCAGATTTGGAAGTATTGCAATCATTCCCAAAGAAAATGAAAGCCTTACTTTCCGCATTAGGTGCCATCGACTCTGCTGATTCGCACTTAATGGATTTCAATTTAGATAAATCCACCCCTAGGATTCCTCTGTTGGTCGCCTTCTAAATACCGGTGTCAGTCCAAAACATCACTATCCACTGTTGTGTCATTGACAAGGGTGCATCCACATGCATCATTTCAAAGAACCTCTAACAGAAGTTAGGGTCTCTCAAACTATATCCATCAGACATCACACTCAGAGTGTATGACGGGCACCCATCCGCTCCCGTCAGTCTCTATCAAAATATCCTGGTTTTCTTAGCCAGAAAGACGATTCTTATAGACATTCAAGTTTTGTATGCTCAATTGGATTACAATATACTCATTTCTTGGAGTTATATGTATTCCATGTCTTCCATAGCCTCCTTCGTCTTCCAAACCATAATGTTCCCCCATGAGGATCACACCATTATTGTTGACCAATTGACATACCACGACAAGCGATCCCTAACGAATGTTGATGTCATTCTACCATATGTAGACAAATCTGCTGAGACACTTACATGGTACCAAGAATATGGCCCCGAACAATTCAAACCATCGTCTATCCTTGGATCATTCCTAGGAGGTCCCCCTATTATACCAGAATCATCATCTGTTGTCACAGGGGATCTGGTGTACATGATGTCTACATTAAGCACTGAAGCCAGCCAAGAGATGAAGATGAGAAGTAATGACACCAAGACCTCGACCATGACAGCCTTTCTAGCCTACATCGTGTACCAAACTCCTTTCCTCTACCCTCCATCTAGTTTTGTGTCACAACAAGTCTTGGCAACAGTGGTGTTGCCAAACTTATCTTTTGCAATACCAGTTTGGTGCTTGGTCCCACCGACCACGACGGGAGTCACAAACATCACCTCTAAAAGGTCAATCCCCTCACTCATGAGGAGGCCCCACCTATTAAGGAAATTGTTTCAACCATCCCATCTAAGAAAATTTTCGTCACAAAACCGGTTGTTACGACCAAGAAAACCAATAAAAATGGGAAGAGGGTAGAAAAGCCCACCATACAATGATAATTACAGTCTTGCACCATATGCAACATAGTAGGCCACCCTACACACATCTTCCCAAAGTTGGACAAACTAAAATCACTCCTTAGCTCCGAGGTAAATATCGCGGCAACAAGTTTCCATAGAAAGGAACCAGCCACCAAGAATCAATGCAAGGCATTGCATACCAACCACACATGCGCTATCTGTAGAAATTATGGGCATTACACCCATCATTGCCCATAAATATTGTGATATAGGGATGCCTTACATGCCATCGAGCAATCCTATCAGGAGGATCCCTCCATCCAGTCAAATGGAGAAGAATTTGGCGTCATATTATACCTGCAGGAGGCACGGCAGTCACCAGAAATACTCTTGTTAATCTTCCCCCCTCCTATCATACATTTTTCACTTTGTGATGAGCATGATCATTTCATCGATAACTGTGTAGCCCTGGAACTCATCCAAAGATGGTATGAAGTGGAACGTGTGTACTACGTTGGCCTACGAGCAACTCAATTTTAATGCCCAATATGTTCTGGAAATCACACTTTAGAGTAGTGCCATTACATCCCTCGGTTTCGCTTAGTGCTAACTATTTTATGCACAGCCATAGCACGCCTCTCCCTAGAAGATGGCTCTGATACAGAATCTATGGATAGCTCAACAATGCAGAAGGATGTGACAAGTAGATCCATCCTCTTCCTATCAGCTGAAAAGTAGCCAGTCGGGGAACCGTTAGCCACCCCCAACTTCCTCCCACGGAGAAGATTGACATGTGTGTTATGAAACACACGAAATCATGTGGTCGCATCATGCCCAGAACAAGAAGCACTACGACGTTCATACAAGATCACATCACCAAACGAACAAGACGGTAACACCCAAGAACAACATTTTTTTCTAGTATGTCAGGGCAACCAACATGATTAGTGTTGCACCTATATCCCTCAAGTGCGCCCGATAATCGACATCATTCACACATTATAAACACGCCATCAGGATATCATCATTCCAGAGTTTAGACAATTTAACGGAAGACAGTTTTCCCCCAGGAAGCCTACCCTGTTTCCATACTGACACGTCAGGAAAATTTGAAAACCGCATCGACCTAGCACAACCCAAGGATAGCCTAGGCCGACGTGTGAACTATGCAATAGAATCAGCCACCAGGTCAATCAATGTAAAGAACTGAAGCACCTCACGGATATATTTTGCATGATATCTTCCCTCCCTCAGAGGTGTCTCTCTAACCAAGAGAAAATAACACACTGATATTGTTGTATTTTCTCACATTTTTACCACACTATGAAATGTGAACACCTCCCCAAGCTTTGAGCGGTGAAATAATAATTAATTCTACACTCCCAAAAAGAGTTAGACATGCCTAAACCAAAAACTCGTAAATGGCATCAGAGAACTCTCTCCCCTACGCCTGATCCTTTCCAAGTGTCCACTTCAGGGATGAAGAGTAGTGTTGGTTCCCACACAATCTACTAAGTCAGCACAGTGGTACCGTGCACCATTTGCACTGGACATAACCACAAACCAAAGGCATGCCCATTGATGGAAACATTCAGGCACCTCTTCACCAGGCACAACTTCCAAATCCCAGAAAGTGCTCAACTTAATGAGGAATCTAGCCTTGCTCCCACGCAAGCTTCCACGATGGAAATTCCTCCCCCGACAAACGTTGATGACACAATACACCATATACGATTCATATCATCATGTATTGGAAGCATGACTCAGGTTTTTTGCTCATCATTCATAGGTTTTGAGTCAGGTGCAACTACGAGAGTAGTTGTACCAACGATGGTGCAAACCCAACCCGTATGCACCCTATCGACCGCGTCCGGTTCCACCACATTGAAGATGGAATATTTTTCTTGTCTATCGACCAGCTTTGTTAGGACTGGACCTCTTCCTCATGGCCTTGCATAGACTCAATTACCCTTAGGATCCTTATTCCACTCAGATGAGAATATCCTTGAGGCCATGACGGAGCCATATTATCAGTGGGATGGAATGCATCACCGCTCATTTTTTCTTCCAGAAAAAATGTTTATCCCTAATAAGTCTGGAAACCAAGAGATTTATGTGATAGAATCAAAATATTTCCCTCCATCAGGGAAAGTTGACTGGTTCAAGAATCTAATTTTGGTGCTCGATGCGTTCGAAGAAGGGAACATATCAATCTCCTACCATCAAGGTGAATATCTCTCGAATCCTGAAAAATTCGAAGAAATATCACTGGGGGAAACATGTTCACCAGAAGAGATAACCTCTTACACCTAGTTATTGCAAGACTATCGAGATATCTTCGCATGGGACTACTCGGAAATGCCTGGGCTTAATCCCAATATTGTAGAGCACCATATTGCCACCTCGCCTCACGTACCACCAGTACGCCAGAAACAGCGTCAACTACACCCGTCCAAGGTAGAAGAAATTAAATGAGAAATTGATAAGCTTAACAAAGCCAGGTTTATCCACCCCATCGCTTATACGTCTTGGGTTTCCAACCATGTTCCCGTCATGAAAAAACAGGGCACCATACGCGTTTGCACTGATTTTCTTGATTTAAACAAAGCGTGTCCAAAGGAAAATCACCCTACCCCATTCATCAACCAAGTCATCGATGCTTGTGTAGGTCACGAGGCCCTCTATTTCATGGATGCTTCTCTAGGTATAATCAAATCCAAATCCGTCACACCGACCAGTACAATACCGCATTCACTACTCCCTGGGGTGCATTTGCATACCAGGTAATGCCATTTGGCCTAAAGAAAACTAGAGCCACTTTCTAGAGGGCCATGAATTATATCTTTCATGACTTGGCGCACCTCATCCTCGCCTACTTGGACGAACTCACCGTTTGATCCAAGAAGTGATCCAACCACCTCAATGATCTGCAATTGGTATTCCAACGATGTTAGAAATAAAACCTATGCATGAACCCCCTCAAGTGCCTCTTATGTGTCACATGAGGAAAAATTTTAGGTTTTATCCTGTCCCAACAAGGAATTAGAGTGGACCCCCTCAAGGTCCAAGCTATCAAAGAGGTACCTCCACCTCGAACCCTCAAGCAACTACAAAGCTTACAGGGGAAGGCCAACTTTCTGAGATGTTTTGTCCCATATTACACCACTTACGCTCAAGGATTCCTATGCCTCCTTGTCAATACATACCATTCAAATGGGACGATCAAGCCCAACAATCATTTGATGCGTTGAAAGACACATTGTCTTCAGCACCGCTGATCAGTCCCCCAGACTATAACAAAGACTACATCCTATATCTATCAGCATCCAAGACCGCTTTGGCCGAAGTATTGATCCAGGAGGCCCCGGATGGGAAGGAGCACATAATCTATTATGTTAGCAAAACCTTATCAGGCCCTACATTAAGATATGAGCTTGAAGAAAATATTTCCCTAGCATTAATTCACACAGTCCAAAAACTTCACCACTACATTATCTTAAGGACCAGAAAAATCATTGCAGATATTAATCCCATAAAATACCTACTCACGCATCATTTAATGAACCATAATTACACCTACTATATAGTCATTCGACAAGAATACAACTTACAGTTTTGCTCCCCCAAGAGCAAGAAGGTGTTAATATTATTCGAGTTCATCACGGAGCTCCCAAGTCATACAAAAGGATCACCGGTCAATGATTCACTACCAGACGAACATCTCTTCCTCGTAGCGACCAACAACCCTTGGTACAAAGATATTCTCCTCTTTTTACGAACCCAAAAGTTCAAACCCCAATTCACTCATGACGACCATCAACATATCCACCATCAGGCCCCTCGATACCTCCTCATGGGAGATGTATTATACTGACGAGGAATTAACACCATCTTACGTCGATGCTTCACCCACGACCAGGTGGAGAAAACCCTGAATGAATGTCACAACGGAGCTTGTGGTGGCCACCTTTTTGGAATGGCCACCGCCCAAAAATTCCTATGGGAAGGATATTTTTGGCCCACTTTATTTCATGATTTCATTTCAAAAATCAAGAGATGCGAGCAATGCCAAAACTTCGCTCACAAGGAAAGAGCCCCTCCCGCTCCCTGCACCCCATCATCGTTTCTGATCCCTTATATAAATGGGTGGTCAATTTACTAACTTGCAACCCAAAATCATCGAGCAATCATAAATACACTATTGTGGCCGTCAATTATTTCACCAAGTCGGCAGAACCTATGCCCACATAAGACAACACCGTAGAAACAGTTGCACGATTTCTGTTTAACCATGTCATTGCCCAGTTTGGTGTACCCAAGAAGTTAGTCTCTGACCATGGAAAACACTTTGAAAATGAAATTTTCCAGGATCTATCTCACCATCTCATATTCACACATGAATTTGCGTCACCATACTACTCCCAATCCAACAGACAGGTAGAATTTGTAAAGAAAGTGCTCAAAACTATGTTAGAGCGCATGGTGAATAACCAAAAAAAAATGGCATCACATGCTTTTCTCTAACTTGTGGGCATACCGCACGATAGTGAAAACATCAATGGGGTTCACACCCTTCCAATTGGTGTACAGCGTCGAAGTCATGATTCTCATAGAATGAGAGATCCTGAATTTACACGATGCCATCGAACTCCTCGATGACACCTAGCCTCTAGATAAATGCTTAGTACAACTAGAGTTCATTGATGAAAGTCGATGAAAGATGCTCCGACACAATGAGGCCCATAAAATGTGGGTGAAAACATCGTTTGATCACAACATCACCCCTCGATCATTTACCGAGGGAGAGTTAGTCCTCCGCTACGATGTCACAAAATAAGCCCTAGGGCTAGGAAAGTTTGAAACCTTGTGGAAAGGACCTATATCATAAAAAAAATTCTCCTAAAGGGGTCAAGAATCTTGACGCAGCCTGACAGAACATGCCTAAGCAACCCCTTCAACAGTCTTTACCTCAAGAAATTCTACCCATAAGGGCCAAAAGGGTGCAGCCCTAGAGTTAACGTACACACACCAAAACTTTATTTTTTATCACAGAGTTGTCACAAAAAGTGCTCTAGTGTCACAAATGGATTTTCAACCCAACCATTACTTTGGATTCGCTAATGGAGCATCGCGATGGTCTCAAAGTTTAGCAGTGGCCGCCTAGATCATCTACCACCCTGACCGATCACCATTCTTCACCAGTGGAGTATGCATCGGATCAGCGACAAAAAATCAGGCAGAATATGACACTGCCATTGGGCTCATGTGCAATTCCTTCAATCAAGGCATTCGCCACTTGCATATATACCTAGATTCCCAGTTAGTGGTTTCACAGTTAAACCAAGAGTTTGAGGCACAAGATTCGCACCTGTTTAGAAAATATTTGTGTAAAAAAATATTAAGCAGTCAAATTGATCACATTACATTCACACGTGTTCTAATAAATCAAAAGCAGATAGAAGATCGCATAGCTAACCACATCCTAAACTTGAATGCATCTCAAATAAACCATCGTACATAAAACAAAAAACATAAAAAACATAGATATCCATCAATAATACACATCATCCATAAAAACATATAGACGGTTGACACACCAGATAGAGCCACAACAAATATCTCTCATATATATATATATATCAAAAAATGTATGTCTGAGTACAAATGATGAGTCATGTATCTGACCCATAAGTCAGCCAAAAATACATATACACAACTCGTCAAAAATAAGGGAAGAATCCTCATAATGGGTGCTTTCCTTGTGTACAAAAAACCTCTAGGGTTGTGCCCCTCTAGTTTGGGCACCTGGACCCACGACTGCTCCCGGTGCCAGTACTTGGGTAGCTATCAAAACTAAAGCTGCCACGTGGTGCAGATTCAGTCGATAGCCCCTCTCTCGGGCCATCAACGTCTCTAACCAAGTTTCATCTAGGTCATCAAAAAACCCACGGGTAGGCATACCCTGGGTTAGTCGGTCCACAAAACCCCATGCATCCTCCAAGTTAGAGGCTCGGACCTCTAGAGTAACCATCTGCTCTGTCATCTCTTCCATACAAACCTCTGTCGCCTTGGCATGAGCGATCGCTACAGCACACTCGATAGTAGTCGAACTGCTACCCTCTCCAGACGGGTCGGCCCCGTCACCAGGAGCTCCACCCTGGGGCTGCTCTGGTCCTCCCCCCTACCCCCTAGATATGTAGAAATTTAATACAAAATATTTTTTTCATAGATTCTCCTAATATAACAATTATATGCCACTATTAAATACATAATCTCTTCTACAAAATCTTTGCGGAATTTTAAACACAATCGCCAATCATAATATCATGAAGCAAGATCAATCACACATAACACAGATAATTTACCGGGAAATCATAAAGCTAAAAACCCCACTATATTCTATTATGTATTATATCATGGATCATGAAACAATTACATACAAATCTCCAATCCAAGAGATCTCAGTACAATAGTTAACTATCTCACACTGTCATACAAAAATTGGCAAGTTCCATAGCCAATTTACTGCCTCTGGACAACCTACCTCCACTACGTAATTCCGAATGGTAAAGAACCTATGAATGATTTATTCCTCCCTGACTTGACTGCGCAATCCTCATAGGCACATCCAATGTGTGTTTGGTTGCATGTGCGCAACCAATAATGTCACAATTGATAGTTAATATGTCCCTTTCACCTACATCTCAACTGGGTCTCCATTGGATCTGACATGCATGTAGTTAATAGTAGTAAATCTTCAGTTGCATGTGAGGCCAATGATTTTGAATTAATTAATAATTAATTCACTTGATCTCTCACTACTGTATCTTCAGTTACAACTAGCACAACTGATTTTAACTCACTTAACTGAGTTAAACTGCTTTACAACTTTCATAACTACACTTCCAAATTTGTTACAACTTCGAATCACTCAGTTACAACTAAGTCCACTTGCATGTCCCACCAACCAACCACTCAACTCAAAATTCCTATAGCTAACTGATTTTCCACTTCAATTAACTATTTCCAATTTCTCATTGAGAATAGATTATTGTTTATTGTCCAACCATTATTAAGGGATAATAATAGCCGACATGCATCTATAAATAGACATGCAATATATAAATAGAACTCGCACATACATCTATAAATAGACCATCATCTATAAATAGAATTTTCTCATACATATATAAATAGACCTCCACCCAAAAAGTGCATGTGTGGGCCACACCTAGTGTAGGTGCTTAATTTTCAATAGGATCAAGGATGTTGTTTTCGGATGCCAATTTCATTGTTTCTTGTTGCAAACGTCAACACTCCCTCTCAACAAGAAAGGAATGTCTTTGCATGTGACATGCAACTCCATGCATGCACCATGCAACCTTTGCATGTGCCATGCAACTCCATGCATGCACCCTGGAATATTTTCATGCAACACTTATGAAACTGAATAGCCTCTAAACAACTGAATCAATATAATGTATATGTCATCAAAGTCTTCTAACTTCTGCTACTACCAACTACACATGTCTTCTGGATCCACTGCGTTTTTGACCTCTGCATCCATGCACTCTACACTTGTTGTCAACTCTGATCCATGCTCTAGTATCTGACATTGTCACTTTGATTTCATGTCCTCAAAACATATGACTTCATCAATCCAATTGATCCTGCTACTGTTGTACTATGGGCTCCTCGTAGCTAGGTTCGATTCATGAGATCCACACCATCTCAATGAATCTTGTGTAGAAATTTGAATAAATGATATATTATTCACCGATATTCTCCTGATCACACACTATTTTAACTTCATGTAGAATACAGAATCTCTTCTACCATTGATCATCACATGCGGAAATAAAATCAATTGCATGCACACATTAAAACCATAAAAATTCACACATATGAACACATTATGTAATGGGAAAGCTTAAAGCTGAAAACCCCCAACTATCTGTATATTATATATGTCATAGAGATAATGTAACAATCATCATACAAATCTCCTCGCAAGCTCTCAGTATAATCTCCACTTGCTACACACTAATCAAGCTAGATCTAGCAAAACACATGCTCCAATCTTTGCCACTTGATAGCCTTCCTCTACTGTGCAATCCTTGTTGAATAATGCCTCTTGATGAGAATGAATTACCCCATCCTTGCTCACGTAGTCTCTATAGGCATCTCTACTAAGTGTTGGATGCAAATCATGCATCACTTATAGTCACAACTGATAGTCACACTTTCCCTTTCACCTATCTCTGCACTGGTCTCCACTGAAATTATCCATGCACTGAAGTTAACTGATGTATTATTTAGTTGATTAATGATTTTATAATTAGTGAATTAATTAATAATTAATTCACACCACTCTCACTAATTGTATCAATCAGTTAAACTAGATACAAATATCTCAACTATGTTTAGATTAGTTAAACTGAATACAACTCCACTAACTTCCTTAATCAACTCCACCAAACTCTGTCACATGAGTTCTAACTAAAGTATCCATGCAATAGCTCCACTTAACCCTCAGGAATAGCGTAATTCCTTCTGTCAGCTCCTGTGTCACATCTGTGCACTTAACCGAAGTGCTCCAAGAGAATAAGATAATGTTTATAGTCCAAATATTATTAAGAGCTAATAATATTCGACATATCTATTTTTAGACTGGCAATCTAAAAATAGATTCCGCCCAATATGTCTAAAAATAGAAATCCATATATTTTTCCAACTTGACCAACCATCCAAAAATAGCATCCTGCAACTCATAGAATATGATTGACATGTCTAAAAATAGACATAGTCTAAAAATCGACTTTGTGACAAAAATCACCTGTGTGGCCCCACCTAGTTTCGGTGATCACTTTCCAACTAGGATCAGGAATGGTGTTTTAGGATGCCTCCTTCACTTTTTCTCGTTGCAATCTTCAACATCTTGCCCATAATTTTCTTCTTGGGATTATCCATGCATGTCACCCCACCTCTCACCTGCTGGTATAGCTGCATGCACACCCTTTGCCAATCTGGAATGAAATTTCTTTGTATGAGTGGTTGCTCCCACTTCATGATCCTCATCTTGTGGTTGATCCACATCATGAGGTTCACTCTTACCTACATGCAAATCCAGCTCCCTCTCAAGGGTCAATTGCATGACTTTCTCACACTTCCCAACAGTAGGAAGCTCTGTATAAATCCCATCTACATCAAGTCTATAGAGATTCTTAACTCGAATCCAAAACTTCTTGGCTTGCCCTATTTCTTTGTGTTGCAAGAAAAATTTTCCTTCACTAAAGACAACATCATAGCCTCTATCCTCTAACATTGCGACTGAGACTAAATTTTTCTTCAAACCTGGTACATGCATTACATATTTTAAATGAAAGAGTTTACCTGAAGCCCTTTGAAAGGTAATGGTACCAATGCCAGTCGCATTGTATCACCCATCATCACCCAACTTAATATGCATCTGGAGATATTTCTCCTCCAACTCACTGAAATTTTTCTTGTCTCCCATCATGTGAAAGGAAGCACCACTATCCAAGTAGCACCCCAATCCAAATGCACTTTACACATGCATGCGATCAATGAGAATTCAAGCTCAAATTTCGAGGCAAGATCCTCACTAGCTATAGCTCCAGCAACCATATTGTTATTCTTCTTTTGTGGAAAATTTGTGGCAATATGTCCATGCTCATGACAGTGAAAGCACTTCACTTTGGACATGTGCTCCTTTCCATCTTCAGTGGCCTTAGATTTAGAATTTAATTTCTTCCCCTTCCCCTTCTTTGCCTTGGCATCCAAAGCACAATCCTCTTCATCATCATGCTTTGATGAAAATCCATCTCTGGTGTTCCTCCTGAACTCCTCCTACACCAGATCCGACCATAGTCGTTCCCAATCCAGCAATTTCTCTTGTCCGTTGACAGAGTCTTCATAACTGTGGCAACTCTTAGGAAGTTCCAAGAGAGCCAAAATCACTAAATCATCATCAGAAACACTTATTCCTACACTCCCAAACTCATTCCGACATTGAAAAAAAATTGTTAAGTATACCGAAATAGTGTCATTATTTTCCATCCTGAGCTTCCTGAGTTTATCTTTGAGCACCAATTTCCTATGGTCGTTGTTGCTTCGGAATAGATCCGTCAAAGCCTTCAACATATAATATGGTGTGGCTTTCCCATGGAGGCTTGAAACAATGTGTTCTTGTACTCCCTCCAACAGTATCATCCTCGCCTTTTCCACTTTATTTCGCCATGCATCAAGATTTGCAGCATCTGGCTTAGGAACATTTTTTTCAATGAATTCCTTCAAGCCATTGTCTTCAAGTTACCTCCATCTTGTCCTTCCAAGAAATGTAGTTCGAGTTGCCCTCGAGTGCATACTCTAACCTCAAGCCATTGAAATCCATTTCGATCTTGAATCCACAGTAGCGCCAAGAAATCCTTTCTGCAAATTCGAATTCTTTCCACCAACAAACTCAACTCCTACTTCACAATTGCAATCTCCTATGCTCCGATACCATGTAAAAATTTGATACAAAATATGCATTTCATAAATTCTTCTAATCTAACAATTATATGCCACTATTAAATATAGAATCTCTTCTACAAAATCTTTGCGTAATTTGAAACACAATCGCCAATCACAATATCATGAAGAAAGATAAATCACACATAACACATATAATTTACCAGGAAATCATAAAGCTAAAAACCCCACTATCTTATATTATGTATTATATCATGGATCGTGAAACAATTACATATAAAGCTCCAATCCAAGAGATCTCAGTACAACAGCTAACTCTCTCACATTGTCATACAAAAATTGGCAAGTTCCTTAGCCAATTTACTACCCCTAGACAACCTACCTCCATTGTGCAATCCCTGATGGTAAACAACCTCTGAATGATTGATTCTTGCCTACCTTAACTTTGAAATCCTCACAGGCACATCCAATGTTTGTGTGGTTTCATGTGTGCAACCGATAATGTCATAACTGATACTTAATATGTCCCTTTCACCTACATCTCAACTGGGTCTCCACTAGATCTGACATGCATGTAGTTAATAGTATTAAATCTTCAGTTGCATGTGAGGCCACTGATTGTGAATTAATTAATAATTAATTCACTTGATCTCTCACTAGTGTATCTCCAGTTACAACTAGCACAACTGAGTTAAAATACTTTACAAATTTCATAACTACACTTCCAACTTTGTTACAACTTTGAATCACTCAATTACAACTAAATCCACTTGCATGTCCCACCAACCAACCACTCAACTCTAAATTCCTATAGCTAACTAATTTTCCACTTGAGTTAACTATTCCCAAGTGCTCATTGAGAATATATTATTGTTTATTTTCCAACCATTATTAAGGGATAATAATAGCCGACATGCATCTATAAATAGACATGCAATCTATAAATAGAATTTTCTCATACATTTATAAATAGACCTCCACCTAAGAATAGCTTGTGTGGACCCACCTAGTGTAGGTGCTTAATTTTCACTAGGATCAAGGATGTTGTTTCCAGATGTCAATTTCACTGTTTCTTGTTGCAAACTTCAAAAGGCTGGGAGCAAAGCCCTCAAACCCTCTGGGACAAATGATGCCCTACCAATCGATCTATAGGACACCCAACCTCGCCAACTTATGAAAGAGCAACAAAACTATGTCAGTGTCATCATAATACACATATAAAACATAAATACTCAAAAAATTCAGAATAAAACAAATAACATACCTGCTGGTCCCCATACATATCCAACGGGAAGACCCATATCCGAGTCTCCTCAGAAGTCCATCCCAGCATATGGATAGGGGAGTAACATCTAAGGGTTGGCCTCAAACAAAGCCTCGGTGGTCGTGTTCCAGTAACGCTCGCCACTCCTCCCCCATCGTGAGGCATAATAGGATCGGGTCTCCCCCCCCCCCACCAGGTGGCCGTGGAACCCTCTGCACGGACGCTGGTTCATCATCATGTCGTAGCAATAACGGGAAAAATCAAAGAATTTTCTGGCCCTCAACCAGCACAAGACACCTATCTACAGTCCTGACGCCCTATGCGGAAATGACGACCCCGCCAATCGTACAATCATCACCAAAGCACATTGCTCATAAAAATCAGTCACTGACGCAATCAAGATGCACCCCTCCATGAGAGGCACCCCACCACAATGCATAGTCGCGAATCGTCGAAGATCAAACCTCTCGGGGGGAAGCTGATATGGGAGCACCTCACCCTGAGGTAATAGCCCTGTCACAAAGTATATATCTGTCTCTGGATGGATAGTCAGGTCACGCCCTCTCATCACCATAACCCTACGCCACATGTTCCAACTGCAGACCATGTAGCGCAGTAGCCGATCTTGCGATCACATGAGGTCATTCTCAAGAAACTTGAGAAGACCCCATCACGCCAACTATTGGCGAGTATTGGCATCTTATGTCATAGCCATCTAGAGGTTAGGCCAGTCTCTCTTCCTCCAAAGCATCCTGTCACCAAACAGGCACACATCAGTGACAACAAAAACACCAAAAAATTTCCAAAAATAAATTTGGCCTTTTAGTGTGCCTGTTTCTCAAACAAGCGTGTTGGACGCACGCCTGTATCTCAGACAGGAACATATTTCATGTGAACAAAGCCATGACAAGCATGGAATTTTATCACAAAACCTCTGTTGTATGCACAAATTTTGCACATGTACCTTGATTGCCAGTGCGGTCAAGGTAAAAATTTGCCTAAGTTCCGAATCCCTGCCCATTCATACTGAAAAAATAAAATGAAGCATATTACGGGGCCTACTTGGCTCTAGTAGTGTGATTCCTGGGTGCACAGGCTATCCTAAACAGCATCTGACCTTTCACACTCTCAAGTACTCAAATGTCGCAAATGAGCTAAAATGAGCCATATTGGCCTATATTTCGCCCTTTTCATATTGTTTCGAGGACCATAACGAGAGTTCAGACGAACTAATTGTAGAACCAAAAGAAACACAGTGATCAGCACCCCATAACACCCAAAGGAGGCTCCACACTTTCACACCTCCGAAAAACTAATTTTTCAGTGCCGACAAGTATGCCTTCTCTTATCTTCTGTTCATTCATATTTTCAATAATGTTTGAATGAGAAAGATGCTTTCACTTAGGGTATTTTATTACAGGTATTGTACATATCATCCATTGCCCCATACACTAAAGGTTCTAAAGCAGGTATCATTCCACCCTCAGCATGATAGAGACCCAAATAAACTCTACATATCCTGACATCATTTCTCCATAATAAATCAACCATAGGTTCCAAACACCCGACCATGTTTATCATCTCCCCACCTTGCACATGATAAACATCCTTTTTGGTTGGCATATCCTCCCCCCCATGGTGTCTGTCACTCAAAGTAGACCATGCATCAGAAAATCATGACGCTATGGCCATACCACCTCAATTTGGGAAGCACTTCATACACATTCATCCACCATGCATCAATTCAAGTTTTACCATATCAAAATAAAACCCCTTTCCCGGACTACCATGCCTTGCAAGCAGATTGAATACGCACCACCACGTCTCGCATTTGGCCTACCATCCCTCCATTAGCATAGCCCATCTGTGATATTTTCCATCTGCTTCATCATCCCCACACAAGATACCAGACAATGGGGCCCCCACCCTTAGCAAAAAAACCCTCCTCACATCATTGGTGAGTGATCATTTTCATGTTTTGGGGCACTCGTCTCTGTGTTTTGTACAATCCAATCCCATTTTTTCATTCTTTTGAAAAGTGTACAAAGATATCAAAATGAGAATACTCCCCCACTCATCCATCCATTTTTCTCCCATGGGAATAGTCCCTAGTCACCCTTGGTCGGGAGCATCACACCTTTCACACAAAGCCACCATGACATTCATAACCAACATACACCCAACCTGGACGTCCTACTGACTCCAGGGATTTCCTCATCAAAAATAGTTATGACTGTCACCAAGCTGCTTTTTTATGCTCTGACCTTGGGCCACTGAACTCCCATCATTAGTTTTCAGTCACCCCTCACCATCATGCCTATGTTAAACCTCTCAAATTAGAGACCCTGTTCCATGGCACCAGTAGCTCTCTCGCTCAGTTGAGGCTTCCTTTTTTTGACTTCAACACCCATTCTCCAAAAAGGAAGCAGTACCTTGGATGGATCCTCACCATAATAGGGGCATCCTTGGGTGGCACTATGGGAATCATCATCGCCCATAGATGTAATAGATCCTCCTAACATTTGACTACGACACAAGCTTTCATGTCAAGATGGTATCATAATTTACAAACATTTCACTTTGATCAAATTCATCGAATACCTGTGCCATTATAAGCATCTCTTTCAGTAATGCTTACACAGGAAGGTCCCAGTCATACACCCATGCGTACAATGAGAATTTATATGCCATGCCAATATTACGCATGTGGGCACCACATTCCAACTATTATCAAATAAAAAACACCCTTGAGGGCGACAACAATCATCGTCATCAACCAAATCAGCAAATCACTACCATATCAGTGACACAGAAAAAACCTTTATCTACCATATAGATGTGTTTAGCTAGCAAAGCATTATGAGCATGGGACATGCCACCTCGTAGAAAAATTGTATTTATTGTATCATACTATTTCTTGCAGGTTTCTGACAGAACATGGTCACTCTTCTACCCACTGTAAGGGTTTTCCAGCCTTGAGTTGTATGCAGGTCTCTCTCTCTCTCCACATAGTACAAAAAAAAGAAACTATAATGTATTTCAACTATACAGTTCTTCCTAGACCTCACACATTAGGGGCCACAGTTATCACTAGAAAATCGGACAAGTAAATATGACATTATTGATTGTCAGGCAAAAGGATTTACAGGGTTGAGCAACATTAAAGGATCTAAAAAAAAATAAAAATCTCTAAGTTCAAGAGGCAAAAATCAAATTGCGCACTAGAAACACATGAAAAATGTGCCTTGCGTGCAATTTCCTTCGATAGGTGTGCTGGTCTGCATGGTTTTCCCTCAAAAATCCACGCAGTCCTGGGAGTGGTGGAAGTCACTTTCTAGTACCACTTGACACACTTCAAGAAATGATCCTCCACTTGAGGCCACCCAAGGATAGCCGCCTAAGCCACCTTGGACCTCAAGTGAGCACACAAAGAATCAAGTGGGCACACAAAGGAATCAATGCTCTCTCTTGGGTCACCATCCACAAGTTTACCAAGAGAGGGAAGAAGGATTTGAATTTTCCTATAAAATGCCACCAAGAGATGAGAAAAATGAGAACACATTGTTATGTTGGCCAAATTTCTCATGATCAAGACAACAGTGTGTAATCCAGAGCAGAAGTTGAGTGAGGATTCGGTTGTTAGCCACCCAACAACTTCAATCCTTAAGAGAAGAGAGAGACCTTGCTACAACAGCTAAAGGGTAAAAATTCCTTGCACTGGGTCTTAGAACTCCATAGTTCTCAGGATCCTTTGGTAAGAGTGTAACATTTTATCTTTCTTACTAATAGCGGTCAATAAGAGGGGACTTTGATTCCACCATTTGCATTATTGTCACGTTTGAATCATTGTGATATTTTGTTTTTTTTTTAGCTTTTTTTGTTTCTTCTCTCTATATGCATACTACATTCCATAATTTAGTTTGTTTTATATATATTGACATGTGTTCACTAACTTACTAACCATATTTTTTTCCTGTGACCATAGCTTGGAGGCAGCGACCACTCTTTCCAAGCACCAATGGATTGGTACACTTGTTCACCAAAACCGCCACTACAGCAATAGTAGGAAGGATCAGTTAGATTAATGCAGTCAGATGTTAACAAGACAGAAATCAAAGTGATAGATGTCAGATACTTGAGCACAAATAAGAGTTGGCAACAGTTCAAAGGCCACAGATGCAGATGTCAACAGTAATGCAGAGAATCCAGTACTATACAAGTGCAATAGCTAGCAGCAGTCACAATACTCTCATGACAGATGCATTATATTGATTCAATTTTTTGAATGCTATTCAGTTTCATGATTTGTAAGTGCAAACAACACTAGAGAAGTGTTGCATGCAGAACATTCCTAAGGTACCGGATCGGGATAGATTGAATTCCTTTATTGTTGAGAGGGAGTGTTGAAATTTGCAACAAGAAACAGTGAAATTGGAAATTAGAAAGGACAAAAAAATTACACCCACACTGGTGAGGAATTTTGATGTACCAGGAGTGAGGAATGTGAGGCATCTAATTTATTTTTCCCTTAAATAAATTAGACAATAAATTGTAATTTCATCTCATAACAACTTGTGTCAGTTAACTAAGTCATGATGACTGTGTTAGCTCAAGAAATTCGAGTTAAGGTGATCGAGGTGCATATTGGTGGCCACCCACTTATACCACTTGGGCCCTTGTCATTGTCTCTTTTGGTTTTTTAGTTTCCTTAATTATATCACAGTTTACTATTTTTGTCAGTTTTTTGGGTCTTGAACTTCCAGATCCGTTTTGAGGCCCCAAACGATGTTTTTTGGGCATGAAATGTTTGTTGATTTCCTAGTAATCGCATCAACAGTTGTAGTCATCGGAGAGATATTTCTAATGAGATATTATGTGCGTCAAACGAATATCATATGACCAAGTTACGACCCTGGGAAGTTGGATGCCCAAATAACCCCAACGGGGCCCATAAAATCTTGGTGTTACATCTCCTCAGGTTAGGGTTTTGGTTGGTTAAGGTTTTCTCTTATTTTTAAATAATAAAAAGGCCATTGAGCCTTATTGTAACACAGTTCAGAGGAACATAGCTATCAGTTTTATTTATAGCGAATTGCCCATGTGAAATTATAAAGTCATTGGGATGCCATGATGGATTTCGCAATCAAGGAAGGCTCATTTTCTTAATTAATAGGGAGATAATTCCATAGGAATTGCGTGACCAAGGAAGGCTGAAGGAAGGATGATAATTGGCTAAGTACTAGACTGATTTTTCCTAGATCAGCAAGAGACAATTGGAAGAGTGCTGGAGAATATCAAGAGAGATTAAGCAGTGTATTGTTTCATGATTCCTTGAATTAATACAAAATAGAGATAGAGGGTTTTGAGCAGTTACTTTCCCCAGATACATCTTATGTTGTGTGATTGATAATTTCTTTCTCTTACTTATATGTGATTGTGTGATTGTGTTTTGTTTCCAAAAATTGTAGGAAGGATTCAGTATCTTATTTTAGTAGATTACAAGATCATATTGAATCTCGTTGTATGGATTTTATACATGGAATAGAAGAGAGGGTTGATACTATCTTTCCTTGTGGTGGTTAGTAGGCTGCAAGGTCTGTGATAAAGACCAACATAAATGGGGGAGGGCTTTCACTATAATTTAGAGCCAGAACAGAAGTAGACGCAGGCATAATATTTCCTGAGTTAACCCTAGTTTGAGGATCAAAATTTAGATCTGAAGTTAATTTCAAGATTCAGTCAAAGAAATTCCCAGAATATATGGATCCATATGAGCTAGGTCAAGTCTCTTATGGAGGCAAGAGTCGTGTTTTTTCTATGTGTGGATAGGGTTTGTTCTACAGCAATAAGAAGTACAGAAGTATAATGCCCTAGTTAGGATAGTTTCCTAGCATGTTTAGTTCATAAGGTATGCCCTTAAGATTGTGACAAATTTGCATAGAAGAAGATGGGTTATGACCCCTAGAGCAAGGTTTATTTCTACAATATAGACCGCAGATCTGGAAGATGGTTTGCAGATTCAGTATGTGTGGAAAAAGTAGATCCAAAGGAGGGTGGAACATGAGGAGAAGATTGAGCATGCAGAAGAAATGTGCCATATGAAGAATGGATTGACATGTAGAGGAGTTGATTTTGGTGGACTTTCCATAGAGTTTTAGACAGAGATATGAAGAAACCTATAAAAAATTAGTCAACGAATTGTTAGTGGTTGATTTATGACCCTATTTCAGTCATCTACAGATTGTTAGAAGGATGATAAGAGCAGAAGTTCATATTTGTTCATATATTGGACAACAAAGATCAAATTTTAAATACACAAGAACAATGATTCTAAGAGGACTCAAACCATTGTTAGGTGGTATATTTTAAGAGCCCTAGATGAAGATGATATTGTGGGCCCTAGATCAGTAAAAATAATTGAATTTGGTTGGGCAGATTGATGGTATTCCAAGTACAGTTGGAGGTTTGTTTGGTTAGTTTCAAAGAATAGCCCTGACTCTTGTTCTTGTGAAGGACAACAAAATTGGTAGAAGGGCAGGTATATAGGGCCTAAGGATGTCCAGACTTTGAAGGAATAAAGTAGCAGTCAAGTGGGTTAGCCAAATAGCCCTAGTTCACTATATTATAGAGGATTGATTCAGTGAGAAGAAGGGTAGCCTCCATAGCCCTTTAGATTATGGCATTTTCTAGAGCAATTTATAGTTCCTCCATTTACAACCATCACTTGACCTTATGGTCTTGGTTATAAGAAACAATTCAGTTCCTTGTCTACCTTACAATGAATAAAATTATGGGTACTACCTGAATCAATCAACAATATTACCTTTTTCTTCTTGATATGTCCTATTTTGAGAGTTTGAGGAGTGGTAATTCCTACCAATGCATTACACGATATGGTCGGACTCATTTCTTCTTCTTCTAGGGTTGGTTCCTGGTGTATATCCTCTTCTTTTGAAGTTTCTTGTTCATTTTCTTCTTCCTCTTCACAATATATGTAAAATAATTTCTTCTCATAATACTTATGACCTTTAGTGTATTTTCTATCACAACTGTAGCAAATCCCTTTCGCTCTTTTTTTCTTCCAATTTTTGTGGTGTCAACCTTGTAGGTTGTGGAAGTATAGGAGTAGCAACACTTCTATATTTATAGATGTGAGTGGTAGGCTTCCTTGTTTCCATAATTTTACATTCAATTTTTCTTAACAACCTGAATGCTTTCTCCAATGAATCAAGTTCCCAAACACGAATTTCATGTTGGATGTTATCCTTTAAATTCCCTATGAAGACATCAATCCTGTGTTCCTCTAGAATATTAGTTATCCTTATATTCAATTTTTGGAAGTCCTCAATGTGCTCCACCACTGAACCCTATTGTTTGAGATTTATCAATTGGCTAAAGAAGATGTTGCTCTTTGTATCCCCATAATGTGATATCATTTCCTCTATAAAAATTGACCAAGTGACAATTTTTTTACAGGAGAAAAGCCATCGATACCATACAAATGTATTTTTTTCTAAATTTAAAGTTGCAATGCGTACCTTTTGTGTGTTTTTAACATTATTGAGATCAAAATATTTCTCCATCTGTAGTATCCATGTTACGGGATTCTTGCCATCAAACTTCCTCATATCCATATTTGGAATATGGTGATTCTTTAATCCAACATTAGAGTTTATGAAATCACGATAAACATTTATTTTTTTCTCATCATGAGTTTCCTCTACTATCTTTCTGCCATTAGGAATCATTTCTTGTATTAACCTTGTCATCAAACCTTCCATGTCTGCTTTTAGATCATTTTTCATGTCTTCCATGTTGTCTTTAATTTTTTCATCACGCTTAGCTTCCATGTCATCCATGCTAGCTTCCATTCTAGCTTCCATGCCATCCACCTTAGCTTCCATGTCTTTCTTCAAAAATTCCATTTCATTTTTTGTTGCTCTTTGCGAGAGAGAAATTCGGTGAACTTGCCCTTGTAATTTTGATATGTCATGTTGCGCTTCTTCCTCTTCATGAGTCATAGTAGAGCCTTATGAAGGCTTAATGGGTGTTGAATTATTTTTAGACGGAATTTTAGAACACAATACTGATATTTATGCTTCAATATTCCCTTGGAATCACTTAAAACTGGTTTTTCACACAGGACTTATGCAATTAGAAAATAAAAATAAAAAATAAAAAATAAATAAAATAAAAATACACACATTTTTCTTGCTTTTGAGGAGCTCAATATTGAAACTGAATTATCTATGTGATTTTGAATCTTCAATATCTGAAATTTGGCTCTGCAGTAGCCCTATGAATCTTCTTTCGAATGCCACAGTTTTGACCTGATTTGGATTCTTCAAGGGAAAGTTATGCCAAATATCCCACAATGACCTACTTATGGACCTGTTCAGTAGAGAAAACTTGTACGATGTGCCACGTGTCATTGTTTCACCCTTCGGCTTTGAAATTGATATACATGAAATTGTGGTTCGTGTACTTGCGACCACTTTTTATAGAATTCCAATCCAATGCCCAAAGAGAGTTATGACGATTTTCCCACGGTCATCTCTTTGAGATGAAATTCGAGAGCCTGAAAAAACCCTAACTTCCATATATCATATCTCTGACAATATTGTGAACCAAGATCTGAAATTTTTATAGGAAGTTTCTCAGGATTTTGACTTCTCTCTGTAATAACTTTAGCTTCTAAACCTTCATAGAAAAAAATTTATAGTGAAAATTCCATGATGACTTGTTTAGGTGAAATTAGAGAGCCTGAAACAACCCTAACTTCCACAAATCATATCTCCAAAAATATTGGGAACCAAGATCTAAAATTTTTACAAGACGTTCCTCAGTATTTCTACTTCGCTCTGTAAATATTTATGCTTATGAACCATCGTAGATAAATAGTTATATTTAAAATTCCATGATGACCTGTTTGGAGCAACGAAACCCTAGAATCCAAAGCTCTGATACTAAATGTTATGAAACCAGCTTCAAAAATAGAAGAAAAGAGAGATCAACGCCTTAGAAATAAGCCAATTTAAGGGGGAAACCTCCTTTATATTACATAAATGAACAATTCTTGGATGATACAAATGACAAAACCTCATTCTATATATAGGAGTCCATGGGATCACAATATAATCCTAGCTGTTATGTAGGTAAATCCTCTCTGCGAACAGAGATAATCCCTCTAGCCATAGGGTGGGTCTAGAAACAAAGGGACATGCTAAAGTGTTGCTTCCTAATTATTGAATGAACACATGACATGGTAGATCAACCTACCTGGATTTCAACGTTATTTTCATTGTTGTAATGGTGGTAGCCTCTCACTCTTGCCTCAGCAAGTCACAATCCTTTCACCAATATGCTTAGATACCTGCACATAGAACAAGAAACAAGAACAACATACGACATAATGGTTTAACTCATAACTATTGGCCAGTCAAAGAGGGCTAAACATATCGCATTAAACAAACATCATAACACAATAGTGGAACCAAACAGTAGTCATGTATATAAACGAATAGAAGGAAGAGTTACAACCAATGCTGTGACGTCGAAGTCTCCTCCAGCAGGGTTCAGGCGAAGCGCTTCTCAGATGCACATCAAGGAATTTGAACGGGATGAAGGCATGGACTCAAGCTCTCTTAGAAGTTATGGAATCAAGCTTCCTCAATGTAATTCCTTCTTATTCTATCTTCTCTAGTAATTCAGCTATAGTATGTCTAATTCTCCAAGTTCAGCTAGCTTGTACTAAGAGAGATAGTTTCTTTTGTAGAGGAAAAGGAGGAGGTTAGGATCCCTACAAAGGTGGGAGGGAGGCCTATCCTTTAGGGAGTTCCCAAAAGAGGTGGAAACCATAAACCTAAAGGATGGAGTCTGTGGTTTACCAGTTCAACCACTCCTAACAACTCATCCTCGAGGTGGTTGAAGTGGAATCTTCGCCTCTATTTTTAAAAAAAAAATCCATAAAAATCTTGGCGCGGGTGTCTAACTTGCATAGAGCATGAACTAGTGCGGGCCCAGTGTTAAATTTCCAAATCAACGTGAGGGTGTAACTGGCTACTCGCGCCAAGGCAAAAACAAGGGTTTTTACAACTCTGCTCTGGGAATTGTCAACAGAAGGAATATTGTTCTCATGTAAAGGGATGAAATTATGGTCTTTTCAAGGCATGACACTTCTTATTAGTCACAGAAATGACCCTCCAATGTGAGAGTTGTGGATTGCAGGGACAGTGACAAAATGTTCTGTAACACTAGCCAACCTAACAATAATAATGTAAGGGAACAATAATAACAGTATTGGGGTTACAGGGGTACAAAAATGACAATAAGGGGGTTACACTAACAACAATAAGGGAATATAATAGTAATATAGGGACCTAACATCTTGTGAAGGACAACAAAATTGGTATAATGGCAGGTGTATAGGGCCTAAGGATGTGCATACTTTGAAGGACTAAAGTAGTAGTCAAGTGGGCCAACCAACCAGCCCTAGTTCACTATATTGTAGAGTATTGATTCAATGAGAAGAAGGGAAGCCTCCATAGCCCTAGACATCTCATATTGGAGCAGTAGTATAGAAACATTTGGCATACCAAAGAGTTGTTCACAAATGTAATTGTGAACAACTTGTTACCACTCAAACTAGTAGTGGACCTAAAAGGTATTCCTAAGAGGGCAACTGCTAGGACAAGGGAAACAGTGGATGCTTAGCTCATTATCACCATAGCTAAGGCTCCTTGCTCTTCATGGAATTTCACCAATGGGAGGAGTCCCGGTAGTTTAGGAAGTCACTTGTAGACTATATTTCAATGAATAGGTGGGAAGTGACCCTAGAAATACTTTCCCTAAGATAAAATAAAGAGTGGGACTTGCTTTCCTTTTAAGCAAGGGAATTGATCTTCTAGGGAGAGAGGATGGGGATTGAAGGATTGAGGGAGAAGAATAAGACTTATGAAGTAATTTCGCAATTCCTAAAATCCTTTGGGAACTTGGATTCCCAAATGGTCCTTTATAAAAGGCCTTTGACACCAAATGGGACCACATGGGGAAAAGTGGACACAACCCAGGTTCGGCGATGGAATTTAGCAACTAATGATGTTCCTATCTTGGGCAAGGTGAAGGGAAAGGATCAGGCAAGATTTTTTACTTTGATAGGTCAAATTGATCCTACTAGATTCTATCCTTGGGAACACATAGGCAAAAATTGATCCTAGAGCTACGGCTTGAGGTATCCAGAGATTCCACCATCAGAATTGGCCCAAGTTCTGAGGAGAATGAGGGAACCCAGTAACACGGTTGCCTCTAGGAGATAGAATTTTTCCTCCACCTAGATTCCTAGGAAATTTTTGCCCTAGCTGACCTAATTGGGCTAGACCTAGGGAATGTGAAAAATTCTTAATCTAAGAAACCCTAGTGCAGCATCTTAATTTACTTCTCCTACTTGAATTAAGTTACAAGTTAATTTCTGAAATATTCAGTAAATTAGTGAAGTAAATACCAGTGTTGTGATAGTCTCGATAACATCCTGATTTTATCTCGAAATCACGATTTTTTGGCCTAGGAAATGCTTGTCAATTTTTACCGATATTTTCCTGATTTTTACTATTTTTTGGTTTTCCGAACCCTTGCTGATTTTATCTTGATGTCGATGCTCAAAACATTGGACTAAATACAACTAGAATCCTACACATACAAATCAAATATTGAATAAAATTATCATCGAAAAAGTGACACGTAGATTTTTTGGACAACTATCCCCGGAAAAAACCCAATGTGGGAAAACCGGTGCAGCTAGCTCTGGAGGGTTTTCATTATTATGCAGAATCTAAGTATAACAATCCTGGACACCAAAACTGGTTCACCCGACAGAGAAATAAAAATGGCAGTAATACCTCTATCCTTGGAGACAGAAAATATGGTTGATTCACACCCTCAAATGGGATTTATAGAACTCGAGCCCTTTCTGGCCCACCAGAAACCCCAACATTGCTCTGAAGCTTTCTGTATCAGCCTAACTAGACTGTGTCAGCCTTTGCGCTGCTCAGCAAGGGCTTGCGTCACCCCTAAATGGCTTACACTTCCCTTGTGCTACCCTGGCTGGGTATGCATCAACCCTGTGTGGCTCATGCTGCCTCTGCGCTACCCCTGCAGAGCTCTGGCTGGACTACGTAGCACCTGGTTGCCTTTGCGCTGGTCTGGAATGTTGCTTATCTGCCTTCGTTGTACTCTTGGTCTGGGATCAAACCATCCCCTTGACAATACTGCCCCTCACTGTACCTGAAACACTTTTAAAATTATTATCAAACCACGCCCTAAAATCTCAGCTTAGCTTCAGTGCCTCGCCAATGTGTGTGTTATCCAACTAACCCCAGGCCCTTCTCTTATACTTTTTCTCATTGAAACATCAACGGTCATGATCTAATCTCTAATCGACGGCTAAGATTCGAAGTTGCTTCATCCGCATCACTTAAGTCATTCTCATCACATGTTTAATTTAATTCACTTTAATCTTTTAATTTTCATAAGTTAGACTTAAGGTCCTTAATTAAAAATATTAATTATTTAAATATCTCTTAAACCTGATGGAATTTCCCCAAATGCTTTCTGGGTCTTGGAGATCTCATTTACTCCAGCTCCAAATTTTGGAGCTAGAGCACATCCGATGTTACCCAAAAATCTCATTATCTGGTGCAATCTATGCAATCTGTTTTATACATAAAGTTAGAAACACGTAATATCTCCATAACAAACTGCACATTAACACAAAATAAATCAACAAGCCCAAAAAGTGAACACACAAGATCACTTATTTCAAGGTATAAATTACTTAAGGTGCATTTTTTAATACCATTTAAAATAATAGAAAGTAGGATCAATGTATTTTATTTGAATTTGAGATGGATGGAACCATAAAAATTGACAAAACAATAAAAAAACTCGATGAAATCTGAAAACCAGAACATGATCTCATTACTAGTTCAAGAAAGCAAGCCCTAAAAAGCAGAAAAATCATAGGTAAGAAAGAAGGCACTTGCCAAAGGTAATGCATAGTAGTCAGAAAAATTGAAGAAATGAAATGAAAATAGATCAATGTCCACAAATAACTGAAATAGCTCGAGGAGACTAGAGAGTAAAATCTTTGAAAACAGTAATAAGTGCTTATAGCATCAGTTAAGAGAACATAGGAGACTAGTTCATGAGGTTAAAATGTTGTATAATTGTTGGCACAAGAAAATTGTAGAATTGTTAGAGTAAATATTTGCAGGTACCATTAGTTGGTTATCATCGATAATCATTTAATTTCATCAAATACCCTGATGAATGGACCTTACAAGTTATTTGTGTAGACAAGCCCCACAGAAGTTGTGTGATGGAAAAATATTCACACTATATTGAAGAAAATACCTACCAAATAAGGATGAAATTTCAAATGGGTCAAGAAACAATAGAGAGATATACATAGAATAAGTTAAAATGCTAGGGCAGCATGAAAGAAACTAGGCAGCATGGTAGAAATCACAACAAAGAAAATTATAAAAACAGAAAACCCTACAAATTAGCACCCATTCAAACATCACCACAATTTTTTCTTTAACTCTAAATCTCCAAATTCATCAAATTATATCCTATATTCAAACTTGATCCTCTATGTTATCCATTCTGAAGATAAGGCTGAGAACTTACTACAGAACCATCACCTACATGTAGTGATCTTATTATGTGACCAGACAACCTACTTTCCTGAAGACACGGAAAGGTAAACACTCTCTACCAAGATTTTCCATACAGCCCGCAACCACATATACATCACAAGTTTTTTCTCTTCAGAATTGTAATTTAGAAGAGCTTTGTTTGACCACCTCCGGGTTGCTCCTAGAGTCACCCAGGAAAGCCCTCTCAGCATCATCCTCTTTCTATAGTACCTAATTAGTAATTTAACCATGACAGTTTCTGGATCATATAGGTATTTCAAATATATTTCCAATAAGGATAAATATTTCATGTTAAACAATCAGGTCAAAATACTTTAGACTATGATGTAAAAAATACAAAGAAACCTCACCGACACTCAAAGCACAAACAAATTCAAACCTCTACAAAGTATAAATAGATATCTGATAAAATTAATTCCACCACAAAAACGTGCTTAACTAAAGAGAATTATAATTAATGTGCTTTCAAGGCAAAGCTTTCAAGGGTATTGATGTTATAAACATACCCTTACACCTCGTGAACAATCAATGTGTATAAGTATACCCTCATAAGGCTCATTTTAAACATCATTATTATCATTTTATAAATCATTTATTATTAAATCAACAAGAAGAAAGCAACAATTGCATTCAGTTCCACTGAAGCAAAGTATATGGCAGTTTCATATACTTATTATGAAGCTATCTAGATTTTCAACTTGATTGTAGATTCAACTAATCAATTTTTGAAGCCCAATATTGTCTCTTGTGAGAATAAAAGTTACATCAAGCTCTATGAAAATCCAATGTGTCATGACCATTTCAAACACATTGATATTCAATACAATTTCCTAAGATTCCAAGTTCATTAGGGAGTTGGTAGTGTTGGACCACATTCCGACAAAGTTGCATATGGTTAATAGTTTGACAAAGATCCTAGCAAAGGGGAAGTTTGACAAGCTCAGGGATAATCTTGGGTTATTGGGAAAAAAAATCTCAAGAGTGCTAGATTACCTAGTTGGTCAGAGTTGGTCTCACCTCAACCTTGGGAAGTTGAGCACCACTAGGATTGCAAAGCTAGATTGTGGTACACCAGTTATAAATATTCTTAAGTACAGCTAGAAGCTTATAAATACACCTTCGAGGATAAAATAATTATTTTTTGGGTCACACCCACCAAGTATGGCACACTAGTTGAGCAGATTAACACCATCATCTCAGGTGCATTCATGAGTGCATACTTATGGAATGAGGCACCTTCAAGAGATGAGTTATATCTACTATGAGAATGCACTACTCTAGGATAAAATCCTTGCATACAAGGCAAAGTTATGATGGAGTTATTCATGCTCAAGGGAGATGCAACACTAAGGATATCATTAGCCTGTTTTCTAATAGCACCTTATCTTAACTTATAAATGAAAAGGATGGGCACACTAGTTAGAAATTTGTATAAACAGATAATAAGAGTGAGTGTTAGCTTGTAGGTTGTAGTAGGAGATTTTGTGTGATGACAACTTGTTGTGACACTCTTCTATTTGAGTAATAAAGACTTCTACGCAATTGTTGTTGGAGCCTGCTCTTTTTATCCTGAGTTCTCAGACTGCAGATTTGCATAGAGTGGTCCTAATATATTTTTTGTTTTAATCCACTGTATATGATGTGCTTTCACTCTTTAATTTACATCCTTCGATTTATGTTCGTACAAATCTGAAATTTCGATATGTAGATACTAAATTTTAGTCCTGTTGTTAGGATTTTTTAATTCTCTGAAGGTATTCTATTGTTTTCAATAGTATTTGCATATTTCTGCATCACAGCTCATCTCTTCCATTTCATTCTACTATAATACAAAAATATTTTATAGTATAGTTTAATTTATATCTAATTTTTACTTAATTCCTTTATTTTATTTTATAGGAGCAGTACTTAGAAATCTCAATTCACACTCCCTTTGTATTCACACTGTTGTATATGTATGGTCATCTTGTTGGACATTATCTCATCTTTATATTATCTTTGAGTGCAGAATTTTGTATCACAATTCACATGTTATAATTGACAATCATGAATCAACAGGTGAATCTACCAAAGAAAAAAACCCAGGTTTACATGTTATGAGAAATTGTTTGCCAATTCTTAAGCCATTGCATGATTTGAAGTATAGGTATACATTTTTCAATCAAAGACATGTTGCAAGTGGTATGTGTGATTGATAAGTATGGTCATTATAATGTTGCATTTTCTCCATTTATAGGTAACACAACTTAATTAGGTCATTACAAGAGTATTATAATACCTTACGAGTTTGCATTTTTGTGTTTTATGACTATGAAATGATCCATTTCAAATTGCTTAAGTTGTTGTTTCTATTTAGTCTCACAACAAGTGTCTTCATAGACAACCCTGCAACCATAATTTTGGCTAGGGATTATAAACTTGATGTGTCCAATGGTTGAAAAGCATGACAAATTAGATCTCAAAGATGAAGATATTTCAAAACATAGAATGTGACTAAAATTATCCAAAACAATACTTGTAGCCAAGTATTATGTCATTTTCAGGGAAATCCAATAAACCCAATACAATTTTCTAGGGAAAAAGTAATGTAGAAGCCAACACACATGGCCTTGGAAATTTTAAAGTATAAACTTTGTTGGGATAAAGCTAGGAAAAATAACCTTTTCCCAATTGTAAATCATTCCTTTGCTATAAATGTCATGAATTACAAAGGCACGGTAACAGGAAGTATGGAATTGGTTTGTTGAATTGTCATTTGAGTAAACACTAAATGCCCCAGCGATTATTCTTATAAATCTAAGCTAAATGTCTATGTAATACTTATTGGCAACCACTACTCTTGATGCATTCACCCTTCAAAGGATTTATCATCACATGACTCCAATGGTTATTCTTGTTGAGCCTCTACTCCCCTGAACTCTTCATGGGTATACACAAAATATTAGATATTCTAATTTTTATTAAGGATTCAGTGGAATATTTCAAGATCCAAATATGGGCACAAGTTAGACAAGGAAACAATCTCAAATCCTAGAAATGACAAACACGTACAATAATAGTCAAAGGAATGACTCGAAAGAAATATTTCAACAGTGGAGGTGCAAGTCTTTAACATCTTTGGGACTATAGCAATATTGATGCCAATGCTAGAGAATAAGACCCTTTGAGGACTCATTGGCCGTAATATGGATGATGGCTATCTCTGGATAAATAAGAGAGAGAGAGAGAGAGAGACCAGGTTCTAATAACACATATCACCAGTCTTTACTTTAAATGGATGCCTAAACACCAAGACCTATCAAGGTAAGATGAATGTTATGAAGTTAAATCATTGGTTGTAGTAATTAAAATTTAGAAGTTTAATTAATTGGGGTAGCATTGGATGTGCAAAAATGGCATTCCTCATGTTCCCATGAAACCATCTCCCCATTGGTTCGTAGGATACTAGCCTATGATAAATTTTTCTCAGCTTAGATATTCTACAAGTGATTTGGAAAGAGGAGGTAAAAATGGTAATTTTTGGCACTTTTAATTTCAGGAAATTTTAGTGGGGCATTGGCTGGTAGGCAATGTGATTACGTTGAAATGTGGCTTTTTTGCAACACTACAAAATTATCTAGGAAAATTTGTGTACAAAAACTGCAACTAGAGGCAGTTTTGGCGCTCACAAGACTGAAACGGGGAGACTTTGTATGTGGTTGTAAATGTTCTATATGTTTTTGGTGATGTGTTCTAGATAAAGGTCATTCCTATTATCACTCTTGTATGGGTAACTATGTTTGTGATGAAAAGTGGACATATTACTCTCTCGAATTACACCAAAGAAACCAAGTGGAGGATTCTTGAAATTTGGCAGGTCATGATTGCAAACAGAAAAATCATACATATATGGAGATCTGTTCTTCTTTTGAAAAATCATCCAGATGCAAAAAATCATGTTGTTTGAAGGTTGGAATTGAAGGTCTTCATAAGTGTAAGTCACCTCAACATCTGTAGGATGAAGTGTTCTCTCCCAAGCTGAAAAAGTCGTTGTGTGATAAAATTGAGATTGAGCATCTTGAAAAACACACTTATCTTGGGAGATATTGTCCTAAAAAAATGCATCATCGAGGGTGTGATGAACATTTGTGTGGTAATGAGCATGCTTGTTATAGGAAATGTGAAGTTTATGCTTTTTTGATATTTTCACTGAACTTGTGTGAAATACATGCTCATTTCAGGACAAAAGAGGTTCCATTGAGTATGAACATGTCTTTGAACAAAGTGGCATGCAGAAGGATTGTTACATTACCATGACACTTTTGAAACATACCATGATGGTTTGCATCTTCACACACTAAATCCAGCTGCTACACATTATAGTAAGGCAAGATGTAAGGCTTGTAGGTATTTTTGTCAATGACCAATCAATCATTCTGGTTTACATCATATGGTTTCATGGGAACACGAAAAATGTCATTTTTGCACCAAAACATGAAAAATTTGATATCTAGGGTAGGAAATATACATGGGGAAAATTTGACATGGAATAGGTGTGAAACATGCATTGTAAAGCACAAGGTTAGGGCAATATTGATTTGATTCACTGTCGTGACTCATATGTATCATAATTGCACAATTCATATGTATGATGGCTCTCGGCATGGGACAAGAAAATATGGCCTTAATGAGGGTGGGCCAAAAGAGTACAAGCCTTGAAGCCAAGAATAAAGGTTGTGCCTTATGTGTTGGCTTAGTGATATACTTGTTTACATACACCGAGTATTAATTGTTTTCACGGTAGTTGGTTTTTGTGTGCCCAGGTGTTGATTCCAGCATAGGTCCTTGTAACATTGTCATTTGTTGCAATGAACTAAGGTAAAGCATGGTTGCTAGAACATGTGGTGCAGATCAACCCCTAGTTACAGCCCGAACAGCTACAACCCATTTGCTTAGATGAGAATGGTGGAAATTTCAGTTGAAACTCCTCCATTTCTCACCCCTTCATCTTCACCTCCTTTCTATACTCCATTGGAAACCCCTCCCTGGACCCCTCTTCGTTCAGCTCCATCACATTTCCCATTAAGAAGATGCCTTGAGTATCCAAAACAAAGTGATAAAGCAGGAAACTATACTCCTCTAATAGAGATGTGTGATGGCTCCCTCTCCTCCTCTCCCCATTACAATTCAGGTGATGACAATGATTCCTTCATCACCATTTTTTTTTAAAGATAATGCCCACTTCAAGTCTAAAAATATATATCAAAATTGCAGCAATTCAAGGCCACTTAGGTTTGTTTGTGGGTTTCCATGGAAGAAGATCACAAGTTACACTCTACAACAAGAAGCATTAAATCAGTGAAGTAGAACAATGGAAGCAGATGAATATGAAGATGGAATTGACATAGTTTTGATCAACTCAACAAAATCTTAGCACTTAGGTTGAATCAGGTGTAGCAGCTAATATTCTTATCTAAAACACCATTCTCCATTCTATTTTAGCTAAAAATATTTTGTTTCAGACCACTTTATAGGGTTATTGAGCTTCATTCATTTCAATCTCTAGTGTTAACAAAACTATTCTATAATTTTCTTACTACTACAGTTAATTGCAAAGCTTACTGCTATAGTTATATTCAGATTCCATAAATTTTATTTTGTGAAAAAAAATTATATCCAGATTCCATAAATTGGAGTTAATGAAAAATAGTTGATTGAATTATTGTCCCTGAATCCAAATTTATATTTTCATTATATATTTTTGTTCATTTCTTCACTGTGCTCCACAAAAAATTTATCTACACATATCTTCATCTTCCATTTTTCTTTGTTCATTCAACTTTACAATATATTAGTTGTATCTCTTTGTTCATTCAAGTAAATTTACAGGATATAATAGGGAAATATGTTTTTATAAAACACATATCACATCAGTGTAGCTTTCCTTGTCCATTTTTTTCTTACAATTAAAGATTACATGCCCATAAATTCTTGAAAAAAAGGATTATTTCTCATCAAGATAAAACAAACAGCAAACGTGGATGTAACATACAGAAAACTTTCAATTTCAGAAATAAAAACAAAATGATGCTTGATAAATATGTGTTATAACAATTGTTGAAATCTTCTTACTATAAATATGTGTTATAACAATATGTAATTTTCTTACTATTCTAATTTTCTTCGTTTGTGTGAAAATTTCAACAATTAGAGGAGCCTTATAGACACTATAGAGTGGGGATTGCAAGGGCGCTTTGAAATAAAGGAATATACCATATCCTCAATCATGTTCCTCATTTAGTATAGATTTCAGAAGTTAAATACTGGTATGGCATTACACAAAATACAAAGAGGAAATTATGGCATATGAGAAAACCACTGAACTAAATCATTTTCAGGGAAATTTGCAACTTATCCCTATTCTTGAATAAAAATATCTATCATTACAAAGTGCAGGATGGATAATTTAAATGGTTTCAAAGTTGCTTAAGCCTTAATTGAAAAGGTTTCTCGCTATCAGCAGAAATCACACAAATCTTGCAACCCTTACACAACATTTACAAAGCATGATAAGACAGTATATATCTAGCATGATAAGGTTTATATATCCAGCTTAAAAACAATAACCAAACAGTAGCAAGAACATTGCAGTACACCTAATGTAAAAAACATATATCTTAAAGAAGTATAATAGTAATCATGTATCCAACATCTTAACCATGATATTAATCACAAGTAAGTTATCACATTCTGTGTCCAACATCCTCAAATGGTTGGGATAGTAATTTCCCAAGTAATTTTTCTCTCTCAATCATTGATCAATTCAATGTCACTTCTATTCCAACATATAAAAGTTTTAAGTTCATCTATTAAATACTTGCATCAATTATTTTTACGTTTAGGCTTAATTTCATAATCAGGATCAACCAAGATTGATTGTGGGCACACAAAATCATATCCTTCTCCTAATTCTTCTCCATTGGGCATGACAAAATTCGGTTCAGTGTTTTTTATGTAACCCTTTGCAACCTTCACTTGATGATTAAAATATGTAAGTAAACATTTTTTCCCCTTCAATCATGTATTTGAAGGTAGTAATTATGGTTGACCCTGCAAATAAACAAATTCTTGTAAGATTCCATAGATTAAAAAGATAATATTAAACTAGAAAATAAACAAGTATAGAACTTACCTGTGTTATTGAGTCACCAATTGGGTCATGAATAGGTTGTCTCGAAGTCAATGGAGTTTTTTCTAGCGAAGCCTGACTAGGAATTAAGGAACTCTGCTAAAAAATAAGTAGTTTGAATGAGATAACATGAAATCAAAAGATGAACGGTTAAGCTACAAAAATCATATTTCATTAATTACACACCTACAAAAATACAATCATGTTCATATTGGCATTGTGCTTTTAAAACTTCAATATTCAAAGATGGCATACATCAACAATTAAATAGCCTACATTTAATTCTTACATGGTTGGTTGGTTTTGGATCAACTAAACCATTTTATTTTCCTGCCTCTGTGGCAGCTTTCCATTCCATTAATTCTTCAGCAGTTGCCTTCAATATTCCAATTCCTTGTCTTTTTCTTTCAATTTTTATTTTGTATTATGTAATTTCCTCTTGTAAGCACGCTCTTTTCCAAAAAAAATCAGTTGGAGTAACTGGTGTGCCCTGGTATTGCACCAAGAGTGTTGTAACTCCCAGGGAATGCCCTAGTTTACTTTATCAACCTAGGGTTCATACAAAATTGGAGGTGACAGTTCTATATACACAGTAGATGCATTTTTCTCATGTCATCCTCTTCTGATTTACGAAAGCATGCTATTTCTTAAAATATTATAAAAACTGGAAAGTAAATTGCTGGAAGGAAATGAAAGAAAGGAAACTAAATTAAATTGCAGAAAGGAAATGATGGAAATGAAACTAATTAAATTTGCAGAAAGGAAATGATGGAAATGAAAATAATTTAATTTTCAGAAAGGAAATGAAAAAAAGGAAACTAATTTTATTTGTAGAAAGGAAATTACAGAAATGAAACTAATTTAATTTGTGGAAAGGAAATGGCAGAAAGGAAACTAATTTAAATTACACTTAACTTGGCCAATCGGCTAAACGCACCCTGCTTTATTTATCATGCTCCTATCTATGCATATATTCATGACCTAATTAAACTTGAAAAAGTGTTGCTTGCAGTTTGGAGTAAAAAGTGCTAAAGATGTTAATGGAAGGCTTAACACATGTGACAAGTCTTAGAGGTGGAAAGATGGGTTTAGACTTCATTAAACCTTATGATATTGCAAAAATTATTTGGAGAGGGAGGCTTTGAAAAGTGTGATGGCATAATTTCAATGGGAGGATGGAAGTGCGATTTGTGATATGCGATATCGCAATTCGCAATATCACAAAGTTGGGGGAGTAGCAGAAGTGTTGTTCAGGAGCGGGAGCGAAATGCGATATGCGATGGGGATAGAAACTGTGAAATATGATATGCAATGGGGCTAGAAAATTCGAAATGAAATTTATGATAGGGATGGTGTGGAAGAGTGCTAAGTAATGTCACAATTGGTGGTTGAGAGAGGTAAGTGTTAATGAAGCGGGAGCGAAATGCGATATGCGATGGGGATAGAAACTGTGAAATGTGATTTGCAATAGGGATAACATGGTGGAGTGATACAGTAATGTCGCAATTGGTGGTTGGGAGCGGTAAGTGTTAACGAAGACCAAGCGGAACAATGATTTTTTATTTGTAATAGAGCAAAGAATGGTACCGGGAGTTTTTAGGAGCAAGGGCAGAGGATGAATTCTAATGCATTTGTAAGTGTTTTGGGGAATGAGAAGGGTGGTGGCTGCAAAGAAGAGGAAAAGGAGGGAATGGAGGGTGTAGCAGCAGTGCTCAGGTTGTGAAGATAGAGATGGAAAATGAAGTGGGAAGGCACCACAAAGATGTTATGGGGCTTTAACACTAATTCCTGCAATCAACCTTGCTAACTTATGCACAAAGAATAGACAAATGTGTGAAAATACAGTACAAAAGGAAGGCTGAAAATGGTAATGCAACTCTACTCTAATCTCAGTAATAGTGAACAAAAATCAATTTTTGGGTCTATGGGAAGGTTCACCCTCCTCAAGCTCTATTGACAGAGATGAGAAGGGAGGTCTTGATCCACAGCTTTTAGAGTTTTCTCCTCTAGTATATTTCTCCTAAGAAAATGTAACCTACAGCAGCACACTCAAAGAAAAAACTAAGCAACGATGAAACTATCAGAAGCACAACTAATTGAATGGCAGAAAGCAAAGAACAAGTACAACGGAGAGGTTGAGGCACATGGATTGGGCCCTAACCCACACGCCTAGCTCTCTAAAACTTAAATTAGTAAAATGAAATCAATATACTCATTTCATGAAAGAATAGTCACATACATTTCTCAAATTTTAATCGCTGAATACAATAATCAAAATCTCAATAGCTTGCAACAAAGTTCCCAATAGAATTGAATCCTTCCTACCTCTAGCTCTTCTTTATTTATTCTACAGGGAAGCTACCAACAACTCCCTTGAAAATAGTGATTGATTCCACTTGACTCCAAGTAAACATATATTGAGTGCACTTTAGTCTTTGATTTTCTTGGTTGCCTCTAGAATTCGAATTTTTGGAGAGAATCCTTGGGGATCCTTTGGCTGCCTTCGAGAGTTAAGGAGGGTGAGAAATCCTCCTATAATTTCTCTTTGTTGTCTCCTTCAATTATTTATGATAAAATCTTCAAAAATCATTCCAATTACTCATGATTTTTTGCACTCAACCTCATATTAGGCACTCAAAGTATGTTAGCCTTATTCACCACCTATACTAGCATCATAAAACCAAATAACAATAAAAATGCAAGAAAAAAAGATTTAAGAAGGAAAAAAGGTGACCATTAACCCCTCTAAATATGTCTAATGATGGAGCTCATCAATAACCCCAAAACCAACCCCATGTACACGACCCCTCCTCTCAGGCCCCAAAACTATTGCAATGGCATTTTCCTTTGTTTCATATGTAGGAGACACTAAATCATTTTGTATAGATTCAATTTTTTTCTAGCAATGACAACATTTCAAAAAATACATGTAAGAAACATCATTAATATTTAAAAAAGAAAAAAATTAAATAGATACAAGAATAGATTGGGAACTTACTATTCTCTCTACACTAAATGATGCCATTGGAGTGCCATCCTTCTTTGTATGGCATTTCATCCACACATCATCCCTAGTTACATGCGCATCATTTTGATTGCATGTTTGATTCTAGTCACAAAAATTACAACAGTCTAGATAAGTATATTTGCAATTGGTAATTGTGAACAAAAAATATATTCGGTTACAAATTACAAGTTCATGGTCAACTCTATAGTAACCTATATGGCCAGAAGTGTGGGTCTCTTGTTCTAATGTCCTATTTTCCTATTTAACTTTTGTCTTCTCCTGAAACTCAATAAAAAATGGATGCTTAGATTGAAGTTGATTACATGCAAGGATTCAAATTCAAATATCATTTAAAGATAACAAGTAGATTTGTCTTTCATTTTTACCTTGAATTTAGAGTCAGATCGTATTATAAAAAATTCAATCCAATTTGTTTCATTTACTTCAATAGGAAAAAAATTCATCCTCTCCTCATTTGTTTTGTATTTCAAATAATAATTGTGTATACAAATTACATCTGTAAGTTCTCAAGCACTGAGATATTGCTTTATAACACCATTTCTCTACTGAAAAATCTATTTGGTAGGTACGCTACAATAGATAAACAATGCATTATTAGATACAAAGTCTTTCATTCCTATTGGATACCTACAAATATAGATTGTGACACTTAATCAAAGTTAGTAAGAAAAATTTTAAAGTAGAAAAGAAAACACAATAATTGTTAAAAAATAATTGACGTCAAAAACAAAAAATAATTTCTTACCTTGGTATGGATATCCATGGATAGACTGCATAACAAAAAAAAAACAAAATTATTAGCACATCCTTGCCATTTCATAAGAGTTCAATTTAGATCATAGTATTTTCAAGGGTCTTTGTAATGTAGATAATCACAACTATCATTGTTTGTATTTTATGGGTGTCAGACAATCATTAAACAAAACAATTAGATACATTTCCACAACATGTTAACTCCAAATTCCAAAAACCAAGCAGCATCACGCCTATGAATCAAAAAAATAAATGTTTGGAACATGTATATTTACCTTTCATCTATGTTCTCAAATATTGAGAAGCATGAGTTGTAAAATTTTATAGTCTAAAGCCACAACGACATTACCATTTCCAAGGAAGAAATTGCAAGGTGGTGTGAATGGGTTCACATATAACAATAATTGAGTTATTTTTCCTAAATATAAACAATAAACTATTTCCATGTGAATAACTAGGCTAAAAAAAGTTAAAAACAATTGTTATGTGAACAACTAGGCTGAAAGAACCATTACAGAAGTCCAATGTAAAAAAATAAAGAGAGAAAAGCATCTAACATTAATCATGTTGAGTGAAACACTTGAATGATATATTGAAGCAATGGATGCCACATGCATGTTAGTAAAACTCCCAAATCCATTTTACTTATCATGCTATGGACTCCCAAAAAGGAAACTAAACAATAGAGGCTCATAATTTTCAAGAATAAACCCCAGTTTCTCTGGAATCTATCTATATTCATCTTCATGTGACTACCTTTTAGGCTTATACATAAAATTTGTAGAATACATTATTGTAAAGAGACTTGTTGTGTCATCGAGCATCATTAAATAAGGATTACAATTTTAATTCTAAGTGACATAGTTTAGGAATGAGGGCTAGACATAGTTAACACAAGATGGAATTGGTAGTTGAATAGTAGTAGAAGAGACAACTGCACAAGTAGTTGAAACAGTAGTAGAAGAGAAAATTGCACGCTAACATACTGGGATTTTAGTTCAAAAAGGAAAAGGAAAAGTTTTCCATATACAAAATGATGAAATTCAGTGGGTTATCAAAATCAGTCCAATTATATAAGATATTCAAAGTATTCTAGATTCTAGATGTTATTGGGCCTTTGTTTATAATTTAGGGACTTGAAGAACTATATAAATTAACGCAGGCCCATCTTAACCATGGATCTGTTATGCATTTAGATGTATCAAATTCTTGAAGGCAATAATAGGTTTCACAATGCACACACAACATTCAAGTACTCAAGTTTCTTTGGTTAAGAAGCCACAAGTGGCATATATGTTATCATAATAATATTCAATTTTTTTTAGCTAAGAAGCCACTAGGGTATCTATGTTACCATAATTTTCAACTGGCACCTAGCCCCAATAGCAAAAAACAACCCTCTTCATTACAAGGTACATCAGCGTACAAAGGATGAACATTTCCTAAGAGGGACTCAAACCTGGGTGTGAACATGGTCACAAGAGGGAATCAAGCCTTGCTTTGGCTTAAAAGCCACAACTGGGGTATCTATGCTACCAGAATTATCAACTAGCACCTGCCCTAATAGCAACAAACAGACCTCTTCATTCCAAGCACATGCCCCTAATAGCAACAAAAAACCATCTTCATTCCAAGGTACATCATCCTACAAAGGACTAAGATGTCATAAGAGGGACTCAAATTTGGGTATGAACGTGTCACAAGAGGGACTCAAACCTGAGCAGAGAGAAAATCAACACACCTACATTACCAACCAGCCAATGAAGCTCCCATTGACAATAGAATGTCCATTTGAAAAAAAACAAACAAATAAAAATTAACATATATAAATAGTGCATCTGACAATAGAATGTACATTTTAAAAAAACAAACAAATAAAAATTAACATATATATACAGTGCATCTGCCGTAGGGTCACACACATAAAGGCGAATTGTTGATGGATCCCGCTAGCTAGGCTGTGGAAATTCTTCTCAGATTTACATAAACAACTAGATTTGTTGATGGAGAAAACTCTCAGCGCATCTATAGAGGATAACAAACATAAAAACGAATTTTTGATGGATCCGGCTAGCTAGGCTTCTCATACTGACATAAAAATGAGATTTTTTTATGGAGAAAACTCTCAGTGCATCTACAGAGGGTAACACACATAAAAGTGAATTGTTGATGGATCCTGTTAGCTAGGCTTTGGAAATGCTTCTCAGGCTCACATAAACAAGAATTTCTAATGGACACAACAACTAGCATTGCACATAGACAAGCACGAAATGTTGATTGACCTTACCCTGCATTGTAAATGCCTCTCTAGGCACTTGAATTAGGTTTATTTCAATGTTAAAGTGAATATTATGTGTCATATTGGGAAATATAGCTAATTTTCATGCACATATTTTTCAGAGATAAACGAACGTGACATTGCTAAAGACCAAAGACCAACACTTCAATTTCTGAATTTTTTAAATCTGTTTTTCTAAAATATATATATATATATATATCAATTTTTTGAATAAATGCCTCTCTGGGCACTTGAATTAGGTTTATTTCAGTTTTAAAGTGAATATTATGTGTCATCTTCGTAAATTAAATTAGTTTTCATGCACACATGTTTGAGACATAAAAAAAACGAGACATTGCTAAAACCAAAAACTTGTCACTTCAATTTCTGGATTTTTTAAATCCAAATTTTCTAATATATATATATATATATATATATATATATATATATCAATTTTTTGAATAAATGCCTCTCTGGGCACTTGAATTAGATTTATTTCAGTGTTAAAGTGAATATTATGTGTCATCTTGGTAAATTAAACTAGTTTTCATGCACACATGTTTCAGACATAAAAAAACGAGACATTGCTAAAACCAAAGACTTGTCACTTCAATTTCTGGATTTTTTAAATCCAAATTTTCTAATATATATATATATATATATATATATATATATATATATATATATATATATATATATATATATATATAAAATCATAAAAACTAACTACAAATAATTCAGGGTTATAAAATATAAATTTACCCTTAAAGTTGAAATCGATCTAAAATCACAAAAAAAAACAACTTAAAATAATTCGTTATTATAAAATATATAAATTTACCTCTTTTCATTTCCTCACCTTGTAATCATGGCATGCTTACTTCTTAGTGACTACAACTTTATCTAAAGGACACTCAAACGCATCTTCAAACAAAATTTTATTGAATAGGAATGAGTTCTATTCTCAACTTAAATAAAACAGTGCTAAAAAAATAGTAAAAAACCCTAAAAATATTGGTCGAAATATTGGTGGGAAATCTAAATCTTAATCAAAATGGTGGGAAATCTAAATCCTAATAAAAATGGTGGGAAATCTATATCCTAATAAAAATTGTTGGAAATCTAAATAGTGATTTCATTAAATAGGAATGAGTTATATTCTCAATTTAAACAAAATGGAAATAAACTCTTAAAAATATTGGTGGGAAATCTAAATACTAATTTCATTGAATAGTAATGAGTTTTACTCTCAATTTGAACCATGTTATTAAAAAAAGAGGTAGGAAACTCCGAAAAATATTAGTGCGAAATCTAAATCCTAATAAAAATGGTGAGAATTTTAAATATTTTTTAATCTTAAGACACTCTTGAGATATTTCCACTTGTGCAATTGTGCTTCAAAATATGTGAACTCAACAATAAAACACCCCTTAAAATACATCAATCATGTCTCTCAACATGTGAAAGAAAAAGTAAACCAACTAGCTATGACATTCTTCTTTTACACATGCGGCCCTTGACTATGCCATGAAATCCTTCAAAATCTTCTTAAAGGATGGGAGATCCTCTTCATGCATGAAGCTAGTGGAATATGAAAATTTATCCAAAATTCATCCAAATATGTGATTTGTGCCTTGGGAAATGTGAAAGGTACCCTCGGTGGAGAAACATGCATAAATATTTGTTGCCAAGATCCCTTATTATGGTTATTTTGGAGGGATGTCCTAATCCTCTGCATATCCAAGAGACCATTATTATTATTTATTTTGGTTTGATGCCAAGGGACATTTCCCTCTGTTATCTCTAAATTTTTCCTGATGGGCTGCTCCACGATACAACTTAAAGTAACTCTTTTAAACCAACTTTTAACTGAGGATTAGCCTCTTCAACCTGAGAGGGATCTCTCAATTTATCTAATGATTTTCTCAATTAGGTCTTAAATCAGATGTCTAACTCTATCGGTGTCTTAGTGTATTTGATTGCGTGTGAAAAATGGGATAGATTTCTCTACCATTGGGCTCATGGATTCAGTAAGAAGGAATTCAATGAAATGTTTGTCTTCTTATGGAAACTGAGGCTTTTTCTGTTTCAATGAAAGGACAATACTAACACACATAAATAATCAATATCTCAATGCTAAAAAGAAGTCAGAGCATGAATAACATGAATTCTGTGTAATTTAACATCAAGATACTGGAAGCAATATAAAGGGAAACATAAGACATAAACTCATTGAAACATCCCAAGAATCTCAGGTGAAGCAGAAACACAATCCTTGTATATTATTGATATTCCAAAATTTACAATAATAGTCTCAAAGTAACATTCTCCAACACCTTCTAACTCTAAAACTCTCTCATTTATAGAGTGAGGACTCATACAAATTATTTTCCACCTTGCTAGATTCGAATTCCCACCTCATAGACCTATTTTAAATATGATTACATCACTTGGAGACTTCCTAGGGATATTTCTATTTTGCAGAGTTTGAATACAAAAAGGACTCTTCTTTCATTAAATTATTAAAAAAATCCATTTAATAACCCTTATCAACTGCAACCAACTAATTTTCTGATTGTAATAGAGTGTTTATGTGTCATTATGCCACGTGGATGCCGAGTTGGATCTCCTCCAAGTCAAATTTTACAATTTTTTCATAAATCTGGTTAGTGAAAATTCTGAAAAATAGGCTTCAAATATGAGTGCATAATTTCTAAACCCTGATGTCTTTGTAGAAACTGAGAGAGGTTTTTGTATAAGGGACAGTTTTGAAGAAAAAACTATTTCATATTTGCAAAATCCTTTTTCATTTGGTCAAAAATCAAACTTGAAGTTGACTACTAAAACAGTCATGTACAGAAAATTTCATAGCTCTCATTTCGTAGCAAACTCCAAAATCCACCTTTGCATATCCTTTGACCTTTATGACTATTGCAGGGTCTTCCTTGGGGCTAATGAGCTAAATACAAATTTTTCCCCACTTTGATTTTGACCATAGTTGTGATTTTAAGCAAAAAGTCACCTACAACGGTTCCGTAGCTCGACAGACGCACCAAAATGTTATCTCTAAATTGGTCCTGATGTGTTGCTCCACCAGACAACTTAGAGTAACTCTTTCAAACAAAATTTTGACTGAGGATTAGCCTCTTCAGCCTGAGAGGGCTCTCTCAAATTATCTAATGATTTTCTTAATTAGATCTTAAATCAGATGGCTAACTCTGTGAGTGTCTTAGTGTATTTGATTGCAGGTGAAAATTGGGATAGATTTAACTACCATTGGGCTCATCAAGACAGTAAGAAGGAATTCAATGAAAATTTTATCTTCTTATGGAAACTGAAGTTTTTTCTGTTTCAATGAAAGGACAATACTAACAAACATAAATAATCAATAGCTCAATTCTAAAAGGAAGTCAGACCATGCATAACATGAATTATGAGTAATTTAACATTAAGATATTGTAAGCATGATAAAGGTAAACATAATACATAAACTCATTGAAACATCCCAAGAATCTTAGGTGAAGCAGAAACAGAGTCATTGTCTATTACTGACCAAAATTTACAATAATAGTCTCAAAGTAACATTATCCAACCCCTTCTAACTCTAAAACCCTCTCATTTATAGAGTAAGGACTCATAAAAATGATTTTCCACCTTTCTAGCTTTGAATTCCCACCTCAGAGACCTATTTCAAATATGATTACATCACTTTGAGTCTTCCTAGGGATATTTCTGTTTTACAGAGTTTGAATACAAAAAGGACTCTTCTTTCATTATTTAATTAAACAAATCCATTTAATAACCATTATCAATTGCAACCAACTAATTTTTTGAGTGTACTAGAGTGTTTATGTGTCATTCTACCACATGGATGTTGAGTTGGATCTCCTTCAAGTCGAACTTTACAATTTTTTTCATAAATTTGGTTAGTGAAAATTCTGAAAAATAGGCTTCAAAGATGAGTGCTTAATTGTGAAACCCTGATGACTTTGCAGAAAATAAGAGAGGATTTTGTAGATGGGCCTATGTTGAAGAAAAACCTTTCATATTTCCAAAATAATTTTTCATTTTGTCAGAAAGAAAACTTGAAGTTGACTGCTAAAACAGTCATGTACAGAAAATTCTGTAGCGCTCATTTCGTAGCAAACTCCAAAATACACCTTTTGCATAACCTTTAACCTTTATGACTGTTGGAGGGTCTTCCTTGGGGCTAATGAGCTAAATAAAAAAAAAAAATTCCCACTTTTATTTTGATCATAGTTGTGATTTTAAGCAAAAAGTCACATACAGCGGTTTCATAGCGAAATCTAGCCTTCAAGCCTAGGCTTCGCTACGAAATTGCCTAATTTGCTGAAAAACCAAAAATCCTCCCTTTTCTTCAAAATTTCACTTTTTGGGTCTGCAAGATGATATGATGAACTATGTTCAGGAAAATTAGGTTCAAAATACCTCTTATCCTCCTCAACAAACAACATTTTCACCTTCAACAAGTTCCTCTATTAAATAAAAACAAAGTTGTTTTTTCTGAAATTTAGAGCTAAGAAATGATCTCATATCTTTAGATCCTTGATATATGTTACACAACCAGAGGAGGTTTTTGTGTATAAGTTATTTCTGAATAAAAACCTCCCTTTTTTTTTGTAAAACATCTCCAAGTATCTTAGAACTACATTTGAAAAATATGTCTCAAACAAGAAAAAAACGCATTCTGAAAATAGATCCCAAAGACATCTTTGAATCTCCAAATTTGTAGCACCTTTGAGAAAAGTGAAAGAGGTTAATGTTATGTGATATGTTCTTCACAATAATCTCTCTTGGTTTCTTATAATTCTCCTCTGTTTTCCCAGAAACTGCTCTTTAATTTGATTGCTCAAAAAGTCAAAAAATAGAGAAATCCTCATATTCGCTACAAAATTGTCTAGTTTCATAGCGAAATCTACCTATTTTGCATAGAATTCACTAAGGAATTGTGAAAAATCATATATGTGGCTAAAAAATGAATTTTAAACCAATTCATGTGAACCTAAGGTGGATTTTATAGATATGACTCAGATGAGATGACTAATGAAGTGTTTTGGACTTAGGATAAAGACTTATTTCATGAATTTTTTATCAATTTCATGTACCAACCTTATGAGACATAATGAAACCTAGGTGATTAACCTTAATTAAAATTAAAAAATTATGTGTGATAACACCCTCGATGACTCTGTTTCCCTTTCTCTTTGTTTCTAGATCCTTTTTCAAGGTAACTTTACATGGGTTGTTGGGTGCCTAGAGTAAGCTCCTTTGTTGTTGCCTCGTCCCTTAGTTCCTTATTTGATTTCCTTCTAGATTTCTTAGAGGTATCAATAGAATCCAATGATTCTTTTTATTGTTTTCAGGTGAGGATCCTTTCCGAGGATGGGGGGGACTAGGCTGGAAGAGAGGAGTAGTCAAAATAGGAGGAGGCAAGAATGCAAAGCCAGGTGAAGAGGGGAGGCGAGGACGAGAAGAGAAACCACCAAGGGTCGCTAGAAAGGAGAATATGAGAGCATGGAGGCATGGAAGAGGGTTAGAGGGGATGCCAAGCGGATCAAAGGGATTTTAGCTAGAGAGAGGAAAGGATTCAAGTGGGGAGGAGGAGGATTGGAGCCCTTCGCCTAAGTCAACTTCAACGCAAATCCTTTCACAGGCCTGCATGTTGTCTTTTGGCTCGCTCCTATATATGTATTTTTCGACTGTGTTTCCAATTGTTTTGATAGATTCATCTCCCTAGAAATGCAAGGGAATATGTGGTATTCGAACCTAGACTGGGATAATATTTGGGACATCCAGTTCGGGATCAAAGTCTGAAGTCCATCTATTCAGATAAAGACCTCTTGTATCCATAAAATACGGACCGCTTCTAAAGATGAGGTCTCTATCCTCCTTTGTTTCGAAGTGAAAGGTGAAGTATCCCCTTCTGTGGAATTTGGTGGCTATTTTCCCTTGTGTAACTTGTGACTAGTTTCTCTATACCCACTTCTGTACTGTTTTTGGTGAGGGCCACAGTCCCGTGAACTGCCCAACGAGTCCTATTTCTGATAATGAGGGGGCTTCTCTGTGTGGGATTGTTGGAGGCAGAGTGGTTTCTAGTATTCCATCAATTTTTTTCACAAATTTTGTCACAATTGAGCGTGATCGCAAAGGTCTTGTTGAGGAAACCAAAGAGGCAAAAGCGATTGTAGATTCTTCATGAGGACGTTGCACATCATTTTGAGGAGCAGAAGGGGGTGGTTCTCCATCGGGATTGGACTCCGATGGGGGCCATGGCGGCGGAGGGTTGAGTCAGAAATTCAAACACCAGCCTAGGTCAAGCAGCACGCGCAAGCTCCAGTGTAAAAACTATATTCCCTAATATATTTTTTATTGATGCTCTAATTAAACTAACATTAAACTAAAATTATTAATTTATGGGTCTTCAACATCATTAAAAATAACCTCTATTTGAAATGAACTCCTTTTTCTCAAATAAAAATACTAGATGGCCTCCTTTTGCTCAAATAAAAATAAAACTTAATGAAAACCAGAAATACTTGATGACCTCCTTTTACTCAAATAAAAATAAAAACAAAACTTAATGAAAACCAAAAATACTAGATGACCTCCTTTTGCTCAAATAAAAATAAAACTTAATGAAAACCAAAGCCACCATAGCAATTGCTATATAATTTTTTACTACCTATCAAAATATAATTTGGCCGCTAGTCTAAACTCTAAATAGACCTATTAAAATTTATTCCTCTATGTTAAATGACCTCCTTTGCTCAGATAAAAATACTAGATGACCTCCTTTTGCTTAAATAAAATTAAAACTTAATGAAAACCAAAACGACTATAGCAATTTCTTTATAATATTTTGCTACCTATTAAAAACTAATTTGGCAACTACTCTAAAATCTAAATGGACCTATTAAAATTTATTTTCGAGCGGTTATTCTCCCTTGCCAAGTTCGGGACAGAGTTCAGTGATATTTCTATGCTAATAATATTTATGATTTCGCCACATATTCCATACCCTTCTATTCTTCGTTGCACTCTCGATTCGACTACATCTTTAACATGATTTTATTATATCAGATCTGGTTTAGCTCTTTTTCCAACTTTAATTGAGATATTCTTCTCCTGATTTGGGGGTTTACCTGTAATTCAAACCAGAAAAAATGTGGTTCGTTGCCATCATATGGAGATAAAATTGCAATCTTCAAGAACTCAGAGAGGGAGAGTGTGTATTGATACGTGTGAAAGGTATTTTCTTGATTTCTATGATTTTTATTGTTAAAAATTCAAAATATTTAAACTTGTATACCGAATTATGCAGAAGAAGGTAGCGGTAGGTTTGACAAGGGTTTATAAAATCAATCATATTTTTTTTGTGATTAGCAATATCAGACACTCCTTAGAGCTGCTCCCATACGTTGATTGTCCCTTATTTTTGTTGTAGGAATTAGGCCTTACAGCCCCTACAACAAACCTAATACAGACATGTGTTATCCCTGTAATAACTACAGTGCCTAAGACTCTTAAACAACAAATATGGCACCCATTTTGGTACTAAAACAACCCTCTTATCAATGGATTTACGTAGCTACTCCTCGGCCCGGTTATATCTCCTAATCTGACCTCAAAATAGTTATTTTAGGCTTCAGCCTTCTCTTCTTCAAGTTGTGTCTTACATCAGAAGGTGTTTTACTCCTAAATTTGTGCACTTGGATGTTATCTTAGCCTCCAACCCCACCTTCTATTTATACGCAATATAAGGGCTTCTTTTGGATGTACACATGGGCTTGAAATTTTGTCACATGGCCTATTAACATCATGTCGACCTAGACTCTTCTTGTGCAAACCCAACCATATAATTAAAAAATTTGCAACTCCCTCTGAGCCTACACGATCTCCACTGGCTCAGTTCTACAAGCACTCATCCTTTTAGATCAAATACCACTCGTAAAAATCCCTCCAATCTTGGATGTGCAACATCATGATCCGATGAAGACTCTAGCCTGTGAATATCTAGTGCTTCGCATGAATCCATCTCAATCAACCTCATCTCATTTATGCCAAAGAAACCCTCAATTTTTCCTAACCATCCATGAAAAATCAACGAAAATTCATCATCAACAATCTGCGCTACCAAAAACTTTTGTTCACTAGGATCTCCACCAATCCACCAGAACTCCCAGACAATCTCGCCTCCAAGCCAGTCAAGACCACATCCCCATGTCTTTAGCTGAACCTTCTTCTCCTTGATCTATACACCTACAACTCCCTATGAGTTGCTTCACTGAGCACACTTTGATTCACTGTCCCTCAAAGTAGCTCAAATACAATCTGTTACCATGTTTTTTTTCCACAATCTTGGGTCTAGGATAGAGTCTTAAAATCTTTCACGCTACCAAACCAAGAATTACAATGATACTACGTTTCACAAGAAAATATAAATAGCAGTAAATCTACCAATGCACAAAATATAGATAACTTCTTACAATTTTTAACCCAACTTCGTTATATTAATCAAATATAATACAACAGTCTAGGGGCTCTTGTACCAGGGATAATGGCCCTCATACATCCATTGATACAAGATACAAAACTAGGCTTGGTGTCAGGCCATCGATAATCAATCTTCCCTCAACAAGATACTCTGATGATGTCGCTATCACATTCTCTCTCAGCTCTTCTCAGTCATACCCTCTACTAGCTCGGTCCTTCGGCTCCCAATCTACAACTCTTGTCTCTATCAATGCTCCAAGTCCATATAGCCACTAAAGCTTGGCTACCAATATGCACACTAGTTGTGCCTTAGTCCATCAAGGGTACAACACATCAAGACTCCTGTCGAATTGTTCACAACTCCGTTTGTGAACAATTCTCGATCTTCTCATTGTTGCCCCTCAGTTACTTAGGTACTTCAACCCACTATGGTCTTCCTTTGCTACACCGATGAAGGCCAACATAGAGCATGAAGGGCTACCAAATATCACTACAAGATGTCCATATCCCACAATGAACATGGTATAGGAGGACTGCCCATCATCTTTTGTAGAATTCCTTCTTCACACACAATTCTAGGGCTACACAAAACTTCTCCTGGTTGATCAGACCCTTGACCTCTAGCAACCACCGAGGTCCATGAAGATGGTGCACACTAGGCCCCAACATGGGCACTATCACACTGTCCTCCAACAGACCATAAATGCACAATACACGTTCACACTTGGCCCACTCTCACGATTCCCTCCAACAGACCACGAGTGACCAATACTTTTTGTAGCATCTACCTCTAGCTAGGGCATCCTCACACTTAGAAAACCCTCCTCTTAGTTTCCAACATACTTATCTAACAGACCTGTCCTAGGGCACCCATTACTTCATTGTGATATCTGCTCCTAGTTGGGGTTTCTTAACACCCAAGATAACCCCAACACATGGTTTCCACAAGTTGCATATGAATTTGATCCAATCACCAATCATTACACTGGTTAAGGCTTCTAACCAACATATTATCCCTCCCTTCTTCGCTTCTGTAGGTTGTACTAAAATGATCCAATTGTCCAAACTAGGATCAACAATTTAACACAAAAACATACATTCTCATGTGTTGGTACCCTATTGTATTCTTCAATCTGGTTAGGGCTTAGCCACAGTCCATGTCAGCCCTCTCAACACTTGCCAACAATCCCTTCTATCAATGTGGCTTGCCTTCACCCTAGAGTTTCTCCCCTACGCTGATTGTCCCTTAGTTATGTTGTAGGAATTAGGCCTTATGACTCCTCCAACAATCCTAATATAGACTTGTGTTATCCTTGTAATAACTACAATGCCTAAGACTCTCTTAAACAACTAATATTCCACCCCTTTTGGCACCAAAACAACCCTTTTATCAATGGATTTACCCATCTCCTCAACCCTATTATATCTCCTAATCCGACCTCAAAACAGTCATTTCAGGCTTCGGCCTTCTCTTCTTCAAGATGTAGCTTACATTATCAGGTGTTTTACTCATAAATTTTTTCACTTGGATGCTATCTTAGCCTCCAACGTCACCTTATATTTATACACAATAGAAGGGCTTCATTTGTACGTCCACATGGGCTTGACAAGTTGTCACATGGCTTATTAACATCAAGCCGACATGGACTCTTCTTGTGCAAACCCAACCATATAATTCAAAAATTCACAACTCCATTTCTACAACTCAAAATTGGATGATTTTTGTTGCATCAAATTCATCTCGACGAGAGCTATCATCCTCATCCATCACATGTTGAAATGAGCTCATGGTTTTGGCCCAAATCACGATGGGTGAAAAACTCCAACCTCGTGTTTCAAGCCCATAAGGCCACTTGTAGAACGCCTTCCTCCAAACCATCGATCCTCAAGGTTTGGAGTACCTCCCAAGCTACAAAAATTGGCATTTAGGTCTTTAATTTATTCCTTGATTTGATACCATGTATTTAAAAATCCTTGAAAATTTTGCATTGTTGTAGTGAACAATTATGAAACTAGATTATAACACCAAGACACATAATTTCTCTACTAATTTCAGCAGAATAGAACACAATTAAATCACAGTCACACAATCAAAAAACACAATTTTTCTAGGGAACCCAACTAGGAAAACCTTCTCCTTGATTGAGAATTTTATTGATATAAAATGAGCAATGGATCTCTTACCATACAACTTTTTTTCACTAGAAACCAATCTACGTTTCTTTATTTGTCGTAAGCTCGAAACACCTGCAATACCCTTTATTTCTTTCGTCAATCGATGTGCATATGTTGATCCTATTTAACTAGGAAATATCTCCTAATTTCTAGTGCAATTCTCGAGGGAAAAACAACCTCTACCAATATGTGCACAAGATCCTCTTTCACACTCTTTTTCTCACAAGCTCACATACACACAAGCCTGTGCTCTCTATTATTTTGTCTCACCAACTCATGCTCAAAAAACAATGAACAATTCTACCAACTTTCAATCTCCTTATAAGCACTTCAAATTAGCTAATTCTAGCAATTTCTATTTTTGGAACTGAAAGTAGTGATTAGTGAGTTAACTAACTCATGCAACTCATCCTGCCTCAAATTAGAAGTTGAGACTCACTTGTTTGTATTTTCCCAAAAAATAACTTGCACTAGAAGACAAAAAATTGAGCCTTCTATTTCCACACATAATTCAAACAGTTAATCTAGGTTGTCATTGATGACATATGGCAATAGGATGCTAGATGATGATGATGAAGTGTCAGTCATGTACCTTGATAAATAATGATGGATGACCATACTTTTTGAAGGACTATATGATGATGGAAGAATACATAATGACATATATCACTATGTCATGGTAAGATTATGATGAAGAAGAAAAACATTGAAGGATCAAACCACAAAGAAGCTCAAGACATTCTTCCCTGCCTCATTTCTATACCAATAAATGACTAGTCACATTAAAAATTATTTTTTCTCTACCTTAGAGACAGAATTTCTCTATAAGACCTTCACCATCCTCTAGAGAATATTTTTAGCTTTCTAATGAGCTATCACTTGGCCTAAAACTCCAATTATTCTAAGAATTATTTAAGGAAATCAGTCTAGTCATTAAGTTGACTTAAACCTCTACTAAAGTCGGGTTTCCCTAAAGAATACATGTATTTTCGTCTTAAGATCATAATGAATTGTATATATATAGTGTTGAACCTTTGCTTTTCACCATCAGTTGCATCACACTTGGAGAAAAATGAGCTACAGGTTGAAAACTCGTGAACCTTTAGGAAGGTGAACTTAAAGAACATATACATCTTTTCCAGCTCGGATTATTACCTCTTCTCTCGTATTTCTCTACAGAATTATTACAGCGAGGAAGGGTGTGAAAAGTGTTGAAACTTCAGTTGATCTGTGGCAAATAAACATTTTGAACTGGTGCATAGTGACTCAGACCTACAGCAAAACCCTCAAATCTATCTTAGAGCCTCATACATACTTTGTCTTGGTGTTGTTACTTTGAATTGTGGTTTCATATCTTCAGACTTGCGAGGGTACTTCAATATGTTTTGAATCAAAATATTCACTTCATTTCTTTTGGACCTATGTTGTTAAGGTTTTTTTCATAGGTTAGCTGGGGCTTTCCAAGAGAAGTGACATTTTAGTGAATATTTATAGTGCATTATGAACTTTCTACAATGTGTGAGTGCTATGGAGCTGCAAGAATTTTGAACCTGATATGAAACACAAAACACTAAACACATAATTTCCAAGGTTAAGTGTGAATTCCAATTCCTCTCTCATTTCCATTACCGCAATTCAACAATGCCTTTTTAATGTTCACATTCAATCAAATTCTTATATATTTTTCCCTCAAGACCACACATTCGGGGAGCTATGCATTCACTTGTGTGGTAACAAAAGAAATTTAACTTCAGGCTTTGCAATATTGTCTCTAGATTGTCAAGTTAGTCTAATAAGTGGTCAACATCATATGAAAGGACTGATCACAGATACATTATAACCTTGAGTAGGTCTAGAATAAATGTGGCCCTTGCAGTCATATACCATAAAAACATTGGATTTCACCAACATAAATACACCATTAGAAGTTTCTTTTACATCTAATGTTTCATTATATAGGGATGTTAATTTTTTGTTAAAAATCTAGGCTTACTTTCAGCAACATCTATCTTTAGTTCACTTTTTATCTATCTTTAGTATCAACTAACTTATATAGTTCTCTGTAGACGCAATTTCAAAGGAGCTTGGAACATATTATCAAATGGACAAAAGAAATTGGATGAAACTAAAAAATGTGTATAGTTTGTATATTTGATTATTCATCATGATATGCCAAAAATGTATAAGTGGTAACTTGTGGTCAATTAAATTTATATGAATTGTAAATTGGTTATGTGTTAAACATTAAAATAATATAGTGATGGGGTTGAGGAATTCTTAAAGTTTTCCGAGGAGCATTCAAGGAATAAGATGTCCACAAAATTTCCATGTAATAAATGTGGCATAGTGAAAGTACAAAAATTTGATAAAGTACGAGAGCACCTAATTTGTGATGGTATAATCGAACAATATAGCATTTGGTATTCGCATGGAGAGAGCATTCCCAATCAGGTATCTTGAATTTTTTTTGAATTGATCTAGTTTCACTGTTATATGTTTTACAATAAATATATCACTTATTTTTATATGTGCAAACTCCAATTTTTTTTTCTTTGTCTCATTTAGATTCCATATATTATTGACACGAATAGGCAACATTTTGAAAATGAGCCACATGAAGTTCTCAAGCATATTTCATCTCAACTAGTAAGCCATTTCATAGTAGTCAAGGGTCCTATTTGACGAGGTTGACCAAATGCTATTGATTCTAATTTTCATAAAAACCATAAAATTATTAACATAGATTTTGATTTTCTTATTAATAGGGTTATGAACATGTTGTGGAACATGATTATGATAATTAGGGTGATGAGCATGAAACATTTTTTAAGAACGATAATGAACCTCTAAATGATGATGATGAAGCAACCATTGTCGGTGATTAAATGCTTGAAATAGTGAATGATGTTAATCAATGTCTTAATAAAAACATAAATGAGAGTTGTGATAATGAGGGGTTGGCATCAACAAATGTACTAAATGAAGTTAATGAATATAAGAAGATTATCGCAGATGCCAAGATGGTCTGATACAAGTTTTGACCAAATGTTAAAATTGCAAAAAAATGTGCTTCCTAAAGATAACACGTTACCAGATTCTGCATATACTGCAAAAAATTTGATAAAATCATTGGGATTAAACTATGATATGATACACGCATGTCCAAATGATTGCATATTATATCGAGGAAGTTATGAAAGTAAAGATCAATGCCCAACATGTGGAAAATCTTGATGGAAGGTGGATGCTCAATATCAAAGGTGTGGAAAGGTGTTCCAGCCAAGGTGTTAATATATTTTCCCAGAGCACCAAGGCTAAGAAGAATGTATAGGTATGATCTTGAAAACTATAATTTTATTCAAGTTTTCCCCTTCTTGTTTTATCTTTACCATTTGTCATAGTGTTATTATATGATAATACTTTATTAAATGATGTTTGTTTTTCATTATAGCTCTGCAGACATGTCACAAAAAATGAGGTGGCATCATGAGAATGCAAGAAATGATGGTCAAATGTGCCACCCTATTAATATCCCAACATAGAAAACTATTGATGACAAATGGCCTAGTTTTTATAGCAAACCTCACAATGTACAACTTGCAATGGTAGTAGATGGATTTAATCCTTTTGGAGACTTGAGCAGCACATACAGTATTTTTTTTGTGTGTTAGTTACATACAACCTTCCACCATGGTTGTGCACAAAAAGGAGTTTTTTTATTCAAACCTTGTTAATACCTTGTCCCAAGCAACTAGGAAATGGCATTGATGTGTATTTTGAACCCTTGGTAGATGAACTAAAGGAATTATGGGACCAAGGGGTATGGACATATGTTGCTTATAGTAAGACATCATTTAACATGAAGGCAATTATTATGTAGGTGATCTATGATTTTCCTGCTTATGGGAATATGGTTGGTTGCACAACAAAAGGCTATAATGCATGTCTCATATGTGGGAGGAACACAGAATCAGAGTACCTCAGTTGTAGCAGGAAATGTGTGCACATGGGACATAGGAGATTTCTTTCTCAATATCATAAGTTTCACTCACAAAAGGCACCGTTTAATGGGAAGGAGGATCATCGTTATTCCCCTCCAATTGTAAAAGTGTCAGATATTTTTAAGGAAACAAAGGGAAAGGAAGCAATATGGGGGGATATTGAATCAAATAAAAGGAAAATAAACAGTAAAATAGGTGAAAAAAATGATGGTGTGGTGTGGAAGAAACAATCAATTCTATTCAATCTACCATATTGGGAGGTATGTAGACCCATAAACCATGCGCAATTATTGGACACAACTTGCTTAGTTGACCTCATTGTGATTAGATGTCTTGGTTAAATTGAATGCTTATATTTTTGTCCATATTAAATATTGTTCTGATATTCTTGACGTGTTGGAATGCAGAAACTCCTAATACGCCACAATTTAGATGTAATGCATGTGGAGAAGAATGTGTGTGAAAGCATTTTTGGAACCCTTTTGGATATAAATGGGAAGTCCAAAGATGGAAAAAAATCACGTGATGACTTGCAAAAAATGGGCTTGAGGAAATCATTATGGACAGAAGTTAAAGGACAGAAAATATTCCTTCCACCTGCACCACATACTCTTTCAAAGAAAGAGAAATAGACCCTATGTCATGTTATTTTCATGTTAAAGGTGCCAGACAATTACAGCTCTAATCCAAAAAAATCATATATCTATGGAAGAGCTTAAGTTCCATGGTATGAAAGCACATGATTTCCATGTTCTAATGCAACAACTCCCCCCAATGGCTTTGCACCATGTGTTACCAATTGTTGTCTTAAATACGCTTTGCAAGCTTTGATACTTTTATAGGCAAATTTGTGCAAAATCAGTTTCAGTAGAGAGTCTTGATAAGTTGGAAAATGATATTGTGGAGACATTATGCTTTCTTGAAAACTACTTCACTCCTTCATTATTTGATATAATGTTGCATTTGAATGTACATTTGGTACGTGAGCTTCGATATTGTGGCCCAGTTGCATATAAATCGATGTACCCCTTTGAGAGGTATACCTTTTATCAAGCACAACAAATATTTTTTTGAAAGCTTTTGACATTACTTAATTCTTTTTTGTTAATTTTGTAGGAACATGAAAGTATATAAGAGTTATGTTAAGAAAAAAAAATAGGCTTGAAGGATGCATTGCTGAAAGCTATATTGTGGAGGAATCAATAAAGTTTTGTGGAGGTTACTTGAAAGGTATGGAAGCTATTGGATCCACACATGGTCGAAATGAAGTGTGGGACGACAAAGTTGAAGAAGTTATCCTTGATGGAAATCCATGATCTACTCCAATTTCTTCAGAATTTGATGGCATTAGTTGGGAACAAGCACATAGGTGGGTTCTATTTCACACAAACAAAGTTGATCCATGGATAGAGTAAGTTACATATTTGGCTTGTAATTTTTTTTTGTTTGATTAAGGTTTAACAAAACATATATGCATGGATAGATTAACATATTTGACCTTTAAAAATATTTTATTCATATTTAATCAAAACTCATTAACCACCATATCTATTGTCCATAATTTTTGAATTAGGATGCACAAAATGGAGATTGTCAACTCAATTACCCAAATGAAAAAAGATGAATCTCTATTGCAGAAACTCCACACCCATAAATTTACTAGTTGGTTAAAACAACAGGTAACGATATTATTTATATTATAAGTGTACTTAAAAAAAATTATATGGGAATATTATCATGCAATAAATTAAATATTTTTTTTAGAGGTTGAATGTATGAATTCTACTACATTTAAAAATCTAAAACTATACATGTGGAGGGAGATGGAAACGTGTCGGATATGCTTAAATGGCTAGCGCATGGCCCCAGGAAATTCATGAATAAGTACAAGGGATGCCTAACCAATGGTTATAGATTCCATACAAAAAGCATGGAGAATGAGAGAACCACCCAAAATAGTGGTGTGTGTATGGAAGCTCAAACAATGACGAGGTCAAGTTCCAAAGATGCAAACCCTATACTTCAAACCACAACATTTTATGGAGTGGTAGAAGAAATAATTACATTCGACTATTTTTATATGGAGTACACATTGTTCAAATGTAATTGGATTGATGTATACAATAAGAGAGGGATTAAAACTGATGATTTTGTTTTTACAATGGTGAATATGAAGAAATTATTAAGTCAAAATCATTGGCAAGATGATCCATTTATTCTAGCATCGCAAGCTAAACAAGTATTCTATGTACAAGATCCAGTTGAGACTGACTGGTATGTAGTGTTAACATGTCTTCCAAAAGGATTGGGAAATAATACATCATATGAACCCGAGTATGCATATTTGTCACATGTTGTGGAATTTCAAGAAACAAAATGTGTAAGTGAAGAAGATATAGCTGATTTCGATGTCAACGTTGACGTGAATGTGGATTATGTTCGTTCAGATTGTGAAGGAATATGGTTGAATCTTAAGAAATAAAATATATTGATTTTTCTATTTTTTTCGAGAACTCCAAAATTGATATTTGGTTATGAAGAGAGAGTCCTTTGTTTCTTATCTAGAAAATGTTTTAGGCCCATTTAGTAGATATATTTTTAGTCCCTGCCTATGACAATGATTATTGTTTCAAATTGCACCATTAATCTTGTCCATACAAAAAATTGAACACATAAAAAATTGATATGTGTGAAGTTTCTGCAATTTTTATATTTTTTAAGATGGAAATGAGAATTTTATATATTATTATCGGACCAAAGCCCTAAAAATTACTCATTTAAAAGAACCCAGAAAATACAAATTTCTTGGGCACATGCCATTTTTTAGCCTTCTTCTGTGATTTTTGGTTGCAAAAATAACTATTCAGCTGTGGGTTGCAAAAAAAACTATGGAGATAGAGGAGTGCAATTATTGGGAGGGAAAAAAAGGCTCATAAAGAATCTAAGCATATTACTGCTAGATGAGGCAACAAGTGAATTGGACAGTCAATTGGAGGATTCCTTAGCTTAAGCACAGTTAAGCTAATCATTATGTATTTTCCTCCATGCAAGTCAGCAAAAACCAGGATCAACATTTACAAAAACGTAAGTGTCATTCTCACATCTCAGTTTATTTGCAACAGTATTGTAGGATAATATATGCCTTCAATCTTAATATTTCTTGTTTTATTTCCTGAAGGTTCTAGCTTTAAGAGATTGTATAAGCTAATAATTATGTGTTTTCCTCCTAGTCCTTGAGATAATATTGACTGGTATTTCATCTCCATTATTGGTGTTTACTAGTGCTTTAAAATATTACATTGACATTCTGATATATTGGGGATTTACAATTGTAATTTAGATCTTCTTGTGCTTCTTTATGTATTTTCCATCCGTCCAGTGATTGCTTTTATCCAACAGCTAAATTTCTTCTTCCAACAGTTAAAAAAAAGAAAATATCACTATAAAATTGCCATTCAAGTATAATTGTTTATTTCCTTGGAAACTATGCAGGTGCTTGATAAGGATGGTGGCTTTCTTTCAAAAAGTAACCTAGAAAGTGGTGCAAGCTAGGCAGTGGAATTGGGTCGTCAAACTATGGGGTGCCCTATCATAGTGGAGAATATGAGTGAGCCCAAAGAATTTCTTATGGAGGTTAGTTAAATTGTTAGATTAACAGTGTTTTTATATGCACTCAATAATTCATTTTTATTATTTTGAGACATGGTTTAAAGTTGTCATGTTATCTTCTGTTGGTTTTCACCAATATTGTAGATGCTTTGTGAGGATCAGGAGCTCTTCCTTGAAATAGCTGACATCATTTGAGGCTTGGGGTTTATGATTTTTAAAGGGATTCATGGAAGCTCACAGTGACAAGATCTGGGATCGCTTTGTTGTTGAGGTAATGACATGGTTGCAAAGACCTTTCATTCCATGTAAAGCTTCCTCTTTTATTTGTGTTTGGTTGCTTGAGCAGACCATAGACTTCAAGAATTGGCATTTTGATTTATAATCAGAACAAGGTATGCAGTTTATTTGAAGGTTGTGTGTGTTTCTAGAGTTGGAGAAAAGTGCCAAACCAAACAAATTGCATGGTTGATGCTTAATAACTAACACTTGGAGATTGTTCTTTGGAATTTGATTGTGTAGGGTTGTAGACCATAATATACTCTAGCTATCAACATCTATATTTCACCGTATGTGCTCTATGTTCTGGCATATAAAATTTTGAAGGAACCATAGCCTGATTTGTCATGTTGTGAAATTTGGAAGTTTCGCAATATTTTTGCACAATAGTGGCTTCTTGGATTGGAAGTGAAACTATAACGATGTAAAAAGATCAATAATGTTCTAATAACCGCACATAAATTTTAAAATCACAATTTTGATCTTTAGTGAGCCCTGGGCATGTATGTTATTAAAGACTGCTTGCACTTAGCAAGAGACAGGTAAATCAGTGAAACTGCTTTGGTAGACTTAGTACTCTCACTTGAAGTTATACATTACAATTAAGAAAGTGTAGGAAGATGCACAGGGAGAAATACTGCAGCACTATATTTTATGACTTTTCCATAGATACATCTGTAGGTGGTTGTGTGTATTCAGGTTAGGTTGTAAGTTGTAACACAGATTTTAACCTGAGAAATGAAAATTTTCCACTTGGAATGTAATTTTGACACTTTCGGGTGCATTATAAGTATGGAATATGTTGTTCCATGGCATATAGGATGGCCCCCTTTCCTTATCATCCATCAATTTTTCTATTTATGTACATGGCATGCAATTTTTAATGCAAGTGGACATTTTGGCATTATGAAAATAATTGGTAGAAAGTGCAGTAGTAATAAGGAGACACATGACCTTCGAGATGCATTAGAGCTTAGGACCTTTGGAGGATTGTTGGACCTTGGGGAGTAGTGCTCATGCCATGGAGGGCTTGCGTGTTAATCAATGTCACCTTTGATGCTTACACATGTCACGTAGAGTAGAGTGCTTCACATGGGTGGATCTACTTGTGTCTTGCAAGTTTTCTTGTAGCAGAATAGGTCAAATTGTTATTATAGTCGATCATGCACTTGTGCATATTCCTTTCATGCTTGGGTTAGGGATGTAAGAGCAGTGCTACTCTCTCTATCTCTTGGTGACAATATATCTGAGTTGATGTGTATGTTGGTGACAATATATCTGGGTTGTGATTTTCTCTATATTCCTTACAATGATTCCTTGAAAGATTAATAGATCGGTGAACATAAGTAACTAATCTAAATTGTAGCAAAAAATATGATATGAATCTACTATTAATTGAGGTTCTAATACCAATGATGTGAGCCAACCCAGAATTCTGCTATTATAATTGAAATTTGAAATCCAAAAATTCCGGAACTAGATCTGAAATATAAAAAATAAAGCAAACAAAAAATCAAAAATGAAGAAGGCCCTAACTATAGAAAAAATTTGATTATTTAAAAAATAATAGCAAATAGATTGGGACAAGAAATGGCAAAAAATATTAGTGATTTCAACCAAAAATGGATAATGAATTTGAAGAACAAATGTAAATGTTGTTTGTAGCTGACTAAACTAGAAAATAAGTACACTACAAAGGAATTCTTCTGAGAAGATATGGATGCCAACTTAGGTTAAATCAACAGCAATATGGATGTTTCCTTTACCCCAAATACTCTCTTCCAAAATCCATGCAATAGCACACTTCACAAAAAGCTCCATTAAGGTATGGATGCCAACTTAGGACCAAGGCAGTATGGATCCTCATTCCTGCCCTTGCCCCAAATGGTCTCTTTCATATTGCCTTCATAAAAAGCCTCTACTCTAATGTATAATGGTAATTTTATAGTTAGTCTTCCCAATTTTTGTAGAAAAGAGGAGCTGCAAAATTTTATTAGTGACACTTATGAGTGAAAGTTGTAACTGAATATGTGTGGAGTTACAAAGGATTTTATGATGAGAGGGACATAATTTTTATCCTTTCGGGTTACTTTGAAAATGTTTACACCACTTTTGGGCCTTGTAGGTGCTTCATGAGATGTGGGGTGCATAGTGAATGGTTGGCCCGTGCTCTTCCATGATGGACTTGGACATTGGAGGTGGTTTATTGTTTGCTACTAGACCTTGTTTGGATGTTTGAAATTCATTTTTCCTCGAAGTGTTGGATTAGTATGGAGCTTGGTGACTTCATGTTGATGATGCATGAAGGGAGATTGTGTGCTTGGAGTAGAGTTGGGTATTTCACCACGACAAAAACATACCAAAATCAACATGAGCACACAAAATTCCTTGACATGTGAACTCTTGGTTTGAGGGAGTGGATATGTAGGTGTGGGAGTCCTTAAGGTGACATATTACCTTGGATATGCATTGTCCTTAAGGAGACACATGACCTAGGAGATGCATTGGAGCTTAGGACCTTTGGAGGATTATTGGACCTTGGAGAGTAGTGCTCATGCCATGGAGGGCTTGCTTGTTCATCACTGTCACCTTTGATGCTGACACGTCACGTAGAGTAGAGTGCTTCACATGGGTGGACCTAAATGTGTCTTTCAAGTTTTCTTGTAGTGGACTAGGTCCACCTGTTATTGTAAATCCCCTTTACCTCTCATATAAATAGAGGAAGGAGTGAGTTTTTATTATAGCCGATCATGCACTTGTGCATATTCCTTTCCATACTTGGGTTAGGGATGTAAGAGCGTTGCTACTCTCTCTCTCTCTCTCTCTCTCTCTCTCTCTCTCTCTCTCATTCAATCTTCTTTGTACTTTATGTGTTTTTGTCTTAAGGTTCTAGGATTTGTTGGAGCATTCACCCGAAAACTTCATATATATAAAGAATAAATGAAACCCATGAACACAATCACAACCTATCATATAATTCTCCATGATTTCAAAAAATTTAGATAGGGAAAACCAAGAGAAACCCTGGCTCCACCAAAGATTCTCCAAAAATCTAAAATAACCATGAGAAAAACCTCCATGTCAGATTATCTTTGGTGGAGCATATTATCACTCAATAATTTCTCAAGGTTAAAGAAAGAAATATTCTGAGGTAACCACAAACCTACTTTTAAGCCTTAGGATCTAGCCTTCCTAATGCTCAGAGAGGGCTCTCTCTATAAGATTTAACTTTGTTTTAATATAAGATATTAGGCTAGTTATGATGTGCAAATTGGTTTTGATATTTGGTTTGGTTTGGTTTGGTTGGTGGAAAAAATCACTTAATGAGATGGATAGTAATAGATATGGTTTTCCATTGGGCAAAAGGAGTCAATATGTCAAGCAGATAGCTCAAGATCAAGGTCAAAAGACAAATATTTTTAGGGAAATATAGTCAAGTCACTAAAGATCTTTGAAGGCTGATTGGTGAAGTGGTTTGATCAGGATAAAGAGAAACTAAGAATTCTTTGATCTGGATAAGGAAGGAGAAGACAGAGGTCATTTGAAAGAGGGAGAAATTAAGGGTTCCCTACTCTGGAAATTAGTAAAAAACATAGAAATGATAAATAGTTAAAGACAGTGTGCTTTTAACAAATTCTGTAATAATATTCCTGATTTATCATTCAAATTTAGAACACATATATGGATGCATGTAAAACATAAGAAGATAAACAATGACGGTAGAAATTACTTCACTTCAATGGCTCATCACATGAATCCTAAAATATGATGCATTATGATTTGATCCAGTCTGCTACTTGAACTTGATACAAAAATCCTTTAGGTACAGAAGTGTTGACTATAGAAATCTTCAGCAATTTATTCCACAATAATACTTCAAAGGATGAATTATTTATACAAATTCTAAACTAGAATATCTTGAAAAAATATCAAGATTGGTTTACAAATATCTCAAATTGTTTACAAAAATAGAACTTAAATAAAGGACACTCAAAACTAATATTTATTTGGCACTATAGTTATGGATTCATGGTGAAAAAGAAGAGAATTTTAATTTGATATCAACTCTTAGTTGATGGTGAGGCATCCAAGTCACTAACTGTCTCCTTCCTTTGTGCATTTTGTCCCAGAAATTCTGCAAACTTGGGTTCGAGTGATACCTTTGTATATTTCAATCCGAAATATAAGATACATAAACAGTGAAAGATGTTTTGTAGATAAATATGTTACTGAGATAAAACTCTCTCATTTTCCAAAAATTCAATTCTAGTTGTCCACAATATACTCTGTAAATAGATGTGTAAAACAGAACTTTGCACAGTCTGAAAAATAGGCTGTGAATATGAGCCTGTATCTCTCATTTTGTAATATTTGTGTAAAAAGTGAGATAGGTTTTTGTAGATTGACCTCTTAGGAACATAAACCGCCTTCAGTTTTGTAAAATTAATCTTCAATTGGCCACAATATTTTCTGCAAAGCTATGACTTAAACAGGAAATTTCTGCAAAAATGCCCCCTCCTGCTCTGTTTTCATCTTTTAACCTTTTGTTCTTTTAATTGTTTTTTATTTTACTTTGGATAAAATTCATTGTTATTGGTGAAAGTGTTTTCATATTTTTTTAACCATTACTGCATCCATGTTTACTTTTACTTTTTTACCTTGACTACTTTGTAACTTTGTTTTAACCTTCACTCTGACTTTCATCTGATACACTTTAACTCTAGTGCTCTTTGACTGTTCTATTTTCACTGTTACTATGAATTGTTATTTCAATTTTACCATTCACTGTGAAAATTTCATCATTATGATCTCTCTCTGACTTTGATTTAATTCTTTCTTTGTATACAAACTATTTGTTGAATGAAGCTTTTGAATTAAAATCTGAGAATTTGGAGCAAACAAGTTTGTCAACTAGTATTGAAATTGTTGGCCCAATTTCATATTCTAAGAATAACCTGCAAAAATAAAACAATTTGTTAATGAAACAGAGGTCTGCAAGGAGGGTTTCTCTGGGACAGTGGAGGTTTTCTGAGGTTCTTAGCATAAATTTTATGAGTTTAGTTCTAATTTAGGCTTAAATTGGAGTCGACAGAGTTATTTTTGGGTTAACAGCTCTTTATGTACGCAAACTGTAACTGAAATGTTGAAAAAATGGTGCAGGCGGGAGGGTTTATTTAATTTTTTTTTAGCATTGAATGCCTTCAATTGGCGGTCAAATCAAATGGTTTAATGGTTTGGGCACAGGGGAGGAGAAAAAACCGTCAGCGGTTTTCGCATGGATAGAAGGTGGTAAGCAGGATTTGTTTGGGCAATTTGATCAAATGGGAATAGGACACGTTGAGGGGAGAGAAAGCATGAAAATAACTCTTTTCGCAAGTTTGAGGTTTGGTTAACTTTCGCGCCTTTGGATATGCAATAGAACATCTCCATCGTCAGATCTGGTCATAGAGATCGAAGGTGCAGATCATGCGATGGAGTTGTTGGTCAAAAGGCGTGGGGCCCGGGAAACTTAATGTGGTGGGGGTTGATATATATAGTGAGTCTAGCATATTCGACATGTGTGGAATTAAGAGTATAGGCTATAATTAAAATTTGGGTGGGGAATTAATATATAACATGAATTAATATTAATACGGGCTAAAGGGTAAATAGGGAGTTAATACATTATATTAGAGTCAATATGAAATGAATATTAAATGAATGAAAATACATATAATATCAACTAGGTAAAGTGTAAAATTGGCATTTGAGCACAATAATGATCCCATTTAAACATTTACACATAATACTTAGGAAAAATTGTATTTTGTGGTTTTTTGAATATTTTTTGCATGGAATGAGATTAGTTAAGGGGGGTTTTACTTTCTCTAAGAAAAAATGATGTTTTACTTAGAAAAAGGGATTATATTTTTGGAAAAGGGTGGCTATGTTGAGGAAAATGGTTTTGTGAAGGGAATCCAATACATTTTACCAATCAGTCATTAAGCCTTGGGTTCAGTCTCAACAGAAGTCAGAGAAATGCTCTGAGCCTCTTTAACTGAAGGTTTTGAATACTGGAACATTGTGGGGGAGGGGAAATTAGTAATTTTCCAGATGATGTTTTGTTACATGCCTTGCATAACTACTTTCTACCTACCCATCATTATTCTAACATTTTTTCATTATTTGCATGGGTGCATTTAAGCTTGCAACCCTAAATCCATTTTTCTTTTTAAAGCAGGAAAATATCTAATTCTAAACTTATTTCATCTGAGGGCTCAGATTAAATTGTTGAGCTCCTCATTTATTCTCTAACTATCTACTTATTTTTCAAGTTTAAATAGTTTGACATATCTTTATTCTCTATCTAAAACATGAAATTCAAAGCACGAAAAATTTAAGATTATATTGTTTAACTCATCATGGATTATGGCATTTTGGACAAGCTGCACATAATCATTATTTTTGCAGCAAGAGTAAAAAAGTAGTGGCATTTTGATTTGCATCACTTTCATGTCTTATTATTATTTTTTGATTTTGGGGTCCATTTTTATTCTTTTTTTCCTTTGATTTTTCTTTTAGGACATACCCTCTTTTAATTTTTTAATTTGGGAATACATTTGCAGAAAGCAAAGGTATGTAAAAAATTTCAAGATTTTAACAGAGTCAATTCAAATTATGAATCCTATATTTATAGGACCCTAACAGCGACTTCACATGGGGATGGCATCTCCTTGTGAGATGTCAAGAACATTGTCAACTAGTAGCCTGATCCATTGGGCCAATCCCAAACATGCATATGTTGTGACTGAAAACTGTTAAACTGAATTTACACCTTTTTCTACAAACTGAAATCTGATCTGAGACTAAAAAGTGTTGTTGTTGAGCCCTAAAAATGTCTTTTCTTTTCACCAAACTCCACTTCATTCCATTTATCCTTTATAATTTATAGGCCTAAAAGATCAATAAGAATGATTAAAATCACTTTAAGAATACATGCAATGACTGAATTATTATACTTTTGTGGTTTTGTTGTCGTAGTGATTTCTGAGCAGACTTAGCTATAGAATGCAGTCATTTTGTAGCTAGTCGTATGTTCTGTAGCCATCTTTGTTCTTTGACAGGTTACAGGTGTCATCTGAGGGAGAGATGTATATGGTTAGACTCCAAAACTCTCCTGCATATTCCTTATCCTCCACGAGGGCTGAGCAAAAATCTGGAAGTGGTTATGCACGTGGACAAATCCAAAACCAAGAAGCAGACTTCTATAAGGATAAGGACTCTTGAGGTGTCTTCAGCAAAATAGGAGTCTTCAACAGGAGTTTTAGTTCAATTTTGATTATGAAAGACACCTATGCCTATTTCTACTCAATTTCAGTTATGTAGTTGCTTATAAAATAACTCGATGTACCGAGAAACAGTTAGTTGATGTTTTGTTTTTAGTTTTCAAAGACTGTGATACTCTGTTTCTGAGCGTTTTCTTCTAATGAAAGAAGTATAACTTTGATGCATGATCTGAAGCAAATTTAAGGAGTTAAGGATTTTTGTGCCAATCTGATGGTAGAGGGCCCCTACTATCTGAAAAGGCCTTTGCATATTTTCTAAATAAGTAACCTTTAACTCTGTTTTGTTCTCAACTTAGGCAATTTTCTGAGTTTATCCTCTTGCATCATGTTTTATGTCATTTACTTACATCGAATATTACAGTCAATCTTGTTCTCATAAGCTGTTCCAATACATCACTAATACGTGAATGAGATCTAACTATAGTACTTTGAGTTAATTGCATTTTAGTTCTGTTAATTGCATTTCAGTCCTGTTAATTAGATTTATAAGATCCTCATTATTTTATAAGCTACTCTTGTTCTCAAACTCTTTTAACACATCACTATTATATGAACGAGAATTAGTTATATTATTTTGAGTTATTGACTATTCTGCAATGATGTAAGAGATTCTCATGATTTTACAAACAGTCTTTTTCCCAAGTTGTTCCAAGAAATCTCTAATCCTTGAATGAGACTTAATAGTAACATTGTGAGTTGTAGAATGAGTTAATTCTAGTGTCATAAGTTATTTTAGCATAGGACTCTTTACTATGTTACAGATGATCTTTTTCTCAAAATGTTCCAACAGATTTCTAACAACGAATAAGATTTCTCTGTGATGTTTTAATTTGTTGTTTACTAAGAGAACCTCATTACATCAAAACTAATCCTTTTCTCAGTTTGTTCCAACATACCTCTAATGAAATGAATTGGACTAAGTTTAATGTTATGAGTTACTTTTCTTAGCATCTTTACAATCTGTGGATTAGCATTCTCTGTTCTTGGTACCATTCATAGTTTAGAGTAGATTTTATTATGTTTTAGTGTGATCAGTAACTTCTCTTTGCTAGTAATTTAGTGTTTCCCCTTAGCATAAAAACACAAAACCAAAAACACTATAAAAACACTAAGCACAACGAAGTAGGAAGAAGATACCTAGGCACATATGGTGCACTTCACTTCAATAGTTTACTAGCCCTGGTTGACAATTTATGATATCAATTTAGGAACACTAAGTTGACTAGATAGTTGCAACCTTCAAACCAAACTACTAAATCATCAATATCTTAGGGCCTTTTTCTTGGCTTCAAATCTTAATGGATTATTTAAACACTTAGCTGAAAACTGAAAACTGAAATAAGTTGAAATCCTACCTACTTGCTCTAATCATCTTTCCAACTGTTGGTTAGGTAAAATGAAACAACCAATGAAACCATTAAAGCATTATATACTTTGACAGATTTTGCTTCATTTTCTTGTTGATTATCAAAACTGTAATTCTGCAACTTTTTAGAAACTTGTCAACAAATGAAAGGATAAGGAAATACTTGATTTCCTTTGTTGACTCTAGAAAAATTTCAAAAGGATCTTCCAAGATATATACACTAATGTTTAAATGATATAAAAAACTATACATCTATTTTGGATGGCCTCCATGCCATGGAACTGAAATGTTATTTTCATCTTTATCTCCCTGCAAACTTTTAGATAAGATTTGTGATGATATTTCTACTGATGGAAATGTTTGATTGCTGAAACCTTTATCATCTTGATTATGAAATTCATATTTAGTTAATGGAGGAAGGCTTTGAATGCATTCAATACCCAACATATCTGCTACTGGATCATGAAAAACTTGGGAAAATTGATGCAACTTATGGCATATAGAATTCCATGGAACTTCATAAACTTCAACAAGTTTCTCATCCTTTTATTTAAAGATTTTATACCACATTTTCTTTAAAATCTGAAATGATTCAAAACATAGTGGTATGGAACTTTCTTGTGTCATTTGATCAGATGTTTCAATAAAATTTGATAATTGTACTTGTGAAACTGAAAAATATTGATCAAGAGTTTCATTATCTTCTTTTTTGTCCATAACAGTCTCTAAAGACTGATGATTATTGATAGCATGAATGTTGTCTCTAATGAACTAAAATGAAGCAAAACAAAGAGGTAAAGAATCTTTACTTATTTCCACATTTTCTGCTCTTTCTTCCTCACTTTCATAACTGATTTGTTTTGGCTGATCACTATATTCAAATCGTTGAGAATGAATTTCCTCATCCCAAAAACTAGCTTTTGTTTGCTCTGTAAAGTTAGCTTGAGTTTGGAGAACATAAATATCATCATAATGATCATACTTAGGAAAATCATCAAAAGAAGGGATGTCATCAAACATACACATTAGATTAGCAGGTTCCTCTTCCACATATTGATCTGTAAATCCATTTTCTGATCTATGATAATTGGAATTATAAGGAATTTTTTCATGGCTATCAACCTCTTCTATTCCTTCGTGGTGATCTTGAACAAAATATTCATCTTTCATAGTGATCTTATGTATGATTTCATCTAGTTTACTTACCAAAAGGCTGAGTTTTACCTCTGCAATTTTTTTCTTCTCTTCTTCAGTTTTCAAATTTTCCTTTCTTATTTGAAAATTAACTTCTACATCAACTACAATTTTCTGCATTTGTACAAGTGTTTCTGGATCTCTTTCTCTTAATTGAAATTCACTTGGATAATGCAAGAGAGTTGAATCATGAGGAGGTCTAATATTTTCTGGCATTGAATAATAAATTTGATTAAATATGTCAGAAAATTGTTGTATTGTTTCATTTGGATGTCTTTTTAACTAATTATATTCTTTTATGATCACAAAAATATTGACTTTAATTATCCATCTATCAAGAAAAAGTTTGACAAACTACTGGAAATTTGATATTCTTGCATTAGGTAGATTCTTGAGCCAAATCTTTATTATATTTTGCAAATAAAGAGAAAAAATTTTGATTCTAACATCATATTCATCAATATCAAATAGGTCCAAATAATTCTCAAAACCTTGAATATGTTTTTGGGCAGTGATACCATTCTCTCCATCAAATCTAGGAAGATGTTTGTAGTTGTTATCAGGAAAGTCATGGAGTATAGGAAGTAAAATGAGAGGTTTATATCTATCTGGAACTTTATATGGTACAGGAATATGCACAAGGATTGTAAGATCAGTCTTGATTATTTGAGGCTTCTTAATTGGAAAATGATCATCATAAGATTCAGAAGAAAACTACTCGAAGGGATTAGGAGAATTAGTATTTACAATCTTTAAAGGAAAATGATTAAAAACTAATCTAAGATCTTTTCTAAAATACAATATACATTGAAAAAAATTATTAATGAGAAAGAACATGATGTCTTGGATTAAGATCCAATTTGAAAGCCTAATCTTTCCATATTGTTGTTTTAGGTTCATTTCTCTAGTGGAGTCTTGATTGTGAAATTGATTTGGAGTCGCCAGGTGGATGATTTTAACCTTTGTGTGTCTAATCACTGTCTACCATCATAGATCACATCTGAAGCTGTAAAATGTTTCTGAATAAAATGTTAGTCTTCCCCAGTATGGTCGCCAATATTTTATCACTCAATAATTTCTAAAGGTTAAAGAAGGAAATAGTCTGAGGTAACCACAAACCTACTTTTAAGCCTTAGGATCTAGCCTTCCTAATGCTCAGAGAGGGCTCTCTCTATAAGATTTAACTTTCTTTTAATATAAGATATTATGCTAGTTATGATGTGCAAATTGGTTTTGATATTTAGTTTGGTTTGGTTTGGTTGGTGGGAAAAATAACTTAATGATATGGATATTAATAGAGTTGGTTTTCCATTGGGGAAAAGGAGTCAATACGTCAAGCAGACAGCTCAAGATCAAGGTCAAAAGACAAATATTTTTAGGGAAATATAGACAAGTCACTAAAGATCTTTGAAGGCTGATTGGTGAAGTGATTTGATCGGGATAAAGAGCAACTAAGATTGATCCAGATAAGGAAGGAGAAGACAGAGGTGATTCGAAAGAGGGAGAAATTAAGGGTTCCCTACTCTAGAAATCAGTAGAAAACGTAGAAATGATAAATAGTTAAAGATGGGGTGATTTTAACAAATCCTATAATAATACTCCTGATTTATCATTCAAATTTAGAACACATATATAGATGCACGTAAAACATAAGAAGATAAACAATGACAGTAAAAATTACTTCACTTCAATGGCTCATCACATGAATCCTGAAATATTATGCTTTATGATTTGACCCAGTCTTCTACTTGAACTTGCTACAAAAAGAATTCAGGTACAGAAGTATTGACTATAGAAATCTTCAGCAATTTATTCCATAATAATACTTCAAAGGATGAAGTATTTATACAAATTCTAAACTATAATATCTTGAAAAAATATCAAGATTGGTTTACAAATATCTCAAACTATTTACATAAATAGAACTTAAATAAATGACACTCAAAACTAATGAATCTATTTGGAACTATACTTATGGATTGATGGTGACAAATAAGAGAATTCGAATTTGATATCAACTCTTAGTTGATGATGAGGCATCCAAGTCATTAACTGTCTCCTTCCTTTGTGCATTTTGCTCCAGAAATTCTGAAAACTTGGGGTCCAGTGACACCTTTTTATATCTCAATCCAAAATATATATCTAAAAATTGAAAGAGTTTTTTGTATATAAATATGTTACTGAGATAAACCTCTCTCATTTTCCCAAAATTAAATTCCAGTTGTCCAAAATATACTCTATAAATAGATGTGTAAAGCATAACTTTGCACAGTCTGAAAAATATGCTGTTAAGATGAGCCTGTATCTCTCATTCTATAATATTTGTGTAAAAAGTGAGATTGGTTTTTGTATATTGACCTCGTAGGAACATAAACCTCCTTCAGTTTTTCTAAATTGATCTTGTATTTTCCACAATATTTTGTACAAAACTATGACTTAAACAGGAAATTTCTGCAAAAATGTCCCTTCCTGCTTTGTTTTCATCTTTTAACCTTTTGTTCTTTTCACTGTTTTTTTCTTTTACTTTGGATAAAATTCATTGTTATTGGTGAAAGTGTTTTCATTTATGTTTAACCATTACTACCTCCATGTTTACTTTTACTTTTTTACCTTGACTACTTTGTAACTTTGTTTTAACCTTCACTCTGACTTTCATCTTATACACTTCAACTCTGGTGCTCTTTGACTGTTCTATTTTCACTGTTACTGTGAATTATTATTTCACTTTTACCATTCATTGTGAAAATTTCATCATTCTTATCTCTCTCTGAATTTGATTTAATTCTTTCTTTGTATACAAATTGCTTTTTGAATGAAGCTTTTGAATTAAAATATGAGAATTTGGAGCAAACAAGTTTGTCAACTAGTATTGAAACTGTTGGCCCAATTTCATATTCTGAGAATAACCTGCAAAAATCAAACAATTTGTTAATGAAACAGAGGTCTAAAAAGAGGTTTTCTCTAGGACAGTTGAGGTTTTATGAGGTTCTTAGCAGCAATTTGGTGACTTTAGTTCCAATTTAGGTTTAAATTGGAGTCAGCAGCGTTATTTTTGGGTTAACAGCTCTTTATGTACACAAACTATAACTGAAATGGTGAAAAAATGGTGCAGGCGGGGGGGTTTATTTATTTTTTATTTAACATTGAATGAATTCAATTGGTGGTCAAATCAAATCGTTTAATGGTTTGGGAGCGAGGGAGGAGAAAAAATCGTCAGCGATTTTCGCATGGATAGAAGGTGGTAAGTGGGATTTGTTTGGGTGATGTGACCGAATGGGAATAGGACACGTTGAGGGGAGAGAAAGGATGAAAAAAACTCTTTTCTCAAGGTTGAGGTTTGTTTAACTATCGTGCCTTTGGATATGCAATAGGCCATCTCCGTCGTTAGATCTGGGTCATGGAGATCGACATTGGGATCATGCAATGGAGTTGTTGGTCAAAAGGCATGGGGCTCGAGATACTTAATGTGGCGAGGGTTGATATATATAGTGAGTCCAACATATTCGACATGTGTGGAATTAAGACTATAGGTTATAATTAAAATTTGGGTGGGGAATTAATATATAACGTGAATTAATATTAATACGGGCTAAAGTGTAAATAGGGAGTTAATACATTATATTAGAGTTAATATGAAATGAATGGAAATACATATAATATCAACTAAGTAAAGTGTAAAATCAGAATTTGAGCACAATAATGGTCCCATTTAAACATTTACACATAATACTTAGGATAAATTGTATTTTGTGGTTTTTTTAATGTGTTTTGTATGGAATGAGATTAATTAAGGGGGGTTTTACTTTCTCTAAGAAAAAAAGATGTTTTACTTAGAAAAAGGGATTATATTTTTGGAAAAGGGTGGCTACCTTGAGGAAAATGGTTTTGTGAAGAGAATCCAGTACTTTTTACCAATCATTCATTAAGCCTTGGGTCCGGTCCCAATAGAAGTCAAAGAAATGATCTGAGCCTCTTTAACTGAAGGTTTTGAATACTGGAACATTGTGGGAGAGGGGAAATTAGTAATTTTCCAGATGATGTTTTATTGCATGCCTTGCATAACTACTTTCTACCTACCCATCATTATTCTAACATTTTTTCATTATTTGCATGGGTGCATTTAAGCTTGCAACCCTAAATCCATTTTTATTTTTAAAGCAGGAAACTATCTAATTCTAATCTTTTTTCATCCGGGGGCTCAGATTAAACTGTTGAGCTCCTCATTTATTCTCTAACTATCTATTGATTTTTCAAATTTAAACAATTTGACATATCTTTATTCTCTATCTAAAACATGAAATTCAAATCATGAAAAAGTTAAGATTAAACTATTTAACTCATCATGGATTATGGTATTTTGGACAAGCTGGACATAATCATTATTTTTGCAACAAGAGTAAAAAAGTAGTGGCATTTTGATTTGCATCACTTTAATGTCTTATTCTTATTTTTTGCTTTTGGGGTCCATTTTTATTCTTTTGATCTTTTTTTCTTTTTGTCCTTTGATTGTTCTTTTAGGACATACCCTCTTTTAATTTTTTAATTTGGGAATACATTTGCGGAAAGCAAAGACATGTACAAAATTTCAAGATTCTAACAGAGTCAATTCAAAATTATGAATCCTATATTTATAGGACCCTAACAAAGCCACTGTAAACCCTAAATTATTTTGGAATTGTGTTATTTCAGATTTGACTTCCAGCTTACCGCTACCTTGCATACCTTGTCACTCCCATAAATTATGTTATTTCAAAGATTTGACTTCTATATTTTCACAAATATAATATCCTCAATAATATATTTGAAAACTTCCATATTCATAGGTAGATCATATTCCAAGAATATATACATTTTTTGTATCGATCAGCAATTGTCTCATGAAGATAAATCATGTCACAAGAGGAAATATATGCACATGGTTCATCACCTCCCAATGCCATAATTTCAATCCCTTCCTATCCCCCATGGGTGAAGCCTGTGAGAACAGAATCTTCACCAAAGGTGTGAAACTCCTCGCTACTAACTTCTAGTCCCAAGCATGTTGGGCATTGGTGTATTCTTCCCATATCTGGATGTTGTTTTTACGTTTTTGAGAAAACTTATTTAGTTATTTGGCCTTTTCTACCAAGGGAGTCACTGTGTTGGGGGGTGCTCAAGGTGATATGACACAGTAGGATGGCAAGGTGTTTAATGAATTGTATCCATTTAGCTTTAAAACATGTTTCTCTTAGAATATTTTGATAAGAATGGCTCTTTGTTCATGAGGAGTCACATCTGGAATTTCATTGTAAGGGAGCATTTTTCCCAGCTTCGTTCTTTCCAGTTACATCCTCCCCATTCTAGACTTCACGGATAATTGTGTTTGCGGGTTTTGTGGCTCCCACAATACATGTCTAGTGCACTCATCACACACAAGGACTTATGGTCAGTTGTGGGAAAAATTTGTGCAATTCAGCACAACAAACTATTCAACTACATCTTCTATGGATTAGGACATGTGGACAATTCAACCTAAAAAGGTGTTGTGATGGGTGCAGCTGAAATGGATGCAACTTGAAAAGCCTCAGGTGTGGACAATTCATCCTAAAAACGTAGTGTGATGGGTGCAGCTGCAGTGTTTGTAAAGACTCGGGAGTTAATTGCGGGTTGCCATGACTCATGAGGGATGAATTCACATTTTGTACCCATTTATTTCCAGAAGTCCCTCATTAAGTACTAGTTTAAAACTTAAGACTATGTTCTCTAGTGATAAACCTCAACTCGGAAAGTTGTATATGATATCTCCTTGTCCTTGACACAAATATTTTAACTCTGAACCTTGTACTTGTTCCCTGACTCAAAATTTGTCTAATATGATATAAAATGTTAAGTCATGTTGAAGATGGATTTCATTACTATAATTTTTAAAATTTAGAACAATATCTTCATAGTTGCAATCTGATTTTCTACAAGATTTTTGTAATAATATCTTCATAGTTGCAATTTGTTTTCTACAAGATTTTGTAATAATATCTTCATAGTTGCAATTTGATTTTCTGTAATATTTTTGTAATAATTTCTTCATAGTTGCAATCTGATTTTCTACAAGATTTTTGTTGAAATATGACCTTGGTAATTTTATTTTATTTTCATATGTTTGAGAGAATAAGTAAAATTCTTTAAATTTTGAAACAGGCAATCAACAATTCTACCATATCTGTAAATATAATAGTTGGTTAATGAGAACCTTGCCATTTTCTTTCTTGGATTCATGTTTTTCGTCTTTTCAAGGATTAAATTAGTAAGGCATTAATAATTTAATTATGGTTTTCATTGTTGACTCATGTTATTTGGGACATGCAAGTCACATTGTATCATCATACTCTCACAATAAATCTCGAATGATGAAGTGGCTGAGCAAGCCTTTTAAAGGTTCAAGTCACAAAGTGTCAGATGGACACTACGTAGGGGTGCATTTAGAGATGACAATGTAATTTGACATGTGCCCTTTAATGCCACGGTAATCCTTAATTCATCAGAGTGTATTGTCTTTTAAACTTCAATCTTCTATTTGTTAGCTCTAACAAAGTTAGCGTCATGCTAGTGATTAATTTGAAACTATATTTTAGTGGAAAAATTCAATGTATTTTGGTGGAATAGTTCATAATTTATTCTAATCTTTTTTTGCAAGTGTACTAGTCACGATGATAAATGTGTGGTTTAATTTAGAGGGTTCTCAGTTCTTTCTAGATATTCTTTTCATCATTTTCTTTGAATACTTCTCTAGTGCTTTACCTTCATATTTTATTCCGTGCACAATTAATCCAGAGGTCCATGTTGTTATGTTTATTGGTCATTTTAGTGGAAACTTTTTCCGGATGTTCTGCAAGGTAAATCCAAATGAAAAAAAATACTATTTTACATATTGATATTTGTTCAATACATTGTTGTGTGATACTTGAATTCCATAAATCTATATTTCTATTTCGTTATCTATATCAATATATAATAACAAGCCCATGGATTGTTCATATTTCTCAAATTGTGGAGTTGTTCCTTTCCCGTTGCATGTTCTTTTATATTGTTATGTTATGATTCAAATTTCTAGTTGTGCTTTCCTGTTATTCTCTTACGTAGTACATGATTTGTTATATTATACCAAAATTCTTACCAATATGATATCATTGATTGTTGTATGTGGACATTTTTGTTTAGGATGGTCCATTACAAAATCAAGATGAGGAGATGGATCATGCAATTGCACTTTTTCTTTCTGAAGAACCAACGAGGTGTTGAGTCTCAAATCTACATCTTTCCTATACACCTTTCTAGACATTTTTCATTCACCTGAACCTTCTAAGTTGTCAATATCATTGCATATTAATTGTAAAAGAGCATCTAAAATGGTTTTTAACTATGTTTTGTCTCTGCTGTTTGATTTAGATTTTTGCTCATTTAGCTGCGGAATCTTGCCACTTTCCGCAGCTGCTACAACTTTCCGCAGCCATTTTGTGAAATTCTATGTTGCAGATGTCTTCAGGAAAATCGAGCCACATGGGCAAGTCATAAATGATGTGGACATGGATCGTGTCCTATTGGCTCGGGCAAATTCACCTAAGGAGGCTGTGGTCAAAGGTGGCCAAGTGGAAGTCAACCGTAGAGTCCCACGATGACAGGACTCTGTTTCTCATCACGTGAAAATTTGTATGACCATTTCTAATTTACGGGAGACACATCAACACCTGTACACGGCTCCATAAGCTGAATCCAACATCCACTCTTCATAGATTTACTCCTCACCGCGGCCATGATGCTGGATCTCTGGACGTGATGGTTCACGTGTCTCTATCAACACAAACTTTAGGGAATTAGTTATATCACCTTTGTTATAAATAACGCGTTTTCATACGCATAATAGTTAGCCTCCATATAGCTCTGTAATGTAATTGCGTTTCCACTGTGCTATAATATCATTTCTCTGTTATGACTGCATTTTAATATATAAGAAGACTCTGTTTCCTAGCGTAATTCGTATTTGAAGGCTGTTGCCCGAGGCTGGTGCAGAGGGCCCCTGCACACGCTGAGGTTTTGTGCATTACTGTATAGTTTCTTGTTTTATTTCTTTAAGTTCATTGTGCCATAAGTCATTCACGTGTTTATACATTGCATCTTTCATGGTATTTATGCTTCATCTCTGTTCATAATCTTTCATTCTTTACATTTTACTTCTGTCCATAATCTTTCATGTTTTATGTTGTTGTTAACTGATCAATGTTCTTGTTTCAGATTACAAATAGGCAGCCCGGGCATTTGCATATCTTTTGAATAATGACATGGAATCAATATTGTTTTGCTGCTAATTTAATTTTCTTAGTTTTTTTTGTTTAATTCCAGTACTGCTTTGTTTATTTCAGTCTTGCACATTTGCTTCAGTAGTTAGATTTAGATATATTAAATTGCTCATGTCATTTTCAGTTACCTCCGAAAGCCATAGCTGGACTAATGGTGAGGGATTGAATTATGAGTGTGTATTTTGATATTAGTTTACTTTCTGCAAGTTAGAAATATTAAATTGTTCATGTCATTTTCAGTTACCTCCGAAAGCCATAGCTGGACTAATGGTGAGGGATTGAAGTATGAGTGTGTAGTTTAATATTAGTTTCTTTTTCTGCAAATTAGATATCAGGTTTCTCAAGTTGTTTATGGTTACCTCCGAAAGCCATAGCTGGACTAATGGTGAGGGATCAGAATATAAGTTGATTTAATTTGATTTAGATTTACTTTGTTGCAACTCTTGGATTTCTTTAAGCATAGTTTCTTTTGTATTTGGACAGCAGCAAGGATAATGAGTTTCATGATCATTAGTTCACTGTTTGTTTGACTAGAATATAGATGCAATTTCATTTTCTTTGAAGAATTAATTTTTTCATTGTGTGTTTTAAAATTCTTTTGAAGTTTGGAAAATCATTAGAAGGACATCATTGTCTTGAATATTTGTCTCCATACTTGTCTTTTAAAATTTCATAAAAATCCAAAAACGACAAAAAGTAAGAGATAGGTTATCTTGCACATATAGTGTGCCACACTTCATCAGCTTACGAATCCCGGATTGATAAATTAATGTAGCAATTTAGGACACACTAAATTGACCAAACATTTTGGCGCTGTTGCCGGGGATCGAACCCGGGTCACCCGCATGACAAGCGGGAATACTCCCCACTCTAAAGGTGTTGCATGTCCTCATGCAACCAAAATTTTGATAATCCTTCTTCAGTTCATATGCCTTGACACTTCAGCCAGTACATCCAGTCCTCTCCTCTTCTTCTTTGGTGCTGGGAAGTGTAACTAGGTAGCCAATTTCTTAAAAAAAAAAAGACAAAATAATAAAAGAAGGGAAAACTTGATAACTTCTTGAAGAATGCTCTCCTCTTGCACCTAGTGTGACCTGGAGGATCAGAAAAGAGATTTATTGGTTTATTAATTTCTTAAGTATGCTCTCTTCTTGCACCTAATGTGACCTGGAAGATCAGAAAGAGAATTATTAGCCCAACTTTTTAAAAAAAAAAAAAAATGACATGCATAGAGCAAGAGATTCTAGGGGAAGGTTTATAGCTAAAGCCAAGAGTTCGATTTTCACAAATCCATCTTCTTCAAGGAATAGACAAGATTCACCACCATCTACCCCTAGCCTTAAGATTTTTGGAATTCAAGGAGCAGCTAAATTAGAGGATTCTCCTATACCACCTATTAAATCTCATTTAGAAAAGGAAGAGACTCCCTCTCATCCTCCCTTGATAGAAGAACCAGAGGACTTTGAGGACTCTAAAGAAACTGTCATGGCAGAGGAAATAATAGATGGATTTGGGGGTAGAGGTAGAGGTAGAGGTAGAGGAGAAGGAAACAATGGAGACAACAATGGTGAAGGTAATAATGGAAGAAATAGGGAAGGAGACAACTTGTTTGGATTCCCTATAGTTGATGAGGAAACTCATACAACGATGAAAAATATCTCACCATCTGTCCTCCCTAACTTTTATGGATTGCGAAGTGAGGATCCTGAAACATTTCTGTTTGAGTTTGAAGTAGTGTGCCGAACCTATGACTATATGGAAGACTCTCAAAAACTCAAACTGTTTCCTTCAACATTGAAGGGAGCTGCTTTGAAATGGTTCATGGGATTAGCCACTCAATCTATTAGGACTTGGAATGATATGAAACAAACATTTTTGGATAGATACTTGGACTATTGTATACCCACCAATCACAAGGATGAGGTATTCAAAATGATGCAAAAAGAAGATGAAAATTTGGAAGACTTACTTGAAAGATTTCAATACAACTTGAAAAGAGCAAAGATGAGCAACTTAGATGATGAGACCTTGAAAGCCCTCATATTAAAAGCCATTAGAGATGAATGGATAGATATTTTAAACATGATGGGGAAAGGAGACATTTCTCAACTCCCACTTCGTGATATAATAGAACTATGTGTCCATCTCTCAAGAGGAAAATCTAAAACAGGAAAAGGGCCTAGGGATCCTTCTCTTATTAGGGCTAACAAATCTGCAACTGGATCAGTAAGTAGGGCATAGATTGGTAATATTCTTGATGAATTCAAAACTGATATCTTAGGGAGCCTTAGTGAACAACTAGACACCCTTAAAATCCAAAACAAGCAGAAAGCAGAAACAGATGCTTTAGCCATCTTTTGTCCGAAATGTAGGAAGAAACATGCTTTAAAGGAATGTCCCTTGGATGCAAAAGTTGTAGAAACATGTATGATTTTCTCAGAGAATCATGAGATCAAGGATTGTCCTTCAATTCCTGGACTCAAAGCTGTCTTTCAAGAAGACCCAAATTCAGTAGAATCTCTCTGTTTTGTTGCAAGAAGACCTTGGCAAGGACAACAAACTCAAGGGTTTAACAACCCTATGAATCTTCAAACCCCACCAAATTGGAATCCTTGGCAACAACCTTGGCCCCAACATAAAAATCCATATCAGCCATGGGTACAAGGGATGCAAAATCCTTATGGGAGATTTGCTCAATTTTATCAATATCCTCCATCTTTTCAAAATCAACAAGCTCCCCAACTTCCAAACCCAAATCCACAACTTTCATTGCCATTTCCACAACAACAACCTTCTCAACAAAATCCAAATCCTCAACTCATGCTCCCATACCAACACAAGACAAATCAACTTCCAGCTCAGCCATTGCCAAATCCTAACAATAAAAATCCTCAGAATACTTACATGATAGAAGGACAACAATTTCCTACCTATATGATTGTTCCTTTCAATGATGTACAACTCAGATCTGGTAGAGTTTTAGAAAAACCTTCTATAGATGACCTAGAGCAGGATACCTCTAAGGAGGACTCTCTTGAAGCCAATAAGGGTTCTGAAGAAGTATCTCTTCAAAACTCAAATATTCAAAAAGAGAAAGAAAAGTTAACACCCACAACTCCTATAGTTGAGCAACCTGCATCTTCATCTACACCTCCTTTTCCTGAAAGACTACAAATTGACAAGGGGGTGGAAAAACAAATCTTATTGCCTAACTATGATTTTCTAGATGAATTGAAGAATGTTTGTATCAAGATTCCCTTGCTACAAGCCATTCGAGAGATTCCTATTCTAGCAAAAGCAATAAAGGAGTTGAGTTTCAAAAGACCAGGAAGGAAACTAAAAGACACAAGAAGAATCCACCTGGTAGGAAAAATTGCAGATATTATGATGGGAAAAATTACCATGCAGAAGTATGTAGATCCAGGAAGTCCAATTGTCAAGACACATATAAATGGGATAGAAATTCCAAAAACATTGATTGACTTAGGGGCTGCTATCAACATTATGAGTAGACAGACTATGGAACAGTTAAAACTTCCTAACCTTCTTTTTACACCTACTTTATTGCAACTTGCAGATCGATCGGTTATTAAACCAGATGGTGTATTGGAAGATATTTCAGTCTCCTTAGATTCTTGGGAATATCCAGTAGACTTTATGATTTTGACTCCCGAAAGTAATCTAGGAGGACATCCAATTATCTTAGGAAGACCTTGGCTGGCCACAGCTGATGCTTTTATTAGTTGTAGATCTGGAGACATGTACATTTCTAATGGTAATTCGACAAAAAAATTCAATTTGTATCCTCCAGCAAGAGCAATCACAGAAATAGGAGACAATGAATGGGTCGATGATGAGAACACTATACAACCTGTCTTTACCATTTCTGAAATTAGTGAGGATAGTCAAATTCTGAACACATTAGAAAATTTTGATATATCTTCAGAATATGACCCCACACAATTTCAGTTGGAATCTGACATAGAATATTTATCATCTAGACAAATGTCTCTTTACTCTATGGAAGAGTTTGGTAATTCTGCTATTGAGATTTTTCCAGAAAAAACATTGAATATCAGCAAACATTTGGAGAAGTCACAACAAGAAGAACTAACCAGAATCTTGCAAAAACATTCTACTGCATTTGCATGGGAGTATACTGACATGAAGGGTATTGATCCTAAGACTTGTATCCATCATATCTATATTGAGGAAAACAGTAGACCAATCAGACAACCTCAAAGAAGGATGAATCCAAATCTTAGGGAGATAGTGAAAGAAGAGCTCCAAAAACTTCTCAATGTAAACTTCATTTATCCAATTTCAGATAGCCGATGGATTTCTCCTTTGGTTATAGTACCTAAAAAGAATGGTAAATGGAGGGTATGCATTGATTACAGGGAATTGAACAAAGCAACTTTGAAGGATCACTTTCCTTTGCCTTTTATCGATCAGGTATTAGACACATTAGCAGGTAAAAAGTACTTTTCATTTTTGGATGGTTTTAGTGTCTATAATCAAATTCAGGTAGCACCTGAAGATCAAGATAAGACCACATTTACTTGTCCATGGGGAACTTTTGCCTACCGAGTGCTTCCTTTTGGGTTATGTAATGCACCAGCAACATTCCAAAGAGCAGTACTAGGAATTTTTTCTGATCTAATCCATGATTGTGTAGAGGTTTATATGGATGATTTTACGGTTTATGGTAATTCATTTGAAGAGGCATTAGAAAATTTGGAAAAAGTTCTCATAAGATGTAAAGAAACAAACCTTTCATTAAGCCATGAAAAATGCTTTATGATGTTTACTGAAGGGATTGTTTTTGGACATCATATTTCAGGAGATGGGATTAAGGTTGATAGATCAAAAGTTGAAGTCATCTCCAAGTTGCCTATTCCAAATTGTCAAAGAGATGTTAGAAGTTTTCTAGGATTTACTGGTTACTATAGAAGATTTATAGAAAACTTCACTAAAATAACATCTCCACTCTTCAAATTGCTTACAAAAGACTATGAATTTAAATGGGATCCTGATTGTCAATCAGCCTTTGAAACTTTGAAAACAAGAATATCTGAAGCACCTATCTTGAGAGGACCAAATTGGAAACTCCCTTTCCATATTTCTATGGATGCTTCAGATACAGCTCTAGGAGCTGTGTTGGGTCAAAAATATTTAGTTCCTTATGCCATTTATTATACCAGTAAAAATTTGACTCCCACAGAGTTGAACTATACTGTGACTGAAAAAGAGTTTTTAGCTGTTGTTCATGCAATTAATAAGTTTAGACATTACATAACAGGCTATGAAACTTTTATTCATACTGATCATTCTGTAATTAGATATTTAATGAACAAACCTGTTACTAATGGCAGAGTGACAAGATGGCTTTTACTTTTGCAAGAATTCAATATTACTATGTTGGATAGACCAGGAAAACAGAATACAGTAGCTGATTTCTTGTCTAGAATTCAGAATACTAAAGAAGATTCTCCTGTAGAGGATAAGTTTCCTGATGAATACTTGTTTGTAGTAACTATTAAGACTCCTTGGTATGCAGATATTGCTAACTATTTGGTTACAGGGAAACTACCTTCACATTTATTTCCAAGTGAAAAACGAAAAATTATTCGGGAGAGTTCAAAATATTCATGGATTTCTAACGAATTGTTTAAAACAGGGCCAGATCTTGTGATCAGAAGATGTGTCAGGGAAGATGAAATGCCTGATATTCTTAAGGCATGTCATGATGAACCATGCGGCGGACACTTTGCAGACAAAAGGACGGCCTATAAAATCCTCTCTTTAGGATATTATTGGCCTTCTCTTTTCAAAGATGCAAAAAAATATGTCAAAAGGTGTGACAGCTGCCAAAGAGTAGGGAAACCTACCCTTTCAAATGAAATGCCATTGCAACCACAGGTACTCATTGAACCCTTTGAAAAATGGGCTTTATATTTCATTGGACCTATTAATCCACCATCTAAGCAAAAGAAGTATATATTGGTTTGTACTGATTATGTTACTAAATGGGTAGAAGCCAAAGAATTAGTATTTGCTACTGAAAATTCAGTTGTTCATTTTCTTTATGAGGATATTTTTACTCGCTTTGGTGTTCCAAGAGAAATTGTGACAGATCAGGGGAGCCAATTCACATCCAATTTGGTGGAGAAGTTGATGGAAGAATACAAAATCAAGCACAGAAGATCTACTCCTTACCATCCATAAGCAAATGGTCAAGTGGAGTCCACAAACAAAGTTCTTGAAAGTATCATCACCAAAACTGTTCATCTACATAGAAGAGATTGGGCAGAAAGGCTTCCTGAAGCCTTGTGGGCCTACAGAACTACATGGAGAAATACAACAGGAAATTCTCCCTATGAACTTGTTTATGGGAAGGAAGTCCTGCTCCCCATTGAGTTCCAAGTCAAGACCTTCAAGATAGCAGTTCAGTTGGGGATGGACTTATCAGAAGCCCAAAAGCATAGAATGGAGCAGTTGAATGAGCTAGATGAGATCAGACAAGAAGCAATTTTAAGAACTGATCTAGTTCAATATCAAAGAGCTAAATGGCATGACAAGTACATCAAAGAGAAGAAGTTTCAAGAAGGAGATTGGGCATTGTTATTTGATTCCAAGTTTAAAGATTTTCAAGGAAAATTTCGGACTCATTGGCTTGGGCCATATGAGATTGACAAGATCTTTAGCAATGGAGCGGTAAGAATCAAGACCATTGATGAGTTTCAAACTCCTCTTATTGTGAATGGCCACAGATTGAAATTTTATCATAAGCCACTCTCCAAAGAGGAATTTGTCAAAATGTTTCAAGAAAATTCTGCAATCAGGCTGGTACAGAAGAATTCTTCTTCTCCACCAGCCTAGCTTTTGTTCTTTTCAGTTAAAAAAATAAAAAAAATAAAAAAAAATTGTATAAGCCTGAAAACCAATCACTGATTGGCAGTCTTATACAGAAAATATTGGGTGAAAATCAGGAACACCTGACACCCTATATTTTCCAAAAAAAAAAAAAATCTCTCTTTCATTTCACAAGTTTTGTGACCACCCATTCCACTTCATTTCACTCCATTTCACTTCATTTTATCTATTTCATTCCATTTCACCAATAAAATTCTCTTTCATGACCATTTCCATTTAGTCAATTGTCATCTGTTCATTTCCATTCACCCAAATAATAGTTGTGTCAGTTTCCGCAGCTGACATCTGTTTCCGCAGCTGACACCAGTTTCCGCAGCCAGAAGCAGATTCCGCAGCTACCACTCTGTTTTTCAAAAGAATGTACAGCCAGATGTTATTTCCATAATCATGAAATCAAATGCAAGTATGAGGACCAATTATGAAGACATGGGGCATTCAAGATATCAATGAGGAGCAACTAATTGAAGACCAAGGAAAAATGGCAAGAATTCCAAGGTATGAGTAAAAATCTATTTCAAATAGCATTTAAGCACATTTTTATATATTTATAAACCATAAGCTCCATTATGTCCAATGATTGTATTGACAAACTCCGTAACCTCTCCATGATCTCTGTACAATCCTCCCACAATCCTTGCATTCAATCTCAAATGGTCCCATAATTAAACCGCCGATCTTCACTCAAACTCTGATACTCCACTTGTAATGATGAAACGTGGTTGATTTGACTACGGCTTCTTTCAGCTGCATGAAATCCGTAGCCGTTGTATAAACGTGCTTACATTTACTCTGCAGCCACCAAATTTTAAACACTGCCGGATGTGTTATACTCCTCCTATTGTTCTATTAATCTCACAACCGCATTTCTGTCGTGCTCACGTAACCCTTCTCTGTTCCGCTTCACCCCATTTCATTCTCTGTTATGCTACAGTCTGTATACCCATTCTCCGATATCTACCTACAGTCATCGTGCTCATTTCCGTTCATTCAGTCGTCCTACTTCCATTGAACCCTCCTCACGCAGGCAAGTTTTTAAAAAGCAGAAAGAAGGATGGGTAAATTGTTGAGAGCAGAACCAGAGGGACCTAAATTCATGGAAGGATACCCGCAAGTCAGGGATATATTGAAGAAGGCAAAGTGGCTGCGGTTTATCCAAAATTTTAGAGGCTACCATAAAGAGGTGAAAAAATCTTTTGCAAGGTCTTTCAATGGCCTGGAGGTAGAGATTGGAGACCTTAAGTTTATGGTGAATGAGGCATCTATAGCATCTGCCACAGAACTTCATCAAGAGGGTGAACGTTGGTTTAAGAACAAAATCATTAGTGATGAAGCCTGGAGAATAATTCTACATAACCCAGGTATGGACATAACTATTTTTAAAAGAGGAATTCCTGTTCATACTTTGAAAGAGGAATGGGCTACTTTGCTGCTAGTTGTTCAAAAATTTATCACCTGTGAGGGCCGTTTTGGGTCAATGTATATGTACCATACCAGATTGCTGATGAACTTTCTAGATAACCAGACCCTCAATCTGCCATACTTTTTATTAAATAGTTTGAAGAAGATGTCTGTGATTGTTCAGAAGCATTTAGGGGATGTAGAACCACATCTATATCACCATGGTCTTGTGAAAATTTTGATTGAAAAGCAGTTAAAAGAGAACAAGGACACATGTGAACAATTTTTTATCAGAAATTTCTTTGAAGAACCCCAAGAAATTCCTGAAGGTAGCACATCAAGAAGGAGTAGGAGAAAAAGAACAAATGATGAAACTCAAAGTACTCCTACTACTACAATTGAAAGAACTAGTAGGGAAGAGAGACTGTCAAAAAGGAAGAAGAAAGAAACCAAGGGTAAAAATCCAATAATATCAAAATAGAGAAAAAGTATTGAGGCTATGCATCAAACCCCTTCTTCCGAAGAAGATCATCAAGTGTTATCTGAGAGACTAGTTCACCTTCAAGAACAGTCACCTATGGCCAAGAAGAAAGGGAAAGGAAAACAAAAGAAAAAAGATAGTGGTCCACAGCGTGTGAGAAGAAGTTCCAGGCTTAAGGGGAAGTTGAGGAAAACGCAAACGAAAGGACCCCATTTTATTGATTTGGGAGAAGAAACATCTGAACAATCCCCAGCTGACCATAGTCCATCTCACTCTCAGTCAGACAGTGAACCTAGTTCATTTCATTCTCAGTCAGACATTGAACATAGTCCATCCCATTCTCAGCCAGACGTTGATGTGAGCCCTTCTCAGCCAGATTTTGAAGACAACTCTCCTCCACGGCATTTTGGGAACAACCCAATAAAAACGACACCTGATATAGACCCAAAGCAGCAAGAAGTATATGATTATATAGAATCTTTAGAAAAAGCAGCTACGGGTCCCAGTACTTCGTCCACTCAGCCTCACATAGCACAAGATGATCTAGTCCAATCACTGAAACAAGAAGTCTTTGAGCTAGAGCTTTTAAATAGACACATTAAAAATGAAAATGAGACATTGAAGGAACAAAGAAAATTGGACAAAATCATTCATGATAATACCATGCTACATCTGGGACTATGGCAGAAGAAGAACAGAAAGTTGAAGAAGAAATGCCAAAAGTTAAAGCAGAGCACTGATTAATATCAAATTCAGATGCTTAATGAAGAAGCCCAGGATGTTAGCAGCACCAAGGAAGAGGAGGAGAGGATTGGATGTACTGGCTGAAGTGTCAAGGCATATGAACTGAAGAAGGATTATCAAAATTTTGGGTGCATGAGGACATGCAACACCTTCACAGTGGGGGTATGTTGAGTCTCAAATCTGCATCTTTCCTATACACCTTTCTAGACCTTTTTCATTCACCTGAACCTTCTAAGTCGTCAATATCATTGCATATTAATTGTAAAAGAGCATCTAAAATGGTTTTTAACTATGTTTTGTGTTTGCTGTTTGATTTAGATTTTTTCTCATTTAGCTGCGGAATCTTGCCACTTTCCGCAGCTGCTGCAACTTTCCGCAGCCATTTTGTGAAAGTCTATGTTGCAGGTGTCTTCAGGAAAATCGAGCCACATGGGCAAGTCAGAAATGATGTGGACATGGATCGTGTCCTATTGGCTCGGGCAAATTCACCTAAGGAGGCTGTGGTCAAAGGTGGCCAAGTGGAAGTCAACCGTAGAGTCCCACGGTGACAGGACTCTGTTTCTCATCACGTGAAGATTTGTATGACCGTTTCTAATTTATGAGAGACACATCAACACCTGTACACGGCTCCATAAGCCAAATCCAACATCCACTCTTCATAGATTTACTCCTCACCGCGGCCATGACGCTGGATCTCTGGACGTGATGGTTCACGTGTCTCTATCAGCACAAACTTTAGGGAATTAGTTATATCACCTTTGTTATAAATAACGCGTTTTCATACGCATAATAGTTAGCCTCCATATAGCTCTGTAATGTAATTGTGTTGCCACTGTGCTGTAATATCATTTCTTTGTTATGACTGCATTTTAATATATAAGAAGACTCTGTTTCCAAGCGTAATTCGTATTTGAAGGCTGTTGGCCGAGGCTGGTGCAAAGGGCCCCTGCACACGCTGAGGTTTTGTGCATTACTGTATAGTTTCTTGTTTTATTTCTTTAAGTTCATTGTGCCATAAGTCATTCACGTGTTTATACATTGCATCTTTCATGGTATTTATGCTTCATCTCTGTTCATGATCTTTCATGCTTTACATTTTACTTTTGTCCATAATCTTTCATGTTTTATGTTGTTGTTAACTGATCAATGTTCTTGTTTCAGATTACAAATAGGCAGCCTGGGCATTTTCATATCTTTTGACTAATGACATGGAATCAATATTGTTCTGCTGCTAATTTACTTTTCTTAGTTTTTTTTGTTTAATTCCAGTACTGCTTTGTTTATTTCAGTCTTGCACATTTGCTTCAATAGTTAGATTTAGATATATTAAATTGCTCATGTCATTTTCAGTTACCTCTGAAAGCCATAGCTGGACTAATGGTGAGGGATTGAATTATGAGTGTGTAGTTTGATATTAGTTTACTTTCTACAAGTTAGAAATATTAAATTGCTCATGTCATTTTCAGTTACCTCCGAAAGCCATAGCTGGACTAATGGTGAGGGATTGAAGTATGAGTGTGTAGTTTGATATTAGTTTCTTTTTCTGCAAACTAGATATCAGGTTGCTCAAGTTGTTTATGGTTACCTCCGAAAGCCATAACTGGACTAATGGCGAGGGATCAGAATATAAGTTGATGTAATTTGATTTAGATTTACTTTGTTGCAATTCTTGGATTTCTTTAAGCATAGTTTCTTTTGTATTTGGACATCAGCAAGGATAATGAGTTTCATGATCAGTAGTTCACTGTTTGTTTGACTAGAATAGAGATGCAATTTCATTTTCTTTGAAGAATTAATTTTGTCATTGTGTGTTTTAAAATTATTTTGAAGTTTGGAAAATCATTAGAAGGACATCATTGTCTTGAATATTTGTCTCCATACTTGTCTTTTAGAATTTCATAAAAATCCAAAAACGACAAAAAGTAAGAGATAGGTTATCTTGCACATATAGTATGCCACACTTCATCAGCTTACGAATCTCATATTGATAAATTAATGTAGCAATTTAGGACACACTAAATTGACCAAAGACCAGGCCAGATGGTATATGATACCAATTTCATTTTTTTACAGTTAATTTTAGTTTAATTATGTCATTGAGCTCGATTCTTTTCATATATTCAACTAAACTTTTGTTGCTTAACAAGACTTTGTCATTTCCATGTTTTAGTGAAATTGTTTATGGTTTGATACTCTCATACAACCTTTATCAAGTTACATGCACCCTCATTAGAAAAAACAAGAGAATTTTTCTTGCCATGACTATCTTTCTTTGTCATTGTTGACTTAAGAAAGTCTTTTAGCTAAGAAACTAGTTTCAAGGTTATGGCATAACTTGTCATATAAATTGAACAGAAGTTATATCCAAAATGTTAACTTGTAAACTACTTAGTTAGTTTTAGGCTTTCCATTTAAAATCTACTTCAGTTTGAACTTTGAATGAGTTGTTCCATAGACTTGAATATTAAGAGATTTTGGTGTAAGGATTAAAAATTAGCCCATAAGGCCTCTCAGTTATTCATTTATTTTATCTGAATATAACATTTACTATTAACTTAGAACCACTTGGCACAAATACGTCATAGATCAAGATCATACTTTGTAGAGTGTCATAGAATAAAAATAGGAGCAAGGACACTAAATTATTTAAGTTTTCCTGGTTCTTACAACCACCCCCTGCAGTACCTCCACAAGTTTCAAATGGAAGTTCCAAAATATTTGGTATCTATTATTATCATGGCATTTGTGGTATCCTGTCTCCATGTTTATGGGAAATTCCTTGGCTGTTTGGAATCAAGATTTATTTTGGTATGGTTTTGTTATTGAGTTCCATTTTGGTCTTGAATATTGTGCTCCATATTTATAAGATAAAAGTGAAAATTTTGAATTACCCATCTCTTGTCATGATTACTTGACTCTAAAAACTTATAGTAGGTGTTGGTACAAAATATCATGCAGAGGAATGGTGTTAAATTTTACAAAACACATGGATTATCCCTCCTGTGCATATTCATAATTACATATTTGACTCGCTCTCACTACGGCTATGGTGGGTTCCCTTAACCAAGCCACTGCCTATAATTCACCGACTCATTCTTCAACAAGCACGTAGTCAAAGATATAATTTTCCTCCCACTGCTTGGGAGCTTACGGTTTCATGTTCTATTTCATTCTCCCATGGGGGTTCTTTTCACCTTTCCCTCACGGTACTAATTCACTATCAGTCACCTAGGAGTATTTAGCCTTGAAAGGTGGTCCTTGTTGATTCACATGAAATTCCACATGCCCCATGCTACTTGGGTTAGAGCGTAAGCCAATAATGCTTTTGGCTACTGGACTCTCACCATCTAGGGTGCAGGACTCAAACGCTTTGCCTAGTAGCATGGAGCTTATATTAGGAGATGAAAGAAGAAAGCATACTTAGTTGTGTAAAATAGGAAATTCTTGTGACTCATTCAACACCTTGGTTTTCCAGTGCATATGGGAAAAAAATGAGCTAAATCCTAAGACTAACTAAATACTTAAAAAAATCCTTATATTTTAATAGGTATTGTGAATAATATTTGAAGTACATGGTGGTATCTGCAAAGCTAGGCATGTCAATGAGGAGACCGGTAGTGTATCTGACTATGTCGTCTAGAAACCATCAATCAATAAGTTGACTATGGCATGCCTGGTGGTGTTGTCTATAGATATATTGCTATGGAGTTCGAGAAAAATTCTATGAAATTATGCACATGGTATAGATTGGGGTGGGATAATAAAAAATAAAAAATAAAATTAATATCCAAAGGTGATAAAAAACAAGTAAATTCTATTGACAAGTAATCTAAGTAAATATTAGGTATTTAATCATGAATAGTTTTGGTAAATATTAGGTATGATAGAGGAAATTAATCAATTGAGTTATTGTATTTTTATTATGTATATTGAAATCATATTTATTCTTATTATCTTTTTATTATGTATATTGAACATATTATTTCTAGAAACTTTTGATCTTCCTAGATTTTCTATTCCTTTAGTGTATCTTTGCACCTTTAGGGGAAATTGCTAGTTTAAAGTCTAATTCTTTAAAGGGTGATAGCTCAATGGAAGAGCACCTGATTTACAAGCAGGAGGTTGGTGGTTCGATTCCATCGTCCCCTGATATTCATAGGGAATGAGGACGATCAGTTTTTGGTGAAGAATGATCTTTTGACCATCACCAATGAGCTTATGGTGACATTTTTCGACCCTCGCCAAAATATGAAATGGTGACCGTCAACGAATGCCACCATATATACGCATCAATAGTGACGACCATTAAAGTTCTGTCACCATAAATATTTGTTATTGATATGAAATGGTGAGGGTCATTGTTTGTCATTATAGTCATTATTCGTGATGGGCCTTGATGTCACCAATGAGCTTATCATGACACTTTTTGACCCTCACCAAATATGAAATGGTGACGGTCAATGAACGTTGCCATATATATGCACCAATAGTGATAGCCATGAAAGGTCCCTCACAAAAAAATCGTTGTTGTTCATATGAAATGGTGACGGTAACTATCCGCATTATAATCAATATTCATGATGGACCTTGAATGTCACCACAACACATACTTTCAGCGACGCCACCTTTGGTGACGTTTAATTTTTTGGTGACGGAGGCTATTGTCCATCACCATTGCTCATATGAAATGGTGACGGTCACTATCCGTCATTATAAATCATTATTGGTGACGGACCTTGAATGTCACCACAACACCTATACTTTCGGCGACGCCACCTTTGGTGACGTTCAGTTTTTGGTGACGAAGGCTCTTTTGATCCTCACCAATGAGCTTATGGTGACCATTTTCTCCCCTCACCAATGTCCTGTTTTCTTGTAGTGATTCTTCCACAATACACACCAAGTCTTTAATACCAAAGTGACAGTAAAAGTTTTAATATTAAAATGAAGAGAGGTCCCTAGTCTCAGGTGGATTTGATTCCAAACACAGGTGTCCAACTAAGAGGCAGATGCCATATATGGAGAAAATTTGACCCTAGCTGTGATAGAGGAGCAATTCTAAAATTCCCTTATGATTCTAATTCAATTTTCCAACTGGCCTTGGAACCTTATGCTACTTTTTTTCTTAATGGAAAAATATACAATTATGCTTCAATTCCAAAACAGTACACATCGTAGAAATACAATTGTAAAATACTCTCAAAAAGACTAGACAAATATTGTAAGTGTCTACCTCGAGAACATGTACACAGTGTTATAATATTTACTAAGATAATGAACTATAAAGATGAGCCCATTCAAAGTGATCCATGGTCACCTCCAAAAATTCCCTTTAACAGTTGTAGAATCTAAAGATAAGGGAAAGGATTGTGTCAAAAATCTTTCAGCGTCCAAGTACAATGAATTCATAATAGTAGCAAAGACGGTGATCTAACCATCAATTGAAGAAAAATTGACATTGTTTTCATAGAAACTCTACTCGCCCAGTGAACCCAACCACAACCTGAATTCAGTTTGGGTTGAGAATATCGAGCAATTAAGCCTAGTCATAATCACAACCTAGAATAAATATGTAATCGATGTCACTATCATGGTAGGATACTAGAGATTATGGTGTATGAAGGTAAACACCACCCTAATGAGAAAATACAAGAACCTTTGATAAAGGTATCTAAGAAGAAAAAATTTAACCCTATAATTCTTGAAGAGGCAAATGCATCCGAAGTCATTGAGTTCACCAAATTTGAAATTTAAAACTTGAATTTAGATATACCTTAAAGCTACAAGCAAAAATTTTCAACTATTTATACAAACTTGTCATGTCTTAAAAAGATCAACAATGGTCGCTACTTAATGCAAGCCAATAAATGATTATTTAAGTCTAACATTATGGTTAAATTCAAAGACAAACATGAACCAAGTGACTCAGATTCTATCTACACAAACTATTCTAAGAAACAAAGAAATGGAAGAAGTGCTCCTTTGTCTCTACATCACATAAGAAGCATCACTTGCAAATCAATTTTTCCCTTTAAATAAGGAAATTCACCTCCATCCTCCACTAGTGCAAACATACCCACTATTGGCAATAAGATAAGTGTAAAGCTTGTGTGTCAAAGGGTCAAACTTGTGCAAGAATAATTAGTGCTATCCAAGAGAAACATTATGAGTGTGCATATAAAGGAAGTTGGAGGTATTCAAGCTAAATAATGAAGACCTTAGAGATCTAGAGAACATAACATAGAATAGGATAAGCCCATAACATTAAACTCAAGACTTAAGACCAATTGTTTGTGGATTTGTGTACTTATCAAAATGAAACTACAACATATTCAACATAGTGCCCATATTATTGGTAGATATGCCACCTGTGGAGCTATATGAAAACGTTATAGTCATGCATAGGCACTATGACGGGAATTGAACTCAAGGAAAACTAATAATGGATATGGGACCTTAACCACAATTTCAAACCAAGGCCTTCAACAAGAGATGCACATCGTATGTAATATACTCAAAAACACAAAAAAGTTAATAATGTCGTTGCTAGAACATGAGACTGGGTTAAAATTAAGAATGCTTGTCTTCAGAAAATTTCCTACTACCACATTTCAATACCATTGTCCTTAATTTAAACCCTAATAGGAGGAAACTTTATATCCACCACTAAAACTGGCAGAGGTCAACTGCATTCAATCAGATTGGTTGCTGGAAATAGTGACAACAATAAAAGCATTATTACATTTTCATCAACATTCCAGCTTGTAAATCTAGATGTGGATACTCAACCTCGAAAACAAGGCTCATGCACCACTATTATGTGGAGAAACCATCAGGTCAATGCTTTTGTTTTGCAACTTGACAAGGCCCTCCAAGGATTAAAGTGACTCCACCATGAATATCTGGATGCATTCCATTTGTTGTTTGTGTTCCAATTTGCACAAAGTTCCCATGTAAAATTGTTGTTGTACCTTCATCCCCTACAGGTACAATTCCAAAACTTATGCATGGAAAAGAAGGCATGGCTACAAAATGCACATTTTCTCTATGAGTAATTGTAGGATGATAGTCTAGAAGAGAGGCAGTTTGAGAAGCACTCAAAGGTAATGGCTTCCAAACCCAGTGTCCAGGACCAGTGATAATGGATGGAACATGAACATTTGAGGAGGGGGTTTCAGGGACTTTATGCATTACACCACCAATCCTTAGGTGAGGTGGTTCATGAGGGTGTTGATTATTATCACTATTCATCTTTACACTCCCTAAATTATTACAGATGGACGCACCAAAATTTTCTCTTGCACTTAAATGAATATCATGTGTTGGTATTTGTAAATATACCAATGGGCCTATACCAATATTTATAACTATATTTGGAGCCACAGTTGTACCAATGTGGTTTTCCTCCCTGATTTCTGTTGTAGAAGAAACAGAGACAACTCTGGCAATGGAAGTTGGATGAAGTAATGTACCAATGTGCATAGTGGGTACCATAATAGACCCAACAAATGTCCCATTCATATAGTTGAGATTATTCTGCAATGATTTTGGGTTGCTCACTAAAGTAGATCGATGCCCCACAACCATCCCAATATTGTTATTGTTTTTGGCTAGATATTTTGGAGGGATACTTGCCTCTCTCTCAATGATTCCAGGCCCTATTTGAGGATATAGAAATTATAAAATTCCTCAATTTAGTTGAAAGAAAGTATAATAAGGTATATTTGTTCCAATTATAACATGAAAATTTTAAGTTGTGTGCACTTCATAAACTTCTCCCATAGTTTAAATTTTAAGCAAATACAGTAAGGTGCAATAGTTTCAAATTGAAATGCAAAACTAGGATGTAGTGAATTTTTAGATATGTAAGATGAAAAAAATTAACCTATTAAACAATCAAGTAAATACTTCCAAAATTTCAAGGGATAGGCATACAAACAAGTATAAACAAGATGAGGACCAAATTCTTACATGATTGAATAAAACACCTTGAAACAATTGGCCATTTACTTGGGCAGTTATGAGATGTAATTTTCCCAAGGGATTAACTAGCCTAAGGGACAGAATAGCCTATCAATCCTCGTAGGATACAGTCATCATCAAAAGGGGAAAACCCAAATTTCCAATTTTGGCAATTTTTGGGGCAACTAGGTGAAGAAACCTAAAACTGGGGTTTGAAGTAAAATTTACTCAATCATTTAATGAGGAGAGACCCCCCTAAGAAATATATAAATATGGGAGGATTGAATTCATTTGGAATCATCATGGTGGATCAATTTGTATATTTTTTTATTCAGCCTCAGGCTCTGAGGGTTTTAAGACCCCTTTTTCCTATCAATTTCGGTGGTGAAAGATTCCACCCTAGTCGGTAAATTAATTTATGCTTTCTTATCTTTGTTCTGGTACAACAAGGAATAATATTTTCTGAGGAAAAATGAGTTCTTGGGGCATTGAAAAATAAGCTAAGAGGAAGATCGAGCTTCCCTATGGTATACCCACGAAATTTTGGGCCTATGATAGAATATACTAAGTCTCTAACATGAATTATGAAGCTGAGAGGGACCCTAAAACAAGCCTAGGGAAAATTTTGGACATTTTTGAATACATGTTTGTGGATTGATTGTGTTGGTACAACATTGCGATAAGTGTCTCTTCTATAGCTGAGCTCCTTCCTCTAGATCGGACCCTAAACAAGAAAAATCGAAGTGTGATACAACACATGCCAGGAGTAACTTTTATCGATCCGAGCCCTAAAAGCATAGGAGGTCTATTTCATGTGCAAACTGGTCGAGTGAATTCCACATTAGAGTAACTGAGAGGAAAAGATTATTACACAAGCCATCACATACTCTTTTGAAATCACAACAAAAAACCCATGGTTGTATTTGAAAATTTCACTGAATTATACGCTAAGACAAGTTATAACAAGCTGATGATCCCAGTCACACTCTAGTGATGCATCGAGATTTGGTGTTCACTCGAGTGATGAGTCGTCATTTCAAAGGTAGTTCTGACATATTCTAAGAAAACCCCGAGAATTAAGAGACAAGATTCAAGTGCGGACTTTATTTTTTATGTTCATATAATTAACATAGTACCTTCTTATTAATTTTGGTATTTATTTTATTTATTATGGTTTATTAGTATCAGACATCACATTGTGTGTGGGGGCCACAGTACATAATAATGTAGGGCATGAATTATATTATTTATGGGATTATTGCATTATTAAAATATTTGAGTTGTTATTAATAAGTTATCGCACCATTATAGTGAAAGGTTATAATAAAAGTATTATCCAATTAAGGAAATTGCAGAAACTTTAGGGAAAATTTCTCTAGGGTATTACAGTGGTGTCAAAGAAAATATTTTTCCATCCTGGATGGTATTTAAAAATGGTACCACTAGAAGCATATTTTTGTCACATGTATGCAGAATGTTGGAAAATGTTAGATGAACTACAAGCATAGATTTTGAGGAAAATGGAAGAGAGACAAGTCGAAAATATTAATAGGATGCAGGGAAGGAAGAAAAGACTAGAATAATATACCAAAATATATTTTCATATAAGAAAGAAAAGTTGGGATGATTACTGGAATAGTAGCAAGAAAAAAAATCAAACGATGTTGATCATAGGCCTTGTTACACATCATTTTGTCATTGTCCCTGCAATCCCTCGCCCCTCATATTGGAGGGTATTTCCCATGACCTGTGAGAAATTTCATATTCTGCAAATACCTTATTTGCATCCTTCTACATAAGTACATCATTTCTCCTATTGAACATTTCCCAAAAATCCCACAAAAACCTATGTTTTGGCGTTGGCGTGGGTAGCCAGTTCACCCCTCGCGCCAATAGGGAAGATTTGCACTAGAGCCCGCGCCACCTGGCACTTTGTCTCTATGTATTTCCCGCGCCAGTTGTTTTAGGAATTTTTTGTAACAAATAGAGGTGGAAGTTTCCTTTTAACCACCTCAGGGATGATTCATAGGAAGTGGTTAACTTGATGAGCCACGGATCTCCCTCTTTCGGTAGTGGTTTCCTCCTCCCATGGAACACTCCTTGAAGATAGTTCTCCCTTCTATGATTATAGGGATCCTAACATCTCCCTCTACCTCTATATAAATAGGCCCTATCTCTTTATGAAATCTATTTGAACATATAGCCAAGAAGTTGAACTTGGAGAAGAGATACTATAGCTGAGTAATTGCTATTGAGAAGGTAGAACCAAGGATAATTCCATAGAGAGAGCCCTGTCTGAATTCCTGACGAGCCTTTGTGAGACATGCTCCCCTGGAACCCTGTTGGAGGATACCACAACGTCGAAGCTTGGTTTTACTCTTCCTTTATTTCATTAATATACTCGCCTATGGTATTGGTTCCATCATTGTGTTATGTTTATCTGATGCAATCAATTTAGTCTTCTTCGACTAATTGATAGTTACGAATGTGAAATATTATGTTGTATATCGCCTTTTTTTCTTGTGTGTGTGCAGGTATCTGAGCGTGAGAATGAGTGGATCATGATTTTTCAAACCAGGAGCGAGAGGCAGCCACTCTTTCCGACGACAACAAAAGCATAGGACTTCCGGTAAGTCATCTATCGAATCTTCGTATATTCGTTAACTAGGAATAGATATTATAGCTTGTCTCGTTTGTGGCTAGACCCACTCTAGGGCTAGTGGGATCGCCTCTATTCGCAAAGGGGATTTACCTCACCAACAGGCCTGAGCATGAAAGAAAAGGTGTAAGGAAAGTTGAAGCAAAGACAAAAGCATGGACATGGTTGTATCCCCCTAAAGGGAAGGCAAGAAATCAATCAGAATTATTTGAGGAAAAAGGAAGTGGTTGTGATGGATTATCCAAGTGTCAACTGGATCATGAAATACCAACTTTAGCTGCCACAACTAGCACACCCTCAGAAATCCAGCTTGAATCGAGTACAAGTTCAATCACCGATCAGGATGTTTGTGTTCATGTCTCATAATTTACCGGTTCTCTGGATATGGTTGAAATGAATTTGAATAAATTAGTGAATAATATCTTGATTAACCCTTTTTCAGGTCGGAAAGCTTCATCTGAGCAAATAACATAAATTTTACTTGATGGTGATAAATCAGTTGTAGAATTAGATTCAGATAAAATTGGTAATTTAGTTGACTTGTCTACTTCATAGAATTATGTCAGAAATAACATCTATACATCCATAGTAGAAGATAGGGGAGAAATAAAGGATGTGGAGAATAGTGATACATTTATGCATTCCCCTGAAATTTATGAAGATGAATCTCTTACTATATCAACATATCCTTCCTGTGTTGTCTTAGTTTCAGCTCACTGTTGTAATGTAAAACAATCTGAATGAACTGGATCTGGATATATTTTGGAACCTCATGAGACACCAACTTTTGGGCAGAGCACCTTTGGGAAACCCACTTAGTATAATATAATGGTTACTACACAACCTGTAACAAATCCATTTGGAACTCTTCCTACAATGCCTCATATGTCTATTGGTCAAAGTGGGGGATCTTCTTCTTCCATTCAATATGGAATATCAACTCTTCATGTTAATTAAAAACCTATTCAAGTAAGGAAAACATCTTTGTTGACTCCAAGGCATGTCACTCAAATTTCAAGGATCCACATGCATTCATGTAGATACAATCCTAAGAAGGATAGTCCCAAGATATCATTTTTTAGTGATAGTGAAGAAGCGCCTAGCACTCCAAAGGTAGATGCCATGTTCATTCTAAGAGAAAACCCAAGGATGCTTTTTATTTAACAACTTGACCAATATCCTTCATGTTCTCCATGGAAACCAATAACAAACATGAAGGAAATGGATATACCTATCAATGATAATGGAACAACGACATATGGTAAAAGTGGGGCATCATCATTTGAGAAGGGATTTACCCAAGAGCCTAAAGACAATGTTGTCGACTAGTCATGTGGTGGTGAGGATACAACCCTTCAGAATAACCCACTATCATGAAAGCCGGTTTTTTCCAATGAAAAACCCACTTCAAGGTAGAATGGTATTCATGAGGAGCATAATCACAAAGGAAATGATTATGTCTCAATTTTTGGGCATAGATATAGAGAAACCACTATAGTATATGAGCATGGTGCATACATTGAAGCCTTTATGCCTAAACTTCAGCATTCAGACTACTACACACAACCAAAGATACAAGAATTGGCTACTAAAGAGTGTGTTGATACAAGTTATTTTCGCTAGGTCAAAGACCTTGTGGTTGGTAGAAAAGGTTATGGTTATGTGAAGTTTCTGGGGAAACTGATGTGAGACGTCTAGATTTAGAGGTTGTTCTTCAGTTTAACAAATGTGAGGTTCTAGTGTACATGGATGAAAGAAAAAAGGTTCCTACAGGGCAGGGACTTAACAAGCCTGCAGAAATAACTTTGTTGAATGTTAAATGTGTTGACAAGAAGTTAGGTCAACACTACATTGATGGTGCAGAGGTGGAAACAAGCATATTTTTGTGTGGAGATACTGGATACATATAAAGGGTATTGTTTTCTTTGCCCAAGTCTATCAAAGTGGAGAAAAATATTGTTCTATTAAATGGATTAATATTATAAAACACTTATGGATTCAAGATATCATAGGTGCTTGTGAGATATTTAAGTTTTCTTCTTATGGAAAAATGAGGAAATTAAAGCGGGAATTTTAGTGCATTGGAATGAACTTTTCGATCATTCAGGGGAGGTTTTGAAGGTTATTTCCTCCACCGTGTATACTACACTAGATGCTTCTAATAAGGAACGACTTGGTTTCTTATATAAACTTCTTTCAGCTCACTGCATGCATATAAAAGAAAGGGTTGGGCCAAAATTCACATCAAGTGTTGGTAATATAGAAAATTGGAATGGTTTTAAAAATGATATTTTGAATTTTCTTACAAGAATTAATACTTCATGATGTTCCTTTAGAGATATTTCTCAGATTTTCTTTCAGGGAAGAGAGTATTATGTTGTTGATATTCAACAAGATGATGACCCTAGTGAAAATTAAGCACCTTCACTAGGTGGGGCTCGTAGGCTATTTTTAGGTGTAGGTCTATTTTTAGAATGGTGAGCATATTCTAAAATTAGCAGGATGTTAATTCTATATGGTTGAGAAAATTCTATCTTTAGATGAGTTTCTATTTTTAGATCATGGGCAAAGTCTATTTATAGATCGCAAATATAAAAATAGAATGCATGTTGATTATTATTAGCCCTTAATGATAATCAGACAATAAATAATAACATATTCTCTTGGAGCACTTGATTTCAGTTAACTGATGTGGAAAACCAGTTAGCTGAAGGAATTACGCATTCCAAGGTTGGTTCGTGACTCATGCATGATGGAATTCATTGTAACTAAGTGTGACACAGTTGTAACAGAGTTGGAAGAGTAGTTATGGGAGTTGTTATTTAGTTTAACTTAGTTAAGTGAGTTAAAATCAGTTGTGTGAATTGAAACTAAATATACACTAGTGAAAGATGAGTGAATTAATTATTTAATTAATTCACAAGTAGTGTCTTACTTGCAACTGAAGAAATACAACAGTTAACTACTAGCATGTCATATCCAGTGGAGACCCAGTGGAGAGATAGGTGAAAGGGTGTGTTTGACTATCAGTTGTGACTATAGTGATGCATTCAATGCATCTACACACACATTGGAGTTTCCATTGAGGATTGCACAGTCAAGGCAAGGAAATATCGAATTCATTCAGGGATATTCTTCAGCACGGATTTTGCAGTGGAGGCAGGATGTTAGGAGGAAATAAATTGGTGCATATGTGAACCAATTTTTGTATGATAGTGTGAGACGATTGTATATTATACTGAGAGCTCTTGGAGCTATAGCTTTGTATGAAATTGTTTCGTGATTCCATGATATACATAATATATGATAGTTGGGGTTTTTAACTTTAAGCTTTCACGGTAAAACATCTTGTTATGTGTGATTTATTTTTCTTCATATGTTTGCAATTGGTGATTTAATTTCCACAAAGAATTGAGTAGAGGGGTCATGTATTTAATAGTGGATTTAATTGTTAGATAAGGGGAGTCCAGAAATACATTATTATGTTTATAGATTTATACATGGTATCAGAGCAGTGTTAATCAATAAAGATTGCAATATTGAAGTGATGTTGAGTTTTGTGTTGGTGTAACAATTCGAATTTTCTGCAAGAATTTCTTGGTGCGACAGTTGAGTAAAAATTGAAATGGCTTTCAATGGGTTGTGGTTGGAGTATGCACTCGAGGAAAGCTTGAACTAAATAGCCTGGAAGGACAGGATGGAGGCAGTGCTTGAAGATAATGGCTTGAAGGACTTCAGCAATAGCGATGTTCCTAAGCCCACTTCGACAGATGTTGCATTACTTGACGCCTGGAAAAAGAAAGTAGCAAAGATGAGAAGGATTTTGTTGGAAGGTGTGAAATACCATATTGTGTCAAGCCTTCATGAGAAATCCACTCCATTTTCAATGTGGAAGTCTTTGACAGATCTTTTCCAAATCAGCAGCAACCATAGGAAGTTGGCGCTGAAAGATAAACTCAGAAAAATCAAAATGGAGAAGGGTGACAGTATTCTAAAGTATCTCATGAGGTTTTTCCAATGTAGGGATGAGCTGGGGAATGTGGGAATTATAGTTGCTAATGATGACTTGGTGAGCTTGGGTCTCCTTGGACTTCCAAAGAGTTGGCATAGTTATCAAGACTCTATCAATGGACGAGAAAAACTACTAAATTGGGAGTGACTTTGGCCAAATCTAGTGTAGGAGGAGATAAGGCAGAACATCAGGGATGGCTCTTCATCAAAGTATGATGATGAAGAGGATTGCACTTTGGTTGCCAAAGCAAGGAAAGGGAAGGGGAAGAAATTCCACTCAAAATCCGAGGCTAAAGGCAAGAAGTTGGATTTGTCCAAGGTGAAGTGTTTTCACTATTACGAATATGGGCATCTCCCCACTAACTGCCCATAGAAAAAGAAGAACAAGAAGGTTGCTAGAGTTGTAGCTGGTGAGGCCCTTCCCTCGTAATTTGAACTTGATTTCTCTTTGATCACATGCTTGGTTTCAAGCGCAATGGGGTCGGTGTGGTATCTTGATAGTGGTGCTTCCTTCCACATGACAGGAGATAAGGATTTGTTCAGTGACTTGGAGGAGAAAGACCTCCAAATGCATATAGAGATGGGCGACAATGGATGATAAAGTGCGACTGGCATTGGTACCATTACCTTTGAGAGGGAATCAGGTAAACCATTTATGTTGAAAGATGTTATGCATGTTCCAAGTATAAAGAAGAACTTGTTCTCAGTCGCGATGTTGGAGGACATAGGTTATGATGTTGTTTTCAGCGATGGAAAATATTTCCCACGACACAAAACAATGTGTCAAACCAAGAGGATAGGGATTCGAGTTAGGAATCTCTACAAGTTGGATGTAGATGTATGTGCTGCAATGGTGGGCAAAGAAGAAGAAGTGGTGAGCCGGGATGAGGGTGAATTATGGCGCAAGCGATTGGGCCATATTCACCATGGCACCCTGAAGATTTAATAGCAAATTTCTACTGTAATTCCCAAGGTTACACTTGCGCAGATATATCAGTGCAAGGGATGTACTATGGGTAATTTTGTGAAGACCACCTTTCATAAAAAGGAGAACCATGCTTCGGTGATCTTGGAGAGAGTTCACACAGACGTTTGTGGACCATTCTTGGTTGCTTCAACAGAAAAACACAGGTATTATGTTATTTTTGTTGATGACTATTCTCGTAGATGTTGGATCTTCTTCATGCAGAAGAAATATCAAACATTCTCAAAGGTATATGAGTTTAAAGCATTGGTGGAGAAGGACTTGGGGAAGCAATTGAAGGCTCTACAGAGCGATAATGGTGGTAAATATATCTCGAATGAATTCAAATACTTCTGTAGCAAAGAAGGAACTCGAAGAGAACTCATAGCACCTCATAACCCATAGCAGAATGGGGTCGCGGAGAGGAAGAATAGAATGATCGTGGGTGCTACAGGAGCTATGCTTGAGAGGGAGATAGACTTGTAATGCAGAGGAGGAACTGCTTGTTCCCAAAGATGAGCCTCAAGATGTGGATCAACCATAGGAGGAGGATCATGGAGTGGAGGATTCCACTCACGCAGATCCAAAATCAAAACTGGCAAAGACCTACCATATAATTTGAGATATTGAAGCTTGATGCCGCACAGAATGTAGGAGCCCCTACTTCATGGCACAGACAAAGACATTCTCCTCACCGATTCACTAGATACATGGCTCTCATGAGCAAATGTATTGTGACAGGGCCATCTTCTTTTCAGGAATTAGTCCAAGAGCCCACAAGGGTAGATGCAATGGTGGAGGAGTATGACTCCATTGTTAGAAACATTTCTTAGGAAATTTTTCCAAGGCCGGTTGATAAATCAGTGGTAGGTTCAAGATGGATCTACAAGGTAAAGCAAGTTGTTTATGGGAGTGTTGAGAATTATAAGGAAATATTTGTTGCTCGGGGCTTCTCACGGATTGAGGGGATTGATTATGCAGAAACCTTTGCACCTATCGCACGATATTCTTCCATAAGGACCATCCTTGCTCTCTCACCGCAGATGTGTTGGCACATTCATCAGATGGATGTGAAGACTTCATTCCTTAATGGGATCATTGAGGAAGAAATGTAAGAAGTGTACATTGAGAAGCCTGAAGGATTTGAGATCTTCAGCAGTGATTCGCATGTGTGCAGACTCAAAACAGCATTGTATGGGCTGAAGCAAGCACCCTGTGCTTGGTACACTAGGATAAATAGCGAATTCATTGGACTTGGCTTCACCAAGAGTGAGGCGGATGCAAACCTATAACAGATTGTGGTGGAGGGTAAAATTTTAATCATTTTTCTTTATGTTGATGATTTAATATTGACTGGTGATGAGCAGCTGATACACTCATGCAAGGAGGACCTTGCAAAGGAGTTCAAGATGAAGGATATGGGCCTCTTTCATTATTTCCTTGGATTGGAAATATGGCAGCGAGAAGGTGGACTTTTTGTGTCTAAAGGCAAGTATGCAAGGGAGATACTCAGTAAGTTTCATATGGAGGGTTGAAAACCCATGGATACTCCTCTTCCAGGAAACTAGAGGAAATAGGATGCTACATCAGTAGAGGTTGTGGATGCTATTTTCTATCAACAGTTGGTGGGTTCACTCATGTATTTAGTTAATAAAAGACCAGACATATGCTCTACGATGACCCAGATTATTCAAGCGATGCTTAAGCCTACCAAGCTCTTTCGAAAGGTAGGCAAGCATGTCCTGAGATATCTTAGGGGCACATTTGAGTATGGCTTATGGTACAGACAGATGAATGAGGTGAATTTGCATAGCTTCACCAATGCAGATTGGGAAAGCAGCCCAATGGACAGAAAGAGAACATTAGGAGGGGTTTTCAGTACATTTGTTTCTGGTACAACAGGAAACAGTGATTTGTGGCACTCAGTTCAGTGGAAGAAGAATACATGGCAGCAACTCAAGCTGCATGTGAGGCTATTTGGATGAGGAAGATCCTCGTCAGTTTGTTCGGTTCTCATTTAGATCCTATAGTGATTTATTGTGATAATCAGAGTTGCATTAAACTCTCAATTAATCCTATGTTTCATGATAGATCTAAGCATATAGATATTTGGTATCATCATATTAGATATTGTGTGCAGAGGAAGATCATGTTGCTTCAGTACATTCCTATGGAAGATCAGGATGCAAATATTCTGACGAAGGCACTCACCAGGAGAAAATTCAAATATCATAGAGACAGGATCGGGGTGAAGGATAATCCCTTTCTTGTTGAGAGGGAGTGTTGAGATTCAACAAGATGATGATCCTAGCGAAAATTAAGCACCTTCACTAGGTGGGGCCCGCAGGCTATTTTTAGGTGTATGTCTATTTTTAGAATGGTGAGCATATTCTAAAATAAGCAGGATGTTGACTCTAGATGGTTGAGCAAATTATATCTTTAGATGAGTTTCTATTTTTAAATCATGGGCGAAGTCTATTTATAGATCACAAATCTACAAATAGAATGCATGTAGATTATTATTAGCCCTTAATGATAATCAGACAATAAATAATAACCTATTCTCTTGGAGCACTTGATTTCAGTTAACTGATGTGGTAAACCAGTTAGCTCGAGGAATTATGCATTCCAAGGTTGGTTGGTGACTTATGCACGATGGACTTCATTGTAACTAAGTGTGACACAGTTGTAACAGAGTTGGAAGAGTAGTTATGGGAGTTGTTATTTAGTTTAACTTAGTTAAGTGAGTTAAACTCAGTTTTTCTAGTTGTAACTAAATATACACTAGTGAAAGATAAGTGAATTAATTATTTAATTAATTCACAAGTAGTGTCGTACTTGCAACTGAATAAATACAACAGTTAACTACTTGCATGTCAGATATAATGGAGACCCGGTGGAGAGATAGGTGAAAGGGTGTGTTCGAATATCAGTTGTGACTATAGTGATGCATTCAATGCATCTACACACACATTGGAGTTTCCAATGAGGATTGTGCAGTCAAGGCAAGGCAAGATAGAATTCATTCAGGGATCTTCTTCAGCAGGGATTGCGCAGTGGAGGCAGCTTGTTAGGAGGCAGTAAATTGGTGCATGTGTGAATCAATTTTTGTATGACAATGTGAGACGAATGTATATTGTACTTAGAGCTCTTGGAGCTAGAGATTTGTATGAGATTGTTTCATGATTCCATGATATACATAATATATGATATTTTGGGTTTTTAGCTTTAATTTTTCCCGGTAAAACATCTAGTTATGTGCGATTTATTTTTCTTCATATGTTTGCAATTGGCGATTTAATTTCCATAAAGAATTGAGTAGAAGGATTATGTATTTAACAATGGATTTAATTGTTAGATCAGGGGAGTCCAGAAATACATTACTGTGTTTATAAATTTCTACATGGTATCGGAGCAATGTTAATCACTGAAGATTGCAATATTGAAGTGGTGCTAAGTTTTGTGTTGGTGTAACAATTCGAATTTGCTACAAGAATTTATTCATGCAACAGTTAAGTAAACATTGAAATGGCTTTCAATGGGTTGTAATTGGAGTATGCACTCGAGGGCAGCTCAAACTACATAACCTAGAAGGACAGTATGGAGGCGGTGCTTAAATATAATGGCTTGAAGGAGTTCATCGATAGCGATGTTCCTAAGCCCACTTTGACGGATGTTGCATTACTTGACGCCTGGCAAAAGAAAGTAGCGAAGACGAGAAGGATTCTATTGGAAGGTGTGAAAGACCATATTATGTCAAGCCTTCATGGGAAAGTCACTCCATTTTCAATGTGGAAGGCTTTGACAGATCTTTTCCAAAGCAACAGCAACCATAGGAAGTTGGCACTGAAAGATAAACTCAGAAAAATCAAAATGGAGAAGGGCGACAGTATTCCAAAGTATCTCACGAAGTTTTTCCAATGTAGGGATGAGCTGGGGAATGTGGGAATTATATTTTCTAATGATGACTTGGTGAGCTTTTCTCTCCTTGGACTTCCGAAGAGTTGGCACAGTTATCAAGACTCTGTCAATGGACAGAAAAAACTGCCAGATTGGGAGCAACTTTGGTCAGATCTAGTGCAGGAGGAGATAAGGCAAAACACCAGGGATGGATCTTCATCAAAGCATGATGATGAAGAGGATTGTGCTTTGGCTGCCAAAGCAAGGAAAGGGAAGGGGAAGAAATTGATCTGAAAATGGATTGTACTTGAAAAGGGTGCAAGCTATCCATTTTCAATTATGTAAATGAGTGCAAAAATACTCTAAGTTTAAATCTGAAAATGTGAGAACTTCATATTTCTAATACAGAGATAGACTGTAGGGGCATTTACCGGATATTTCACCTTTCAAAGAAAGGATGAATCCAGAGGCTACCTGGCCCTCTTACAGACTCTGCCTAAAGAAATAATAGAAGTAAACACTCAGATTTAATTAAAATGATCTTGCTTTAAACTTGACGTTATGCGAAAATTTAGCTTGCAAATGGTGTATGTCTTTTCACTGTTTATGTATCTTAAGTGTAATTGTTTTTGCTGAAACTTAACATGGGTATCAGAAAAAATATTCAGCAATATAATATCAAAACACAACAGCAATATGATATAGGATTTCACCCCAACTCTTGGGCTACATCTCCTGGATCAAGCCTCCCAAAATGGGCTTGTCCTCTTGTATTAAAAGCTCTCAAATGAAATACAAGATTATAAGTGTCTCAATAGAAAAATATGAACATATAAACTGATTCAAAAGGCAGGAAAAAGCTAATAATGCCTTTTCAAATTCACTAAACAGTGAAAGGTTACCATAAACATTGATCTCTTCATCAATGTCCTGATGGTGCTTTGAACTTCTCTGCAACTTTTTGGGCTGTAGAAGTCCTCAAATTCCTTTGAAACCACTTCAAATGGCTTCATAAGGTTGAAATTATCTGAAATATAGCTTTGGTTCACCTCAAAATGATAACCACAACTCAAAACAGCTCAAACCCCAAAATGGCCATGGTGGCCCTGAAAACTCTCCTAAAGGTTTTTGGCCTCTGAAAGTATTCAAATAGAGCTAAGACCTATTCCAATGGCTCTGGAATGTAGTAAATATTCAAAAATGACTTTTGGTTCACCAAAAAAAGGTTAACCACAACTCAACCAAACTCAAAACCCAAAATGGCCCTAGTGGCTCAAAAATCTTCTTCGAAGCTAAACAGGCTGAAAATGAGCTCCAATGGCTCTGAAACCTATTCCATTGAGTCCAAAAGGTCAAAGAGACCCAAAATAAAAATAAAAATTCACTTCAAAAGGCCTTTCCTAGCCAAATTTATGGCACATTTACTCAAACTGCCAGTTTGGCCTAAACAAGCTCCACTAAATGTGGAGACACTGTCAGTTAACTTAACTAAACTGGCACGTCCGCCTAATCTGGTGGAACCGGCGCTAAATTCGGCGAAACATTTTCTGTTAGCATTAAACACTAGGTTGACATGGCCACATGCAGTCTTATCTAAACGTTTAACCGTATTGAAATTCTCACCGGGCCTACGGTTCTGTGGATGTGGTCACGTGATTGGGGAGAGGGCTAGCTCGAAGCCCTCCATAACCTCCACTCCATTGCAATGTATTACAGCACATTCTGTTGACACGTAAACCAAAGCCCATGCCTTTATGCTTGGATTTTTTTTTTAAACCACGTGATTTACCATACCACGTATTACAAACTTTTAACAATATACTTTGGGTTTTAATGAATATGGATTTTGAATTAATATAATTAATATATATTTTTTTTAATTAATATTTAATATATAAAAAAAAAAATTAATATAATATATGATTTTTTTTAAATCAAATAAAATATTAAAATTTTTAATACATATAAAACATTAATTAATTTTTCATGTATTAAAAATATTTCTCCACATTAAAATGATGAACCCATTCAGCATTAGAGGTTATTGGGCGATTTCAAAATGCAACAACTTCTTCATACGGTAACAAATTTCAGTGCCGTTTGCGGTGTTGGGATCGTATCGCCGAGGCCTATCCCGTCGCTCAAGTTCCAAATCAATTTGAGAACTTTAATTTTTGAGCTTTTTCCCAAGCTCAGATTTGAGCTCCTGATCAGAAATTCCACTCAAAATCCGAGGCTAAAGGCAAGAAGCTGGATTTTTCCAAGGTGAAGTGTTTTCACTATTACGAACATGGGCATCTCCCCCCTAACTGCCCACAGAAAAAGAAGAACAAGAAGGTTGCTAGAGCTGCAGCTAGTGAGGCCCTTGCCTCGCAATTTGAACTTGATTTCTCTTTTATCGCATTCCTAGTTTCAAGTGCAATGGGATCGGTGTGGTATCTTTATAGTGGTGCTTCCTTCCACATGACAGGAGATAAGGATTTTTCCAGCAACTTGGAGGAGAAAGATCTCCAAATGCATATAGAGATGGGTGATGATAGACGATATAGTGTGACCGGCATTGGTACCATTACCTTTGAGAGGGAGTCAGGTAAACCATTTCTGTTGAAAGATGTTATGCATGTTCCAGGTCTAAAGAAGAACTTGGTCTCAGTCGCAATGTTGGAGGACAGAGGTTATGACATTGTTTTCAACAATGGAAAAGCTTTTATGTGACATAAAACAATGGGTCAAACCAAGAGGATAGGGATTTGAGTTAAGAATCTCTACAAGCTGGAGGTAGATGGTTGCTTTGTAATGGTGGGAAAAGAAGAAGAAGTGGTGAGCCGAGATGAGGGTGAATTATGGCACAAGAAATTGAGCCATCTTCACCATGGTGCCCCAAAGATTTTGTAGAAAATTTCTATTGGACTTCCCAAGGGTACACTTGCGTAGATATATCAGTTCAAGTGATGTACTATGGGTAAGTTTTTGAATACCACCTTTCATGAAAAGGAGAACCGTGCTTCGATGATCCTAGAGAGAGTTCACACATACGTGTGTGGACCATTATCGATTGCTTCAACAGCAAAACATAGGTATTATGTTATTTTTGTTGATGACTATTCTCGTAGATGTTGGATCTTCTTCATGCAGAAGAAAGATCAAACATTCTCAAAATTATGTGAGTTTAAAGCATTGGTGGAGAAGGATTCGGGGAAGCAAGTGAAGGCTTTGTGGAGCAATAATGGTGGTGAATATATATCGAACAATTTCAAAGACTTCTGTAGCAAAGAAGGAATTTGAAGAGAACTCATAGCACCTCATAACCCACAGTAGAATGGGGTGACGGAGAGGAAGAACAGAATGATCGTGGGTGTTGCACAAGCTATGCTTGAGAGGGAGCTAGACTTGAATGTATAGGAGGAAATGTTTATTCCCAAAGATGAGCCTCAAGATGTGGATCAGCCACAAGAGGAGGATCATGGAGTGGAGGATTCCACTCACGTAGAGCCAAACATCAAAACTGGAAAAAGGCATACCACAGAAGCTGAGAGGCTGAAGCTTGATGCGACACAGAATGTAGGAGCCCCTACTTCACAGCGCAAACAGAGACAATCTCCTCATCGATTCACTAGATACATGGTTCTCATGAGAAAATTTATTGTGACAGAACCATCTTATTTTCAAGAAGCAGTGTAAGAGCCCACATGGGTAGATTCAATGGTGGAGGAGTATGACTCCATTGTCACAAAAAATGCTTGGGAAATTGTTCCAAGGCCAGTTGATAAATCAGTGGTAGGTTCAAGATGGATCTACAAGGTAAAGCAAGTTGTTGATGGGAGTGTTGAGAAGTATAAGGCAAGATTTTTTTTTCGGGGCTTCTCACAGATTGAGGGGATTGATTATGAAGAAACCTTTGCACCTGTCACATGGTATTCTTCCATAAGGACCATCCTTGTTCTCTCACCGAAGATGGGTTGGCACATTCATCAAATGGATGTGAAGATTGTGTTCATTAATGGGATCATTGAGGAAGAAGTGTACATTGAGCAGCCTGAAGGATTTTAGATCTTCAGCAGCAAGTCACATGTGTGCAGACTCAAAAGAGTGATGTATGGGCTGAAACAAGCACCCCGTGCTCGGTACACTGGGATCGACAACTATTTCACTGGACTTGGCTTCACCAAGAGTGAGTTGGATGCAAACCTATACTAGATTGTGGTCGAGGGTAAGATTTTAATCATTGTTCTTTATGTTGATGATTTAATACTGACTGATGATAAGCAGCTATACACTCATGCAAGGAGGACCTTGCAAAGGAGTTCAAGATGAAGGATATGGGCCTCCTTCACTATTTCCTTGGATTGGAAATATGGCAGCGAGAAAGTGAACTTTTTGTGTCTCAAGGCAAGTATGCAAGGGAGATACTTGGTAAGTTCCACATGGAGGGTTGCAAACACATGGATACTCCTCTTCAGGGAAACTAGAGGAAAAAGGATGCTACATCAGTAGAGGTAGTGGATGTTAATTTCTATCGACAGTTGGTGGGTTCGCTCATGTATTTAGTTAATACAAGACTGTACATATGCTATGTGGTGAACCAGCTTAGTCAAGTGATGGTTAAACCTACCAAGCCCTTTTGAAAGGCAGGCAAGCATGTCCTGAGATATCTCAAGGGCACATTTTAGTATGGCGTATGGTACAGACAGACGAATGAGTTGAAGTTGCATGGCTTCATGGATGAAGATTGGGCAGGCAGCCCAACGGACATAAACAGCACATCAGGAGGGGATTTCAGTATCGGATCTACAAATATTTCTTGGTACAGTAGGAAACAGAAATATGTGGCACTCAATTCAGTGGAATCAGAATATATGGCAACAAGTCAAGCCTGCATGTGAGGCTATCTGGATGAGGAAGATCCTGGTTGGTTTGTTTGGTTCTCATTTAGATCCTACAGTGATTCATTTTGATAATAAGAGTTTCATTAAAATCTCTATTAATCATGTGTTTTATGATAAATCTAAGAATATAGATATACGGTATCATCATATCAGATATTGTGTGCAACGGAAGATCATGTTGCTTCTGTACATTCCTACGAAATATCAAGATGCAGATATTCTGACGAAGGCACTCACCGGGAGAAAATTTGAATACAATAGAGACAGGATCGAGGTGAAGTATAATCCCTTTCTTGTTGAGAGGGAGTGTTGAAATTCAAAAAGATGATGATCCTAGTGAAAATTAAGCACCTTCACTAGGTGGGGCCCGCAGGCTATTTTTAGGTGTATGTCTATTTTTAGAATGGTGAGCATATTCTAAAATTAGCAGGATGTTGATTCTAGATGTTTGAGAAAATTATATCTTTAGATGAGTTTCTATTTTTAGATAATGGGTGAATTCTATTTATAGATCGCAAATCTAAAAATAGAATGCATGTCAATTATTATTAGCCCTTAATGATAATCAGACAATAAATAATAACCCATTCTCTTGGAGCACTTGCTTTCAGTTAACTGATGTGGCAAACCAGTTAGCTGAAGGAATTATGCATTCCAAGGTTGGTTGGTGACTCATGCGTGATGGACTTCGTTGTAACTGAGTGTGACACATTTGTAACAAATTTGGAAGAGTAGTTATGGGAGTTGTTATTTAGTTTGACTCAGTTAAGTGATTTAAACTCAGTTGTGCTAGTTGTAATTAAATATACAGTAGTGAAAGATGAGTGAATTAATTATTTAATTAATTCACAAGTAGTGTCTTACTTGCAACTAAATATATACAACAGTTAACTACTTGCATGTCATATCTAGTGGAGACCTAGTGGAGAGGTAGGTGAAAGGGTGTGTTTGACTATCAGTTGTGACTATAGTGATGCATTCAATGCATCTACACACACATTGGAGTTACCAATGAGGATTTCACAGTCAAGGCAAGGCAAGATCAAATTCATTCAAGGATACTCTTCAGCAGGGATTGCGCAGTGGAGGTAGGTTGTTAGGAGGCAGTACATTGATGCATGTGTGAACCAATTTTTTTATGACGGTGTGAGATGATTGTATATTGTACTTAGGGATCTTGGAGATAGAGCTTTGTATGAGATTGTTTCATGATTCCATGATATACATAATATATGATAGTTTGGGTTTTTAGCTTTAAGCTTTCCCGGTAAAACATCTTATTATGTGCGATTGATTTTTCTTCATATGTTTGCAATTGGCGATTTAATTTCCGCAAAGAATTGAGTAGAAGGATTATGTATTTAACAGTGATTTAATTGTTAGATTATGGGAGTCTGGAAATACATTATTGTGTTTATAAATTTCTACATATTCCAGATACCAGCTTAAAATATGATGGACATATGGTTCATCAAAAAACAATGGATAAATATGAGAAAAAAAGACAGTTATTATAGGTAAATATGTTGATAGATTCCAAGATATACTGGAGGCATATTTAACTCTTATTGATTCTATCCTCTGTGAGATATATCATCACGTCTCCAATGATTTAGCATTTGAAATTAGCAAGCTCATTACGAGACATTTATACAATCTGTTGTCATCACTTGCTTGTATCTCTTATAGGGAAGATAAAGTAAATGCCCCTGAGCCAACACAACAAGATTTTGTAATTTTACAAAGGGAAAGACATGCATTTTTTTGAAGTTGAGTACGTTTTCTGAAGATATGCAGCTACCCAATCAAGATCGAGCTTGTGCATTGGAACTTATACAAACTATTTCAGGAAGAGGGCATACACAAGATTTTGACATACAAGGAAATTAGTTATTACTCTGAGATGGATGGGATTCATTCCATTATTTGGATGATCATTTGACAGAAAACAAACCAAATGTCCATGAGTTCAAAACTACTTTGATTTCCCTGAAGTACACAAAGTTAATATCTGGTCTCTGGAAAGATGTTGAAGTAAATGCAAAGGACCTGATGAATTAGCTATAATAACAGTATATAACAGTATTGACTCATCTATAATCAAAATTGACTCAGATATAAAAAATTATTATCCAATGAATGAAATTGTAGAAGTAGAGACATTAGCGAAATTCTCCCTTGGATATTACATGAGATATCTAGAGGTAAAAACTCCATCGACAGTACCACAAATTTCAGCCCCTGCCTACATGTAAATTGATGAAAGCAGCAATACTTGTATGAAAATTCTTTTCATATACATAAATAAAACCTGCAGATCATTTTCTTCTATGGGAATTGAATAAAGAATATTTTACTTACCAGATTAGGGACTACAACCATTCCTACAAATGCAATTATTGGTGGCAGTTTATCAGATAGATTTTGAGTTTTTGGTCTTATTTTTGGAAAAAATTTTGAAGTGAGATCTTGGGAAATATTGTTTGGGGCATGTTCAATTGGTGACATTTCCATGGGAGTCGAATTTTGGGAGTCGAATTTTGTGAGACAACATCAAATGAAATGAATAAACAGGAGCAACCAAAGAAGGGGAATTCCTTTGTTTAATTCATTTTCTGTTTATATTGGAATTTGATCTCATCTCAAGGAACAAAATAATTTTTTTAGATGAATAGGAAGCTATTTACTACTGTGGAAGGAGATAAGAGCAGGCTGGAAATAACAATGAAATAAAAATGCACAATAATAAAATTCTTAAGGGATGATGCATGCACAAGCTTCAGACATTTTTATACAAGTTCAGATGACATTTGAAGAAATGATCCAACAAATTCCTATAAAGTAGGTGCCTCAACTTGGAAAAAACACATTGAATATGTTTGTGAAATATTGATATCCTAATTTCAACTATGAACTAGAAACACTAATTAGGGAAAACACTGTCAACTGTTGAAGCTAGAGGCTTGAAGTTGTCCCATTGTGCTCCATTTTCAACAACAGAATATAATGTTAGGATTATAAATAAACCAAATCCATTTAAAATATAGGCTATTGAAACTTCACCAAGACCCTTTCAACATCAATCAGCCCATCATGTTGTCTAAACGATTACTGGAACTAGACATATCAGAGGAATTGGGGTATCCAAAAGAAGGCATCCCAGATTCACAAGAAGATCAACTCTTAGATTCTAATCCCAAAATTACTGTAGATAGTGAGAAATCCATCACTACAACTAGATGGATCTCTGTCAATGACGATGCATCTATGTCATATTTTAGAGAAAATCCAAGTAATAAATGATTGCCATAAACACCATTGCACAGATTTAGAATCCCTTGATTATGAAGGCCCTGCTTTCCATTTTTTCACCAATATATAGACCACCTGCAATGCTCAGACTATGATGATAGGGATTTGTAACATTTTTCTCACTTTTGACTAGAAGAACAATCAGGCAGCAGATATGATGAAGCCCTAAACACATATAATCATAATTTATTTGGAGATGCATTGAAACATGAACATGCTTCTCAGGTTAGAGAAGTGTATTTTGATCAGTAGAAAGTGAGATAAGATAAGATAAGATAATTTTATATATCCAACTAATGACAATAAATAGGTCAATGGGAATGAAAGATACAATTAGTATGATTACAATGTGTAAGTGCAAACACAACTCCTAGAAAATTCCAAAGCTAAATCTGGGGTAAAATGAAGCAAAGAAGAATGCAATAATAGGACATCCTCATAAACATGTATATAAACCGGTCATGTAGAAGGCTAAGTGAGGGTAATAAAGCTATGGGAATTCGTGGAAACACATTTGGCAGCTCAGAATTGCATTCTGAGTTTGAGAAAAACATAAATATAACACCTACGTTGCTTTTTGGTGATGATGATAAGTGTGTTAGAGATAAAGAGAGGTCTTTTCCTAAGAAAGATTGTGATGTGAAAACAATGGAATGCTTCTGTCTAGCCATTACTCATTTTGAGGCAGTGTTAATGACCACCCTGTTGAAGAAGACAAAGAAAATTTTCCTACAATTTTTTTGGCCTGCTTAGCTCACTTACTACACTCGGATAGAGATATGTTACATTTTTCTTCATTTAATTCTCCCTTGAAAATAATCCAGATTTCCAAATGATTGATAGTGTGAGAAAAAGTCCTAAATGCAGAGGAGGAATATTAGCAGGAGGGTAGGAAACAACTTTCTACCAATCTTGCAATCACCCTAGAAGACTTAAAATGGGATGACATGGGTATCATGCCCTGCCTTGTTCTACACTGTAAAATTGAAATTCAACCAACATATGACAAAATCCTAAGTGTGGATGGAGATAATGGACTAGACTGTAGTTTTTGGTTTTCCTGAGAATGGGAGTAATAAGATACTCATTAATGAAGGGAATTCCTGAAGATCCCTTAAGGTTCAAGAGACCAACACTCCTATCTATGATTTTGAATATGGTAGAAACTTTGGAACCCATAGTTATGTGCATATCCAATCAGCATTTCCTATTATTTTTTAAAATAACAGTGCAAGATCTGATATTTTTTTCTTTGACAGTCATCCTATATATGACATGGACTCTGATGAGGAATAAAAGAAGGTTGATCATATCATCAAGTTGTTTTTTAAAGCATATGAGAGAAAGGAAGAAACGTCCATTCCATTTGTTGAAGCCATCCTTATTGAAGATGAATAGCCTTGTTATGTTGAAAGAAAAAACTAAAATCTAGGAAAACAAGAGGACTTATGCAAACCCATAATTGATTAACTACACATTCAGCAAAATCATTTCCAGGTTTGTCATGTATTTTTTATAGGTATGATAATTGATATTCAAAGGACGTTCTTATCCTAACTATAAATTATATTCGGGTAGCTTTAATTTCCCATATAAAATAGCCCCATGTCTGCAACACTGATGTTGATGGCCAGGATAAATCTGTTCCTATGTTTGATCCAAAAATGTTGGAACTTACAAAATTGAGGATAACGATGGATATGTTGCTTGAATTAGTCAAGTATCATCTCTGCTCATATTTCTTTGAATAATTTCTACCACAACATTATGTTATATTTATCAATACCCTACATGTCCAATAGTATCCCTATCTTGAATACTAGCTCCTAAATCTTGCTAAAAAGATCCCAACAAAATGCCCTGATATAGGCCTAATTTATCTGAATGTTTCATTCGTGAAGATGGGGTCATAGAAAAATTACTAAGAGAAACACCTGCAACAATTTTATGGATGATTTCTCTACATGCACGGGGTTGAGCTATGGAAGGTTATCATTCATAAAAAATAACCCAGATCCATATTGGAGTGATGAAGTTGATAATTTAGTGAAGATAAGAACGTTTCAAAGCTTAAGCATACCACAAATTCCTGCACTCCATGGAAAAATGAATGAACCATCAAACTGTTGCTTGAAAGGGTTCAAACTTCAAGGCAATACCCTTTGGCTCCAAGACACAGAGTGCATAGACTAAAATGGTTACCAAAAATTAGTATTTGTGGGAAAAGAAGCTGCTAAGAACTCCAAAGGGTTAAAAAATAACTCAATTAAAAATAGAATTCACAAATATGAAGCAATTCATGTTTCAAGTTATCTTACAAGATCCAGAAGGGATATTATAGTTATAGTCGGGATAAGGCAACAGATTCACCCAATTTAAATGAGTGTTCCTGTCATACTATTATGTCACTCAATCCCTTTGATTTTTATTTCCAAATAAATAAGCTCAAAGACTCCCATCACACCTTAGGATGTTATAATTATTACTTCCAAGTAAAATGAAGATATCTCTAATTCATTTCTTGAAAAACATGAATGCCAAGGTAGAAGGAGATAACAAGCCGTAAAATTGAACCTACCCAAAGCAATGAGTTTCCCTAGAAGCACCATATTGTTGACATGACTAAGTTTGGGTCAGTCAAGTCCAATGTTGGAAACTCACAAAATATTTGGTAGTAGTTCCAACATTCCAATTCAATAATTTCAAACACTATTCCCAACCCTTGGTCAACTCATGCAATTAGTTTCCCAAACCATGCCATTATAAGTTAGTCAAGTCAAATTGTTCCCAGTTCATATACATTGAACCCATCAACAATTCTATATAGATAAGATGTGCTTCAACAAAAACACATGAATGTAGAAGGTGGATTACACATGGTAAATGCAACCCATAAATAAAATCAACTGATGGCTTAAGAGTAGGCAGAACCTAGAAAGATTAAGTCTTCCATTTGAAATATTAATGCTAATTCACTTCGAGACATGTCCCTCAATCCTGTCACACATATTTCTATTATTTTGGACTCTTTAATCAACAATGGTAGTTGTCTCTTAAGAGTATTTTCCAGAGTCAATAAATGTAAAGAAGCGAACAAGAGAATGTGGATCTTAGTCATTTTCCTTCATTCTTCCAACAACAGATAATAATTGCAGAGAATTTTTCCACTTTTGTAATACTCAGAAAGGGAATTTTCATATAGAGATTAAGGAACTAAAATTGAAAATTTTCTATTAAGGATACTTTGATAAATTTTCGACAAAGATAAATGGTAAAAGAGCATTGCTTCAAGTTTCAACAGACCTTGTATATTCCTCACATGTAACTTTAGGACTATATTATTGAGGAGGAGCAGATCTTTGGAGGTTGTGTCTTGCTTGGTAAATTCAAGACCCTAACAGACTCTTGAAATACAATGAATTTTTACTTTTGAAGTCCAACCACACCATTAATCAGTTCTTGCAATCACCCAATTCTTCTTATAAATATACATGGCAATTCCATCTTTCCTAGCATGTGCTAAATTTATTGAATGATCAAGAAATGTTTGTACTAACAAACTTGGCAGGGACAACTACTCTAACCCTATGACCAGGAAGTTGTTTAAGTGTTGAGGTCCTTGGATTGGAAGGTATCGATGCTAACTATTTTCAAGGCTATATTAGGAAGTTAGCATAGAGTCCTATCAAACTAAAAATGGAGGATATCTATTAAATATGGTCCACAAACCCTTCTTCATGTAAATTCATGACAATTATTGGATAATACTATGTATGAAGAAGAGGTAACATAAGAAAATTTTTGTTGGGGGATATTTTTGATATCCAAAGCTCCTATGAAGTCTAATTTTTTTATGTTATTAGCATTAGGTAGTAAATCCTTGAATTGGAAGGTCTTCAAAAAACCTTTCTTCAGGAAAATTCATGACAAGTCTTGGATAATTCTGTGTATGAAGAAGAGGGGCCATAAGAAACTTCGTGGTGGGGGATATTTCGGAAAGCCAAAGCTCCTATGAAGTCTAAATTTTTTATGTTATTAGCATTAGGTAGAAAATCCTTGAACTGGGAGGTCCTCCAAACAAAGGCACAACAAGGTCCAAGGAGATGTGCACCTTGTTGGAGATAGGTGGAGACAAAATATCATTTTCCTTTACTAAGGAGGTATCAAAGGCTATTATTCCACTATCTTGTTCAAGAATCTTGGAAAGAGGCATCTTAGTTAGACTATAAAAAGAAATGGTTTGAAGATAAATCTATCAAAACATAGATATCTTCATCTAATTTGACTTAGAGCCATTTGGCTGACAATTAAATCTAGAATCTTCTAGGAGGAGTTTCCCCTATTCCATGTTCAACACCACATAAAACACCTCTATGATGGAATAAATTATATCACAAAGCCAAAAGTCCCTCCCCATGGAATGGGCCATCCTCACCACAAACTTCAAAGATTCTCAAATCCATTCCCATCATTGGTATTTCCAATTAACACCATCATTGAAAGATGGAAGAACAAACCATATACCCAACATGCTTTTTGATAAAGACCTACAATAGAATGAAGGAAAAGGAATGAGAAGAGTATGAAAATAGAGCATTCAACACAAAGGGATAAAAATACAAGCAAGAACGAACAAAAACCTTGCATCTCATATCTTCAACAATAATGATTATGGTATCGTTTAAACTCCCCTTCGAGCTCTGCATAAACCCTAGTAATGAGTTGTGGGGCTATAAAGGCCTCTCATAAAAAAAACCCTACAAATGTGAAATTTTGTAAGCACAAGAATGCTTCATGAGCATTTTTTTAATGGTGTGATCACTCTCAGTCACTCAATAAAACCTCTTGACTTACTTAGGGAGTGCTCTAGGTTCCTCAATTTCACTCCAAAAGCACAAGAGAAGTGCACTTGTGAGAGTGCCTCCCATGGAGGAATGGAGCACTTATTCATATCCCAAAGAGTGCTCCCAAATATTTTTGTAACAAGAGGGTGCTATCAAAGGTGCTTCCAAGACTCTTGCACTCAAAGCACTTGAAGAGGTCGAGAATCAACAATTGTGGGAACAATTCATTGAAGAAAAAACAACAACATTCAAACTAAGTAGCATGAGGTAGCAACAAAAACGAGTTACTCGTTATCATGATTCAAATGTATGCATCCAAAATGAAGGAATACCATAATGTACAACAAGTTCGATGTATCTCAATTATTCTACCTTGGGCCCAGATAGTCAAAATAAATTAAAAATATATATGAATAGAACCAAATGGCCACAAGTGACATGTTTTCACTTCGACAATGGGTGGAACATACCATAACATCACTTGACCTAATATGCAACATTGAAGACATCAAAGTCATGCGTGAGAAATAGAACCATAAAAGGTTTGAAATCAACAAATTCATTCATAAAGGTTCAACTACTAACATAAGATATGAGAACCACCATCAAGAATGCAGTGAAATTTTCAAAGAGAAATAAATTAGCATTTGAAACATTTCAAGTGAACAAAGCAATAATTTGATGGGAGGAGGCAATCCAATGATGTTTGAAATTAAAAATAGAAAAATTCATGCAAAAGGAAATAAAAATCTTACTAAAGCAAATAATTCCTTGCAAGACTCGCTACCATGACACTACAACAAATAGAAAAAATTAGTCAAACTTGTTAAACACCATGTTGAAGCACACACATGGTGTATGAGGAAGAATAACACACACACAAAAGAGACTCAGCACACAATGAAAGATAAGTGTGAGGCTTTCTTATTTTCCATTATACAAAGATGTACATTTATAGTACAATGGTGTGACTCTTGGTTTCATATTCCAAGGTCACTTGGACTCCATTGTGACTTTTCGCATTCCACACCTACCCATGGAGGATTAGGTGTTCCAACATCCCCCTTAATTCGAAGGGGTATGTGTGAGTCCAAGAAAAGAGTTGTAATACAAATCTGCAAAGTATACATGGCAGCACTTGGGCTGAATCAAATCTCTGAAATGTTGGAAAAAAGAGGTGGTTTTAGGATGACCACAAACACTGGAACGCAAAACTTGTTGCAGTTCCCGGAACTCTTCCAAAACTGGCAAGAAGCTGAAGGCTTCTGCTAGAGGAATTGTCCCTCATAAAAAAGGGAGACCTTCAACCTAAAAGAAGGGAGGTCTACTACCTGTGATGGTTTTAGGATGACCAACAACTTTGGAATGCTTGAAGCATTTCCTGGAACTCAACCAAAGCTGGCAAGAAGCTGAAGGCTTTTGCTAGAGGAAGTGTTCCTCATATATGAAAGGGAGACCTTCGACCTAAAAGAAGGGAGGTCTACTACCTGTGGTGGTTTTAGGTTGTCCACCAACCAAAGATGATGGTTTAAGGTTTTCCACCAACCGAAGGCATGCTCATGGGCATCTGTGTCTCTGGCTACATCTCTGAATCCGGAATGACAAATTGTGGCTCAGGCTCGCTTGAACTGCTGGCTACAACTCTGAACATGGAATGAGAGATTGTGGCTCAGGCTCGCTTGATCTGTCGTCGAAGCTTGTACATGACCACCATTTCCCCCCCTGTTAGGGACAAGGTGAGATGATGGTGAAAACTCAACTGCAAGTTTGTTCAATATCTGTGAACAAGTTCTAACATGTGTCGTAAACATCTTCTTGGCTGCTGATGCCCATTGCCAAGAAGCGATCCATCCAAGATGAATCTTGGTTCTTGCAGGAGGCTTGTTTCTGAAGCATCTGTCTGAAGAATGGGTGTGCCGACCACAGTGCTTGCATGGATGAAGATCAAAACAGTGATCTTTCATATGGCCAACTTGATCACAGTGTTGGCATTTCTCAATCTGTTGTGGAAGTGGAACAGGATCTGGAACAGCTGCAGGTGAACTGTCATACATGAATCCGACACTCTGAAATATGATGGGCTTTGTGTAGTCTGGAATATGAAAGGTCACATCCTTGTCATATCCAAGACCAGTTCTGTGCTTGTTGTGGACAAGCTCTTCCCAAGGTCTGATGATGGGCTTGAGAAGTGCAGGCTGAGCTGCTGCATCTGCATGTACATCTGCTCTAGTACAAGGCACTGAATGTGAATCATCTACAACTTTATCTTCTTTCTTTTGATGAGAGTCCTTCACAATCTTCTGAACGTAAACAGGTTCAGAATGGTGACTCTTTTGCTGAAGTTCGTCTTGTTGGAGCTGAGATTCCAACTGCAAAAACTCAATCTTTTCTTGTGCATCTTGTAAACAAGTTTGAATGTTACAAAGAGCATCCTTGCTCATTTTTATCATGTCATCAACATTTGAATGAATGAGGTTATTCAAGAACTCTAATGCCTCATTGATTTTAGTCATTTCAACAACTTAGGCTCAAAAAATGAAAGGGTGTCGGCTTCAACCGAAAATGCACCCCTTTACAATGTGATTCAACAAATGCAAATGACTCCAAGGAATTCTCAAAGTAAAAAAATATGCTCCTCAAACGATGGAGGACAATCAACAATGAGTTACATCAACAACTCAAATTTACTAATTGCAACTATGAAGAAGATGCAAATTCCACTCACAATACAATGTCAATGCAATACAATATCTCTGCAAAATATTTTGTAGATGTGCAGCTGAAAACAACTTGTGCAAGACGCCTTTAAGGCAGCTGAATTTTCCTTCAAAGAGCTATTTTCAATGATGGAAAAATTGTCTTCAAATGTAAATTTCTTAAAAAAATCACCCTCTTACATATGCCACAAATCATAAAATGTAGATCTCCTCGTTTCTCTATGTATTCAGTCCATTTTCTCTTCATTTCCTGTTGTTCATTTTCTCTCTCTTTTCTCTTTCTCTCTGTTTTTTTTTTTTTTTTTTAAAGAAAGTTAATTAAGAATGGAGAGAAATTAAATGGGAGGGGGAATTTAAAAAGGGTGGGAGAAAATTTAATTTAAAATGGAAGGAGGATTAATTTAAAAAAGAGATTAATTAAAGGAAGGGAATTAATTAAAAATGGGGATTAATTTTAGTGGAAGGGGAGGGAAATTAAATTAAAAGGGAGGGGGATTATTTTAAAATGCGGAGGAAATGATAATTTTTAAAATATAAAAAATCAATTTTTAAAATGGTAAGGCCGAATGGCCAAGTTGAAAGGGAGAGGAGACGAAGTGTGAAAAGATGTGGTGGAATTTTAAAAGGTTTTAAAAATAAAAAATGTTGGAATTTAAAAAAGGGAGAAAGGATGGAATTAAAAAAGGGAATGGGAGGGAATTAAATAAAAAATTTAAAAATTAAAAGAGTGGGTAAGGGGTGTCGTAAGCAAGTGGAGAGGGGTCGAACGTGGAAGGTAAGGGCGCGGGGTAAGTGAGATGTGAGGTGAGTGCATTAACGCTGTGAGAGAGGTCGGGTTTGGAATGGCGATGAGATGTGAGGTGAGAGTGGGGAGATAAGGGGAGTCGGGGTGAGGAGAGCGTAGGAGAGTGGAGGGATAAGGGCCGCAGAGCATTTTAGTAGCTGTGAGCGTGGAGTGAGAGGAGTATACGCAGGTGAGGGGAACCCGCAGGAGGGGAGGTGAGCCCAGGGTTGAGTGCTGTGAACACGTGGGATGGAAGCTCCGTAGGCGCAGTGTATTGCAGGGAGGGGCCGCGGTGAGGCAAGAGGAGGGTGGATTGTGATAAGGGATGTGAGGCGTATGGGTTAAGAAATGAGAACTGGGCAAGGGGGCTGAAAGGCCATGGAATTGCAGGGATTTTTTTTAATTTATTTTTTATTTTTTATTTTTTATTTTTATTTTTTATTATTAAAACAGCAGAGTAGAAATAGGAGACTTTAAAACAGCAGCAGATTTTTCTTCTGAATACACAGCAGAATGGACAAAATGCGGAAATGAAGGTAGCAGTACAAATTTCAAGTACTGAAATGCAACAGTAGATTGCCAATAAAACCCAGAAAATTTTCCAATAGCCCAGCAGAAGAAAATATTTTCCAGCAGTAGAAAAACCCAGAATTGCAGAAATTTTTCAATGCAAAAACTCAAAAACTTCTTCCGAAACCAACTTTAAACAATTTTTCCAACAAATCTCCAAAATACAGAATTTAATGGGCAGAAATTGCAGAAAGAAATCAACCTTCAGATGTGCAGTGCTGCTTTTCTTCAAAACCAATGTTGGAATGCTGCCAATTTCTGAATGCTGCTCCTCTTCAAAACACTTCTGAATGGCGGCAAAAACACTGCTGCAGAAACTCTGAGTGCTGCAAAAATGTCAATAATTTTTGCAGATATGCACAGGCCATAAACAAAAATGGCTCACTCAATTTGGAGCAGGGCTAGCAATCGCCCGCTCTGATACCATGTTAAACACCATGTTGAAGCACACACATGGTGTATGAGGAAGAATAACACACACACACATAAGAGACTCAGCACACAATGAAAGATAAGCGTGAGGCTTTCTTATTTTCCATTATACAAAGATGTACATTTATAGTAAAATGGTATGACTCTTGGTTTCATATTCCAAGGTCACTTGGACTCCATTGTGACTTTTCGCATTCCACACCTACCCATGGAGGATTAGGTGTTCCAAAAAAACCAAACCAGGATTATGCAACATAATCTCTAAAATTTATAAATAGAAATTGCACAATACTAACTCTAGATTTTTGAAAATTATATAAGGATATCGAGACACATGTAAAAAAGCCACCAATAGTAATAAATCTCAAGGAATTGACAAAGCAACTCAATTTCTTGACTCTCGACTCTATACTGGCTTTAGCTTCCTTTACTTTCAAATATGAAAATCATGCAAAGCCAAGAGGCCTTCGAACTTTGAAATAATATTAAAGAATTATTTTACAAAAAATACTTGGGAGCGAAGCATTCCCAGGGACATTCTATACGCATATATTTATATATTATGATGCATATATTTTCAAATAAAAAAGGCTTGTACAACCAGGACCTAGATCATTGGTAAAGAGGATGGTGATATTTCCCCCACCCCACCTACCCTAATTACCAAAAAAAAGAACATGTTAGCCCCTTCTAACCCATCATGGTTGTGAAAATCGAATGAGTATTATGGTGGATATAGTTCCTAGCCTTAGTGCCAACACCTATAAAAAAATATATGGAATGCCAAATTAGTTGTGGAGAATGTAGATTTTGCTAATAATAGGCAATACGATATTATTAAGAGTTTAAAAATATGATTCATAGTAGATTAGAACATCAAAAATTCAGTACAAGTCTCAAGACTTCATAACTAGTGGTAAACTATTTAGAAGTTATAATGTAAAAAAAAAACGCATGAAGTAGAATAGGAAATGAAGTTGAACCAAAGAACATAAGCCATCTAGCAATCATAAAGTTATGAACCAAATTGGAAGGAGTAGAATATGAAATGTAATAGGCCATTGTCACCAAAGAGTTAGAGCATGTATAGAATAATGTTTACAAGATATGCCATGTGCCTAATTTATAAAAGAGATATTGGAAACTAAAAAACTAAATAGTGTTGAAGTCTATGACAAGTAAAGAAAAAAAAAACAGAATCAGTTCTACTATCTCATGTTGTTTTTTCTTGCCATGAACAATTCTCAAAACCCTAATCAACAATGAATTAAATGATTCAATGACAATTAGAATAACAAAATAAGATGGATTGGATTTTTTATAAGCTCTAAACCTTCGAAGTCCACAATATTTTTAGAAAAATAAAAATAATTAGTCATCTTTCAACCATGTGGGGATTGTTACCATGAGTGCTAGGAACATTCTTGGGAGCACTTGGAAGTGTATGTAACCAATTCAAGCACACACTCCTACAATTCTATATCCAGCACAAGAGTAAGAGGGGAAAGTGAATTCCCATGCAATATAGGTTTCTACTAGGCCCTCCACATTTTTCCCCTGATAAATTGTTCTTGGAGGTTCTAATGAAATTGAAGCTCAAAACCCACTTCCAGGCTTTCTCCAAAGGGATTAAATAAAAACATATGATAAATATCCAATAATTTTCTGATGAATAGATTATTTTATTACATCTGAATTGTTAGGGTTGGAATCTGGAAATATGTCCTAGAGGTTTTCAAAATGAACAAAAATGCTAGCTTTTAGCATTTATATATCTAAGTGTAAAAAAATCCAAATCACCGTAAGTAGAAAAAGTTTACCCTGCAAGTATTTTGTACGAGGGAAATATTGAACAATTTGATTGGAAAAAAAGAAAGAATTCTGAACTTTATATGTTTTTTAATGGACAAAAAGAAATCATTGTGAGCTTTTTATGTTTTTCAAAATTCAAAACCATGTTCTTATTTTTTACTTCCTGATTATTATTTCCATGACACATTTACTACCTTGATTATTATTGCCATGAAGCAAATTTTGTTAAACAAGATGTTGTCCAGGTGATTTATCTTTTTTTTTTTTTGCAAATCCACTTGCTAATGTTGCTTTTGTATTGATGCGTGTTGTAGTCATCAGGACATCTAAGTAGGAAGAACCAAATCTACATGTTTTTCTTTTGCAATGTCGCATTTTGGAAAGCAGATACTAACATGGATTCTATAAAATTTATGGTAATGTGAATGCCACATTAAATAAATAAATAAAGATGATAAATTTCCAAGAAAATGAATCCAGTGTGATATGTTGGTTAAATATGGTATATCTTTACCCTTAAAACAAAGTCATTCATTTGATGAGTTCTAAAGAGTACCAATACTTTACAAGAAATATCTATGTATTGAATAACCAAGCCTGTATAATGTTGTTAGGATGTCATGCCAAAGACTCAAGAGTTCCTATTTGATGGAAGGGAAATAAGTTCAAACTCTTATTATTTATGTTCTAGGTTTCTTTGTAACAGACGTGTGTAGAAGCGTGATACCACAAGTTAGTATATGACCAAGCCATGTCAATCAATCCATGTCATCAACATTGTCTCACATGATAACATGCATGGATTCATTAAATAGACTTGGTACATTAACAATAAATTTTATAAAAGTTTACTTCGGTTGAAACTTCACAGTTCCAACAGTGCCATCGAAAAAATTATGTCAATCAAATGTATATGGATTTACATATTTTTTTATTTTTTTAATAAATTAATCCAAACAAAGCTAATGTAATTTTCACATTTCTATATAGATGTTATGATTACTATAGATATATTTTGGTCATCCCAATAATATTCAAATTCATTCAGTTTCAATTAATTTTTATTGAACAAACAAGTGATGCAAAATATAACTGCATAGAAGAAAAAATGAAAAACCCCAAACAATGTCCGATGTGAGAAACAAACCTTTGTTGCATCTAGCAAGCGGCCTTCATCCTTGTAAAAAACTCCACAATGTGTGAAAGCACAAGCATTCTAGGGATTGAGTGCAATATCTTCTATATATCATTCAAATGCCTTCAGAATGACACCTTGTATATGGAGACAAATCACTTTTCCAATGTGAGCCTCGAAATTGATAAGCTATGCTTCCAAAAAAAATTGTTAGAGACCAAGTGCATCTAAAAAATTATTCCTTAATCGTTGTATATTGGCATAGAACAACACATCCTTCCTTTGAAACCTTCTAAGCGATGAGGAGGAAGGGGAGGAGGCAGGAAGAGAAGAATAAGTAGAAGTAGGGTTGGTACTAGAAGTATTGCTCATTGAAGGATGACTCACTGCTCCATCGCAATTCAAATAAAATTGCATCTTTGAGTGCTCATTGTCACCTAAAACATAATTCCTCTCCCTTCGAGAATTAACTATCTGGCACTGAGGAGATTGAGTGACTTGAGTTTCTTTCCATGCCATAATTGGACCCATTCCACTCTTAAACGCCCCTAGTTTTCCATATTTCTCCACTTCACAACCCTGCTTGACCAAAATGAAAAAACACGCCCATGGTTACAAACTTATTTCAAAAAGCAAGTCATCTAGTAACTCTTTTGAAAGACATTACCAACGACCTTGAATCCATCATAGGTTTTAAGTTATTCTATGCAATTGAAATCAAATCCTGGAGACCGCATTCTTTTTCATGTATTTTATTTTTTATTAGGAGGTGGAACTTTCTCTCCATATATTTGGTCCCAAAACCAAAGTAGCCTCTTTCAAAAAATGTTCAGACACTATAATTCCCCCCCATATCTTCTTGGAGCACACTTAAATACCAATGTCCTCTTAAACATAAGGAACAAAGGGAACTTACAAAAGAAGAGTCACCAATCCTTCCAACCTCTTGGAAAGCTCAAAAATCTTATTGATACTTAGAAAACATCACAACCATTATTGTTGTTAAATGTTATATATGATACCCTATAAGCTATATTTTACCGACTAATTTTCAAATTTAAATATATCAATTATTGAGATGATATTATTATATTTTCCTAGATGCATGTATTATTTAATCATATTAATGTTGGAACCATTTTTTCTATAGATTGGTAATAGAATAATTCATTGAGGTTCTTTTGAACAACCCAAAAAATTTCCTTCCACTTTGGCTACATCATAGTTGACAAAACTAAGCAGAAAAAAAAGTTATACTAGGTAGTCCAATATAAATTGCAAGTCAATGTTGGAATCAATCCAACGTCGGTCAAGACAAAAGTATCTTTTCTAAATTGTTGATTATGTTTTTCAATTAATAGAACCTAGGTTTAAATTCTCATCCTTAACTCTTCTTCTTAATTGGTTAATGTCCTAGCATAACTTGTGGAATCTATGAAGATCTCAGTGACTATAAAATAGCTACCATGAACAGTTGGGAAAATGGACACTCCCTTTATTACATCAACATGGTAAGCATTTTTCACAATTGGTGGAAAGAGTATATCCCATACATATTTCGTAGGAGGACATCATTCAACCAACAATGTATGCGTATCCTATGGTGGCCACTATCTCCACCAAGGAAAATAATATGCTAACCATTGGATATTGAAGAAATACAAGATGGGAAATCGACTCTAATGCCAAACGTTATAACTTAGCTACCAAAACTAAATAAAATAGGCTTCGAATAAAATCGAATATCTTTAGACATGATTGAATGAAAAAAGCATCATCTAACCTGCATTATATGCATATCCTATTGTGGGCACTATCTCCACCAAGGTAAAGACTCTGTTGACCATTGGATATGCAATCAATGCATGCTATGCAATCTAGACTACTACTAAAAGTTATAGTCAGAAAGAAACTAAATGTGTGAATAAACTTGTTCAGGTAAAACATTGCTAGTAACATCAACAAAAACAAGCTTGTAATCAGGTCAAATCTCAATCATGGTCTGGTTATAGATTATGTATGAGATAATCCTCTTCTCCATATTGTTTAATATGATTTTAAGTATAGAGGATGTAGGTTTAATTGCACACCCTACACTCTTCTTTAATTGTCCATATTCTAGGATGGCTTAGAAATCACTACCATGAAAAAATTGAAAATTGAAATTCCTTTTATCACAGCAAATGGCAAGCATTCTTGACAATTGAATAAGAGTATCTCCTAGAGATAAGCAAAAAGAGGAAATCATCCAACCTATAGTGTATTCATATCCCATGGTGGGCACCATCTCCACGTAGGTTAAGTCTCCAAGTTGGTCCATGTTCTAGGCTCTTTTTATTGTGTACGAAGGGAGGGGGTGGTTAGCTGGTAAGATAGAATACCCTTCTCCAAATATTTGAATATGATTTTTTGTGAGAGGATATAGGTTAAAATTCACACTCTACACTCTTCTTCACTAGTTAATGTTCTAATATCTGCAGATATGATTTATTATAAAATCACTACCATGAACAAGTCAAAAAATATACGTTCATTTTATCATATCAAAATGGAAATTATTTTTCACAATTGAAAGGAAATATATCTCCCAAATAGCTCCACATGAGAAAATAATCCAACCTTCTATGTATGCATACCCTACGGTAGGCACTATCGCCACCAAGGTAAATACATTTTTGACTATTGGATTTGCTATCGATCCAAGTTGGGAAATCTATTCTCCTACGACATGTTATAGCTGGAAACAAATTGAACATGTGTATAGCCCTATTCAGGTAAAATTTTAGCTAGCATAGTTAACAAGATCAAACTTGTAATCAAATAAAATCTCAATCATTGTCTAGATATAAGTTGTTAAGAAATAGGGTTATGCATTTTTTTTAAGCTTGTAAGATAGAAATCTCTTCTCTGAATTGTTGAATGTGATTTTTCAGTTGAGAGGGCCTAGGTTTAATGCACACTTTACAATCTTCTTCATTGGTCCCTACTCTAGCCTCTAGGATGGCTTGGTAAATATACGCAGATCTCATTGACTATAAAATCACTTCCATGAACAAGTGGGAAAATGGGGACTCCTTTTATTACATCAAAAATGGAATGAATTTTTCACTATTGAATGGAAAGATTATCTCCTAGACCGATGCCATAGGAGGAAAATGTCCAACCTACAATGTATGAAAATATTACACTGGACACTATCTCCACCAAGGTAAAGACCCTACTAACCATTAGATGTGAAATCAATCCAAGCTGGGAAATATACTCTACTGCCAAATCTTATAGCCTATACATGGAAAAAAATTAGCAAGCATGGTCAACAAAAACAAGCTAGTAATCAAATCCAAATCTTAGTCATAGTTAGAAGTGGTAAAGAACCAAGGTCTTTTTTTTAACTTGGTCAAGTTCAAAGCTCAAATTTATTTCTACCACATGTCACCAGGATTCGGGAGGTTTGCACCAACCATTTTAAGAAATTTTAATCATCACAATCCACCCACTTACATTACAGTGTTACTCATAGCAATCTGAGTGACCCAATCTCACTCCAAATCACCTTCCAAATAAGAGAGGAAGAACAATAAAATCTCATTAGCTTGTATATACATATCATGGGGATTTTAAAGCATGGAAAATAACAATCACCATGTATTGAGTCATCATATTATTTCCCTTTTCATCATATCTCTTAAATATCACATTATTCCCATTTAATATACAAGATGGCAATGCTCACTGTATGGTGGTTATTGTTTTCCTTTAAAGTATACCCAACCTTCTTTCTGATAAAAACCCTATAAAGGAAATATGATTTTTTCTCTTGTTTAGTTATAATATTTTCCCTTTTGTTCAACTCAAGGACCTTATCCATCTAATAATCAAAAGCTGAAAACTATTGACATAGATCAATCTATTTTCTTTAGAATATTACAATAGATCTAAGAAAATCCTACATCAGAATAATACATAAGAAACCTACCTTGTAAGGGGAGCGAGTCATCCTCCAAGCCGATTTGCATGGAATTTTGACATTAGATGAGAAAATCCCCTCACTTCCAATAAGAGAATAAGAGTAAGGAAAATTGGTATTGTGCCCCCCACGATCATTCTTAAATGTGAAAAAATTCATTCTCAGACTCATAGGTTACTTGATTGAATCCCTTATACCGCCATCGATTTTTGTGGACTTCTCTGTAGTGGCAGGAGTGGCTGGACCAACAACATCTTCTACAAAGATGTAATTTCTCAACAATGTGGAGTATGTACACATAGAGGATGAAGATGCATCATCACGACCCTCGAAAATGGAGCAATTGGGCGAAGGAAAAGGCTGAGGCTATTTTCGATAAGCGCAAATCCATTAAGCCCAGACCCTGTTCTGCTCGGAATGAACCTATCACCATACGTTCTTGTGCAAGTGGGGGAGGGGGTTCTAGGACCACAATTTTCTCTCGAGAGGCAAGGAGAGCTCACTATTGTTTCCAAGTGAAAGGAAATTAGATACATTCTAGGAGGAAAATTCAACCATGATTGCTTGCTTTGGGAATCCATTGCATTGAGTAAAAATATTGTTCAGTCTCTGCAAAATGGAATCACAAGGATTTTGATTTCATGACACAATTAAAAAGACCATAAGGAACAATAGGCAAGCACTGTCACCTATTTCTTGAATCTCACTGAGTAAAAATTTTGTTCAACCCCTTCCAAATGGAATTAAAACAGACTTTGTGACACAATTAAAAATACCATAAAGAAAAATATAAATATTCTTCGAGGGATTTTAGGCTCCATCTAGGATGAGGATTCCATTATGATGTTTTCCATATCATATAAGGAGTTAGGGTTTATATTTTGGTACTTGCAAAACAATTACATTAACAACATATGAGAATGGGAATATGGGCACAATTAGTATGTATTGCATAATAAGAATGGGTTTTATGGGAACAATTAGTATGTATTGCATAATAAGAATGGGTTTTATGGCATCTACGATGGATGGGGAATGAAAACAAGATCCTTGGTCCCTAAAAAAACTTTATAGTTGAATGGACGTGATTAAGGCCTCAAACCACAACAAATATCCTATCTAAGATATATCTATCCTTCAAGTTTGTTAAGGATATTATTTGAAGGTTTTTTGTGCCATATTTGGGACTTGGGGCCTCTAAGTTTGGCCTCAATATCATTAGGAGTTTTTTTGCACCATGTATGGCACCTAGGGCCTTAACCATGGTTAGGGAAGGATCATAAGGTGTGTGGGTCATATTTGAATCTTCCTATGATCAATCTTCTTGAACATGTATTTGAATTGCCACACAGGACATCTCTATGGGATATTTGGCCTCTATGGGGGATATTTTTCACCATTGTTATTGTTTACATGATAAGAATGGGTATTTGGGAATGTACTATCTCAAGGGAAGGAGAAAAGAGGGCCTTTGGCCCTAAATAAAGCTTATAAAGTTAAAGGAACATGAATCAACCCTAAAAGAACCACAAAGATCCTCTCCAAGGGATATTTAGATTTCAACTTAGATATGGGAGCCATGGCATGTTATTATACATTAAGAGCCACAAAAATTGTTGGTATGTATGATTTTCTAATAATAGTGTGTGCACATTCTAAGAATGTGAATGCGCTATTATAATTTTTCCACATTTTCGTAATGCATGCATGTATAGAATTTTTTATAGAATAATATGGTTTTAGAGTAATCTAGATTTATATTAATTAACCAAGTTGAAATCAACATACTTTGAATTCAAAATAATAAAATCATTTTCTCTATGAATCTAGTGCAATAATCAACCATGGTATGTAATAACACCACAAAAACCCCACAAACTCATAATGTATTTGACTCAGTTGTAAGGCTTTGAATTTAATTCATTGTGAATGTGATCAAAGGATATAACCCTGAAGGTTCTAATCAACTCCATAACTCTAATCATCTATTGATACAATAAAGAAATATTCAAGGAAGTATAACCTTTCAGCGAATTTATAAGAACCTTTGAATTCCCTATCACTTGTAAGTTCAGATTGTTGAAGTGACACAATTAAAATGACTAACATAAATGACTAATTTATATTATTGTAGTACTTTTTAGGTAGTTTTGTTCCTAAACTAAATTATTCATTCACGCTAGTCAATTTTAGTTGCATTACTTATTATCTAGTAGTATATTTTAACCTAAGACTAAATTACTCGTTTATGTTAGCCTTTTTTAGTTGGGTCACTTAAGATTGCTCATTTTTTGTAGTATTTCACTTGGAAAAGTTGTGGTGACTAAAATTTTTAGTCACCTGGTCACTAATTTCATCATTTTCTACAAATGAAGCGAGGGAATTTCTAAGAGGAAGAAATGAAAGGAGAGTACGTGGGGAAGAGAAGGAAGCATCGGGAAAAGAGCACGACCAGGAAGACTGAAAGCTTGGTTAACACAAGGAAGATGTTAGCATTATCAATTGCATAAGAACATGCTTTCCCGTGTTGAAATGACATTATAAAGGATACAACCAAGCTTGTAGTAGCACCCGTTAGTTCCAGAACTTATGGATGATTTTATGTTAATAAACCCTCATAGTATCCATCTTCCTTGATGAATACTGAATGTGAGTATTTTTCACTTAAAATTATTTTGATGTGATAATTTTTGTGTGCCTACAATCAATGACTATGTGATTACAATCCCTTGTTTTTTTCATTTATATTAATATGGGGAGTAAATAATCTCATGTTAAGGTTTAGGTTCATACCAACAATTTTAATCTATAAGATAATTCAAAATACAACCAGTTTCAGTCTGAGTCCGCACTAGACTGACTAATTTTAGGGTTAATCACATTGCAAAGGACAAGTGCCTCTGCATTTCTACTCACAAGCACCCAAAACGTAGGGTAACCCCACTAAGAGACAAAATCATGATTATAGGAGTTGTGGCCAAGCTTGAGGGTGGAGTACACCCATCTCTGGAAACCCTTCTTGATAGGCATATAGGGTTTATGTGTTGGAAATTGCCTATAGTAACCAACTTTGAGAAAAAATGTCCTTAAAATATTACTTAAGTGGATAGTGTCTTAATCTCACGGGGTTCAAAACACAACAATAGATTGTTCTGTGAATTAGCATTGGCAAGTTCAGGGTGGGGACAGATCTCTGGAATCCCTGATCAAAGTTATGGTGGAGAACTATGTCCCTACAATCCATGATGTATAAAGTGTGGAGATATTGATCTTTGGAGTCCCTTTCTCATCAACGAGTGGATACATTGATATCTAGAATCCCTTGTTGATCATTGGGTGGAGATATACATCCATGGAATCCATTACTAAATGTGGGTGGGGATACATATCTCTAGAGTCCCACATATTCTAGACGGTGTAGGAAGGAGAACAAGAACTTACCTCTACAAACTTTGTATTTTCAGCAGGATAGAAGTGGGATAACCTCTAGAATATCTGGCCTAAATATTGGATGGGTTTCAAGAGAGGGGGGGACACCTGCACAATAAGAAGTTTTCAATGGTTGGGAGGTGATTATGAAACCTATCCCTATGTCCATATTGATATGTTTTAAAAATTGTGATATGCAAGACTTAGGGTCCAAAATGGCATAATGGCATGACAAATTTTGTCTTTGTAGCCACTACCCTCGAATATAACCATTAATTATAAACCATTTTGTACAATAGTTGACTTATTGTCCATATATTAAACTATTTTATGACCAAGGATACTGTGGTATCCCATGATCACAAATAATATGCATAAAAATCATTGAGACAAGATGCTTAGCCATATATGTGTATATGTGCAAGTGCAACTTTATGCATGCAGTCATTATATTAATTATTTATAACTTCTTATGAATGGATACTAGGTGAACTAAAGTCAAACCTCGATGGATGAAATCCATTTTTTTCTCCCTTGTACTTGTCATCCACAAATTTTATGGCTATTAATTATACACATCATTGGTCTCTCATGAATTTTAGTAAACCCTATGAGTTTGTAACAAGCGCTCAATGATATTCTTAATTGTTTCCCCAATACCAATTGGTATGCATTTTATCCACCTTAGCATGGATTTTTAATCATGGTAATGTCTCTTTACATATCTTGGATAGGTGACCTTGCTTTGTAAAACCTTTTATGAATGGTATTACACTAGTTTCCTCCCTCTTATGGTGAGGAAATATTTTATTTGATGGTTCTGCACATTAATTAATTGTTATAGTAAGGCCTCCAACCTACCATGTTACAACTCATTTTCCTATCTGAGTATGATTTGATCATGTCCTTTAAGTCCTAAAAATCCTAACAACTACCTTACCAACACTTCAAATAAAAGCTCTAATTCCTACAGTATTTCCTATGTTGTTTCTCTAAACACTGTTGGCAGGAGATTGTGATTTGGTGCATTTCATATTGTATTTGGAAGCTTAGGAATTCTAGGTTGTATATGGTGGAGTTTACTTTCTATGGTATCCAGTTGAGGTTGTAAAAAAATGACACAACTTCTTACCTAATCTAATCACGGGTAATATGTGAGATTGTGTTATTGCCAAATGTTTCTTTTCTTGTCGGTTCCATAAAACTTAATTCTATTTCCACTCCCTTCATGTACTATAATTGGTGAATTGTCAAATGTTCCTCAAGGATGTTTTTTTTCCCTGATATATTTGTTAACTCGCAACTCACTTTTATGGAGTATGTGTAGAGTAGTGATTTATCTCAAGAGTCATTTGGAAGTACTCTAGAATTTAAACAGAATGAGGTTGCATGATATGAATATTTTGTGCCAAATCTGATCACACCATTGTTGTGTGGATACCCAGTATGAAACTATAAACCTTAATGCAAATTAAAACAGAATTATCAAATTATGACTTTGGATTACGTGCAAATACTAAAATTTGTGTTCAAAATTCATAAAAACGAAAGTGTCTACAAAGTGGAAATTTTACGATTACAAGAAAAGTGACTTCCCAAGTTAACTGACAAGAAGCTTCAAAGATGCTTGACACACTTAATAGTGTGGATTAGATTTGAAATATTTTGTTTGTTTTATTCCTGGATATCAATGCCATATCTTGGGTTGGTATATGCTTGATTTTTCTTTCCTCGCAGGTCTATAGGTTAATAATAATGGTTATATGTATTATATTTATTGGGTGATTTTAGTAATCCTCTGTCTACTTTTTAGTTGGTACATTTTATTTTGCATGATAAGAAACTATAATCATCCCTATTAGGAATTTAGATGTTAGTGTATCATCTTGACTTCATTGTCTTGGGTAGGCCTCACCTATCATGATGGAGATGAGATTTTGGTTGAGGATACCTCATTTATTAGTTTTATTCATTATACAACCTTATTATTCTCAACAATATTTTTTATAATTGATTGGAAGTGTTAGCAATCCCTTCTTAACACTTTTTTAACGACAATTTTTCTTCTATGCCTTGTTTTGCACATATACATTGTAGAAAAAACTTTTCTAATGGGACAACCATGTTGTTGAATGTGGGATTTGGAACACTTATTGATCTTTTCAGCCCATTAGCACCCAATTATCTCTCTTCGGTTGCTTTCTTGAAGCATTCTTGTTCATCCTCAACACTCTTAGAACCATCTTGTTAACTATGGTATCTGGAACACTCATTTTCATCCTATTATCACATGGTTAACTCTCTCAAGTTACTTTCTTGAATAATTCTTGATCTCCCTTAGCACTCTTTCTCTAATAACATCTGCATCAAATCACTTTCATCTTCAAAATTATTTCGATGTTGTATTTTTCATATCTTAAAGATTATTATTTTACAACATTGTGGGAATTAGCTCCCCTTTGATTGTTCATGCATATTCTTGTTTAGACTTGTATTTTGCTGATTCCAAAGAGGATCACGTGAACATGTTTTGGACAATGTTATTAGAACTGAAATGTTCACTGAACCAATCAACCTACCAAACTAGAAATAGATCCAGAACCATAAAATAATTAGAAAAAAAATTGGTGACCAAGAAATATATCTATGAACCAAAAATACATCAATAAAGAGGCTCTAGATGGCCTTTAGTGTCAAAAAAAACCATGCCACAACACATACCTAAATGTCATTAAAATCATTTCCTATACTATGATCCTTATCATCAATATATATATATATGAACCAAAATATGCATCTACGAACCTAAAATACATCAACAAAGAAGCTTTAGATGGCCTCTAGTTAAAAAATAAATTTAAAAAAAATTAAAAAAATAAATTAAATTAAATTAAATTAATAAAAATAAAAATAAATTAAATAAATAAATAAAAATCATGTACATAATTAACACTTCACGTTTCCCATGGGACAATTCAGACCTTCTTTATGGGTATTATCATTTTAGTTTTTAAAATTTCTTCTAATCACATTACAAAATAGTTTTATATCCTATTCAATGTGAAGAGATGCATTCTGGAGACGCCATTGAAATTGCATGATATATTTGCAAGATGAATCTAAAAAGGAGAAAAAACAAAGACTAGTCCTTTAGTTCCCATTGACTCGATCTCAAAACTGGGGATTTTTTTTCCCTCACACATAATCCAAACACAACAACTCTTTGAGATACAAATTTAGGTCAAACCAAAATTACATCATAATTCTTCAAATGCAAATTTCTTCTCTCAATATAGCTAAAAAAGGGTCAAACATGTCCTTTACAGGCATGGAACCCCATAGCAACAACAAGATAAATATATAATAGATCTGACAAGAAGATGAAAACCTGCACTTGAGAACTCTCTCCCAATCAAATAAAAGGAAGGTTGGGTTTGGATACCACTGCCCCGTCCTTTTATTCCTTTCATATGCATGAACCAAGTCCCAACTAGAGTCCTTCCTTAATTATTTTATTATAATGATGTACTGAGAAGGGGCATTTAATGAAAGCATTTTAGGAGGTGTTTATCAATGTGTACTGAAATTAGGCTTATTCTTTGGTATCCCACAAACACATATGCTACAGGTTTATTAAGTGGAAAATCAGTGCCATGAGCCCATCAATCTTCATATATTACATGATGTGTGTTAGATATCCTCGTCCAGGTGTGTCATGAGATGCGTATCCATGAAGTGTGTTTCATTATATCACATGTGTGTGCTTGTGTTCACATCTTGATTACACACATTATATGTTCACCCCAAAATATATATCCATCCATAAGTTAACCCATTAGCACACCACATGCCCAAGGTAAACCAATTTCTACGCACTAACTATCAAAGCCAAAATTGATCATGTTGTGCATGCTACATTTGTGCACTTATTTCCTGAGAGTATTGTGAAAGAGTGTGTGCAAGAGTATTTCCTGAGAGTTTTGTGTAGCCCATATTCAATAATCAAGACATTTTTGTTGAAATTTGCAACAAGAAATAGTGAAATTGACATCCAGAAACAAAATCCAGAAAATGGCACCCATAAATGGCTACCATGTGAGGCTTTTGATGTAATTATCCCTTAATTAAATTGAAAGAAAATTGTAATTTCATCTCATAACAACTTGTATTAGTTAACTAAGTGAGATAGTCTTAGTTAGCTCAATAATTTCGAGCTGAGAGTCAAATGTGAGGCGTGTAGAGTGATTCTATTATTTTCAAGGTCCAGTTGCAGTTAATGCATTAGTTTAGTGCATGTGCAATCAGTTAACTCAAATTAATTGAGTTAAAATCAATTTAAATAGTTCTAACTGAGTGATGAGCTAATGAGAGGTCAAGTGAATTAAATTAGATTTAATTCAAAAGTAGTGATCTATTAGATAAATGATGATTCACAATTATTTGTTGCATGCATGTCAATTCTGATGATGACCCAGTTGAGACAGAGGTTAAGGGGAAGTTAACTATCATTTGTATTCTTAGCGAATTGCCCGAGTGAAATTATAAAGTCAAAGGAACGATCATAATGGATTGTGTTGTCAAGGAAGGTTGATTATCATATTTAATAGGGAATAATTGCTTGTGGATTGCGTGATAAAGGTTGGGCCAAGTAGGGGTTGAGAATTGGCTAAGTGTTGGTCAATTTTTCCTAAGTATTGCTAGTCAGTTTTGAGCAGGATCAAGGTGAGACAATCGGTACAGTGTAGGATTTTCTCAGTGTGAGAAATCATTGTATTTTTTATTGATTCTTTGACTATGTGCAATATATGAGAGAGGGGTTTTGATCAGGTGATTTCCCTAGATACATATTGTGTTGTGTGATTGATAATTTCTTTCTCTTACTTGCATGTGATTGAGCGATCGTGTTTTATATTCTGCAAATATAGTAGAAGGATTTAGTAGCTTGTTTTAGTACATTACATGATCAAATTGAATCCATTGGTATAGAGTTTCTATATAATTTCTACATGTTATCAGAGTTGTGTTAGATATTTTCTACAAATTTTGTAATGAATTTAACATTATAAATCTTATCTCAATGTCCGTTTTGAGGTACCTTATTGAATTTTCTAAACAATTCGTAACCAGGACTGCTTACAAATATGCTCCTGAGATGTTTTTTGTTAACTTTAATGTGCCTAAAAGGTATTATGTGCATCATCAAGGCCTATGTAGCTCCTAAGGGACTCGTTTGTATCTACAAATTATTAAGGCCTGCATGTGGGATAGATTTCTGTGTTGAAATCAGTATGTAATTGGTTTTTGTTTCATTCATGTGGACCTTTGTGAGGAAAGTGCCACTATTGGAACTTGGTATACAATAGGTTACCTTGTTGTCACTAGTGTCTATTACGGCATGTGCATGGAATGGATTATCTAGATGGAACTAATATATATGGATGTCTTCATTCTATTCAGGTGGACTTCCTTGAGGATGGTGCCCATGTTGGTACGTAATAGGGTAAGGTCACTCATACCAAATTAATGTTTGCAATACATGATAACAATCATAGACTCTATATTTTTGAAGCCACCAATTGCTACCACATTTAACCTAACCAAGGTATGATGGTCCAAATTTGAGTTCAATCATTTCAGTAATTGATAAACATTGTTTCAAATCGAGATGACTTAGATTTAGTGTGCTTGAGCTTGAAAATATAGTCCTGGAGAATGTTTGAGTATTATTGTGTGTTAATTTTAACCATGAGTAGGTAAGCATAATAAGTAAGAGTAATAACATATCTAACCCTTGGGAAGGATGTGGGTTTTCTCCTGATTGGACATTTTTGCCTTCGGTGATCAGCACAACACCAGGTTGATTTAATATGAACTGTTTCCTTTTAGTTCCTCATTGCGCAGGATATGCTGATATGGCTTTGAATACATTAGCATACTATATTTCTTAATGATGTTTGTAGAATATACTAGTACACCCTGGTGCTTGAACAAGGTGGAAAGAACACGATATCACATTCAAATACCATGTCTATGTAATCTAGGTATAATATAGAATCTTCGGGCGTTGATTCCATGCGATATAGTCCTTATCTCAGGAATATACGGTTTACTTGATCTGAATTTATTAAGTGAGGTAATGACAGATTGATCTGTGGATTTTTCTTGACTAGAACTTGGCATAAAATAGGTCCAATACCCATTTTATTGGGTAACCTTGCAAGGACATGGTACTTGTAAGTTAAGTGCTAAAAAAAATTTCTCCTCTGGTGCTAGAATAACAGATAAGGCTGGTATTCATGGGTATCAAGACATAGACTTCCATTTCTTATGTTTCATATAGGTCATATTATTCGAATTCATTAATGAATTGTATCTTTAAGACAACAAGGATACTCAATGATATGGTTTCCATGGAATAAGTGTGCCATCTGGTCTCATCCTGCAAGAGCTTGAAAATATTCATAAAATTTTTATTATTGTAAGGCTTCTTCCTATTTCATACACGTGCTTATTCGATTCGGAAAACATACATACTTATGACAGATCCTTGGCAATATTTAGAGGTCTACTCTGTAAAATGAAAACAAGACAGTATAAGTTAGCAGACATTATTTATAGTGTGGTATGGTAAAGCACCTTCCACTGCACATGACCTGTTATGAAAGATCAAGAAATCCTTGCCTAAAAGTCAACACAAGATATCATCACTCTATTCGTTATATAAGTAAAGTAGATAGATACAATAAGTCTACTCATTTTTCATCAACACCTCAATATAATGAAAGTGATTTATCGGTTGAGTTTCATAGCAATTAAAGATATCTAAAACAAAGTTTATGCTCTGCACTAGAATAATGCATGGCCAATCATGTTCCATTGTGAAATAACAATAGAAAAGCTGAGACAATGCCTACGGTTACATGCCACTAACGTGTTTCAACTTATTATAATGATATAGTAAAATTCAATTTCTGAAATTTCATGGTAAAAATACATATGATTCTACATGATGGGGTTATGATTGTTTTAAATGTTCATCCCACATGACCCTAAATATCATTAAATATCATTCGGATGGTGTGGAAATTAAGCCCTTGTTTCAATGGAACTTAACCTAATGTGACTAGTCATTTCAACTTTGTTCTTTTGAGCCCTACTTGAGATTAGTTATTTGGTAACGGAATCATGAATATGAGAGTTCCCTCGTATGTTTACCTGGTTTTGAGTGATGTCTAATGGCAATATGTGCATGGCCCTCATGGGTTTCTGGGATGCTATGTTGGTTTGGTTGATTGCGGCCTTCCTCTTCTCATTTGACACCAAACTAAAGTATTGAGGATAAGGTAAGCTTTGAACATGGAATGACTTACCGTTGACTTTCGTTAATTGTGCGCAACGTATTATGTGACTGGAATCTAGGGTGACTTTTGTGCATTCAAAATCCTGAGTTACCAAGTCATTTACCCCATCTTGTTTGTGGCTATGAGCCCATTGTAATGTATGCTTTGCATTTATTGTTTTGCGAAATATTTGGCGTGCAAAGACTAAGCTATGTTTGACATCGTTGATGGTTAGAGCTATGATTGCATGAGTATGACGTATCTCTGTTATACATTGCTGGTATATACGTGGGTAGAACACGAGGCTCAAACCCTAAATAATTGTTTTAGCCATGTTCCTATTCAAATTCAAACACAAGCCTTCAGGTCAAACTCGTTACTTTTTGGGCCATTGTGCGAAATTAATAGTAAAGCCAATTGGTTCCCTTTTTTTTGAAAAACAAATATACATATATATTAATAATAATATGGGGTCTATTTCATGTGAATATATAAAATAGAGTACCTTTGCCCAATGGTTTTTTTTTTTTAAACAAATATACATATATATTAATAATAGTAGGGGGTCTATTTCATGTGATATATATAAAATAGAGTACCTTTGCATTATTTTTTTTTATTACTCGAAGTATTTCAGATTTGCTACATCACATTCCAGTGCTAATTTAAAACCTTCGAACCTGGGTCCCAAGGTTGCATTGTAATGTTGTCAACGGTATATTTGGGTATTTTTTTTGTATTATTCGAAGTATTTTCAAATTTGCTACATCACATTCCAGTGCTAATTTAAAACCTTCAAACATGGGTTCCAAGGTTGCATTGTAATGTTGTCAACGGTATATTTGGGTGAGATATGATATCGATGGAAACCCTTGATTATAGTTGTTTATTTGTATTTTTAGCTTATAATTACAAGCTACAAAAATCTATTTTTCATTCTCAAAAATTTAGATTTTCTTTTCTGCCACCCTCATTATTCATTTAAAGTTATAATCTAAAATAATCCTAGAGATTTATTATTATTATTATTATTTCAAGTAATGTATGCATGAGCACATTTTCAAATGGTCTAAATTGATCCAGATTTATGTGGAATGCAATAAATACATAAATAAACATAAACACGAAGATCCAGTAGGAATAACACTTCATTTCATTAATATCAAATACTAAAAAATGCTTACATACAAAATGGAAAATAAACTAGCTTTGGTGATGGTAGATTATCTATGAGAAGAGATGTGGCAGCTACATGCATCTGAATTGTGTTACAATGAGGTTCAAGGGTGTTTTTATTATTGAACAATAAGAGAAAACACTAAACAACCAAAACCCTAACCAGAGGAGATGTAACACCAAGAGTTTATGGGCCTCGTGGGGTTAGTTGGACAACCAACTTCCTGAGGTCGTAACTTGATCATATTATCTCCATTTGATGTGTATGATACCTCATTGGAAAGATCTCTCCGAGAACTATAGAAGCTCAGGACTCGAAAAAACTACTAAAAATAGTAAATAAGAAAATTGGTGAAACTGACTAGGTGGAATAGGCAGGTGGCCACCAATATCCACCTGGATCATTCCTCACCCCTTAGGAAGAAATGGTACCCATTGCGTGTAGATCCTCCATGAGGTGGGGAAATTTCTGCTGAACCTGGCCCTTGGTGAACCACTTTCCCTGGTGAAGGAGTTGGCCTGCTTTGACAACTCAGTATAGTTGGATCCTTTGATGGCAGGTGTTCTTCATTTGTGTGTCCATGATCTAATCAGTTGCGGCTTGTTCCATGCAATTTGGGTTTAACTCTATTGGTGTGAGTTGTTCTTCCATGTCGTATGTGTCCAATAAAGGTGGAAAGTAGGCCCGAAGGTGGTCCAAATTGAACACTGGATGCAAACCAAGGAATGGCAGAATACTGATCACGAAGGAATTGTCCCATACAGCCTTGGTGATGGTGTATGGCCCATATCGAAGCAAGCAAAGCTTGCGGTGGGGTCCAGCGAGGCACTCCTTCTGAAAATGTAGGCACACTTTGTCGTCCACTTGGAAGTTGTGTGTCACTCAATGTTGATCATGTCTCTACTTGTACTTAACATTGGCGTTGTCCAATATGTCATGAACCTGTTGGCAGATGTGTTGAATGTGCTCAATGAAGTTGTTCGCCTAGTTAGCTTCAAACTGGACATAATCTGATTCTGCCTGAGTATCCAAAAATGGCATGGCTACGTCAATGCGACAGAGTGGTTGGAATACAAATCCCACCTGAAAGGGGTTGTGGCCGGCTGAGCTATGGAGAGCCTAGTTATAGCTATGTTGTACATAGGGGAGATTTTCATCCCATGTGTGTGGATTCTTTGAGTTGTACATGCGCAGAATGTGTACGATCATACTATTAACGACGTATGTCTATCCATCGATTTGCGGATGGAAATTTGTGGACTTGGTGAGCTTGGTGTCCAGCATCGACCAGAGGCTAGACCAAAATGTACTAAGGAAATTGTTGTCCCGATATGAGATTATAGATTTTGGGATCCCAAAGTGTACCCAAAATTCGTTCAAAGAAGAGTTTAGAAATGGATTTTGCTGTTATATTCTTCTTGCAGGCTGCCATAATGGCCATCCTCGAGAATTTGTTGACGACGACAAAAGCATAGTCATTTCCATGCTTAGTATAAGGAAGGCATGACATGTAATCCATGGAGATGGATTCCCAGGGTCGACTAGGGGTAGGTAGCGGAGTATAGAGGCCTTGCTTCTTTATGGTCGGTTTGGAAATGGCGCACGAAGTGCAGGATCTGACGTACTTCCCAACATCCTGTCGAAGGTTCTACCAATAGAAATAATTTTTCAGTACTGCCACTATTTTCTGGACCCCGAAATTCCCAGTGACCCGACTCTAATGCACTTCCCAAACCATCTCAGCACACTCGCTTGAAGGAACACAAAGGTGTCCCACATGACATAGCAGTGCATCCTAGAGGTGAAAATTTTGAAGTTACTTACCCTCCAAGAGTGTATTGTATGTGGGGTTGAATTATTGATTGCTTCTGTAGAGAAGTGGCGAATCAGAAGTCTCATGCCCACAAGAGTTGATCATGGTGGTTAGTGCCACGATCGGTGGTTGGTCGATGCAATCTGCAACATTATTGGTGCTTCCCTTCTTATACTTGATGTTCAAATGAAATCGTTACAGGTATTTGGTCCACTTCTGATAGTGATCGTTCTGCAACTTCCCTTGTGTCTATATGAACTGTAGGGATCGATGGTATGTGAAAATGACTATTTCCTTCCCCAAAATGTAATGCTTCCATTTTTGACAAGCCCGCATAGTGTAATAGATCTATTTGTCATAAGTGGGATACTTCTGGACTGTGTCGGAAAGTGTCTCACTGTGATATGCCATTGAATGCCCCTGTTGAGTAAGAACTTCCCCAATAGCATAGTCAGAGGCATCTGTCTCAATATCAAATGGTTGTTGTAAGTCTGGTAATGTGAGCATTGGTGCATAGCAGAGGCGATGTTTCAACTCTACAAACACCTTCTGTTGAGATTCAAACTAAAATAATTTTTCTTTCGCTCCTCCATTGGCAACTTGACTCAAGGGCCAAGTGATATGAGAGAATCCCAACATGAACCTACAGTAGAAATTGGCAAGACCCATAAAGTTGCGGAGCTCTGTTAGAGTGGTTGGAGCTGGCCAATCCCGAATGAATTGGATCTTCGCTAGATCCACATGCACCATGTTGGAGAAATTATATGTGTTTAAATCCAAACATTAAATTATCATTCTGAGGTCGTAAGACTTAGAGGCACAAGTGTAGGAAACACATGATTAGAGCATCTAACCTAAACTAGAGCAAGAAATAAAACTACTATCTAAGTATGGAATCACAAATGAAGCAAAGAGGCTTATCAAACTAAATCCAAACCTTAATCACTACTTTATTTATATCATAACCTGACTAATTCAAATATTAAATCAAACAAACAAGTAATCCTCAAGCCGCTCAAAAATTAAAATATCATAACCTAAGACATACTTTAACATAACTTAGGAATTCTGATTCAATACTTAAAAATAACTTGAATTGAAATCTACAACTCAAAACAAATAATTCTATTATCTACTCTTGCTCAAAAAAATTCATCTGCAACTAATCTAATTCCCGGGATCACACAAATCAATAAGCATTGAAACTTCCCCGGATGTGGGTGACAGGACTGATACGGTTGACAATCATATCTCACACATCTCGAAGAACGGAGATATTCTACGCAGAGCCTCACACGCTGTGGATTCTCAAATTGTTGGCCATCCGCACGAGACTAACATAATCAGGTATGATGATGAGACGTTGGGAACTGCGTCACCATGTTCAAAGCACCCTTCTGCTTCTATCACCATTAATGATTATCATGATTAACCTGCATATCATCCAGTCCCCTCCCCTTGAGCCTGCTCAGGTGATCAATCATGGCACGCAGCTGCAAGCGAGGCATACTCATTGCCATCCTCCTCACATGTGTCCAAGCCCCTTTAATAGGATGAGCTCCCAACCCCGAACAACCCATTGTATTTTCCCTCTGCCTTTCATTTTTTTCTCTCAGTTCTAGCACTTCCCTGATTTCAGAAGGTCACGCAACCCTATTCTTAGTGTTGCATCGCGCAGTCCCCTGTGGGCTGTGACACCCCATTCTATGGAACTCTCCCCCATCCTTTCTGACTCCTCGAGCCCTAGCACTACTTGTCCCCCTGCTGCGCATCCCTCCCTTGAATTATACCCCCTGCCTTATTGTGCAATGGCCTCCATATTACGCTAGAGAACCATCCGAGGTGGAAATAGAGGGGCTCTCCCTAGACAGTATCACCATGGCTAGGACAATCAACTAGAGTCAATGGAAGGCTCCTCCTCCGGCATTATTGTGCGTCAGAGCCTCAAACCCGAGTAGGAGGAAGCAGCCCCTCTGCAAGTTGCACAGATAGGTAGGCGTGGTCCGTGGAAGTCCACCATCGCTCACCAGACGCAACCCTAGCTCCGCAAGACTGAACCGCTACCGATTCAGGAGAAGGAATATGATGATTTGAATGTCTGGGTGATGGATTCCGATGGCATCTAGACGCACGTCCCTGATGGGGAAAATCTGGAGTCCCCCATCCTCTGCACACCAATCCACAAACCGAGGCATTCGTTGGTAGATTCAGAGGAAGCGGATGTGTAAGCAACTGCTTGCCCCATTGAGGAGGAGGTCCCAAGTAGTGATTGTGAAGATGAAGATTGAGACCTGCGTAGCCACACGACTCTTCCATGTTTTTTTTCAAGCTTTCCACCATCAATGATTTTTTGCTTCTACATATTTTGTGCTTCTTATATACATCAGCGCTACTACGCATATTGTAATTTTCTGTCTTAAGTTTTGTGCGAGTTGGTTTCCTTCTCTAAGGCAGCCCCGAGATCGATTAACTAAGGTTGGGATTGGCTAAGTGCAGCTTGCCAACCCCGCCTGTAGCATATGTAACTTCTCTTTTTTCGAATTAATAGAATAGCCTAATTTACCAAAAAAAAACATTGAAACTTATCTCTTAATCATATCTAGCTTACACCTTCAATTCTACAAATCTTGAAAACCAAAAGGCAACTTCAATTAATTATTCTATTAGAGAGCCTTCTATAAAACAAAAGAGATATATCCTATGATCTATTCCAATGATGATCAAACCATAATTCAAATAAATATCATGCAAGGAATTGAAGTGAATATGCTATGAATAGTTCTTAAACTAAACCGGTCTTTAAATCTGCAATATGTAATTCAAACTAAAATACATCACTCACAAAACAAAGCTAGAAACACTACTTTCAAATTTTATAAATGAAATGCAAAATCTCACACCAGTTATACTCAATGCAAGAACCTTAAATCTAATTTTGTACTTAACACAGAAAATTCATAGTAATGTTTACGGTGTTGTAATCCTTCTCTTATTGTATTGGATCTGCAATCAAAACACATTCAGAACTAAATATATTTGAGCATTTTAGAAATGAATTCTATGATGTTTGAATCATATTTACAAAACAGAGTTTTGAGTACCGAAACGAATTTGGATTTTACACAACAATTATTTCATTAAAATTCACACTTTAAATATCAGTCCTATGATCTAAATAAGCTATAAAACTTGTCTCCAAGTGGTGGCGGGTCCACTCCTGGATCAAGTTTTAAACTAAATCAATGCCTAAAATTGAATCAAAACCATAACACGTACAACAAATTCATGGTGAAACCAAATTGTATTAAGATTCAAATCATAAGTTCACTTACATACATTCCTTCAATTTTGTTTAAGGTAAAACTTAATCACATCAATAATTTGTCTCATGTCCACACCTTGTCTTCCCCCTCTTTCCAAGAACTGACAATACATGCCATGGATAAGCCATTTATATGATTTACAAGGCGAATCAGTCATTTTCCTTAATTCCTTAAAATAGCAAATTTTTAACAAATTGGCCTCAAAGATATTGGCATATCTTCCTAACCATGGCGAATTTTGGAAAACAGTTTGAAGAGAACCTAATTTGTTACATTTTCAACAAAAATATCTCTTGTATTTGTCTCATTTAATTCCTTATTCTCAGAAGGCATGCCCAGAGTTGGTTGTTTGACTCTTTTTAAAAGATTTTATAATTCTGGAAAACAATGTTTTTTATGAAACTGCCTTAAATATCTGCGTGTAACTTTTGAACCAAAGTGAATCTTGAGAAATGTTTTTGGTTATAAATAATGTGTTATATTGGTAAAAAACCTCATTTTCTCAGATATTCCAAATTCACCTCTAGTTTCACGCAAATTGAGGTCAAACTTGGTAGTTTGAAAATTGTGTGGATTTTGAGCAGAGTTATTGATTTTCTTCTAGAGACCCACATGTGTGACCTGGGTGCAATCCAACTCATGGGAAGGTGTTAGAACATCATTTTGGACAATAAAATTCCTTGGTTTTCCCCGAAAGCGTGTCGAGATGTTGAAACTCCAAATTGGATATTTTTGTACTCTACTTGTAGTAACTAGTTTAACTGACTTATGAATAATTTTGGCAATGAAACCCTGCAAAAAATGAACTTAGAAAAACCATCATTAGAAAATTATGAATAAATCATATCTAATCATATAAAAGCTAATAAAACTAATGATAATCAACCATGAGGTGTAAGTCATGAATTGGCAACAAGTGATGGAATTATGGTGTGAAATGAGTGTAAAAGTGTTGGAATTTATCTTATGAATGGCGGTAATATATAGTGGAAAATTGGGCATATTTTGGGCCCAATGTCCCCCCATTCCTGAGGGTTTGCATGTCCTCATGCAAAAAAATCTCTTGCTCATTAACAAATTCTTAACATTGTTTTGTAGATGTTGGTTCTTGTGGGACAACATTACTTGAATATTTGGAGTTTTTGGTTCTTGTGGAGCAACATTGCTTGAATACTTGGAGGTAATGGTTTTTGTGGAGCAACACTCTTCACATTTAATATTTCACACTAATTTACTGAGTAATACAAATTGAGGACAAGAAATGAATGGATGAGGGATAGATGATGGATGAAATGAGGTGGTGATGGAGATGGTGAATGGGCGTTTGTGTACTCTGTCATCATAAGTCCAATGTCTATAGGTGGTTTCCTTTATCATTTAATTGCAGTAATGACTTCATCCTATGAATAGAATGCTTGGAGAAGACACTATAGAGACTGCTTTTATTAATTCACCATAAGGCTTTTTCTTTTAACATGTTCCTGTAATCAGAGTATATGCATAATGAATGGAAGGGAAAAAAAATGCTAATGGTTTATGAAAGATAAAATGCATGGAATGAGAAGTGGTGAATCATTAATTTTCCTAAACTTTCTAATGAATTAGAGAATCATAAGATAAATTTACCTCAATTTTTACCTTTTTTGTTGATGTTGTCGATGTTGCAAGATGAAGTGGATGATGAACTGGATGGAGTTGATGTGATTGTTGACCTGACCTGTTAAAGAAGAGATAGAGATGAAATGGAGGTTGATTCAGATCTGTTGAAGGATGAACTTAAGGCTAAAAAATATGATGAAGGTCCCCATCACCCCCATGCCTAGGGAGTTTCATGTCCCTATGCAACCAGTAGAAATGACTGAACATGTTGTGATAGGGCAGCCTTTATTAAAACAAATAGACTGCTGAAAATGAAAAATGTAAATGGTTATACAAAGATACAAACTGCTGCAAACTTGTTGAAATATCAAAACATATATTCTTCAACCACTACACAGCATGTGCAATCTTGCATATGTGAATAAATGGTATCAATGTCGAACATAAGCAAGAATCATTGAATTACTGACCATTAAGGAGGTTCATTAACCAATGCGAGATATCCCACCTTTGATGTCAATGGGAATCAAGGCACTAGGTACATTCTACTAGCTAGGAATGGATTTGTTGAAGTTGAATGGACTGCAGAATTCATCCACCAAGAAACATTGATGTATTTCCTTAGTAGATGACGAGGATACCTTCCATTAATACATGCATGCTCTTAGGTACCTTATCTAACCCTAACCTTGGTCTCAGATAATGTGCTGATGTCAATGGGACAAGGCTTGTTGGCAGGTGGCCCTTAAGGGATCCCACATCAACCAACTTGAATACAAACATAATAACTTGAAATATACATGATTTGAAGAACTCATACAAATTCACAAACTTTATTGGGAACCTTGCTCACTAGTTACCTGGTTTTCAAGCAAAGTCCCTGCCCAATTGCGTCAGACAAGCTGGTTTTCACCAAAGGACTTATTTTTCTCTTTACTATTTTCATTTATTTATTATTACAATACTAGCTTTCCTACTATATTGGAGAAAATATGTCCTCCTTCAAGAGAAATATAACTTCCAATGAAGCCATGTGCAGATCAGGTATAACGATATATTCATGCCCATATTTAACAAATAAACTTTAGAAGGTACATGAGCATGAAAAATCAGCAATTTTGAAATATGTGATACAAAGAGTAGTTGAAGTTGAGAGTGGTAATTTGACTGGATTGTGGTATGGAACCAATGCTCGATGTAATCCTGGTAGTATTGGCTCATTTCTTCTTTTGGACCGCTCTGAAATTACTCCTCGGTCGTGCCAGGAAAACTTGGATAATTGGTCTCTGGAATGCATACAAGGCTTGCTGCAAGGCATACTGAGAGTTCTTCGATCTCAGGTTCAGCTAGATGATCCCCATCAGATTTGGTACATAATTCATCAATACCCTTAGTATATAGGCAAGAGGAATCAAGGGAGACTTCCAAATCCTTTTTTGGTTGTGGAGAGACAGATAATTTCCTAAATGCGGCCAGGATGAACTCTTCATGAGGGGAAAATATCCAAGCGACTACTAGGATTTGAGAAAGTACTTCGAGGGACATTCTTCAAGCTCTCAATCATTATTTAATTTCTCCTGTTGGTTGATGATCCTTGTCTCACAACATGGATTAGTACTCGAGGGTTCTTATAGCACCCCAAAAATGTTTTGTCCTTAAGGGCTTGAAATATTAATCTAAATGACTCCAAACTAATTGCAAAAAAACTCACCGAACTTGCTTACTTTGACAAATAAACTTTGGAGCAACCCCACCATAGTGGATGTGTGGCTCTTCTGTCATGTATTATCGTACACTCTCCACCCTTTGATTTTCCTGCAACTAAGATCACACAAAAAACTTTTGAAAGAAACTAGGCTCTAATCCCGTTAGCACCTCCCCGACAACGATGCCAAAAATGTTGGGGAATTTATATGTGTTATAATTCCACCATTAAATTATCAATCTAGGGTCATAAGACTTAGAGGCACAAGCATAGGTAACACAGGATCAAATCATCGAACCTAAACTAGAGCAAGAAATCAAATTATTGCCTAAGTACGGAATCGCAAGTGAAGAAAAGAGGCTTATCAAACTAAATCCAAATCTTAATCACTACTCTATTTAGATCATAAGTTACCTGACTAATTGAAATAGTAAATAAAACAAACAACTAATCCTCAAGCCGCTCAAAAATTAAAATATCATAACCTAAGACATACTTTAACATAATTTAGGCATTTTGGTTCAATACTTAAAAATAACTTGAATTGAAACCTACAACCGTCAAAACAAATAATTATATTATCTACTATTGCTCAAAACAATTCAATTGCAACTAATCTAATTCCCAGGATCACACAAATCAATAAGAATTGAAACTTATCTCTTAATCCTATCTAGTTTACACCTTCAATTCTACAAAGCTTTAAAACCAAAAGGCAACTTCAATTAATTCTTCTATTAGAGAGCCTTCTATAACAAAAAAGAGATCCTATGATATATTCCAATGATGATCAAACCATAGTTCAAATAAATCTCATGTAAGGAATTGAAGTGACTATGCTATGAATAGTTATTAAACTATCAATTAACCGATCTTTAAATCTGCAATATGTACTTCAAACTAAAAGACATCAGTCACAAAACAAAGCTAGAAACACTACCTTCAAATTTTATAAATTAAATTCATAATTTCACACCAACTATATGTTGAAAAAGTGTAACTAGGATCAGTCTTCATATTGACTATGTAATTATGTATTTATGTAAATAAGAAGACAAAGATAACAAAATGTATATTTGTTGTACTTGCTTCATGGGTTTCATGAGCAATATTTTATTATAGGTTAAATAAACTTCTTCTTGATGTATATTAGGTTCTTGTCATCTAGGAATAAATATAATTAGGTGTCATATGTATGAATAATATAGTCTAAATGCTCCAAGATCTTGTCCAATAATCCATGGAAGAAGAGCTTATGTCAGCCCTCAAATCTACGATGTAAGAGAAGCTATATTGATGTGTTAAATTCAACCTTCATCAGCTGGACAAGTTGGCCTACAAGCTAACTGGCAGGTTGGCCTATAGACAGTGTAATTACCCCTATATATACCCCTGTTCTGCAGTCATTTGAAGATAATTTTTTCGGTCATCTCTGAGTTGAAGTGTGGATTTCAATGCGGATGTTTGAAGAGTTTCAGGACTGGTCAATTGTTAGGTCCCTATATTACTAGTATAGTCCCTTATTGTTGTTAGTGTAACCCCCTTATTATTATTATTGTACCCTTGTAACCCCCATTTTATTATTATTGTGCCCTTAAATTATTATTGTTAGGTCGGCTAGGATTACATTGTGGCCCACTAGGATTACTTTATGGCCCCATGGACTCCTATATATAGAAAGAAGGTTTTGTAAATTGGATCATCCAAGAATTGTTCATTTATGTAATGTATTGGAGGTTTCCCCCTCGAAGTGGCTTATTTCTAAGGCGTTGATATCTCTTTTCTTCTATTTTTGGAGCTGGTTACACAACATTTGGTATCAGAGGTTTGGATTCTAGGGTTTTGCTGCTCCAAACAAGTCATCGTGCCATGTTCGCTATAAAAACTTTTCTACGAAGTTTCAGAAGCTCAAATTTTTAGGGTGCGAAGCAGAAATCCTGAGGAATATTTCCTAAAAATTTCAGATCTTGGTTCTCAATATTTTCGGAGATATGATCTGTGGAAGTTAGGTCTTTTTTCAGGCTCCTAAACAGGTCATCGTGGAATTTGCGCTATAACTTTTTTTCTACGAAGGTTCAGAATCTGAAATTTGTATGGTGCGAAGCTGAAATCCTGAGGAAAGTCTTCAAAAAATTTCAGATCTTGGTTCGCAATATTTTTGGAGATATGATCTGTAGAAGGTAGTGCTTTTTCAGGCTCCTGAATTTCATCTGAAATAGGTGATCGTGGGAAAATTTCAATAACTCTCTCTCTAGGAATCAGATTGGAGTTTCGTAAAAATTGGTCACAAGTACACGGACTGTAGTTTCTTGGCTATCAATTTCAGAGACAAAGGACTAAACAGTAACACGTGGCAAGTCGTACAAGTTCACTCTACTGAACCAGTCCATAATTAGGTCATTGTGGGAGATTGGACACAACTTTGTCTTGGAGAATCCAAATCGGGTCAGACCTGTGGCATTCAAAAGATAATTCAGAGGGCTATGTTGGTACCAAAATTTAGATATTGAAGTGCTGCAATCACAGAGATAATCCAATTTCAATATCGAGCTCCTCAAAAGCAAGAAAAAGGTGTGTATTTTTTTTCCGAATTGCATAAGTCTTGTTTGAAGAATCAATTTGAATTGATTCCAAGGGCATATTGTAGAATAGATATCAATATTGGGTTCTAAAAGATGCCTCGTAAAAATAATTCAACACCCATTAAGCCTTCAGAAGGCTCTACTATGACTCATGAAGATGAAGAATTGCAACATGATCTATCAAAATTACAAGAGCAAGTGCAAAAAATTTCACTCTCGCAAAGAGCAACAAAAAATGAAATGGAAGTTTTGAAGAAAGGTGTGGAAGCTAAGATGGATGGCATGGAAGCTGGCATGGAAGCTAAGATGGATGACATGAAAGACAACATAGAAAACAACATGAAAAACATGAAGAATGATCTAAAAGAAGACATCGAAGGTTTGACCAAGTTGATACAAGAAATGTTTCCTAATGGTGAAAAGATAGTAGAAGAACCTCATGATGAGAACAAAATAAATGTTAATCACGATTTCATAAACTCTAATGTTGGCAAGAAGAACCACCATATTCCAAAAATGGATATGAGGAAGTTTGATGGGAAGGATCCTGTAACATGGATACTACAGATGGAGCAATATTTTTATCTCCATAATGTGCAAAACACACAAAAGGTACGCATTGCAACTTTACATTTAGAAAAAAATACATTTGTATGGTATCGATGGCTTTGCTCCCGTAAAAAAATTGTCACTTGGTCGATTTTTACGGAGGAAATGATAGCACATTATGAGGATACAAAGAGCAACACCTTCTTTACCCAATTGATAAATCTCAAACAAAAGGGTTTAGTGGGGCAACACATTGAGGACTTCCAAAAAATGAATATAAGGGTAACTGATATTCCAGAGGGACACAGGATTGATCTCTTCCTAGGCACTTTAAAGGATAACATCCAACATGAAGTTCGCGTTTTGGAACCTGATTCATTGGAGAAGGCATTGAGGTTGGCAAGAAAAGTTGAATGTAAAATTATGGCGACAAGGAAGCCTACCACTCAATTCTATAAAGAAGGAAGTGTTGCTACGCCTAGATTTCCACAACCTACAAGGTTGACACCACAACAATTGGAAGAAAAAAGAGCAAAAGGGCTTTGCTACGGTTGTGATAGCAAATACACTAAAGGTCATAAGTGTGCTGAGAAGAAATTATTTTACATAGATTGTGAAGAGGAAGAAGAAAATGAAGAAGAAGAGGATATACACCAGGAACCAGCCCTAGAAGAGGAAGAAATAAATCCGACCATATCGTGTAATGCACTGGCAGGAATTACCACTCCTCAAACTCTCAAGATAGAAGGACAAATCAAGAAGAAAAAGGTAATAGTGTTGATTGATTCAGGTAGCACCCATAATTTTATTCATTGTAAGGTAGATAAGGAATTAAATTGTTTCCTATACCCAGCACTAGAATGTCAATTGATGGTTGCAAATGGAGGAACTATAAATTTCTTTGGAAAATGCCATAATATCAAGCTAACCATGGGGGAATATGTATTGACTAGTCCAATGCTTTCCATTCCTATGGGAGGTATTGATGTTGTACTAGGAGTACAATGGTTACAATCTTTGGGGATGGTAGCTTTTAATTTTCAAGAATTTTTCTTGAAATTTTTTTCAGAAGGAAAGGAAGTCGAATTACGGGGTATTGAAGGGAAGCCAGGAAGGATAATAAGCTCTAATGTCATGACAAAGCTTCTAAAGAAAGAACAACGAGGCGTAATTGCACAATTATGCTCTCTAGAAGTCCCGACATCAAAATCATCTATTTCTGCAGATCTCCAACAAGTCTTGGACAATCATTCCAAGGTGTTTGAAACTCCCAAAGGACTCCCACCTATTCGTGATCATGATCATGCTATTCATTTGATTCCAGGAAGTGTTCCTCCAAACATCAGGCCTTATAGATATCCTTACTTCCAAAGAGCGAAATTGAACGTATGATTGCAGAAATGTTAGAGGCGGGTATAATTCAACCCAGTCAAAGTTCTTTCTCTGCTCCTGTAGTGTTGGTACACAAGAAGGATGGATCATGGCGAATGTGTCCGGATTATAGGGAGCTCAATAAGCTCACCATTAAAGACAAATTTCCCATTCTTTTGATTGATGAATTATTGGATGAATTACATGGAGCAATTTATTTTACCAAGTTGGATCTTCGTTCAGGATATCATCAAATTAGAATGAAGACTGAAGATATTCCAAAAACAGCATTTCGAACTCATGAGGGTTATTATGAATTTTTGGTCATGCATTTTGGCCTTACCAATGCACCTTCTACATTTCAAGGGTTGATGAATTCCATTTTCAAACCCTTCCTTATAAAATGTGTGCTAGTATTTTTTGATGATATACTAATCTACAACAAGTCTTGGAAGGATCATGTTGAACATGTTGATAGGGTTCTCAAACTATTGTAGGAGAAACAATTATATGCAAAAAAATCCAAATGTTTCTTTGGAGTACAAGAGGTGGAATATCTGGGTCATATTGTATCTCACGAGGGTGTTAAAGTAGACCCTAACAAAATTAAATCCATTAAGGAATGGAAATTCCCCACAACCATAAAGCATTTGCAAGGATTTCTCGGGTTAATAGGGTATTATTGCAAGTTTGTTAAGAATTATGGGAGAATAGCAGCAATTGAAAGTATTTACAGAAACCATAATTTGGCACAAAATCGAATGAAACAACAGGAAGATTTTTGTGTAACCAGCTCCAAAAAGAGAAGAAAAAGAGATATCAATGCCTTAGAAATAAGCCACTTCGAGGGGGCAACCTCCAATACATTACATAAATGAACAAATCTTCGATGATACAAATGAACAAAACATCCTTCTATATATAGGAGTCCATGGGGCCACAATATAATCCTAGTGGCGCCACAATGTAATCCTAGCCGACCTAACAATAATTATGTAAGGGCACAATAATAACAATATGGGGGTTATAGGGTTTAACAATAAGTGGGGCTACACTAAAATAATAAGGGATTACACTATTAATATAGGGACTTAACATGCCCCTCTCCTTCAAACAAGTGTTGTCCTCAAAACTTGATTATTTCTTGATGCTTCTGTATAAAATTATCATCCTCCCATGTAGAATCTTCAGTGGGTAAGTTCTTCCACTTGATGAGATACTCTGAAATTGATCGATTCCGTAGCTGTCGAGTTCTTGTTTTTTTTACTGCTTTAGAACTTCTTTTGATGTGATGTTGATATTCCTGTTGTTTCATTAGATTATGCACCAAAGTTAGGTTATCCTTTGAGAGTTGGAGAACTTGTTGTTGATGCTCGATGTCATCTTCCACTTATTTATCATCCATATTAGCTATTATTTTATCCTTTAAACCATCCAACTTAGCCTCCATTTCTTCTTTTAAACCATCTATGTCAGCTTCGGTTGCTCTTCGTAAGATCGAAATTTGTTGCACTTGGTACCGTAATTTTGATATCTCATATTGCAATTCTTCCACTTCATGCATCATAGTATATATTTCTAAGGGCTTAATGGGTGTTGAATTCTTTTTAGGAGGCATTTCAGAACTCAATACTGAAATATATGCTCAATAGGCCCTTGGAATCACTTCAAACTAATTTTTCAAACAAGATTTATGAAATTCAGGAAAAACAATATACACCTTTTACTTGCTTTTGAGGAGCTCGATATTGGAATTGGATTATCTCTATGATTGTGACTCTTCAATATCTGAAATTTAGCAATTAAATATCCCTCTGAATTCTCTTTTTAATGCCATAGGTCTGACCTGATTTGGATTCTCCAAGACAAAGTTGTGTCCAATCTCCCACAATGACCTAATTATGGATTGGTTCAGTAGAGAGAAATTGTACGAATTTCCATATGTCACTGTTTCATCCTTCGTCTCTAAAATTGATATCCAAGAAACTACAGTCCGTGTACTTGTGACCACTTTTTACGGCACTCCAATCCGATGCCCAGAGAGAGATTTATTGAAATTTTCCCACGATCACCTCTTTGAGATGAAATTGAGGAGCCTGAAAAAGCACTACCTTCCACAGATCAGATCTCCAAAAATATTATGAACCAAGCTCTAAAATTTTTTGAAGAATTTCCTTAGGATTTCCGCTTTTCACCATACGAATTTTAGACTCTGAACCTTCGTACAAAAAAATTTATTGCGAAAATTCCACGATGACCTGTTTAGGAGCCTGAAAAAAGACCTAACTTCCACAGATGATATCTCCGCAAATATTGCGAACCAAGCTCTAAAATTTTTAGAAAATCTTCCTCAGGATTTCGGCTTCGCACCCTAAAAATTTCAGCTTCTGAAACTTGATGAAAAAAAAGTTATAGCGAAAATTCCACGATGACATGTTTGGAGCGTAAAACCCCTAGATCAAAACTCGTGCAAATGTTGTGTAACCAACTCCAAAAAGAAGAAAAAGAGATATCAATGCCTTAGAAATAAGCCACTTCGAGGGGGCAACCTCCAATACATTACATAAATGAACAAATCTTCGATGATACAAATGAACAAAACATCCTTCTATATATAGGAGTCCATGGGGCCACAATATAATCCTAGTGGCGCCACAATGTAATCCTAGCCGACCTAACAATAATTATGTAAGGGCACAATAATAACAATATGGGGGTTATAGGGTTTAACAATAAGTGGGGCTACACTAACATAATAATGGATTACACTATTAATATAGGGACTTAACACAAATCAACATCGCAGCGAGAGAAGTTTTGATGTGGGAGATTGGGTATTTTTACGGCTACAACCATATAAAAAAATGTCCCTCAAGCAAGCTAAGAAGGATAATAAATTATCGCCAAAGTACTATGGTCCTTACAAGGTGTTGCAAAAGATTGGTACTATGGCATACAAATTGGAGCTTCCTGCTTCTTCGCGAGTACATCCAGTTTTCCATGTTTCGTGCTTAAAGAAGGTTATAGGTGAAAATCTTTCAGTTCAAACAATATTGCCAGAACTTGATGAGGAAGGAAAAATCATATTGGAACCGGAAGCGGTCACGGAAACAAAAACTCGACAACTACGGAATCGATCAATTTCAGAGTATCTCATCAAGTGGAAGAACTTACCCACTGAAGATTCTACATGGGAGGATGAGAATTTTATACAGAAGCACCCCGAGCTACTCAAGTGTTGAGGACAACACTTTTTTGAAGGAGAGGAGCATGTTAGGTCCCTATATTACTAGTATAGTCCCTTATTGTTGTTAGTGTAACCCCCTTATTGTTATTATTGTACCCTTGTAACCCCCATTTTATTGTTATTGTGCCCTTAAATTATTATTGTTAGGTCGGCTAGGATTACATTGTGGCCCACTAGGATTACATTATGGCCCCATGGACTCCTATATATAGAAAGGAGGTTTTGTAAATTGGATCATCCAATAATTGTTCATTTATGTAATGTATTGTAGGTTGCCCCCTCAAAGTGGCTTATTTCTAAGGCGTTGATATCTCTTTTCTTCTATTTTTGGAGCTGGTTACACAACATCAATATACATATATCCTTGAGATATTTGAGTACCATAAGGTGTTGCGGCCTACTGAATCAGAAGTGTGGATTATCCTGAAGAAACTACAGTGTAATCCTGAAGTGCGGATATTTCCAAGTGCATGAGAATGAGCATGAGATCATTCTCAAGTACGGATTTGTCCAAGTGTAAGAGTAGTATTGAAGTGTGGATTTGTCCAAAGTGAACCTATTGGTAAAGAGTGATATTGGTATTCAGCTCTAGTTCATGTAAAGTTGGGACAGTGGTCTGCAAAGAGAAGAAGCAATCGAAAAGTGGAAGAAAGAAGGAAATTAAACCTGAGATTTACCTTCCTAACTACAACTTATATATATCTCAAGAAACTTAAGATTCAAATGAAGGTTCAAAGGAAGTAGTGGTGTGAAGCAGTGCAACTTGGTGAAGAGAAGAAGGATTGGCATTGAAGGACATCAAAGAAGAAAGGTCAAGGTCTTGGATGCATATATAGGTCAAGGGTCTAATTCTTGGTCATGGTACTTTTCATCTGAAAAATCTATAAGAAGAATTTCTTGTGGTTTTTCCTCTCCAAGAGGGAGAGGTTTTTCCCTAGCTCTAAGAGCCTAATTATTTTGTCTCATGTATTCTGATAATTGACTTGATGAAATATTAAATAAGCTAACGAAAGAAAGACACGAGTAACTCAAGTGACCTCACAAGTAATTATCAAGAAGAGAATGTGTTTTAATCACTAGCCCTCCAAATTCTCAACATGGTATCAAAGCTAAGGTGCTAAAATCAAGGGATACTTTACAAAGAGACACTCCAGGAAGAAAAAATCAAAGTTTGGGTGAAAAGTCAAATCATTTTGCAAGGAATAATATCAAGCTATTCTCGAGAAATATCTTCATCTCATTCAAAGGATCAACCTTTCAATAAAATAATATTTTCCATCAAATATTTACATTCAAGACATTGTTAGAAGAGGACATCATCTTTTGAAGACATCCTTTACCATCAAGGATCCAAGACCACCTATATTGAATATTTCTATCTTAGAAGAAGTTCCTAACCTCTTCATCATCATCAAGGAAGCAGTTGAAGGAAAAATTTTCTCACTCAAGTAAGTATCTATGACTTTATTTAAATCTGTCAAAATGACTTATTGTATAGAGAGAAAAAATTTGGTTGGGTTATAAAACTTTAATGCATGGAAGAAAAGGACAGATATGAAGCTAATTGAAAATGAAGTTACGGGCTTCATAGAAGGATCTACAATTCAACCTCCAAAAGAAGACATTCTAGTATATATCAAATACATGAAGGGAGACATAAGATCCCGAAGGATTGTTATAGAATCCATAAAAGTCTCTCTCATTCCCTATGTATCAAAGCTATAATCCTCAAAAGAAATATATGATAAATTGGTGGAACTCAAGCCTTTGGCACCATGTCAAGGAAGAAAGGAAGATTAGGTAAAATTGGTCCTCGAAATAAGAAAATAAATGTGAACAAAACATGATGCGTTTGATGCAATGATCTTGGGCATTATAGACGAGATTGTCCTAAATTTAGAAAGGAAAAGAGGAAAAATGAAGAAGCTTATATCTCATATATAAGAAAAGAACCTGATGCAAAGAAATATAAGAAATAATAAGCGATGGATCTCCATTATAATTGAGATCATTTCCTCCTTTAAGTGATTTATTTTGGTTGTAAAATAATATGATAGGAAGCAGTGTATATAATAGCATCATGATCGAAGCATGGCAGGAGCTCTCGATGAAACAGCTCCTGGAAAACCTCACGGATATCATACTGATGAATGGAAGTTATCAAGATCAAAGGTCATCATGAAAGATGGTGCTGATATTTTCTAATAAATTTCTATATGAATTCACTGACTAGAAAGAAATCATAATGGTTTCTTCAAGAATTCCATGCTACATAATTCTGGGATATGATGACATATTGATGGAGTAGAGCAAAGGAATGAAGCTCTTCATTCTATTAAAACTACTACAGGATGACTTAAATGAAAAATCTATGAGGTATGTATATATTTATATGCTGACACTGGATGTTGTGAAGTCATGTCATATGGTTGCATGTAATAGACTTCTATATTTATGATCTATGAATAAGGATCTCTCGGTGCACTGACATATGAAATCAACATAATATATCCTCATGGAATGTAGAAATTATACAAACATATGTATATCAATGGATTCAATCTGAACTAACAATGTACTAAAGCTACATATTGAATCGCTTCTACAAATCAATTACGGAAATTAAACACAATCGCCAATCACATGAAGCAAAGAAAGAAACACATCAAACCACAACACATATAATTTCCTCGGGAAAGCTTACTACCCAAAAACCCTCTATATTCTATTGTATATTAACCATGGAATCATGAAACAATTAAAATGAACTCTTCTCACAAGAGTCTCCTACACTCTGCTAACTGTCTCACACTGTCCTGGAAAAAATTGACCAACACTTAGCCAATTCTCAACCTCTGAACAACTTTCCTTTCTTGCACAATTCTTGATGAATTAAATCCCTATTATTTAGTAATTTTGGCCTTCTTAAACTACGCAAGGATCATGGGCACTCCAATGGATGTATGGTTGCATGCAAGCAACCTACTAATCACTTAACCGATAGTTAACCTCCCTTTCACCTTTGTCTTAACTGGGTATCCATTGGAACTGACATGCATGCAGCTAATAATAGTAAATCATCATTTGCATGGCAGATCACTGATTTTGAATTAAATGATATTTAATTCACTTGATCTCCCACTAGTGCAACAAACAATTACAACTATTTCAACTGACTCTAACTCACCTAACTGAGTTAACTGATTATACATGCATTAAACTAATGCACAAGCTACAATTCGAAATCCATAACTAATAGAATTACTCTACATGCCTCACTAACCACCCTCAACTCGAAATACATGAGCTAACTAAGTTTATCACACTCAGTTAACTATTACAAGTTATCATGAGATAAGATTACATTTTATTGCCTAATTTAATTAAGGGAAAAATAAAATAGACATTGCACCAAATTTATCACACACTAGTGTAGGTGCTGCTAGGACCTATTGGTCCCACACTAGTGTAGGTGCTGCAGTTTCTTTTTAGACTTCAACACTCCCTTTCAACAAGAAAGGGATTATCTTCCACCCCGATCCTGCCTCTATGGTATTCGAATTTTCTCCTGGTGAGCGCCTTCGTCAGAATATCTGCATCCTGATCTTCCGTGGGAATGTACTGAAGTAACATTATGCGCCTCTAAACACAATCTCTGAGATGGTGGCACCGGATGTCTATGTTCTTGGACCTATCTTGAAACATTGGATTAACCGAGTGTTTAATGCAACTCTGGTTATCACAATGTATCCCATCTGAGAACCAAACAAACCAACCAGGATCTTTCTCATCTAAATGGCCTCACATCAGCTTGAATTGCTGCCATGTACTCTGCCTCGGCTGAACTGAGTGCCATAGATCACTGCTTCCTACTTTACCAAGAAATTTCTATCAACCCTATGATTAAGATCCCTCCTGATGTGCTCTTTCTTTTTGATGGACTGCCTGCCTAATCTGCATATGTGAAGCCATGAAGCTTCACTCCCCTTGTCCACCTGCACCATAATACATACTTTGTAGTGCCCCTGAGATATCTCAAGACATGCTTCCCCACCTTCCAAAAGAGCTTGGTCGGCTTAACCATATCTTCACTCAGCTGGTTAACTGCGTATCAAATGTCTGGTCTAGTGTTCACCAAATACATCAGTGAACCTACTAGCTGCCTGTAGACAATAGCATCCACTACTTCTCCAGAAGTAGCATTCTCTTTCCTCCAATTTCCTGGAAGAGGAGTGTCCATGGGTTTACATCTCTCCATGTGAAACTTACCCAGTATCTCTTTGGCATACTTTCCTTGAGAAACAAAAATTTCACTATCCCGCTGCCATATTTCCAAACCAAGGAAATAGTGAAGGAGTCCCATGTCCTTCATTTCAAACTCCCTTGCAAGATCCTCCTTGCATGAGTGTATCATCTGCTCATCACTTGTCAAAATTAGATCATCAACATAAAGTACGATAATCAAGAGCTTACCATCAACCACAATCTGGTACAGGTTTGCATCCGCTTCACTTTTGGTGAAGCGCAACCCAGTGAAATAGTTTTCAATCTGAGTGTACTAAGCACGAGCTGCTTGCTTCAGCCCATATAGTGCTCTCTTGAGTCGACACACATGCGACTCACTGTCAAAGATCTTGAAACCTTCTGGATGCTCTAAGTACACTTCTTCCTCAATAACTCCATTGAGAAACACAGTTTTCACATCCATCTGATGAAAGTGCCACCCCATCTATGCTAAGAGTGCAAGGATAGATCTAATGGAAGAGTTCCTCGCAACTGGTGTGAAATTCTCATCATAGTTGATCCCCTCAACTTTTGAGAATCCCCGAGCCACAAATCTAACCTTGTACTTCTCCACACTCCCATCAGCAGCTTGCTTCACCTTATATATCCATCTAGATCTAACCAATGATTTTTCGACCAGTCTTGGGACAATCTCCCATGCACTATTCTTGACAATGGATTCATACTCCTCTACCATAAAATCAACCCAAATTGGTTTTTGCACTGCCTCCTAAAAGGAAGATGGTTTTGTCACAATAAACTTGCTCATAAGAGCCATGTATCCATTAAACCTGTCTGGAGACTGTCTCTGTATGTGCAGTGAAGTAGGGGCTCCTACATTCTCTACTGCATCAAGTCTCAATATATTAGCTTTTGTGGTGCGCCTTCTACCATTTCTGGTGGATGGATCTACATGAGTGTTTACTGCCACTCCATGATCCTCCGCATGTGGCTGCTCCACATCTTGAGGTTCATTCTTTGGAACCAAGAGTTTTTCCTCTGCATGCAAATAAATCTCCCTCTCAAGGGACAATCACATGGGTTTCTCCTCATCAAATTTTATATCCCATCGCACAACAATCATTCTGATGTTTGAAAAATACACTCGATAGTTGTGGGGAGTTTCAGAGTACCCCAAAAATATCCCAATCTCAGTTTTTGGTTTCACCTTATTCCTAGCATATTTAGTCACATGCAAATAAACAGATGAGCTAGAAATCTTAAAATGTGAAACATCAGGTTTCTTACCAGTAAAATCCTCTTCTGGCGTACTCATGCCAAGTATCCGATGAGGACAACGGTTTTTCACAAATATTGTTGTGTTGCATGCCTCCACCCATAGATGCAACGGTAGACCCTGATCATGCAACATTGCTCGTGGCGCACCACAAATGTTCTATTCTTTATTTCTACAACCCATTCTATTGTGAGTTATGAGGCGCAATCAGTTCTCTTTGAATTCCTTCTTTTCTGCAAAAGCTCTTGAATTCATTGAAAATGTACTCACCACCATTGTCACTCCTAAGAGCCTTCACATGCTTCACTATGTCTTTCTCCACCAGTGCTTTGAACTCAAGAAACTTTGATAATGTATGATCCTTCTTCTGCATGAATTATATCCAGCACTTTCAAGAAAATTCATCATCAAATATCACATAGTACTTATGCTTTTCTCTCGAACTAGTCGAGAATGGTCCACACACGTCTGAGTGAAATCTCTCAAGGATTTCCGAAGCTCGGTTCTCCTTCTCATGAAAAGTGGCCTTTGAATACTTTCCCATATTAAATCCCTTGCATGTGTCTGACTACGCAAGTGTAACCTTGGGAAGTCCCATAGAAATCTGTTGCATGACCTTCAAGGCTCCGTGGTGAAGATGGCCCAATATCCTGTGCCATAACTCACCCTCATCCTGGCTCACCACTTTGTCTGCCTTACCCATCAATGTTGTGTAGCCATCTACATCAAGTTTATAGATAATTTTAACTCGAATCCCAATCTTAATATCTTTTCCTATTGTTTTGTGTCGCATGAAATATTTTCCTTCAGTGAAAACAACATCATAGCTTCTATCCTCCAACATTGCAACTGAGACTAAATTTTTCTTCAAGCCTGGTACATGCATTACATATTTTAATTGAAAGGTTTTACCTGACTGTCTCTGGAAGGTAATGGTACCAATCCCAGTAGCATTGTACCTCCCGTAATCACCCATTTCGATATACATCTGGAGGTCCTTCTCCTCCAAGCTACTAAAAATTTCCTTGTCTTCCATCATGTGAAAGGAAGCACCACTATCCAAGTACCACACTGATCCCATTTCACTTGACACCATACATGAAATGAGCAAGAATTCAAGTTAAAATTGTGAGGCCAAAGCCTCAGCAGATGCAGATCCTGAAGCCTTCTTGTTCTTCTTCTTTTGTGGATGATTAGTGGCATAATGTTCATGCTCATGACAGTGAAAACACTTCACTCTGGACATGTCGCGTTTCTTGCCATATTTACGGGACTTAGATTTGGAATGGAATTTATTTCCTTTCCCCTTCTTCACCTTGGTAGCCAAGGCATAATATTCTTCATCTTCATTCTTAGATGAAGATCCATCTCTGTTATTCCACCTAGGTTCTTCTTGCACCAAATCCGACCAAAGTCGTTCCCAATCTGGCATCTTTTCCCTTCCATTGACAGAGTCCTGATAACTATGCCAACTCTTGGGAATTCCTAGAAGAGTTAGACTCACCAAATCATCATCAGCGACAGTAATTCTAACACTCCCAAGCTCATCCCTACATTGGAAAAACTTTGTTAAATATTTCGGCATGGTTTCTCCTTTCTCCAATTTGATCTTCTAGAGTTTATCCTTCAGTGCCAATTTTCTATGATCATTGCTACTCTGAAATAGATTTTTCAAAGCTTTCCACATTGCATATGGTATCTCTTTTCCATGGAGACTTGAGACAGTGTGGTCTCATACTCCCTCCAATAAGATCCTCCTCACCTTTGCAACCTTCTTTTTCCAGGCATCAAGATTTGCAGCATCTGCTACAGCGGGTTTGGGAACATCATTGTCAATGAATTATTTCAACCCATTGTCCTCCATTATTTCCTTCATCATTTCTTTCCAAGAAATATAGTTAGAGTTTCCCTCAAGTGCATACTCCAATCAATCCCCAAGGGTTAGCTCAATTGGTTGAGTCCCCGCTTGAAGTAATCCCAGATTGAGAGGTCACATGATCAAATCTCCTAGACGCCCGCGGGGTTAGGCCTCAGTGTTAGGCTGACAGTAATATCCCTTCGGGTAGGATTTACTGTGATTTATTAAGACCGTGGATGTAGCTAGTACATGTGTGCGGGCACATAGGAACGTGAACCACCAGGGAAAAAAAAAAAGTGCATACTCCAATCTCGAGCCATTGAAATCCATTTCGATCATGAATCACCTATAGCGCCAAGAATGTCTTCTGCAAATTCGAATTCTATTCGGTCACAAACTCAGCTTCTCCTCCACTATATTGATTTCATGTGCTCTGATACCCTGTAGAAATTATACAAACATATGTATATCAATGGATTCAATCCGATCTAATAATGTAATAAAGCTAGATACTGAATTGCTTCTACAAATAAATTCCGAAAATTAAACACAATCGCCAATCACATGAAGCAAAGAAAGAAACACATCAAACCACAACATAGATAATTTCATGGGGAACACTTTCTGCTCAAAACTCCTTTATCTTCTATTGTATATTAACCATGGAATCATGAAACAATTACAATGCACTCTTCTCACAAGATTCTCATGCACTCTGCTAACTATCTCACATTTTCCTAGACAAAATTAACTAACACTTAGCCAATTCTCAGCCTCTGAACAACCAGCCTTTCTTTCACAATTCCTGATGAATGCAATCCCTATTCTTTAGGAATTTTTGCCTTCCTAAACTGCGCAAGGATCATGGGCACTCAATGGATGTCTAGTTTCATCCAAGCAACCTACTAATCACACAACTGATAGTTAACCTCCCTTTCACCTTTGTCTCAACTGGGTCTGCACTGGAACTGACATGCATGCAACTAATAATAGTAAATCACCAGTTGCATGGCAGATCACTGATTCTGAATTAAATAATATTTAATTCACTTGATCTCTCACTAGTGCAACAAACAGTTACAACTAGTTCAACAGACTCTAACTCACCTAACTGAGTTAATTGATTACACATGCATTAAACTAATGCACCAACTGCAATTATAAATCCATAACTAATATAATTACTATGCATGCCTCACCAACCACCCTCAACTTGAAATACATGAGCTAAATGATTTTATCACACTTAGTTAACTATTACAAATGATCATGAGATAAGATTACACTTTATTGTCCAATTTAATTAAGGGAAAATTAAAATAGACACTGCACCAAATTTAGCACACACTAGTGTAGGTGATGCTAGGACCTATTGGTCCCACACTAGTGTAGGTGTTGCAATTTCTTGTTGGACTTAAACATGGAATATGAGGTGGTTTTATATAAACGAGGAACTGGAACATTTGTAAGTTCTTGGGAATAAAAAATGTGCAGAAAGGAAGAGATCATAAAATGCAACCATGTTAAGAGGTAGTTATCATTCGAAAGCCAAGAAGATGTGACTAGGAGATCTCCTCGAAGGATATGTAAACTCTAATAGAAGAAGAAGACCCTTGACAAAACATATCATTAGGAGATGTGTCAATCTGAATAAAGTATGTTGATGCCTACAGGAAGATGTCATGGTGAAAGGTCATCGCTGAGGTAACTTTTGTTTTAAAAGTTCATATGTATATGTTTATCTTGATGAATTTTTGCATGGCTACTAATCATGGGAAATGATGTATGATCCCTAGAGATGATTTTAAGGAAAGCAACATGGCATAATTATGGACCAGATGAGAAATATTGATGAATAAATTTTTGATGGTTGACATGACTCGTGACTAAAACCGATGGATGATCTGTGTCATATGAAGCCAAAGGTTGAAGGTTCCTGAATATTGAAATCCATGACATCGAGGGGAGGAATTATTCATGAGCAGCTGAGTGTCTCGCCATTTTTTTTGCAGGACCCTGTTTGAGAGGGAGCGTGGTGGTAAGTTTCTTATTTGGAAGAAACTTGAAGTATGTCATTCATGTGTTAAGAGGGAGTGACGTATGTGATTCTCTAATACATGTGTCATGCACTAGACTAGGACTAACAACAGTAAGTCTTAGTGAAGGCCATGTGGAGAGAATGGATAGACACATCATTTTGGTCTTCACCTGGAAGACATAATGGAGGATTGGGTAATCATCTGGCATTCGATACTCTTTTAGAATGAGATAGGGCATTCAAGGTAAGAGTAGCCGAGGACTGATATTCTTTGAGGGCTGGCTACCCAAGAGAAGAATAGTCCAAGAAGTTCATACTCTAGGAACACCTGGCTGGAGTATGTACCTTGGAGAGACAATGACTATGGTGTCTATAAGTCATGTGTCTCACCAACATTGTAGCTCATTGTCTCGTTGAGATATGGGGTTGTTAGTCAAGGACTTTCACTAGGAAAATGTTGGTTGATATGAAGGTATACAAATTTGATTATTAGTATGATTCTTCTTATGAGATTCTTCAGTTTGAAAGTGACCATCTACATGTATGAATACCTCCCTAGTTAAGAGGCAGTGTTGAAAAAGTGTAACTAGGATCGGTCTTCATATTGACTATGTAATTATGTATTTATGTAAAGAAGAAGACAAAGACAATAAAATGTATATTTGTTGTACTTCCTTCATGGGTTTCATGAGCAAGATTTTATTATAGGTTAAATAGAATTCTTCTTGATGTCTATTAGGTTCTTGTCTTCTAGGAATAAATATAATTAGGTGTCATATGTATGAAGAATCTAGTCTAAATGCTCCAAGATCTTGTCCAAGAATCCATGGAAGAAGAGCTTATGTCAACCCTCAAATCTACACAGGAAGAGAAGCTATACTCATGTGTTAAAGTCGGCCTTCATCAACTTGACAAGTTGGCCTACAAGCTAACTGGCAGGTCGGCCTAAAGACAGTGTGATTACCCCTATATATACCTTTTTTTTGTGGTCATTAGAAGATCATTTTTTTGATCATCTCTGAGTTGAAGTGAGGATTTCATTGTGGATGTTTGAAGGGTTTCAGGACTGGTCAATATACATATATCCTTGTGATATATGAGTACCATAAGGTGTTGCGGCCTAATGAATCAGAAGTGCAGATTATCCTAAAGTATCTACAACATAATCCTGAAGTGTGGATATGTCCAATTGCATGAGCATGAGCATGAGATCATTCTGAAGTATATATTTTTCCAAGTGTAAGATCAGTATTGAAGTGTGGATATGTCCAAATATAGTTTTCAAACTATTTCAAAGAGAAGTTTTTGGTATAGAGTGATATTGGTATTCAGCTCTAGTTCATGTAAATTTGGGACAGTGGTATTCAAAGAGAAGAAGCAATCAGAAAGTGGAAGAAAGAAGAAAATTAAATCTGAGATTTACTTTCGTAACTACAGCTTATATATATCTCAAGCAACTGAAGATTCAACTGAAGGTTCAAAGGAAGTATTGGTGCAGAATAGTGCAACTTGGTGAAGAGAAGAAGGATCAGCATTAAAGGACATCAAAGAAGAAATTTCAAGGCCTTGGATGCATATATAGGTCCAGGGTCTAATTCTTGGTCATGGTACTTGTCATCTGAAAATCTATAAGAAGAATTTATCGTGGGTTTTCCTCTCCAAGAGAGAGAGGTTTTGCCCTAGCTCTAGGAGCATAATTCTTGTGTCTCGCGTATTCTGATAATTGACTTGATGAAATATTAAATAATAGAATGAAGGAAATACATAAGTAACTCGAGTGACCTCACAAGTAATTATCAAGAAGAGAATTTGTTTTAATCACTAGCCCTCCAAATTCTCAACACTATACTCAATGCAAGAAAAATAAATCTGATTTTGAACTTAACACATAAAATTCATAGTAATGTGCACTGTTTTGTAATCCTTCACTTATTTTATTGGATCTTCAATAAAAACTCTTTCAAAACTAAATATCTTTGAGCATTTGAGAAATGAATTCTATGATGTTTGACTCAGATTTACAAAACAGAGTTTTGAGTACGAAAACGAATTTGAATTTTACAAAACAATTCTTTCAATAAAATTCACACTTTAAATACCAGTCCTATGATAAAAATGAGCTAAATAACTTGTCTCCATATCGTGGTGGGCCCTTTCCACTCTTGGAGTAAGTTTTAAACTAAATCAATGCCTAAAAAAAAAATCAAAACCGTAACACTTAGAACGAATTCATGGTGAAACCAAGTTGTATTAAGATTCAAATCATAAGTTCACTTACATACATTCCTTCATAAGTTAAAAATTAATAAAATCAATATTCTTTCTCATGTTCACACCATGTCTTCCCCCTCTTTCCAAGAACTGATAATACATGTCATGGTTAAGCCATTTTTATGATTTACAAGGTGAATCAGTCATTTTCCTTAATTCTGGAAAATTGCAAATTTTTAATGAGAAACGGTTTTGGTTATAGATAATGTGTTATATTGTTAAAAAAACCCATTTTCTCATATTTTCCATATTCACCTCCACTTGCACGCAAATCAAGGTCAAACTTAGCAGTTTGAAAACTGTGCTGATTTTGAGCAGAGTTGTTGATTTTCTTCTAGAGACCAACATGTGCGACCTGGGTGCAATCCAACTCATGGGAAGGTGTTAGAACATCATTTTGGACATAAAAATTCCTCGGTTTTCCCTGGAAGCATGCCGAGATGTCTAAACTCCAATTTGAATATTTTCGTACTCCTTGTAGTAACTAGTTTAACTGACTTGTGAAGAATTTCGACAATGGAACCTTGCAAAAAATGAACTTAGAAAAATAGTCATTAGAAAATCATGAATAAATCATCTCTAAGCATAGAAAAGCTAATAAAACCAGTGATAATAAACCATGAGGCGTAAGTCATGAATTGGAGACAAGTTATGGAACTGTGGTGTGAAATTAATGTAAAAGTGTTAGAATTTATGTTATGAATGGCGGTAATATATAGTGGAAAATTGGGCATATTTGAGACCCAACACACCCCCCGCTCATCGATAATGTATCCCAAATACTGAACACGGGTCATGCCAAAAGTGCACTTCTCTAAATTGGCACACAACCTGTCAGATGTGGTGGAGGTGCTCTTCCCAAGTCTAGCTGAAGATCAGGATGTCATCCAAGTACACCACCACAAATGAGTTGGTGAATGGTCGCAAGATGTAATCCATCAGCTGCATGAAGGTTGCAGGAGAATTTGTTAACCCTGAAGGCATAACCAACCATTCAAAGAGGCCCTCCTTGGATTTGAAGGTAGTCATCCACACATCGAAGGGTTTGATTGGTACCTGGTGATACCTGGAGTTCAATTTGATCTTGCTACAGTATCTAGCCCCCCTGAGCTGGTCCACGAAGTCACCGTTCCATGGGATTGGATACCTATTCCGGACTTTGATCTTGTTTAGCACCCGATAGTCAATACAAAGTCTCTAGTTGTTGTCCTTATTTTGTACCAAACTACAATAAAAAAGGACATTGGTGAGGGTCATGCCTATGACGGACCTTTAAGGTCCATCACCAACGTTGCATATGGTGACGGTCCTTAAAAAAACGTTTTTGTAAGTGTATATAGTGATGGTCCTTTAAGGTTTGTCACCAAATCCATTTTCAATGAAACTTTTGGTGAGGGTCATTAAAGGCCCATCACTAATTCTCTCTTTGGTGACACTTCTAGAGACGATATTTTATTGACCCTCACCAATGCTCTTTTCAGTTACTTTTGGTGACGGTCAAAAAATGTTCATCATCATTGATCATTCCAATGTGTTTTTGATGACGCTATGTGCATGTTACTATATTTTTTGTAAAAATATATTTGTGGTAGTGTATTCGGTGCATGGGCGGACAAAACACACTTTGCTTAGTAGGGAGGTTGCTTACCTACATACAAGTCACAGGTCGAAGTGGTTTTTCAAACGTTAGTGGAACAAGTTCAACATGTAATAAGCTAAGTTAAATGGAAACATAGCATGCTACATAAACAATGAAACAAAAAACAAAACAACATGCACAAGAAACATGCTTAATATAGAAAACACACTAATAACTCAAAAATGGAGAGCTTTCTCCCTTTATTAGGTGCTGGTAGTAGTAGAATATAGAATGATAAATCTCTTTTAGTGCATCCTTCGAGCTACGGAGCTCTAATATCCAAGACAAGGAGGTTTATTCCCCTCAAGTTTTCAGCAAGCCTCTCTTCCCTCTCAAAGGATGGTAGAGATTCGATGAACACATGGTGAACTCTTATCTCTTGGATTGAGGTGTTGGATGGCCAAAAAATGAATCCTTCTAATCCTCTTGTTGCTAGACAACACAAGTTGATTTGCTAAAGAGAAATTTGGCTAGATTAACAATGTGTCTCCCATTTATCTGCCCATGGCTAGATTTTATAGACCATTTTTAAATTTTCCCTCACTCTCTTGGTCCAAGATAGATGGTGACACAAGATTGGGGGTATGATTCCTTTGTTTGTTGCACTAAAGCCTCAAGGTGGCTCAAAGGCGATTGTACTTTGTTGGGTTGAGTGAGAATCTTTTTCTCCAAGTGTGACAAGTGGTCATGAATGATGACATTATGCATCCTCAGGATCACACGTCTATTGAAGGGATAGCTGTGTAGTGCACGGCTATCGAAGGAAAAGCCGCAATGCATGCTCATAACCAGTGCTTCTTGTGCGCAGTCCAAAAAAATTTCCTTATGACCTTAGGAAAAATTAAAATTTTAGCTCCTCTAATGTATTTCTTCCCTATAAATATTTATCTATACCTTCTGCTTGACATTTTTTAGTGTCTTCTGCCTATACAATTTTCCAATGTTAATAGTTTCCCCCTAATGTATGAGGTCTAGGAAGAAATGTATAGCTGAAATACATTATAGTTTATTTTTCAGTGTAGTCCTTTTGAGAGAGAGTGTGTGTGTAACTTGCTTTAGAACTGAGGTTAGAGACCCCTTTCCGTGAGTAAAAAATACATTGTGCTCTGTTGGAAACCTCCAAGAGATAGAATGAATACAATATTTCTACAAGGCAGGCATGTCCCATGCTCGTGATGTTTTTACTAGTTAAGCTTAACTGACAGATAGTGGTTCTGACCTGTTGTAGGTTGATGACGACGGTTGTTGACGCCCTCAGGGGCGTTTTTTCTTTGAAAGAAGGTTGAATGTGCTGCCCACACGCATAATCTTGGTATGGCACATTTTTTTAGAATAAGTTCTCATTGTATGCATGGGTCTTTGACTATTGGGGACCTTCCTGTGTAAGCATTGCTGAAAGAGATGCTTATCAAGTCATGGGTCTTTGACGAATTCTGACAGAGTGTAACGGTTATGAAATACGCTACCATCTTGACATGAAAGCTTATCTTAAAGTCAAATTTCAAGAGGATCGATGACATCAATGGGAAATGATGATTCCCATAGTTCCATCCAAGGATGCCCCTATTTAATTGAGGATTCATCCAAGGTACTGCCTCCTTCCTCGAAAATGTTTGTTGTAGTCGACAAGAAGGAATCATCAACCAGTCGAGATGAGTATTTATGCAAGGGGCCGGGGTTTATGATGTAGCAGGGTGTGGTGTGATAGGTTAACTTAAGCATGATGATGAGACATGGTTGTAATTGATGATGGTAGTTAAGTAGCCTGAGGTCGGAGCTATAGATGAGAGTGGCGGCAGTCATAACAATTTCTAGTGTGGAAATCCCTAGAGTCAATAGGACATCCAAGGTGGGTGTATGGTTGTTACGAGTGTCATGGTGGAGTGTGGTAAAGATGGTGTAGCCCCGACCAATGGTGATTAGGGACTATATCCAAGTGAGAAATGTGAATGGATGAGTGGGAGTGCTCTCCTAAAAAATATTTGTACACTTGCCAAAATAATATAAAATGGGTTTGGATGTACAAGCATGGAGATGGGTGCCCCTATAAACATGAAAATAATCCATCACGATGGTGTGAGAAGTGTGTTTTGCTGAGGATGGGGGCCTTATTGGTTGGTCTCGATGGGGGGGTGATGAAGCAGATGAAAAGTTTTGCAGATGGGTTATGCTGATGGGGGTGTGATAGGTCAAGTGCGAGACACGATGGTGCATATTTGATCTGCTTATGAGAATGGTACCCTAGAAAAGGGGTTTTAACATGATATGGGTAATACTTGACTTGATGTATGATGGATCAATGATATGGGTAAAACTTGATAGAGTCCTGATAATTATGCCAACTCTTGGGAAGTCCTAGAAGAGCTAGGCTCACCAAAAAAAAAAGATATGCATCTAGAGTTCCTTCTCCTCCAAGCTATTGAAAAGGTCTTTGTCTCCCATCATGTGAAAGGAAGCACCACTATCCAAGTACCACCTTGATCCCATTACACTTGATACCATGCATGCAATGAGCAAGAACTCAAGCTCCAATTGCAAGGTCAAAGCCTCACCAGTAGAAGATCTTGGAGCCTTCTTGTTCTTCTTCTTTTGTGGACAGTTAGTGGCATAATTTCCATGCTCATGATAGTGAAAATGCTTCACTTTGGACATGTCACACTTCTTTCCATCTTAACTTGACTCGGATTTGGAATGGAATTTATTTCCTTTCCCCTTCTTTGCCTTGGCATCCAAAGCACAATATTCTTCATCTTCATTCTTAGATGAAGATCCATCTCTGGTATTCTGTCTGAACTCTTCTTGCACCAAATCTGACCAAAGTCATTCCCAATCTGGTAGCTTTTCCCTTCCATTAACAAAGTCTTGATAACTATGCCAACTCTTGGGAAGTCCTAGAAGATCTACGCTCACCAAAAAAAAAAATCATGCACCGATGTCCTTCTCCCAAGTCACTAAAACTTATTGTCTCCTGTAGGAAGCACCACTATCCAAGTAACACACCAATCCCATTGCACTTGACACCATGTATGCAATGAGAAATAATTTAAGCTGAAATTACAAGGCCAAAGCCTCACCAGCTGCAGATCCTGAAGCCTTCTTGTTCTTCTTCTTTTCTGGACATGCCGCGCTTCTTGCCATCTTTACCGGACTTGGATTTGGAATGGAATTTATTTCCTTTCCCCTTATTCTCCTTGGCAGCCAAAGAAAAATCTTCTACACATTCATTGTTAGATGAAGATCCATCTCTGGTATTCTGTCTGAACTCTTCTTGCACCAAATCCGACCAAAGTCGTTCCCAATTTGGCATCTTTTCCCTTCCATTGATAGGGTCCTGATAACTATGCTAACTCTTGGGAAGTCCTAGAAGAGATGGGCTCACCAAATCATCATCAGCAACAGTAATGCCAATGCTCCCAAGCTCATCCCAACATTTGAGAAACTTTGTTAAATATTTTGGCATGGAGTTGTCTTTATCCATTTTGATCTTCCTGAGTTTATCCTTCAGTGCCAATTTTCTATGATCATTACTGCTCTGAAATAGATATGTCAAATATTTCCACATTGCATATGGTATCACTTTTCCATGGAGACTTGAGACAATGTGGTCTCGTACTCCCTCTAGTAAGATCCTCCTTTCCTTTTCAACTTTATTTTTCCATGCATCAAGATTTGCAGCATCTGTCATAGCGGGTTAGGGAACATCATTGTCAATGAATTCCTTCAATCCATTGTCCTCTAGTACTGCCTCCATCCTGTCTTTCCAAGAAATGTAGTTAGAGCTTCCCTTGAGTGCATACTCCAATCTCAAGCCATTGAAATCCATTTCGATCCTGAAGCACCTGTAGAACCAAGAAAGTCTTCTGCAAATTCGAATTCTATTTAGTCACAAACTCATCTTCTCCTCCACTATAGTGATTTACTGTGCTCTAACACCATGTAGAAATTATAAAAACAATATGTATATCATTGATTCAATCTGATCTAAAAATGTACTAAAGCTAGATACTGAATCTCTTCTACAAATCAATTGCGGAAATTAAACACAATCGCCAATCACATGAAGCAAAGAAAGAATCAAATCAAACCACAACACAAATAATTTCCCAGGGAAATCTTGCTGCTCAAAACCCCTCTATCTTCTATTGTATATTCAACATAGAAACATGAAACTATTATAATGCACTCTTCTCACAATAGTCTCCTGCACTCAGCTAATTGTCTCACATTTTCCTAGACAAAAATGGCCAACACTTAGCCAATTCTCAACCTCTAAACATCCTTCCTTGCTTGCGCAATTCCTGATGAATGCAATCCCTATTCTTTAGGAATTTTTTCCTTCCTAAACTGCGCAAGGATCATGGACAATCCAATGTGTGTTTGGTTGCATGGGTGCAACCCAATAATCCTACAACTGATAGTTAACATCCCTTTCACCTTTGTCTCAATTGGATCTCCACTAGAACTGACATGCATGCAGCTAATAATAGTAAATCATCAGTTGCATGTTAGATCATTGATTGTGAATTAAATAATATTTAATTCACTTGATCTCTCACTAGTGCAACAACCAATTACAACTAGCTCAACTGACTTTAACTCACCTAACTGAGTTAACCGATTACTCATGCATTAAACTAATGCACCAACTACACTTTGAGCTCCGTTATAACTAGAATTACTTTGCATGCCTCACCAACTACCCTCAACTCAAAATTCATGATCTAACTAATTTTATCACACTTAGTTAATTATTACAAGTGATTATGAGATAAGATTACATTTTATTTTCCATTTTAATTAAGGGAAAATTAAAATAGACACTGCACCAAATTTAGCCCACACTAGTGTTGGTGCTGCTAAGACCTGTTGGTCCCAAACTAGTGTAGGTGCTACAATTTCTTGTTGGACTTCAACATATATATCTTGGGTTTCTCGGATGTTAGATCCAAAAAAAAATTCTTCCAGAAAAAACGAACAGTAATGCATTGAGTCCCATGGACAATCTGGTTCAATCATGGCCTCTAGAATATCTTCCTCTTGATGAAACAAGACGTCCAAAGGGGGAATTGGCTTATGTGAGACTCTGAGGAATTGTTTCAGGCCTAACATAGTTGGTCGACAGACATGAATATGATTCCATGGTTGATGTCGTGGAACCAGACGAGGTTGATAGGGTGCAGATGGGTTGGGTTTGCACCGTTGACGGTACAAGTATTGTTGTGGTAGTTGTAGCGTTCTCGACACCAATGAAATATGAGTAGACAACACGTGTAGTGGTTCCCATGCATGATGATATGAATTGTATGTGGTTTTGTGTGTCATCAACATTAAATGGTGGAAGAATTTTCATTGTGGTATTTGTTTGAGAGAAAACTCGTGCTCTTCTGGTGACGTACTAAGAGTACGCACTCTTTCTTGGATTTGGAAGTTACGTTGAGTGCAGAGGTGCCAAAATGTTTCCATTGAGGGGCACAATTTTGTTTCATGATTATGACTTGTGAAAATAGTGCATGGTGTCAAGGTGCCTATCGAGTAGATGGTGTGAGAACCAACGCTACTCTTTGTGCCATAAGTAAATTCTTGGATATGATTGGGCATTGGAGCATGTTTGTGCTTCTTCCATCTCCAAGTCTTTGGTTTTGGTCATTCTAGCACTTTTAGGGAGTTCAGACTCAATGTTTCCCTTGCCTCTCATAGCCTTGGGAGGTATTCACAATTCATAGTATGGTGGAATTGCGAGAAAATCCTGCAATAGCAGCGTGTGATCTTATCCTGATTAGAGAGATGGATCTATGGTATGGTGGTGACCATGCGAAGACTGTCAGTGAGTTTCTTGAGTTCTTGAAATTGATTGACCCTGTGGTAATTTCTATCACATAGAGCACATGTCGTTCTTGGCTGATTTTGGGCCCTGCTAGGACGATGGGTCGCCTTAGCCTTCCTAGGATTTTTGTAATGATGGGGGGCAGGCTGCCTTGCACCATGATGCCTTGGTTTTAAACCAGTTACATCCGGGTATTTCGTGACCATTGAGCTGATGGTCTCTAACAAAGGTCGAAATTGGGGGATGTAAGTGCAATGTCGAGCGTGATGGTTGTTGTGACAAATTAAACAAGATTGTTGCTCTTTGGTTCTCCAGTCCCTTTCGACTGCTATAGTAATTGGGTACCATTTGTGAAATGATATTAAATCTGGGCATTGAGAGACCAAATGGTTGTGGGCGTCGCACAATGTGCAGGCTGGGTTTATTTGTGGAGGGCAGTTGGGGGCGATGATCTACCCCCTTGTTAGCCATTTTTCTACTGATATGAAGAGAATGGACCTGGTTGCCTCATTCTCTTGAGTTTTCAAACTTGTCACTGATTATGAATCTGATCCATCTACTGTGGTGAGACGTGTTATGGCCCGATGTAGAAAATTTATCATCAAACATAATCGGGGAATGTAGGGACAACGATGAATCGGATGGTTGTCGGAACACACTCAACATGAATATTGGATTGCCTGTAGGTTTTCATATTACACTGGGTTGACTGGGTACCACATTTTAAATAACTCTAGTGCTACATATTCAGCGATGAAATGATTTCATTCATCACAAAGTGCGCAAAGCTGGACTGGAGCTTGAGGATAATTACGGGGAGGATGTGGTCTTTCAAGTGATCTTCTTTCCTCTGACACATATAATATGGTCCTTGTTGTGTCCATCCTTTAAGTTGTAGTACTATTTTCTTATTTTGTGTCTAAGCAAGTTAAGTCGGGGTTTTCATCAATGAAGCGTCGCATGAAATCCAACATAGACCAGAATCTATGGATATGGGTACAATGGCACACGTGGTGGTTGCTCCGACAAATCTGACACTTATGTTGTCGATGCTGAACTAATTTTATTTGGGTAGCACGCACGACTTGATACCAATGGTTAAACGCCCTCAACTCAGGACATTGTGTGACTAAGTGATCAGGCTCATCAAATAGTGCACAAACTGGGGCCTATAGTGTGGCCTCTATCTATCGTCTTTGGTCCTTTGGGGTGAATATAGACAAGCAAGATGTAGGCTCCTCTCGTATGTACAGTATGGTTTTAGGTTCTCCATTTTCCATTTGCATGGGTGGAGATGAGGGGTCATGTTGGTAATATTGCTTTAGGGCTTGCAAGGCATCCCTATATCGTGGCATCTCTCAGCAATGATGTGTATAATGCCCATAATGGCCACATATGGCGCATGCATGGTTGGTGCGTAATGATATCCCTTGGTTGTTCGTGGCTTGTTCCTTTTTATGGTAACTTGAGGTCACGACGTTTCCTTGGGTGTGTAGAAGAGGTTTTAATTCATCTAACTGCGGGAAAATATTAGTATGATGTCCTATGATATCGCACAATGCGCAAGGTTGTAATGCCCTAGGTAACTTGGGGGTTTCGAATTTCTTCCCTTTTTTGTTATTTTTCTTAGTCGCATTGGTTGGCGCTACTATAGGTGTTTCGACAACCATTGTCACCTCCTGAGGGGAAAAAGGGGTTATTCCTATAAAGGTGATGCATGGATTTCCTAGCATGGTTGGTGGGACCAAATACCACACGGGTATTGTGAAATCCATATTCGGAAATGTTATAGTTTCCAAGACTTGTTTTGTCACAAAACTAGGTGGGGGGTATAAAAATGGGGTTTGCGAAATGGTGTAGGATAGGAATGTCATGCCAGTGGTTTCGGCCTATATACTACTGGTTTCTATGTCTGGGATAGTTTCCGTGTTTTATGAGAGCATCATGCACACTAGTGTCCCCGTGCTTTCTCAGACACCCTCTGGTATGACAGGAGGATCTCCTAGGAATGACCCTAGGATGGATGATGGTTTGAACTGGCTGGGGCCAAATTCTATATAGCGTGTAAGCGATTCCGTAGTTGTGTCTACGTACAATAACATGACATCGAGAGTCGTCATGGGTTTCTTATTGTATTATGTGAGCTGGTCGATGGTGATGATTCGATCGTCATGGGGGAACATCATTACCCTAAATACAGAGAACGTGATTGTAATCATGTCTTACATATAACTTCGCCCGAGGAGTATATTGTAGTCTAGTTATGCAGGTAAGACTTTAATTTCTATAAGTATTGTCTTTCTGGCCAAGTGTACAAGGAAATTTTGATATAGGTCGGCGGGGACTAAAGGGTGATCATTGTATGCTATAAGCATGATTTCAGATGGTTTCAGTTTAGGTGATCCTAAATTTTTCCAAACAGATTTGGACATGATGCATGCGGATGCTCCTTTATCAATGATGCATCGGTGTATAGTGATGTTTTGAACTAAAACTGGTATTTGGAAAGCGACTAGACAAGGAAGCCTGAGGCTTGCTTTGTCTAGGTCGAAAACCATTAGGCGTGAATCGGAAGGGTCGATTGCACCTAATGTAGAAAGTAAGGTTTTTCATTGTCTTGGGCGCGATTGTAGGATTTCCAAGGCTAACATAGAAGCTGGTGATTGTGCCAAATCGTCAACTATGCTATAACTTTGAGCAGCTTTATAGTGATGTCCTGCGCGGCTGGTTGGTCCCTTGACTATTTTCAGAAGGGGCTCTATAGTTAATTTGGATATGGTTAACGGTGTAGTAGGTGCACTTATGCTCGTACCTAATGGGTTGGTGTCCAATTCCTATTCCTTGTTTGGAAGAAAAATTCTTCGCTAGTCATGTAAATTTTGTACTACCGCCTCTGGTATCATTTTGGGGTGGTTGTTGTTGTTGGGTGTTAACCACTCCTTGGTGGGGGAAAGGCTCCTACATTACAATAGGTTTTTGGGTAGGTCCCCCTTGTCCACGATTACCATGAAGTTCTTTCAGTTCGGGGATCTCGGGACATTGGTGAGTATAATAGCCGTATTCATCACATATTGCATAAGAATGATTTGTCCTTAGATTCGGTCTCTTGTTTTTCCTTTGGGAATTTTTATTTGGCTCCTTGTTATGATTTCGGTTGGGGTTACCCCCAGATTGAGATCGAGGGGGGTGTTGTTGATTACTACCCCCTTTCTATATTCTCCCTTTTTTTATTCCTAGGCTTCTTTTTCGTAGCGTTTGGTGGGTTATTGCGGTTATCCTGGTCGTAAGACTAGCGTTGTTGAGCCTAGGATGGTTGCACTAGGTTCACCGGTGTGTTTTTTTGCAGTGGTGGATTTTGTGTGGGAAAAGGGGGATATAGGTTCCCCTGTCCCTTATTGGTGTAAGATTGTTGGGGGGGTTCTCTTCCATTAACATTCCTAGCTGAGTATTGGTTGCAATCCGAGGGAGGGTACAAGCCTCCTTTCTATTGATGGTATATTATCACCCTATTCATCATATTTTGCAAAGGTGCAGATTGACTTTGGTGGTAGTCAGGTTGTGACACATTCTGGGTAGAATCGTATGAGTATCCTGGGTACTATATATTTTTGCCTAAGTTATCTTGAGTCAAGGACCCGATCAAACCATCTTTAGTATTCGACACTCTTGGTAACTCTATATAATTTTGCAGGCGTGGGCCATTTGGCAGGACATCGTAAATATATATTGACTGGGTGTAGATGAGTTCAAGTTGTTGGGCTTTGCTAATGGTGTCCTCCTCTAAGGTAGGATTTTGTGTCGTCACGTCTTTTGAGATCTCTGCTATGAGAGTTTTCAAAAATAATTCCAACAACACTCTATCGTCGAGTTTGGATTTACACAAACTGTGACGTCGCCTCCATTCATGGAGATAGTTTAATATATGGACAGCTGGCGTTTGCCTAAAATGAATCAGTAGTTCCATTCCTGAATCATGGTGAATGGGTAGCTAAAACTAACTGAGGAATGTGGTAGCGAGGATGCTAAAGGTTCCATGCGAAGCAAAAGGCTGCTCGGCATACCATTTCGTCATAGGCCCTGTTAGGGTGCGTTGAAAAATTCTTAGTCGAATATTATCATCAATGATACTATTGGATGAACATCATAGGTGGAAATTCATAATATGATTTCCTAGGTCTTTTGCTTGGTTCCCTTCGAATTTTGGTATATCTGAAGAGAGCTTTGTGGTCATGGGAGGCCAATTAAGGTTGTGATCAATGGGTTCATTAGTTAAATTTGTTATATCTGGAAGATTAAGTGATTCTAAGAAGGGTAACTGAGTATTGACTGCCATTGTGTACCGTGGAAAAATAGGTGTCTGAATGTGATGGTTTATGGGGGTTTCCTGGGGAATATTACCCTGTGGCATGCCCTGATGAATATTATGTTGACTCCCCGAAGTGGTAGCACTCCTCTACCCTCTAGGGGTTGTGGGAAGAGTTGAGTGTGGTGACCCTGTTGGGGTTTCCACTAGTGTGGTGTTGGGTGACCCTTGGGGGTTTCCAATCATAGATTCCCTTATAAAGGATGAACCGATAATGGTGGTGGTGTGTCGTCTTCGACGCCTAAATGGAAAAAGACTTGGCACTCCTCCCTCTAATGGGGGGAGGTCCAAGAAATGCCTAGATCGACGAGGTCTCGTTGGGTCTATTATGGTGTCGACTAGCTTAATATTGGTTATACCTTTGGTTTCCTGAAGGAAGGAAGATTTTTTATCAAAGAAAATACAATCACATGCATAAAACAAAGCGAAAAAATAAGAGATAATTTTTCCTTTAGATTAACATTATGTAATCAAGCAAGAAAAAAATATGGTTTTGTTTGACTTGTGTATGATACTCAAAAGCCTATATAGACCTATTCATCCTTACACTCTCAATGTAAATAGGACTTGCAAAGATGTATTCTGATGGATACTGGGTCTAACGTCTCGAAATAACTGGCAACAACTTCCAGCAGCCGAAGAATCGACCAAGGTAATGGTAAGAGGATCAATTGTTGCATGCACCGTCATCTATAGGGAAGGATGCCCTAGTGTTGGCCACTAACGTACCATCATCCCATGTGAGCGTTGAAGTATCGATATTCTTGGTATTCAGCTGCCAGTACCGAGCACTAGATGGGTCAGGAAGCCCCAAAAAGTATCGCACGCACTCGGCCTAAGCTTAACCCCCTCTGAAAAGGGTCTTTGGTAATGCTCGGGTATTTGTTCCGTGGGCGGATAGACGGATTTGAAGCTCCCTAAAAAGTCAACATCTATCTTTTAAAATGTGTAATGACCACGACATCTTATTGGCTGCCTACCCCTCATGGTCTTAACCTCAACTATAATTTATTTTTTGGCCCCTGTGGGCAGAATTTAGTGAGTTCGATTAGTGATTATTTTTAGAGAGTTTCAATTTTCTTAGGGTGTGCCTCAGTGAAGCAACCGTAAGAAGAGGATAAAGGTCCCAACACACTGGGTGCCTTTTGTTCCAATGCTTACTGATGTTTCATGTGTGATTTGGAGTGTACAATCACAAGTTCTATGAGATGTGGATATATGGGCCACTAAATTTTATGCTAATTACACTGTTTTTTGTATCATTTAACATAAATCGTTTGTTTGGACAGCATATGTGGATTGAAGGCCACTTACTTTTTCCTACTTAAACTATGTGTGATTTGCAAAAATAAAAATAAAAAATTAAAACTACTTAGTTGCTAAGCTAAATTCTAGCAAATAAGAATCCTAACCAGTCATGAAATACCATAACATAGTGATGGAAATTTTCTTATGGGTTGCCAAACACTTCACAACTGCAAAAAATGAGAAAAACCAAGCAAAAATGGGCTTGTTTCATACCATGCGGCTTATCCACCCGCAAGCACGAAACACGTGTTTGTCTAAACAGAATGCGTGCGGTCAGGGAGAAACAAAAAATTCCTCCTCCTATGGGAAACAATTCTCACTGAGGGACTGAAGGTGCTGAGAGGATGCAATAGTGATTTTGCAACAAGCTGAGTAGGAGCAAGGACCTACATCAACAACCATTAACTCAAAAGAAAGAATCTAGTGGATTCGCTATTCCTATGGTAGTGTATCCGGCGCATGGGCGGATGAAACACACTTTTATTTGTAGGGAGGTTGCTTATCTACATTGTTATAGCATCATTTATCACTTCTATAAACTTGATGACTTATGCGTTGGCCTTGGGCATCCCTTCCATTGATACTTGATCACAGTTCTTAAAAAACAGTATTTTGAAATCCATATGCGACTCTACCTAGTTTTTTTCGTGTGCAAACGCGGGTCCACTCATAGCTGACCTGCATATTCTATTTAAAATATTAAAAAATATAAAAACTCCCTACTAATTAGGCGGGGTTTACGGGTTTTTCCTGTAACTTAACTACCCCAACCCGTGGCCTAATTGTTCCCCAACTGAAAAAACTGATTTTGGGAAGTATAAATACACCTCAAGGGAATGGCCTAAGGGAGGAGAGAGAGAATGTTATTGATATTATAACCTATTATAGCCCTAATCAAGTCTGATATTTCCCTATGCCTCTTGCACTTCCCAGGTTCAGGAAACCCTTGTTTCCTTGTGATGTTCACCCCCACTTTATGTGACATCCTTTGTGCACCCTTTATGGATGAAGCTTTGTGAGGCTAGGGCTGGACAAATTTGGAGGACGGTTTTGCTTGGAGTCATGGCAGATCTCAAGTGATTTATCCACTTTCTCTTTACATATGATCAATAAAAGAAGCTATGTCCCGTTCCTGTTGTCTTTGTGTTAATGTATCCTATACATGTTGAATTATCTTATAATGGTTTATTTCATGTTATTTTTATGAGATTAGACATGCTAACATGCTGACATTTAGGACATATATGTTTTGCAACTAGTTTGTGTGCTTTGTATTGACTGATTTTTGGGTTCTGAAGCACGAGGAGTGGCAAAGTATTTGCACCTTGGGGGATCGACCTCAAACGTAGGACAAATGGGTAAGGTCATCTATCCTCCATTTTCTAGTTCAAACATTAAAACTGATAATTAGAGTGCTTCTTGTGATGATATGTCATCCACTCTGTTAGGTCCCTCAACCCAGACCTTAGGGTAGCTTGGCCCATAACAAAACTAGTGACTCCACTGGGGATTACATTTGTGTAATCCCTAGTTTGGGTTGTTTTTCTCTGCCTTTTGTTCCCTGACAATTTGATCACTTTTTCAGTCTAGTAGGTTCTTTTCCCATCCAGGTAGAATTCTTGATCTTCTAGACCATGCTTGGGTTTTTTCATTTTTCTTTATTGCATTTTCTATATTCTAATTGGTGTGTACACAGTCACGTATACATGTTGTTTCTTCCAAAGGGACCTGTGTATACACGTGTTTCTTTAGGTACAGTCATGTATACACGCATGTTTCACACAGTGGATCAGCGTATGTGCAGTAAATTTTGAAAATTTGAATTTTGGGACCCTATAAGTCTTTTCTTGACTATTTTTGGTCATCCCTATGGAACCTCTTAGGTGTCTGGACTGTGATTATTCTTGTTGTATGTTAGTGTCTCTCCTTTTCAACTGAAGACCTAATCATTCTAGGTTTTTACCTGTTTGGTGAAGTTTTAGTTGCAGGTGTAGCACCGGAACTTCTTTCTGAAGTTCTTGGTTGTTCTGACATTTCAGAACAGTGATCATTTGTCATTTTTTCTCATGTTTGCCTTATGCATTTCTTCACTTTCTAGTTTTTTCCTCCTTGACTTTCTTGGTTTTCTTGTTTCTTGGGATCAACTTTCTAGTGAATCTTGAAGTTTCCTTTGGTTGGTTTCTTGAAATTTTTGTTTGCTCGAATTTTATACCATTGTTATGAATATGTTTCTTGAGTCAGTTACTTCTTATTTTTTGTTTGAGTCCCGCTATGAAAGTGGCATAGTTGGTTTGTGCATTTGGAAGTTCCCTTGTTCGCTCAATTTCTTGATTTGGGACCTTTGGTAGTTTTGTGCTTGACTCATTGAAATTTTCTTGTTTCCTTAAAAATTGAAAAGCTAAAAAACATCTTTGTTTTCCGTTGCTTTTGTTTTGGTTTTCTTTTCACGGTTTTCATCCATTTTGGAGAAATTTTCTAGTTTCTCATTTTGGTTCACTTGCTTGGTTTCAAGAGGAGTCCTTGCTTGGATTTATCTCTTTTATATCAAGATTTTTTTGGGATTGTTGTGTGCAAATAAGCTCATTTTGGGGATTGTCTCTGCTTTTTTTTCAGAGTGATCGAACCAATCTCATTGAAACTCTTTTTTGCTTCCCTTTGTGAGTAGTCCTAGGATTTTCTTCTATAATTGGTATTCTTTTCATTGGATGCACCATTAATCATTCTAGTATTTTTGGTAGTTTTTGAAGTGTGTGAAGAGTGATATTGAAAAGAAAAAATAAATATTTCTTGACTTGATTCGTAGAACCAAAGTAGAAATATCTTTGCATCGAAAGGAAAAAATTGCATATTCATGTAGTAGGTTTTCTATTGATTTCTCTTTTACGTCGAAAAAACATCATAAGTTGCATCTCCATATACCCATGACTTAAGTAATAACCATTTAAAATCAAGCAATTAACTAAAATGAACTAGAATTTTTTTTTTTTTGTCATTAAATTATACACCAACTAGTCTAGGTCATAGGGCCTTGAAATAGGTGAGTGGAGAATTAACTCTCCAAGGCCATTCAAAACTGTCAAACGTATAAAGTTGATTAATGAGTGAAATCCAACTCCATTATGTGGACCGGGAAAGCTCTACCTCCAGAGAATTAAGCATGAGGGTGTTGAAGCCTAGAAATCTCTGCTTCAAACATTGGGGAAAACCACCCGGTCGGGACCTTAGGACAGCTCCTTTTCCATTTGGTATGGTGGCTCCGACTTGATTTAAAGGACCAGTTTCCTTATAACTAAATGGGTTGGTGATGGGTTGATTTGGATGAGTGGAAATAGGACTAATAAACGACTAATTTAGTTTAGAGATAAAATATATGACTACATAATAAGTGACCAAACTAAAAGCGACTAACTAAAATGACTAATTTAGTCCAAGACTAAAATATATGACTAGATAATAAGTGACCAAACTAAAAGAGACTAACTAAAATGACTAATTTAGTCTAGGACTAAAATATATGAACAATTATTAAGTACAACAAGTATATGAATTTGTCATTTATGTCAGTGATTTTTAATTGTGTCACTCTAGAAATGAAAATTTGCAATTTTGATACTAAAGTGTGAGTTGGCCGAATTTTATTATTTGCAGTGTATTTTGGTGGCCCAATGGGAAGTTGCCATGTGGCCCAACTAGAGGCCACCACGTGGCACCTCCACATTGGCTAAAAAATTGTTAAAGGTTGAAAGGCCTTGGTGGGAATCAAACCAATGACCTGTCGTAACAAACTCCAAAGCCTTACCATCTCACATACGGGTGGTTCTCAACCATAATGATTACCACTTATATTATTTGAACGACATGTATAGGCACATTGGGAGGAGGGGTCGAGCGGTGAGCCCTAACCCCTAGTCATATCGGACCCACAGGTCTTGTCGCGGAGGTGGACGGAGCAAAGGAGCGTGGACCAACCCAAACTCCTAGTCATGTTCACAACACGTGTTCACTTAGTCATGTTCACAAATCCACATATTTTAATTATAAGAAACTTTTTATTATTAATATTCTCTCTCTCTCTCTCTCTCTCTCTCTCTCTCTCTCTCTCTCTATCTCTATACATATATAATTAGTGGACATGGTTGCAATATTCATACATGAGTTCAAAATATATTTTCACCGATCTTTTATTCTTAAGCTTTGTAGGAAAATTATCCAAAAATAAAATCCTTGAAAATAGCTCATACTCTAGTTAATAACATATTTATCATAATTTAATTTCCACTATAATTTGAGTAAATATTTGCTTAAAAAATGGATATGAATACCTAACTAGAGTTAGTTTCATCATTATTTATGTGTTCATTAACACTTCTATAAAAATAAAATTGTAAATGTGTAGTTTTATGAATGATTACTACCACCAAGCAAGTAATTTGTCGAGTTGGTCGAGTTCGCTTCTCAAATTATTTTTAATTGCCAAAACAAATCTATATAAAATTGCAAGCATATTTATATAAAATTATATTTTATTGTTAAGTGTTATTAATTTAAAATATATATAAATAATCATAAATATTCAATTTCCTAACTATCCAATTTTGTAACTATATGAAAAATAAAATTAAAGCAACAATCCATATAGAATTCTATTTTCCAATTAAGTATTGTTAAATTAAAATAAAATATATGTAAATAATCATAAATATTCGATTTTGTAATTATGAAAATAAAATTAACACTCCAATAAATATAGGATTCTATTTTCCTAATTGAATGTTGTTAATTTAAAATGTATTTAACTAATAATAAACATTCAATTGTGTAACTATCTGAAAATGAAAATAAAAAAGGCACCACAATTTAAAATATATTTAACTAATAATAAATATTCACTTGTGTAACTATCTGAAAATAAAAAGTGCGCCATAGTGAATATCCTTTCACAAAATACATTGTTGTCCGCCATTCAACCTCTTCAATCATCTAGGCCAAGAGTGATGAAAACCCCAAAAATAACAAAAGAAAGACCAAGAGACTGATCCCGCGCAAAGGAAAATTTACAGCAAGAAAGAGGTAGAGTACTCATCCAGAGAACTGGGCACCACGGCAAATACATGGGTGCAACCTAACGTAAGCGGTGAAGGACCAGCAGCTCGTGAGGGGACGGTGTTGCACTCATTGATCACCGTCTATTTATATTTGGAGGTTGTGGAAAAGCTCAAATCTGAAGAGATATATTACAACGACATTTACATATTAGATACAGGTAATCCACTATGTTGTTAGTATCCTCTATTGTTTATGTAGGGTTATGAAATTTAGTCGGTTGTTGAAAAATTCATTTCATAAATTGACTTTTGGATGCATGTTGATGTTCCCTTCGCTGGTTTATTGTTGAATTATTTTACATTTATGCTGGTTGGTTACCATAGGAATGACATAGCACATACTGAAATTTAATTACATTGTTCGAAAATCTATCTTTATATTGGTAGGACGTATGCCTTTTTATATATTTTTCTCTTTATTATGTTCTTTTCTTTTTTAAGATTGTGCAGTTTAATTGTTTTTAAATTTTAACCATTTCTTTCCCAGTTTCGAGATGTTTTGGTTCTACTTTTATGGTTACTTGTGGAATTAAGGCTTATTTATCATTTTATGTGTGGAAATAGGGCCAATTTAATAATATTTAACTGATTAATAAATAACTTTGGCTGTTGAGATCTCAAAGAGTTTTTAGATCTATGTTGAACACTTCAGCAAACCCTAATCCATCCAAACAAAAAACTTAAAAAAAATCTAATAACGATCACACTGGAGATGAACCTATCCCATGAGCTTGAAAAACTTAAAAACAAATTCAACGCAAGATTGAAAAGTTCAATGTCCAAACACAACTGCTTAAGAAGATCATAAGGATTTTTAAGATTTACAGTAAACACTTCAACAAAGCCTAATGCAGCCAAAAAAAATTAACACTTTAATAATGATCACACTACAAATGAACCCATAGCATGAGATTGAGAAAGCAATCCAACATGAGAGAGAAGATCACCATCCAAGCACAAGAACTCAAGAAGAGAGTGTTATAGGTAAGTTGCTCCGTGTATTTTTTCAAGTAAACAACTTAAATAAATGATTTACTGTCGAAAATGTAGCGAGCAAGGTCTTTTGGCTTGTGCCTTAGCTAGTGAAGACCTCAAATTGTCCTCATGAGTTAGACTCCAGTTAAGATGAGTTATTTCCATTTTACTGGAATAATCATCAAGTTAGCATGTGTAGAGTTGGAGCTTCAGTTATAAGAGGAGTTTTAATCAATTTAACTACAGGATTGGGTGACAGTTATTATTTCAGTTAGAACGTGTTTGGGTTTCAGTCTTGATTGAAGGACGAACGAGTTAAGAACTCTAGTGTTGATTAGAGGGAGAAAGAGTGTGGCTCTCAATTCACTTGTCAATTAACAACTCGAGCTCTAAATATGAACTAGCCTAATTTACTATTTAGCATGGATCGAATCTATAAAGAGAGGACGGAGACACGAGGAAAGGAAAATTGTTTTATGCACAAAGGTTTTTGTGAAAAGACAACCTCACGATTTTGTGAGAGGAGCCTTGATTGTGGAGAGTGCAGGAATTGTGTCCTAAGAAATAGCAGGAACAAGAGCGCTAGGGAATAGGAGGTTGATTGCATGTAGAGCTTGTGTTATAAGTTGTAGTAAGTCACAAGTGTGTAAGATTAAGGAGAAGAGAGCAAGGTTTGCAGAGCAAGTCAAGGCGGCAACAGAGGATCAATTGTGTGTAGGAACTGAGATCAAGTTGTGATCAAGGAAGGCCAAGATCAATTGTACTAGCTGAGATTTTTGTGAGAATCAGAACACTTACTTAAGAGAGACAGATTGCTTTGTAATAGATCCAAGTGCTCAATAATAATAAATAAAATAGCCACATCAAGCAGGCATGTTTTCCCTGTTGGATTTCCTGAAAAAAGATAAGTGTCTTTTGTGTGACTGTTATTTATCTCTGTGACTGTGTCTTTGTTGAGAGATTCTGAGTTTAAGCTTGGCCAGATGCTGCATAGAGTGTTTTAGTTGCCTTTCCTAATCACACACATTCCAATATACCAGGACAAAGTAAATAAATAAACTTACTTCACCAAGCATCATCCAAGATCTACCATAATCATCCATGAAAAGAGATCACATACATTCCAATTGCACCCAATAAAAGTCACTCAACTCTTCCATCCATAGCCAAATTGTAAGAGAGAAAAATCACAAAAATTTTAGACCTTCTAAGATATTTCTCCCCCAAATACAACCATGAGAAAATGAAATGAAAGCACCTATATTTATAGAGGAGGTGCTCAATTTCCCTTGCAATGAAATATTATTTTTCTAAGCTAAAATCCCCAATTCTATCTTAAGGAGGTGCAAAGGCCCTCTTGTACAATTAATTAACGAAAATTACATGAATTTATGGGAATTCATGCCACATGTATAATGATGAGGGGGAATGATCCCTCAAAAAGTTCCCATCTCCACAAATGAATGGGATGAAGGGCTTGTTCGCATGGCATCCAACGTCCCAAGGGCCATCAATAGCATAGCTTATCTAAGGCCCACCAAAAGCCTCTAAAGTGGGTATACAACCCAAAAATTCTCCTCCAAGGTGGGTGCAAGGGCTCCCAATGCCATTGACCAAGTGGGAGAGGGGGACCTTCAAGTTCCTCCACAATTGTAACAAATCCTCCACTAAACAAGGGAGTTCCACCTCCAAATATATTTCAAAGTGGGCACTAAACCCTTTTTCTCTAATATAGGCTCATGTACCTCCAATAAATGGACCTTCAAATGGTGTATAGACCTTCAACTATTTATTATAAGGGTCAAAAAACCATTATGAAGTGGGCCCATGGCTCACAAAGCAAGGCAAAGGAACGACCAAAGGGAAAACTACGCCTCGAAGATTCCTCCAAGTGTAGAGTGCTTCAAAGTGAACTCATCTGGCTCCTTTAAAGGTGGGAAAACTCATCCTCTGGGTCCTCATAAGCTGGATTGAACACCCCAATTCAGCCATGTGTCTGTTGTGCAAAGAAATGGGCTCTTCAATAGGCAATCACACATAGGATGAGAACATTTCTCCTAGCAATGGTCACAAGACTTTACACGCATAGGTCAGCCCATCATAAATTTCATTTCATATGTGTACAAATCACCTTAAATAAAGGTTGGATACAACAAAAAAGATGATTTTGGCCCACATTTAGGTTTCCCCCCACGCCCCCTCCCCCTCTCCCTCCCCCTTGCCCCTTTTTTAATTTTCTTTTTAATTCCAGTGTGCATACCTATATATATTATACACAGGGAGAGACCTTACACCAATTAATTCTCTTGGGCAACTTCTGCTATGAAATTAGGCACTGTTTTCTGTATTCTTTTCCTCCCTTCAGGTTCCAAGTTAGTTCAAGACTTGGTTTATGATTGCAGACATAATTTTTTTGGTGTCCTATTTACATTTGCATGCCCAACTCAATGTCTCTTCTGAGCCTCTACTTTTGCAGCTAACAGGGTTCCAAAAGATGCACCTATAGCCATCATGTTAGCTGTTTGCCCAAATTCTTTGAACTCCAGTGATCATGTGTTTGGGATCTTGAGTTGCTTGATGCTGAATGTCATTGAAATAGGATGGGACTATAATGAATGCATTCAAGACAAACCTCCCTAGATAGGCTTACAAATTTACACTCCTCTTATTTTTGTAAATATGAATCCTTAATTCTGACATTGTAAATACTGGTGTCCATAACAATCCAAACATCAGAAATGTCTCTTATCCTTGTTTCACTTCTCTCTACAGGAGTACTACTGACATGTGAACAGTTCATGTTTGACCCATCCACTATCCCTCCTTTGGTCCTTGTATTACTGTGCTATCACCCTCCTTGCATGTGCACTATATGGATTCTACAAAGGACTCTTCCAGGAGATCAGAAACTATGATATCATCTGCTGTTACCTTTCTCATGCATTCAAATTCACCTATCAAACTAGAGTCATTCTAATAATACATTTCCTTACACTTCAGGAAGTATGGTCCCATGTATGTTTCAAAATGTATTACCAACATATATTGAATTGGGATAGCTCCCCTGGTTATCCAATTTTTGTCTTAGACAAAAATGTGGGTAATAATACCTCTAGGCTCTATTGAAACCACTTATACTAGATTCTGATATTTACCTTTAGATATGTAAGATGAATGATTATCTCACTGGTCTGCATTAAGATGATTTTTGTGGAAAAATTGGGTGCCTTCACCTCATTCGTGAGTTAAAGCCTGGCCAGATGTTGCATAGAGTGTTTTAGTTGCCTTTCCTAATCACACACATATTCCAATATACCAGGACAAAGTAAATAAACCAAATTATTTCACCAAGCATCGTCCAAGATCTCTACCATAAGCATCCATGAAAAGAGATCACACACATTCCATTTGCACCCAAGAAAAGTCACTCAACTCTTCCATCCATAGCCAAATTGTAAGAGAGAAAAATCACAGAAATTTTAGACCTTCTAAGATATTTCTCCCCCAAATCCAACTGTGAGAAAATGAAAGGAAAGAACCTATATTTATAGAAGAGGTTATCAATTTCCCTCGCAGTGAAACATTATTTTTCTAATCTAAAATCCCTAATTTGAGCTTAAGGAGGTGCAAAGGCCCTCTTGTACAATTAATTAACAAAAATTACATGAATTTAGGGGAATTCATGCCACATTTACAATGATCAGGGGGGATGAGCCATCACAAAGTGCCCATATCCATAAATGAAGGGGATGAAGGGCTTTTTGGCATGGCATCCAGCCTCCCAAGGCCCATCAACATCATAGCTTATCTAAGAAGTCTTTAAATCTGCCCACCAAAAGCCTCTAAAGTGGGCAGACAACCCAAAAATTCTCCTCCAATGTGGGTACGAGGGCTCCCAATGCCATTGACCAAGTGGGAGAGGGGGACCTTCAAGTTCCCCCATAGATGTAACAAATCCTCCACTAAACAAGGGAGTTCCTCCTCCAAATGTCTTTCAAAGTGGGCACTAAACCCTTTTTCTCTGATATAGGCTTGTGTACCTCTAATAAATGACCCTTCAAAGGGTGTACAAACCTTCAAACTATTTATTATAAGGGTCAAAAAACCGTTATGAAGTGGGAAAATGGCTCACAAATCAAGGAAAAGGAATGACCAAAGGGAAAACTACACCTCCAAGATTCCTCCAAGTGTAGAGTGCTTCAAAGTGAACTCATCTGGCTCCTTTAAAGGTGGGAAAACTCATCCTCTGTGTCCTCATAAGCTAGGTTGAGCACCCCATTTCTGCCATGTGTCTGTTGTGCAAATAAATGGGCTCTTTGGTAGGCAATCCCCCATAGGATGAGAACATTTCTCTTAGCAATGGTCACAAGACTTTACACGCACTGGTCAGCCCATCATAAATTTCATTTCACATGTGTACAAATCACCTTAAATAAAGGTTGGTTCCAACAACAAAAGCTAATTTTGGCCCAAATTTAGGTTCCCTTTCCCCCGGCCCCCCTTCTTTAATTTTCTTTTTAATTCCAGTGTGCATACTTATATATATTATACACAGGAGAGATACCTTACACCAATTAATTATCTTGGGCAACTTCTGCTATGAAATTAGTCTCTGTTCTCTGTATTCTTTTTCTCCCTTCAGGTTAAAGTTAGTTCAAGACTTGTTTTATGATTGAAGGCAGAATTTCTGTGCTGTCCTATTTACATTTTCATGCCCAGCTTAAGGTCTCTTCTGAGCCTCTACTTCTGTAGCTGACAAGGTTCCAAAAGATGCATCTATAGCCATCATGTTAGCTCTCTGCCCAAATTCTTTGAACTCCAGTGATCATGTGTTTGGGAGCTTGAGTTGCTTGATACTGAGTGTCATTGAAATAGGATGGGACTGTAATGACTGCATTTGAGATAGACCTCCCTGGATAGGCTTACAAATTTACACTCCTCTTGTCTTTGTCAAGATGAATCCTTCATTCTAACATTGCGAATACTGGTTTCCATAAAAATACAAACCTCAGAAAGGTCTCTTATCCTTGTTCCACTGCTCTCTATAGGAGTACTACTGACATGTGATCAGTTTTTCTATCAGACAGGTTTGACCCATCCACTATCCGTCCTCTATTCCTTGTATTACTGTGCTATCACCCGCCTTGCCTGTGCACTATATGGATTCTGCAGAGGACTCTTCCAGGAGATCAGAGCCTATGATATCATCTTTTGTTACCTTTCTCATGCATTCAAATTCACCTATCAATTTAGAGCCATTCTAATAATACATTTCCTCACTCTTCAGGAAGTATGGTCCCATGCCAGTATAGTTGATATGTTTCATAATTTATTACCAACATATATTGAATTGGGATAGCTCCCCTGGTTATCCCATTTTTGTCTAAAACAAAAATGTGGGTAACATTACCTCTAGGCTTTGTTGAAACCACGTGTACTAGATTCTGATATTTACCTTTAGATATGTAAGATTCTCATTGGTCTGCATTAAGATGATTGTTGTGGAAAAAGTGAGTGCCTTCACCTCATTTGTGAGTTTAAGCCTGGCTAGATGCTGCATAGAGTGTTTTAGTTTCCTTTCCTTTTGCAAAGTTGCTAATTGACGTGTCTGAGAAAATAAATTTGTAATAAAATAAACATAAGGCCCAAGATCTTGCATGAAATACGATGCCACAATTTTCTTGGATCCATTTCAACCACCATCAGGACATAATTAAATTGGCTTTTAGCATGCATTTTTTTATTGCAGATTTAAAACAAACTTTTTCTTTCCATATGAGCTTTCATAAAATTTGGTTCTACCAACTATAGTTTGCTTCATCAAGTTTTACAACAATTAATTCTATAGTGGCTGCATTCCAACAAGAAACACGTTCAAAATCTTTAATTTGTTGAAGCTGCAGGTCCTACTAATTTCTTTAGACAGGCTTCACTTTTATTTGACTCATTATTGTATCTTAAATCAATGGGGTTGGCTTAGAAACATAGAGATTCTATTCCTTTTGGTGCCCTAATCCTTTAAATGGTTAAAATGAGTCCATGGCTTCTGGGAAGGATGCCAAAAATAGAAATGAATAGGTACCTTTGACTCTGCCCTGTTTGATTGCAGTGGTTGTTGCTTGCTCCATTTGTGTCTAGACCTGCTGTTATTGGACATCCTGAGTGTTGTGTCTATCCTCCCTGCCATTCCGTTCTATTTGCTTCATGTAATTGAATGTGTCACTTTTGAATCTTTCTCCCTTTGAGTCAATATGAGCCCGAGTCCTCCACCTCCCATCTCCACTTGATTATGTTGGTTGGTTGCCTGGTATGCAGTGAACAATTTTGGAGAATCAATCAGTTCCCTGTTGGGACTTCCAGCTAGCACAATTGTGAGAATTGACCCTTGCATTGGTACATCAACAACATTTAAGTAGAAGAAATGTTACATCATCTAGGACAACATGAACTGGGAGGATGAGTTTTCTGCGTTCTTTCTTATACAATAGAATATTCACAATCATATATGATCTAAACTAAGTTCCAACTAGAAGTGTATTTTATGTATGCATTTGTAGTTTTAACTTTTAACTTTGAAAATGCTTCCGAAACTAAATGAACTATACTTTACCTCTTGAAATTGGTAATTTTAAGGCATGGTTCTTCCCATCTTAATTTTATTGTTGCTAACAAGTGGTGACTTTTAGAAAATTTTATGAATGGACAGGTTACACAGTCAGTTATAAAGGGAGATCTAGTGAGTGAAGTGCATCAACAATTTTCCCCATGGGCGTCACAGGTTTGTTTCGAAACTGCAATCATCTAGAATCTTAAATATATAAATTGCGTCATTATGGATCCATTGTGATGTTGGTAAATTGTAGGAAATTATAATATTGGATAAATGATTTAAATGGTTTTGCAACTTTTAGCTAGATCTACATTCAAATAGAGCAATAATTGAAAGTATAATTTCTCAATGGAAAGATATTAGCAATTTATAGCTATAAAATATAAAAACTAGGATTTTCCTTAATGTAAATGTCAATACTTAGAACACTACTTTTTCTGAGTTGTGGGCTTCATTATCTTTAGTGGGCATTCTTCTTTGTTGATTTGTAGAATCCATGGTCTCTCAAAGTGAAGTTTTCTCTGCTCCTAATCCAAAATCAGGCAGGCAGGGTTGTCAATCACTTTTGCCCCTTGAATAAATCCCAAGGGGTTTGATTGGACAATTTAGGAATGCTACAACTGTTGCGGAAAATAATCCTCACTTCAAATAATGCTAGTTCTAGGGCATGTATAGGATAATTGGTTGATCTGGACTCCAAAATCTGTCACTTAACCTTCCAAATTAGTGAATCAAAAGCATGTATCTAGTCTTAAATCCTTCAAAAAATGCACTAAATCTACCAACATGTTGATTAAATTTTGACTGATCTGCAAGAATAACAACTAAATATGTGTGATAAATAAATTAAAATCAATGAATGCAACGAGTAAATTGTCCATATATTTGAATTTTTTTTGTAAGGATATGTGTTGGGGGAGAGTGATGGGGAACAAGAATGACGGTAGGAGACACAGGGTGATGGGCAGGGAGGATGTATTGATGTGAATGGCAGCAAGGGAGATGGATATGCATATTGTGCAGATGCACAGGTCTAGGAGAAAGGGCATAGGCAAAGTTTCACTAAAATGAGGAAAGTTGTTGCCTCGGCGATAGTGGTGACACTTCCCTCTTCCACTGGCCTTATCACCTTGTGAAGGATTTGAGATAGCAGTCCCATTGAACTATTTTGTTCATTTGTGGACATTGAAAAATTGTTTTCTTTATTTCCATATGTGCAGTATAAAACACTAGTTTGGGATTAAATTCAAAAGCAAAAGTTAGGGCAGATAATTGGTGTGAGATGAGGAAATCATGAAAATGAAGAAGCATAGAACTCAATGCTACATAATTTCCCACTTAAAAATAAGGTATTCAAACTACATTCCAGAACTATTGGGATCAACCTCTTTCATTGTTAGTTGTTGGTTGGTTTTCCATGGCTTAATCTTGCAAGTTTGTTGGACATAAATGCATTTTGTACTCAATAAAATATTCGAAATATTATAGTTCCACCGCCTACTCGTGAATGTGGTTGCATTAAATAACAGGTTTAAAGTACAATTAGAGAGTCATTGTCAAAACTTCATTTTTCATCTCCATTATTCCAAAATATGATGGTTCACAGGTTGTGTTCACTTGGTACTGCTTCCTGTATAATATTCTACCTTCCCAAATACTGGAATATTCACTTCCTATGCATCCATCTGTAGAGTTTTCTCTTGCCTAAACAATGGATTCTTCCTCAACATTAACTTATAATGGATAGCATGTTAAGATGTGACAAGGGTGAATAGGGATTATGTACTTCAAGTAACTAGTATTTTTTATGTGAATGCATGTGTCTATTTGCACTAGTATTTTACTATTTTTACGTCAATTGTGCCCATGTACATGTCTATATGTATGTATCCAGACAAATTGTACAACAATAACATACTAACATAGGAAAATCCAGCTTATAGATACTGAACATATAGTCAACGATGGAAGCGTTCCTCTTAAGGAATAGGTAGATATTTATGTTTGTCTGAAGTGATGTCATTATCAACTGTTGAGTGTTGACATTTAAGATTTAAGAAGTTAAACATTTAGTTCCTGAAGCCAAAAGGGAGGAGAAACTGTGTGCAGCATGTGGTGCATGATAACGGTCACTCTTGCTGATTGCTGCAGAGTCCAGACCACCTATTGTCCCTTACTAGTTTTGCAATGCAAATTCTAACAATATATCAAGTATTGTATACCTTTGTAAACTTTTTCTTAATAGTGGGAGGGAATAACCAATAAATTTGTCATCCTTTTTTTAGCTTAATAAATTATAGCTTCATAGAAAAAAGAACAATAACCATCATGTATCATATGAAAACTTAAAATCTACGTACACCAGACGTACCATTAATGAGAAAATAAGACACAAGCATCTACATTGAAATGTTCTGATGTAACAATTGAATACCTGCCAGTAAAATAAAAATCTTCTTCAACTCCATCACCATGGTGGACATCAATATTAACATAGAGAACTCTGGCATGATGTTTAAGCAACTCCAAAATTCCCAGCACGAAGTCATTAATATAACAGAAACCTGATGGCCGACACTTGTTAGCATGGTGAAGACCAACATACCAATTGATTGCAATATCAAAAATATGGTTGTTCAGTCGATGAGCAGCATCTTCTTATGAATCAAAGGATATCATCCTTATTAGGCCTCATAACATATATTGATAATAGATAAAGCATATCTGCCAAGAAAGGTTCCAGCTACCTATAGTGCTACCAGCATAAATTTGACAAAACTCAAAGAGGTTGTCAAATACAGGACAATATTCTCCCATATTATCTACCAAAAAAAAAACCACAATGGTAGGAATATTAATTTATTGTATTAAAACCAGAAAAAAGAAAGATATATTGACGGAATTGAAAAAATGAGATATACATAAAAAAAATACAAAACATTACAATCACTTCATAGAGACCAGACAATGCAATGAGTACAACTACATTAAACTTCTTGGAATTCCAAACAATAACAATATCAATACATTGAGAAATCTTGGTCTAGATTTTATCATCCCTATAGTCATATAAAGGGCGCAGGCCTTACATTTTACTAGCTTCTTAATGAACAAGTGTTGTGTATCAGGCGTTATTTGATGCAAGAATTCCAGTCTGCTGAATGAAACTGAGCAAGTTCCACTGGATATGCCTTGTGTGGTCACTACATAAAAACCCAGAAAATAATAACATGAATATGGGCTAAAATTAAGTATAGAAAACAAAATACTGGACAAAGATAAATGACATATTTGAAGGTCTAGGACACACATAGATCTCCATCTTCTTGTGAAGTTCATAAGAAAGGACCAGATGGTGTGTCATGCATAGTCGATGTGACTTCATAGGATGATTTGGGCCAAAGTAGACGCTTCCCACATCCCCTGCATGATTTATTAAAGCGCATTAGCATTTTCTACGAAGCTTCTATAAGCATGAGCAGAAAATTGACAAAAACCATTTCAAGTCCAAACAGCATAAACAAACCTAGATATCTTCCCCTGTTCATTGCAATTTAGATTTTGGTCATGCATACAAACGAAAATGATCCATGTTTCTCTTACAAAGCAGGAAAAAATCAATATTAATACGAGTTATATTAATAGAACCATCTGGTGAAGCTTAGTAAATCTTGACTTGTCTATATTAGTTATTCTTGTTTTTTCTGTCAAGTCACTTAACTTGACAAACTCTAGGATTTGACGGGGGAAATTTTGTCCAGATATCCCTAAGAAATCAAAACAGTAATAATTTATAGCATTAGCAAAGCATGAAATGGAACTATGTTTACTTTGTATGACAAGCTTAAAAGGGAAGCTCCTGGCAGTATCCCCATCACAGAACTTTGAAATATTAATCAAAAGAAAATTTTGTTGTGAAATGAGCTAAATAGAAAAGTTATTTCTGTAAACAGAAAAGCTAGACAGGTTCATATGAGATTTGTAAATCTTATGCACAATCTTGTAGCAATGGCCCAGTATAATACAAAAAGCTTCTGTCTATAAAAAAAAATCATCTGTGGTGCTTAGTTTAATTAATGAGCACTTGAATCCAACTAAAAGAGGCCATTTCAATTAAAAGGTGCCCTTCCCTTAACACTGTCAATACTTAGAATTTATGTTGGCACTGGGCAGGAAAGAGTTTCCTTCTATGAGGGGACATTGTGTTGTAATTGTTTACTGTCATTGCTTGGCATGTATGAGCTATGGATGTACCATTGTTGGGATTTACAGACAACTAAAGACAAAAATCCCCTTATCTACTAAGTGGACTCTGTTTCTGACTGATTTCTCGAATTCCTTCCACATTTCTTGATGAGGGTAACAACCTCATCCTCTGTTGAAGTAAACATCATTTGTGGATGGATTTTTGTAAGATTTTATGTATTTTTCCAGGATATTAGGAAAATTTCAGCCTTACAATGTTGTGGACTTCAGTTGTAAAGGAGTTATTTGGACCAGAGAACTACTCACTTGATTTTTACTGCATACAGTACAACTACATAAGAGATCCAGGATTTAGAGCATGTTGTCGAAGAACTTGTGGAAAATGATATGGTTTTGAACAAAGTGGTCAAGTGTCATTTGCAAACTCAACTGTCAAAACACTATGAAATGATGATGTTGTGCTCCCTGGGAAGCATTCTCTCATGGATAGGATAATACTTTAGAGTCATTAAATAATTCTAGTTCCATTCATGAAGATGTAATGGGTTCATGGTTGCACTACCCTATTGATGATTCATTAGATAGAGGAATATTGCTCTGAATTCTTTGGAGGGTTTTTCTTGTTGTATTTCTAAATCTAGGTCACTAGATCCAAGGTTATTTCATTTGCTATATTTTTATTTCACCCATTTTGGATCTAACACAAGCACTTAATTGAGTTTTCGTGCTTCGAAAAATTGAATATGTATTTCTCATTTGAGGTCAATTTACAATGACTTGTGCCAACATCGAGATATCGTTATGTTCTACAGTCACTCAAAGAAGACTAGTCAATGTAAAAATAGGGTGAACAACTTACTTAATAATAAGGGGAACAATTCATGCCATTTGAGATTGATTTCTAGGGTTAACTTCAAGCCTTCAGATCTAATTTTGTTTTTGGTGGATATTGCATGATCCATGGTATGACCAACTTCCTTGTTATTCATTTAACACCTCAACGCATGTGATTTATTTCTTGTATGTCATTTTACTCACTCTGCAGCAAGGTCTGAAATGTGCCATGTTGCACCTTGATTATTTCAATGTTTTTTTTCCACAATGAAGTCTTAAACACCTTCTAATTCTATAAAATGCAACAATTAGCTCAACAACCGACTTTATAATTCAACAACATACTCAGATTTGTCACTGACATAAAAAATTGGCTCTGGTTCTCACTGTTTCTCTATGTATTTTATGTGGTCAAAGTACTGAAGTTTATTGCACCATTATTTGATGATCTATATGCTCTGAAACTGAGTCATATAACACTTAATGTCTCATCTCTTAACATTGGTGATGAGGATTACATCTTGTGACATTGTTTAAAGTGTCCTTAAAGCAAATCAATACACAAGTTTCATAGAGTTTGAAGCAATTTAGGGTTTCAAGTCCCTCTTAAGGTAAACCAACAACATAATAAATCCAACAACCTAGCCTATAAGGCTGGTGCCACACCTGATCTCAGAATAAGGCACCTTTAATATACCCCTAGCCCATATAACACAAAATTGTGTGTTCAAACTTAGTTTCTTAAATGTTGAGCATGATAATGACTTCTTCTAGGCTACAAACAGTGCATACTGCAAATTATAAGTTGCCATAAGAGATTTATCTTATTTGAAGATTTAACAGAAAGGATTGTGAACTTTGTCTCATATGGGTTTCAGAACTGTAAAGGATATGGTCAGTCATGCAGATATGCTAGAGATGGATAAAGAGGTTATAGACAGTAATGAGAAGCTTGAAAATATTGATCTTTCTTTGCTACTTTGGCCTGCAGCAGATATTCGCCTAGAAGCTACTCAATATTGTGTTCAGGCACAAGATCATGGTCTGGATATGGTACATTTGTGTGGGGCTTCTCCTTGATCCTAAATCCAGCATTAGATCATCCATGCTCCCCCTTGTTGTGTCTCTTCCTACAATTTCTCTTCTAGCAACCACCCTTTACATAATTACTGTGTTCTGTATCCTCCTTTCAGGCAACTGCCCTACCACATCATTTTGAACTGCCATTGCTGTTAGACACAACTTTCTGATAATGAGGGGGTCTATTGCCTTAGAGGTTTTGAGGGATCACAAGTAAGGGTTCAAATCTCCATCCCCATCTCCATGGCCTCTTTGCTTTCTATCTAGCATTTTCTTCACCATGATGTCTTGGTGCTCATAATCTTCAATCACAAGGTACTCATCAGCTATTGAACCAGACTGTTGAGAAACAAAGGATGGGTGAGGTGAAAAATAAGCCACTTGACTATCCTCCAGGCTCTGACAATTATGGAAAATTCCTCTTCCAATTCAGATGAGCAAATCCTATTTGAAAATCCAGTTTTAATCGCTTGATCATGCCTCTATCTTGGCTAGATTGTTACAGTTTCCCATAGGTCTATTGTGTCTTAATTTTCTTCCTTGTCTCTTAGTTTGACTGTGTACGATGGGTCCCACTTCCTTTGCCAGGGATGGAGGATTCAAGTTGCCTTGGTTTTTAAAGTCAACAGTCATCTGCTGGGGGATTTGCTCTCTCTAGACAGGGCAACTTTTACTATTTCAATTATAAATGTCCCCATGCATGCTACGAGTCTTTCTCAAAGGCTACCTGATAGACTGCTATCTGAAAATACTTCTGTTTCTTTGTAACCAAACTTCCATAGCTGGCAACATGTTTACAAATTTCTTTAAGCTTTGGGGATTATGATATCATATACCAGTTTTGAAAAAGATCTGGTAACAAGGTAGGAAAGCTCCAGATGAGGTCATGTTTCTCTATAAAATGACTTCAAATACGACATGGGTACTCACACATAAGGAGCTGAGGGAAAGCGGGCATTAAGAAGGGCCAAGGAAGCATTTTCCTCAGGATATAATCCCGTGTTAGGTTTTTTTTTCAGTGGATAGCTGTAAGAAAGTCTTTGCTTTAGTCAAGTCCTCCTTCACCCATACCTTATTCCAAGTTTTGTTGAAGTTGCTCCTTCTTTCATGACCTCTCTTTACTATGTACAATCCAGTCTTGGAAGCTCTCCATTTTCAGTCATTCTGTCCTGCCTCGTTAGAATTCTAAAATTTTCTAGGATCTTTCTTGAGTGTTTTGTTGCATCTCTATTGATATGGGTTCTAAATTCCTCCAATATTTTCCCGTGTCTCTCCTTAAAGGTGTCCATCTTCAGCTTCATACCTAAATTTCCAAATAATAGAGCCCAAGAGCTATTGTAAGGGCCCCTTTGGACTTGCTAAATCTTCCATGCTAGAGAGCGTTATCTTCAAATTCCACTAGTTCTCACAAAATTAGCCTTGGATCCATCCTTGCTATCCCAAAAAATATAATCCTTATTTATGTCCAGGTTGTATCAAATGAAGTGCAGATGATTGAGCAGGCATTCTGGGGATATGGTGCCTATGTAGTTTGCCTTAAAGCTTGTTTTCTTCCTTGCAAATATGTTGCACCATCTTTTCCATTAAAGCCTTATTAATCCAATCCCCCATAACATAGACCCAAGGTTCTGCAAGCCTTATACACATTCTTCCAGGCCAGCAAGATAATATTTTTTGGTCTGTTGTGTTGCTTAATGGACTACACGTTTGCTGATGTTTTCAAAATTAGCCAATTGTAGAATAGACTTTGACAGATGTAGTTTTCCAGCGAGAGAGTCATTTCCCTTTCCAAATTGTTCCTTTACTAGAAAATCCTTTGACAATATTTTGCCAAAAAGGCCCTTCTTAGCGTGATCATGAAGGAGAAGGATTCCAAGAGATTACCTGGTAGTTTGTTTTGTGCTCTTCCTGCTGTGTTTGTATATGATAATTTTAGATAACAATGGTATGTTTTATGATTTAGAGCAATTTACTTCAATCATTTCTTATTAGCCCAATATCAATTTCCAGATTAGCAATCACATTAACATTGATAGTAAATGTTAGATAGTAAATGTTGATAGAACATAAACAATAAGCAGAAGACAAGCCAAGACAAGAGGACACAATATTTGGCGGAGCCCAGGGAAAAACCCAAATGCGGGGAAAACCCTTTGATCAAATATTCTTATTATTCTTCAAAAGTTCAACAGAGAGACTACAATATACAAAATACATTTGCCCAATCACTGTCAAACTAGTACAGTCAAACTGCAGTCAACAGGATGCCCTAACTAGAAAGTCAACGCTGGTCAAACCAGCAAGAAAACTCCTTCAAATCAGCTCAGTCAGACTCAGTGAATGCGGCCTCCAAAGGTAGTCTAAATCAACCCAAAACTGATCCAAAAATCTCAGTCAAACTCAGTCAACAGAAAGTCAACAAGTTGGTCAAAGTTGTTGCGGTCAACAATGGTCAACGTGCCCAGAATTTCCCGATTTCTATGCCAGAGGATGCGGCCCAGAGAGATTGAACTATCTCCCTGAAAAACACAACAAAACGAGCTCTATAATTCAGCCCAAAAATAGATCTGAAAATTTGAGAATTTCCCAGTCACTTGCCACACGTGTGAAGAGAGGAGAGAGAAATGTGTTGAGTGATGATTTCCAAAATGAGGAAGAGGTATCTCATATTTATACACTTCGGTGAGAGTGGAGACACGTCCATTGGGGCTTATGAGCCTAGGTTAGACCTCTAACTGACTTTGACAATTTACATGTGTGTGAGAGATTAAATTCAATATCTCACTTTTTTTCATCCAAACAAGATGATCTTTAGATCAATCTTGCACCTCTCGAAAAGAGGAATCCAAACAAAATATCATCTCCATCATATGAGCTGACCAAGGCAGAGTTTGGTCCTAGTTGACAATTTTAACACTCCCTCTCAACTAGGGAGAAATCCACCTGCAAATCCATCTGTCAACTTGTACCAACCTGTCATCCCTACTCTGCTCTGCTTTGCTGAACTATGAAGAAATAATGAAGAATGATTTGATCGAGAGTGAGTCACAAGACCTTGCTACTCTCCACTGACCCAAATTCAATCTAAAGGTAAAAACCTCAACCAATCTTGATCCTAGATCAAGTTGTTGGACACCATGCATCCTAACATAGAGAGTACGACAGTACACGATGTGTCCATCGGTAGTGCTATGGTCTCTATCCTCATTTCCAAACTCATTTGCCAGATAACAGGTACTTCTCATGAGTCTTGGACTACATGGGTAGGATACATGTTGGGGCATCAACAAGAGAGGGTGAACCTGCTTATATATCAACCAACAATAGGGGTATCACAGGGGAAGGTGAACCATTCACCCTGTACATAGTGCACCACTAGGGGAAGGTGAACCTCACCCTATGGTCGCTCATAGCTCCAAGAAGGTACCCCAAGCACCCTAGAGCTCCCATAACTCAATGTCCAACTCAAGTGGGACCCTCATAGGAGGGTTTGTCCACGACTCCATGTCTCTAACAAAAGGTTAAAAATTTGACCTTTCTTGGGGGCTTAGTGATAATATCTGTGACTTGCTCATCAGTGCCAATGTGATGGAGCCTTACGATGCCCTATTTTACCATACCCCAGATAAAGTGGTACCTGATATCAATATGCTTGGAGCAGTAGTGGAACAAGAGATTCTCTGAAATTCGAATCCCACTGTGGTTGTCACAATAGATCATGGTGCTATCCAACACATGCCCAAACAACTCACTAAAGAGCTTCCTCAACCATATAGATTCACAACAATCCATACTTTAGCCAACATGCCTTCTGCGACAAAGGGCTCAAAAAACATTCATGGTGAGATGATAGATGTCAATGTGGGCTAGGGTCTAGAAACCAATGTGAAGGATCTTGAGCTACAGGGACACGATAAACTTACTAGGTTTACATTTCAAAGGAAGCGTAGTAGTTAAGGTCCATTTCAATAGAATGGTAACTTGGTTTAGGAAGAAAAGGACACTAAAAAGGGGGAAACTAAACAACATGAACATTTTCTTGGTAGTCTGTCTGGTAAATCACCATAAAAACACAAAATGATTTTGTTTGCATTGCAAAAGTCTAGCTTGAAATATATTAGATACAAAAATTTTACAAACTCGACGAGCACCTTGCATCAATTGCATGTTGTTTCAAGAAGACTCATCACACATCTCAAGCTCAAACACATATGAAGGGTATAAGGTGTCGGTCACCTAATCTAAATCGACGTTTTATAAATGTTGTTCAACAACTTGGTGGCTCATAAGGTGAGGCTTTTCTTATAGTGGTATTTTGTTTACAACAAGTGAAGATAATTATGAAGTGCAAAGAACGACATATACCTGCAAATGGAGATAACCAGGGAAGATATAGAGAAACTGCTAATGGATCAACTGCAGATGTGTTGCCTTTATCATAAGGAAATGAGAACAAAGAATGCATTTCTACAGAGAATGATTTAAGGTCACGGTCAGTTGAGGAAAGACAAATGGCAGGCACCGTCTATTTTAAAGGCCAAACATATATACCTGTAACTATTGCTGCAATTTTAATGCAAGATTATTGTACACATGCAAGGGGACACCATGTTTCTATTGCAATGGCATATCCTTGTGCCAAGTTTGAAAATACCAATGTAAATGTTGATTTCGAAGACATGAGTTCTGTACAAAAAGAAAATGTTGTGTGTTTTCTTTCTCAAAGAACAATATTTGTAACCTATATAGGGAAAAGTTGTACACTTGATGGAGGCTCAGTCCATTTGGATAGAAAAGATTCTCCAAATTCAGATTCTGATGCATCCTTAGGTGTTGAGAGAAAATTAGCTACGACCGATACATGTGCTATTGCAGTTAGAAATGCAGTTAAGAAAAAATATTGTGTCTTGTCCATATGTATATAGTGCATCATTTCTTCCACAATATAGAGAAGCAAGTGCACGAGAAGCTGAATCTTCTCAGACTTCTGGTGGAGATGAGAAAGTTGCATCTTCTACTAGGGGGATTCTAGGCATGAAAGTTGAAAACAAATATGCAAATAGTTGTGCACTGGATACTAATAAGAATGTTGAAGGGAAGGGAAATCCAGAAGTTGATTTCAATACCTCTAGCAAGCTTCTTGTTAAGGATGGAGTAAGTGTACAGTCTACACTATATAGCTCAACCACAAATTCATCTCAAGAAAATATGGGCGTAACCTTGGAGACTACAGATAATAGGAATGATGGTGGAGGTGCAACTTTGACGGGGATAGTTCAAAGTTCAGCTATTTTTTATTGTAGAGTAGGTAGTCTCAACAAAGTTATAACAGAGTAAAAAAGAACTATAAGCTTGACAACTATACAAATAGGAATTTCCCTAAACTTGACATATTTACTCTTTGATGATTATGTTTTACTTTTTGGGTAATAGGATCAAGGCAGATGCAATTAAGTTGAAGGACCCTACCCTTGAATAACCAAATTTCCTACCTTAAAAGCTACCAGCAACCGAGGAGCTACAAGAATCAACACCATCTTTGATTTGAACCTAAAGTCTTATTTTCTTCGAGGATTTTCCTAATCACAATGACCAGTAGATTCTCCTCATGGATTATTTATCTCATTCTATCTATTAGTAAAATCCACAAAATGTATCCCTACATTTCAATCTTGGGAAACAAATATATAATTGTTATCATTTAAATTATCCATATCTCTTGGAGCCCAAAATTCCATTTGCTTTGGATACCCTTTATCTATAACCTCAAAAGAAACCCTATTATAAGCTGAAAGAACATTATATCCTCTAGAGTCTTGAAAAATTATGATGGAATGAAATTGGGTGATCAAGACTAGATCCAGGTTTACCATGTCAGAACCTAGGTTCATTGAGATGATGACCTTTGCTTGAAGATATCCACCATGCACATTAAGACCACCCATACTTATCGTTTCCGTCTCTTTTTTATCTTAAAGACTAACATACTAAGGACCTATAACCTGTGGAGGCCCATGATAATCATCGCATTGTAATTTATTAGAATGCATGCCATGTCCACAATTTTTTATATTTAATATTTGCATCAAATGTGGCCATTTCTTATTATGAGATTTACCACATCTGAAAATGACATCATTCACATCATTTTGAAGAAGTCTACAAATTAGGTCAACATAATTTTTTTCATATTTTCAACTTCCCTCACATTTTTTGGTTCCTGGAGAACTTTCATAACAAAAATAGGCAAATTCAAACAACAAAAATGGTCCACTCTCTTTTCATTTGCTAATATTATAATAAAGTTTTATTAGAGGCACTCTTTGTTTGTTTGTTTTGGTTAGAAAATGTTTGCTCTTGGTTTTATGTGACTTTAAATTTATCATATGTAGCATGTTGATAAATGAGAAAGAATAATGTGTGACATTTATCTTGTAGAAATTGATGTTGAATGAAAAGATACATAGTTTAACCAAGCTACAGTTCATTTTGGTAAAGGCAGAGGAACATCTGAAAAAGATGCTTAAGAATACACCATATATAAACTTTGAATATAAGTAATATATGCATTTTTATTTTGTAGATATGTTCTTTTTTCTACCCAAGATATCACAAGAAGAAAAATATTGATATTGTAGAAATTGTTTGAGGACCTCATTGAGGTCGATTTTTCTGATGTCCTACTTGATTGAAACTTTCTCATATGTCAGGAAGGCTTTAAATATGAGTTAATATGTTCATGAAACAAATCAGATTCAAATTTTATAGATATAAAAGATAAAAAAAATGTCAATGTCTTCGTTTGATTGTTACTTGACTCTGTTGTGGGCACATTACAGGAAATGTGATTGGAAAAAAGATGGGGATACAATACATAACACGTCTTGGATATGATTCATTTGTTGTTGGAGATCCTTTAGGCACCTAAGCCATCGAATTTGGAGATGTTTCTAGTATGAATTCCCATGGTTTTTAATGTTGTGATTATTTCACCTCATGGTTATTTTTGGCAAGAAAATGTTTTAGGGATGCCAGACACGACATCAATGGACAGGTAAATTTTTTTTCTATAATTGTAATTTCCATTCCATGATATTCTCTCTTTATTTTTTGATTGTATTTTGGACGTTTTTTTTCATTTTGTTTTGTCTTTGAACTATGAAATTGAAAATACTTGGTATCATGTCCATTTAAGCAACAACCAAAGCTTGAAGATGAAATTAGTATTACACGATATTGATTGGAATAGTTATAGCTATTTTGTGTTAAAATATTTTCATGACTATCAGAAAAGTTTACTCTCATGTTGTCATTTGAGCAGATGTTGTTTATATACTTGATCAAGTTCATGCGTTAGAAAATGAAATGTTGTTGTGAATAAAATGACAAGAATTAAACATCACACCTCAGATTATTTGTTTTCACAAGTTATCATCTTGAGATTTTTAGCATATAACTTAGTTGACATGATTGTTCCTAAGCTTTCCCTGAAAGTTGAATACTAAGTTACTAAGGTGTTCTTTTCTATATATGGTGACATTTTATTTTCTTTGTTTATACAGGTCATCGGGCTACATTATAGTGGCCACTATCGCCCCATTGAAGAAAATTTGTTCGAGTTTCTTACTTGTATGGGGAAAAATGGCTTTGACATTGCTCATGTTCAGGTATATGTTGTATAAACTATTTATAGTATAATTTAGTTTATATTCTAGTGTTCATTGTCTTTCATGTCTTACACTCGGCGTTGTATCTTTTTTTGTCTTTAGAAAAGGAACTCAATATTGATGGTAAGAAGTAGGAATTGAAGAAAGAGTAGAGCAATAACATTGGAGCGAAAAATGCAAAAAGAGAGAGAGGAGAATTGGTTTGGCGATACCCTTAGAGCCAATATCTCGCATAAGACACTTATATAGAGGCTGATGGTTAAGTCTTCAGAGTCGGTGAATTCACTTGTAATGCCTTGGTACCACAATGATAATGTTTTGAAGTGATGAAACATCATTTCATGTGTAAATTGTAGTCCAACCAATATCAAGTTGGAAACTCATATTGTAATACTTTAACATTTCATATAATATAATTTATGTGGTTGAAATTATTTATAGTTTCACTTGATATTGTTTAGTATTGTAATTAACATATGAAACTTTGTGTTTTCATATTAGATGAACATGTACATTGTATGACATTTTAAATCATACAAATTGATTTATGTTGATTAATACTGAACACAAAATCAATTTAATACTACTAAATTAGTAGTTTATATTGGTTAGTGATGAACACAAATAAAATAAATATACGATTGAATTAGTCATTTATAATGATTATTAATGAAATTAAATGAAATGAATATAAAGTACTAGATTAGTTGTTTATATAATGAATATGAAACTACTAAAAAAAGATAAATGACTACTGCAAATGATAAATTTGTGATTACAAATGACGACTAAATTTTTCATATATACGACTATTAGTAGTTAATTTACAATATTTTATAACACGACCAAAATTTAGTCATATTTCTTTGGTCATTAATTGGTTTCAAGCGATGACTAAAATTTGCACATATATGACTATTAGTAGCTAATTTACGGTATCTTATAACACGACCAACATTTTGGTTATTAATTGGTTTTCTTGGGTGATCATATGGTAATATATTTTGTTGTATATTTGGTCATTAATTGTGACAAATTACCAAATCAATGATTAAATCAATGACCAAATCAATGACCAAATTAATGACTAAATCAATGATTAAATTAATGACCCAATAAGTGACTAAATTAATGACCAAATATACTACTAGACAAAATTTTTGAGATAATCAATTAATGACTAAGCTAAAAACGACTAAAAGTTGGTCGTGTTA